>CM076988.1:6292569-6605069 GCA_039105355.1 Benthosema pterotum | reverse complement strand
GGGTCAAAATAGAAATATACGTACAGTAGAATAAGTGTTTATTATAACTAAAGTTTTCAAATGTAGTCGAGTAAGATACAGTAGTCTACAGAGGGTAGTGTGTAAGTATGAGTGTGTGCGTGTGTGTGTGTGTGTGTGTGTGTGTGTGTGTGTGTGTGTGTGTGTGAGAGAGAGAGAGAGAGAGAGAGAGAGAGAGAGAGAGAGAGAGAGAGAGAGAGAGAGAGAGAGAGAGAGTAGAGGGTGGTTGAATTCTAGAGGAAGTGTTTTGTGTTGTAACATTATATAAACTTATATAATGCATTGCTTAGTACCGTAATGCTATAGGTCTCAATAAAGACAAGGCCTTTAGGGTGTGTGTAAACAATTGACTTGACTAATGGAAACATTGACATTGTCCAAATGGAAAATGTTCCAGTCGAGAGAGGGATTTATGAAACCTTATATTCTATACTCAAGCTAAATACTGTATGCGGGAAGGAAGCGTCTGTGAATCCATTCTATAGGCCCCCGCCAGGCTAGGAAGACCCCACTGTAACACAAAACAATAGTGCATATAGAGCTCCACAGTGATGTCAGAGCGCCAAGTCCAGAGGTGAATCCGCCATTCATTTTCCAGTCTCATAGACTTTTCAAAAACTATTAAGACGATTATGCACTAAGCCAACTCGTGGTTGTGACAAATCATGACAATAAACACAATGTTTCGGGGGCCAATAAATTAATTTGTAGGAAGAAAAAAATAATAAATATAATAATAAATAATGAATAATGTATCCTGCCGTTTTTTTTTTCTTCTTATGAATTATTTGATTGGTTTGTTGTTATGTTTTGTCACGATCTGAGTTGGCAGTTGTCCGTGGCGTAACATGTTCATGTTTGTCATCTTTGAAAGGTCTTTGATGAAAAATGAATGGGGAATTCAAATCCGGACCCAGGTGCTCTGACATATAATGCGGAGAAATGTACTGTATAAGAATAGGAAGGTTACTATACTGTTTTGAATATAAGACAGCTCTGATGACCACAATCCTGCGAAACTCATTTGTGGAAAAATACCAATGTCAAAATAGTCGAGTATAATACAACCCTGTTAAAGGGGAATTCCACCCATTTTCAAAATTATCCTGAGAGGATCCAAATGTGAACCAAATGGACCCTAGCGGGCCCATTTGGTTCCATTTGTACCCTCTCAGGAAAAAAGGGGTCCGAAAGAAAAATCATGTATTTCACCATGTTAATGATTTGTTCAGACCTCCATTTTTTAGGAAATACAGAATTGGGGGCACTTTTTTATCATGTCCACACAAAACATATCTAAGGTATATTAATGACACATTAAAACGTTGAAAATGGGTAGAGTTCCCCTTTAAGGAGAGATTTCTATTGGAGAGAAAAACATATAGAGTAGCAGGTTATATAGTCTTATATTCAGGCCAATATTAGGTATTTGCAAAATACAAATTAAAACATGAAAGTAGAAATCAAATATTTTAACCCCTACCCCTCGTCTTTCCTCAACTCTCTCTCTCTCTCTCTCTCTCTCTCTCTCTCTCTGTCTCTCGCCCCCCACCCCACCCCACCCCCCACAGTGTCAACAAGGTGCCCTACTTTCCCCTCCCAGGCCCAGGGAGAGAGAGACACAAGGATACACAAAGGATAAGTCCAGCAAATAATGGCCCAGTGACACATAACAGGTATCATATTATGAAGCATGTGTTTGTGTACAACCTGTACAACCTGTGTGTGTGTGTGTGCGTGTGCGTGTGCGTGCGTGCGTGCGTGCGTGCGTGCGTGCGTGTGTGTGTGTGTGTGTGTGTGTGTGTTTGTGTTTGAGTGCTGTAACAATGACATTTAATCTGGGCAGATTCCGATAAAAGCGCCCGGGGGCTTGCAGACCCGGTGCTGGAGCTTACGGAGGATGGTTACAGAATACACTGTGACATTTCCTGGTTCTCACTTGTCAGCGCCGCTGTCTTTTTCCCAGAATACAATCACTTTTCTGTGTTGTAAATCATCTCTGGGGGCCCCAGCGGGCAGGATTCGGGTGGTCCTGGTTAAGTTAAAGGTACAAACACTGTTTGTTAACAGATTTTGTTTAAAAACACAATCTAACCTCCACTCTATTGACTCATTACGAATCTGCTGTTGAATGCTGTGCAGTGATTGGCACAAACGCTGCCTCACCCCACACAACCCCCCTCCCCCTCACAAATTGGCACCGCCTTTCCTGAGCTCGACGGATGTTTTGTTTTCAAGATTTGTTGACAACAACTATGTTCTGGACGAAGCAATTGAGTGTCTGTCTGCAGAGAAACAGCTGCAGCATCAAAGCAGAAGCAATGTCGACGGGAAAAAGGCAAAAAATATAGGTGTACTGGATATCTATTTTGATTTTTGGCTAAAAAGTCGTCTCTCTTACCTTTAACTTCATGCCTTCTGGACCGACTGAGAATTTCTCAGTCGCCGTGACCGATTCCGATCATTCGGATTCCATAGAATCCAGCATGTCTTCCATATGGAAGCAGGGTGCGTGTGCAGCAAAATATTAGGAGGGGCCGCACAAAGTCAATGGACATTGATATCCCGGGCAGGGGCTGGGGGCATGAAGAATTTAAAGATAAAAAGTCCAGTAGTAGCCATAGTCTTAACCTGCCTGGAATTGTGGACAAAAGGAAATCTTTAGTTTGGGGTCAGTGGGGCTAAAATATCCTCAAATGGTGGTCTGTGGCTCAAATTCGGAATAAATAGTGGACCCTGGTGTCAAAAAGGTTGGAAACCACTGCCGTATGTGACCCCACTCCCGAGTTGAAGTTATTATATGGGCACAGAGACACCTTAGAAGATGTCCCCCCCCATAAATTGTCTCCAAAATGGCAAATTGAGTTCTGAGTAAAGTTAGTTCTGGGGGGAGGGTAAAAAAACACATTTTCCCATTTCCTGCCCTAGGATACAGGCTCATTAAAACATATAAGGGATCCTGTCACCAGCCAGCTGGAGGCCAAAAGATGAGTCATTCTATGAACACCGAGAGGGGCTACGGGCAACGTGCGTCATCCATTTAACTCTGTATCTTACTGTCTGTCCGTGACTGTCTGTCAATATGGAACACACCACCCAGGGACGGATCTAGGCATGGGTATGGGGGGGCAATGCACCCAGGGGTGGATATAACATTTCCCAATTGGGGGGCAGGAGAAAATGGTATGGGGGCCGCTTCATCGCTGAAGCCACCCTCCATACCATTTTCGTTTTAAAGGCTTTTATTAGACTTTTATTAGACTTTTATTATTATTAAGTAAAGCATCATAATAACAATCAGTTGTTGTTGAAGTTGCAACAGACACGCAGCATGCATAAAGCTAAAGGTCTGACTCAGAGAGTTTTCTGTTTTCAATGATGAAATGCTGTTGGTTTAGTGGTGCCACAGCTGTAGTTAGTTAGTAGCAGTAGTAGTGTTTCAAATCATTTTAAATATAGGCACTTTAATTTGAAATATCTTGGGTTGTTTTGCATGCCATCGTGTTTGGTGGGGCAGACTGGGCATTTAGGGGGGCATTGCCCCCCCATGCCCATGCCTAGATCTGCCCCCGAATGCACCCCTAATTGCCCTGATTGCCCCACCAAACATGATCCGCCCCTGCCACCACCTCCACTACACCAACATCTATCGACTCTGTCTCACGCTCAATATCTAGGCCTACTCTCACTATTTTGTCTGCCTGTATCTCTCTCTCTAAGTGTCTTTTACTCGCTGTCTGTCTGTCTGTCTGTCTGTCTGTCTGTCTGTCTGTCTGTCTGTCTGTCTGCTTCTCCGTCTGTCCGTCTGCCTGTCTCTCTCTCGCCCTGTGTTTACTACCAGGCATCTATCGTTCCGGTGGTCATTAAAGCAGGTTGCCATGGTAACTAGGACACCTGGTGGCCGACAACATGCACACATGCACGCAGCCGAGCGTGTTTTTTGCGCGCGCACGCGTGCATGCCTGTTAAAACGCACGCACCAACACACCCGCACACACACACACACACACACACACACACACACACACACACACACACACACACACACACACACACACACACACACACACACACACACACAACACAGGTCAGTGGTCAGTAAAAAAGGGAGCCCATCTGGACTGTGGTCATAAACGGTGGAAGTCTCTCGAGCTGCTGTCTCACGCAGAGCCTTGGGTTTTTTACTAAGTACTGTTGGAATCAATTATGTCCCATTAGTGATGACGAGACCCCTCCATCACCGTGCCTTTTGTCAAGCAGGGGCGGATATAAACATGTCCCATCTGGGGGTGCAAGAGAACTTGTTGGAGGGGCAAGAGAAAATGGTATGGGGGCCCCCATACCATTTTCAGTTACAGGGCTTTTATTAGTCAAGTAAAGCATCAATAATAACATCAGTTGTTGTTGAAGTTGCAACAGACACACAGCATGCATAAAGCTAAAGGTCTGACTCAGAGAGTTTTCTGTTTTCAATGATGAAATGCTGTTGGTTTAGTGGTGCCACAGCTGTAGTTAGTCAGCAGCAGTAGTAGTGTTTCACATCATTTTAAATAGAAGCACTTTAATTTGAAATATCTTGGGTTGTTTTGCATGCCATCATGTTTGGTGGGGCAGTCTGGGCATTTAGGGGGGGGGCATTGCTACCCCCATGTCCATGCCTAGATCCGCCCCTGTTGTCAAGAATGCTTTCTGCTCTGTCTGTCTGTCTGTCTGTCTGTCTGTCTGTCTGTCTGTCTGTCTGTCTGTCTGTCTGTCCATCCTTTAGCACAGTGGTTTTCAACCAGTGGTGCCTGAGAGGATTCCAGGGGGTCCCCAGCTAAATGAAGAGCAGTTGGTAACCAAATGGACCTTTATAGATCTGTAACCCTTGAGTTCAGAAAATGATACCAAATGGACCCTTTACGGGTCACATTTAGAAAATGTAGAACAATTGTTATTCTGACCAACGTTTTGCCAGTTTATCTCTCCTAAATTGTGGACAAAAACTTGAAAATCCTTAGTTTTGGGTCAGAGAGAATCAAATCGTGATCCATGGCTAAAATGCAGAAAAAATAGTGGGCCTTGGTATGAAAAAATGTTGAAAATCTGCTTTATTACAGTGGTTTTCAACCATTTTCATACCAGGGCCCACGCAATATTTATTCTGTATTTTAGCCACGGGCCGCCATTTGGTATCGAGTTTAGTTTCTCAGATCCCAAAAATAATGTTTTTGGTGATTTTAATGATTTTTGCAATTTAGGAGCGATAACTGGCAAAACGTTGGTCAAAATAAAAATTCTTCTACATTTTATAATTGTGTGGATTTTTACACTATCAACTGTCCATCATTTAGCTGGGGACCACCTGAAATCCTCTCATGGACCACTGGTGGTTCCCGGACCGCTGGTTGAAAACCACTGCTTTAGTAGATAGCATCAGTAAAAAAAAGTCTAATCCGCCTATCTGTGTGTTAATGGTCCGGTCTGTCTTTACAGTCTGACACTTTGGTCCGTGTCTGTCTGTCTATTTGTCTGCTTCTGTTTCCATCCTTCTGTCTAGCTGTCTATAATTATATCTACGACTGGAGGCCGGGGTGTGAAAAACGAGGAGGGGGAGGTTGAAATATATAGATGGTTAAGAAGGAAGTGGAGCAGGGGCGGATCTAGGCATTGGCATGGGGGAGGGGCAATGCCCCCCTAAATGCCCAGTCTTCCCCACCAAACACGATGCCATGCAAAACAACCCAAGATATTTCAAATTGAAGTTCTTATATTTAAAGCTAAAGGTCTGATTCAGAGAGTTTTCTGTTTTCAATGATGAAATGCGGTTTAGTGGTACCACAGCTGTATAGTTAGTTAGTAGCAGTAGTAGTAGTGTTTAAAATCACTTTAATTATAACCACTTTAATTTGAAATTCGAAATATCTCGGGTTCTTTTGCATGCCATCATGTTTGGTGGGGCAGACTGGGCATTTAGAGGGGCATTGCCCCCCCATGCCCATGCCTAGATCCGCCCCTGTGAGGAAGAGCTGAGAGATGGGAGGAGTTTGAACTAGAAGAAGATGAAGAAAAAGAAGGAAGAGGAAGAGGAGGGAGGCGAGGCAACCCCTGAGGAAAAGAGGAGAAGAAGCGAGAGAGAGAGAGAGAGGTGTTGATTTGATGTACTGTCAACAGACATTTGGCCACCAGAAGCAGTTGTGAATCAAATGTAGACAGGGCCCATATGAGAAGTGTTAGATTCCAACCGCCACCGCGGTACTAAAACAAATATGTTTCTATGAAAAGGCTGGGGCCCAGGGGTGGATGTAACCATTTCCCAATTGGGGAGGCAGGAGAAATTGGCATGGCAATGAAGTCGCACCCATACCATTTTCAGTTACAGGACTTTTATTAGTCAAGTAAAGCATCAATAATAACATCAGTTGTTGTTGAAGTTGCAACAGACACGCAGCATGCATAAAGCTAAAGGTCTGACTCAGAGAGTTTTCTGTTTTCAATGATGAAATGCTGTTGGTTTAGTGGTGCCACTAACTGTAGTTAGTTAGTAGCAGTAGTAGTGTTTCAAATCATTTTAAATAAGCACTTTTATTTGAAATATCTTGGATTGTTTTGCATGCCATGTTTGGTGGGGCAGACTGGGCATCTTACCCCCCCCCCCCCCCCCCCCCCCCCCCCCCCCCATGCCTAGATCAGCCCCTGCGGATCCAAAAGTGGGCTGTGAGATGTCTTGACAGATACAGTAAAGTAAAATAAATAAATAAATAAATATTAACAACGATAATATTTGTTCTTGCATCTTCCTTATTAATCTAGTTAGTTCCTTCATCGTAATACAAGCTCACAATGTGTTGTTCCCAGCACTGCACAAAAAGTAAATTTATATAGTACGGGGATGTTAATGATTAATCAATACTAATCAGTGATCAGCTAACTGTTCAGTGATGAACAGTTAGCAAATAATCGGTGAATAATTGGTTTTGTAATGCTGTCTGTGCCTGCGTGTGTGGCTGAGGAACTCAACAGCTCAACAGCCTTTTGAATTATTCATGCATATGATCAACATTTTTATGGCAGCCATGAATACAATTAGAATTTTCCAAAAAGCCGATTATCAACTAAGCCGTTAAGCCATTCGATCAGTAACCTTACGAAAAATATATCAATTAATCATGAAGAGATTAATTGAACATTTATATCTCTAATACAGTGCCTTTATCCAAGGTGCATTACAGAGATTGCACAGATTGTGCCTTAGATTATCCCAGTCACACACACATTCATACACGACTGCTGGGGGAAAACATGCAAGGCACCAATCTGCACATTTGGAACAACAGGAAGTGTTCTTGAGAAAGACTCTGAACCCCTACTGCAGGGGTGCCCAAAAGGTAGATCATGATCTACCAGTAGATCACACAGACCGTGCAGGTAGATCACATGACAGTCCCCATAGATCTGTAACTCTTGAGAGCGTTAAAACGAAACCAAATGGACCCTTACGGGTCCATTTGGTTTCGTTTTACCGCTCTCAAGAGTCCACGAAACTAGAGAATGGAGAATAATTCTTATTTTGATCAATCTTTTTCCAGTTCTCTTTCCCAATTGCGGGTAGTTTTGGGTGCAAGAGACTAAATTCAACATCACAAACTCAAACCTCAAATACGGTTTTCAAACGTCAGCAGTATCATATACAGGAAAACCTTCCAATTCTCCCCCTCTATTTTTCATAAGTGCATTATTCTTAAACACTATAACAGTAAGTAACTCCATCACCAACTATTTCAAAGCTCAAACTTTCTAGGGGCCTTGAAATGGATTTTCAGTAATGGAATAATCACATTGTTGATGTGTAGATCGTGTTGAGCCGGTCATTTTGAAAGTAGCTCTCAAGTCACGAAAGTGTGGGCACCCCTGCCCTACTGGGTTCAGAGTAGAGATGGGCAGATATATCGGACGATAAAGGCTTTAAAAATCAATATCAGAAAATATCGGCATCTGGAAAAATATTATAAATATGGACTATTTTAGTTTTTTTTTTTTAATCGATAAAACACCATTTACAGATATGTATAGAGCCACACAATTGAGCTAAAAAAATGCGGGACCTTTCTCCAATTATGATCGAGTGGTGGCAGGCCTTGGTGCACGTGCTGTTGGTCTATTGGGGGGTTTCCAATTCACTGAAGGCTCATAGTATTTATTTTTTGTCCACCACAAAAGGACATGCATATATCAGTATCGGTTGATATCGGTGTCGGAAAATAATAGTTACTTGGACACTAAACTGCACTAAAGAAAGTGAGCTAAAGACTTTCTACAGCTGCACTGATTGATTGATTAATTGATTGTACAATAGTTGGACATTTACAGTACATTTCGAGCACAACTCAATGCAAGACTGTTACTGTTACTGTCATCAAGACATTTAGAGACATAAATATTCACTTCTGTATAGCTTGCATTGTTCTTTGAGACTAATTGAGAGATGTGACACAATCTAAATGTCTCACTACAGAGAGATACACTTACAGATCAGACAAAATTACATTTTATTCATTAAAACACATTCTCATTTTTATTTTTATCTGACTATAATGACTAGTGAGCCAACCTTGGTTGGTGAAAATGTTACACAATAAGCCGTGATGACAAACGTGTGTTTGTAGAACACTGTGTTACAACAATAAGCTATAATCTTTTATAGTCTTAGTCTTTTTTACTGGGTCTGTTTAAAAGTGGTTTAAGATGGAGTCCATAATCAAATTCAGACCAGCCCTTCTTGCACCCATTATTCCTCTTTTGATGTGAAATCCATATTTACTCTGTAAATGAGTCAACGCACACAATTACTGGCCAACTTTAGAGCAACTGGCTATTTCTTGGTCTAGAGACTGTTATTATGTATTGTTAAATACAACAGCGTCTTCAAGCTATTGTTTTCAACATTAATGTTCCCTGGGTAGAGTTCTGTAGGAACACAATTCTATATTGAATTCCATATCCCCTTATTCAAGGGAATTATATGCATTGTTATTAGTGATACACTGATAAGGAAATTCTTGGCCGATACCAATGTTTATGTTTATTAATTGTGCCAGGGAAACTACAGATCTTCAAGACCAGATATACATTCCCAGAATCTACAGCACATATGTCAAACTCAAGGCCCGGGGGCCAAATCAGGCCCGCGGGATGATATTGAATTAGTATTAGAACTGGCCCTGTGGTATATTGCACACATCATGATGAGAAATTAAAGCAACTAATTGTTTTACTTCCTCAACTCAGTCTCATTTACTTTCTCGCTTCCATGTGACGTAACTTTCAGCATTTCATTGCCATTTAATGTTTGTGGTGCTGGACTGTATTTGTGCTCTCTCACTGGCGCGCGCGCGCGTGTGTGTGTGTGTGTGTGTGTGTGTGTGTGCGCGCGCGCGCGTGTGTGTGTGTGGCGTGTGTACGCGCGCACGTGTGCGTGCATGCATACATATTCAACAGTGGTAGGCCTATTAGACGTTTCAGCCATCCATGTTCAGACAGACACAGCAGGGCACAGGGACGCGTACATGTGCAGGGACACACACATACAGTAGCTGCCCCTAGGAGTGGCGAGGCACCACTAGGCAGGCAGAGATGGAGAGGAAATGACAGTCAGACTGAGAGAGAGAGAGAGAGACAGAGAGGGGGGGGGTTGGGTGGGGTGGATTAATGACAGTGATGAATGGAGAGAAAAGGATGTTATGACATCACGGTGGTCGCCTAGGTAATTAAAGGTCACAACCCCCGGTAAGGTCTTTTGTGTCATCTCAGAATAGAACATGAATCAGAACAGCGCATCATCTCAGGCATCATCCTCACCACAGCCAATGAGGGGGCAGGCTTCTGTCGGCGTGGAAACCTCACATGACGAGGAAAAACTTTACACTGGCATATGTTTTCAAATAGGAGTCAAGGGGGGCTAATGAGCGTCAATGGAGAGGGGGGGGGGTCCTCGACACACTTCTGTATGACAAGTAGGGCAGGGCTTTTCAACCTTTTTGATGCCAGGGTCCATCATTTACTCTGCATTTGAGCCACGGACCACCATTTGAGGACATTTTTAGCTCCACAGACTCTTTTTGCTTTTGTCCACAATACCAGGCTGGATTTGGGGAAATAAAACAAGCAAACATACAGACCATTCATCTTATAGTTGTGTAGACTGAAGCTAATTCAGATGATGAATATTTTAACTCTTGAGAGCGTAAACATTTCATTTCATTTCATTTCATTTTTACATTCACAAGAGTTACATCTGTTAACCAACTGTTCACCACTGGTTGAAAACCACTGGAGTAGGGCATTCATTTAGCAAAGAAAAGTTAAAATATGGAGGGACACATTGGGTGGATTTTGCCTATATTTTCTGGGTGCCACTATCCACATGTTTAGGTGGTGATCATTCCTTGACCTTGACAATGAAGTTGACTTTACAATGAAGCTGACTAATCTAATCAACGATAACAATATGAAATGCAATATTGGTGTTATTTTACTTTTTTTGTATTAATGCAGAATAATAAATGTACCTCTTTACATTTTTCTGTATCCGGCATGTAACACCCAGGTCAAAACAAAACAAATTAAATAAGCAAACAAAACATAAAGAGTATACGACAGCAAACAATTATTCGTAAACCAGTAACAATTCAATATTAAAGATTAGATGTTAAAGATTAGATGATTAGATGACATGGTTGATGATATGATGCCATACAGGGATGATATTGGTTCATTACGGCAATCCGATCTGATCCGATTCAGTCGTATTGGATCTCTACATGGGGACTCGTATGGGGACTCCGGACCCCAATTTTAAACCCACTGGATTATTTGAGGTAATGTAATATTGTGTGGCAGCACTGGATCGGAATGATTTTACATTCTGTAAACACAAAAAAGCTGCTCAAATATTTTGCGTAGCCCAGTATTCCTATTGTCAATGCCTTCCTGTGGTCAAATAGGAGACTTGGTTCCATCAAGGACAAAATGTTGACTTCAGAATATAAAAATGTCTCAAATTTCTTTGCCAGTATGCAACAACTCACTGATTCTGGTAAGTCTCCTTGTCCTTGGTTGTGTGTGTGTGTGTGTGTGTGTGTGTGTGTGTGTGTGTGTGTGTGTGTGTGTGTGTGTGTGTGTGTGGTGTGTGTGTGTGTGTGTGTGTGTGTGTGTGTGTGTGTGTGTGTGTGTGTGTGTTTGTGATTCAATAATTCTACCCCCTACAATTGTACACTCATATGTTCAGGAAATGCTTCCTGTTCTGTAAACCTCTCCTCTATCCAGGTCACTATTGAAAAATGTTCTTTTTTAAATAGTTTAAAAAGGCAAAGAAGTTAAGGGATTTTGCGATTTTGTTGTTGTCGGAGAAGATTTTGTCCACAATTCCATTCTGTATTGATGATGGTACTATTATAGGAGAGATAACAACAGGCACATGTTGAATTGTGCAGACTTCTTGTAAATTAATCAATGCAATGCAAATTTAATTCTTGAGAACGTAAAGACCAGAGTTAAAGATCTATAAGGATCCATTTGTTTATCAAACCCTCCATCTAGCTGGTGACCACCTGGAACACCCTCAAGTTCCATTAGTGGTTCCCCGGGCCACTGGTTGAAGACCGCTGATGCTGAAAGTTGTCTGAAAGCATAGGCAAGGAAGGCTATGCAAGGAAGCGAGCTTGTAGGTTGGCCAGTTTGCGGAGTTGGCACTGTGGGGATGCTGTGGTTATTAAGATCAATTTGCTGGAGATGATGTTCAAAATGCTAGTCTTTCAGATGTGTTTGACTGAGATCTTATTGATAGAGTACAGCAGCCTGATACTCACACACACACACACACACACACACACACACACACACACACACACACACACACACACACACACACACACACACACACACACACACACACACATACAGACACACACACTCACAAATCATGCTGCATTGGATTGCAATAAGGGAATATGAAATGGAAGGCCCATTCTCCTATTAATTAATCCTTATCAATGTGCGTGTGTGTGTGTGTGTGTGTGTGTGTGTGTGTGTGTGTGTGTGTGTGTGTGTGTGTGTGTGTGTGCGCGCGCGCGTGTGCGTGTGTGTGGTGTACACCGTGCCCAACCCTGTCCTGTTCTCACAATAGCTTCTATTATATTCTTTTATCTTCTGTACAGTACAAACGAACCCACTACCTGTGTGTCCCTCTCACTATCTCTCTCATTCTCTCATCTTTCCACTTTCTCCTTTTTCTCTGTCATTTAACTCCTTCCTCTTCCTTCAATCTCAATTTTCTCTGGAATATCACACAGACACACACACACGCACACGCACACACTATAGTATCCTTGCGTATGAATGACGGTTTTACAGACGCTTTTACAGACGTTTACTTTGTGCAGCAGAGAGAGTAACAACAGAACATCGCAGGGCTTATATAGGGACAGCAGCAGGTGCAATCAATCAAATAAAATAATATCAATGAAACACAACCAATCGCATCACTGCTCCAATAGCATCACTGCTCCAATAATGTTTCAACAACATTACGCACGCACGCACGCACGCGCGCGCGCATGCGCACACACACACACACACACACACACACACACACACACACACACACACACACACACACACACACACACACACACACACACACGCACACACACACACACACACTCAAAGGTAGGAGTATTCTGGACTCAAGCAAGCAAAATAAATGTTATTGTTATGACATGGTTAGCACCTGTAGTGCAGGTCAGCACCTGTAGTGCAGTTTCACAACAACACTAAATTTGGCTGATTTGTTTTCGCGTGAGGTCCGGATCACACTCTGGGATCCAATAAAACAATGTCTCATTACCTTTTATGTGTTATGTGTCATACCATAATTGTTCACAGCATGCTCTCAACAACCATATCCAATAAATTAAAATAACCAGTCTACAAGCTTGCAGCAACGTGTCAATAGATTGACACGTTGAACTATCCTAAAAATGTTTTTCAAAATAGTAAAAAAGGGATAAGGGGTTTGGGATAAGGGGTTTACCGTGTGACGAAAATGGAGCCCTAAATCTCTTCAAATGTTGGTCTGTGGCTCAAATACTTAATAAGTAATAGGCCTTGATGTGAAAAGGGTTGAAAACCACTGGTACAGAGCGAAAAGGTAGGGTAGGTAGGAGGCCTACATTTTGCCATTTATAATAGCCGATCTACTGTATAAGCCCACAATATGCACCACGATGCACATGCTTTCATGCTTTTACTTGAGTACATTTTGAATTTCAAGACATTACTTGTAAGTAGGGTTGTCCCGATCACTTTTTTTTTCCCGAACCGATCCCGATCATTTGAATATGAGCATCTGCCAATCCCGATATTTCCCAATCCGATCACTTTTTTTTTCTCCCGATACAATCCTGATCATTCGTGATGATTTTTCCTGATCAGATACATTTGTCCCAAGAAAAAAGATCTTGTGAATGTGAAGTCATATGAAGTCCACCAAATAGCAGAATGATATGGCAGATCATTCTAGGCACTCCTCACTCAAATGTACACTTGGGCAACTCCAAAGCAAATTCCACAACATTTATTTACCTGCCATAGTGTCAACCCCTTATCCCTGTGTCTGATCACTGGTTATACTGGTATATTTATTACCAATACTGAATGGTCTGATAATGACAAATGAGGGCCAATACTGATACATCGATACAGTATTTGCCGATACCGATATGAACTGATATGCCAAAAAAGGGCCGATTCGATACTTTTCCCCATACCGACACAGTATCGGGACATCCCTACTTGTACTTTTACATCGCAATACAGCAGTATTGATACTACTACTACAGTACTACTACTACTACTACTACTACTACTACTACTTCGTAAAATGTGAGTACTTCCCCTCCACCCCCATCACTGATAGTCAGTTCTATAGGTTCCCTCCGGTGCCATGATCCATCCATCCATGCATCCAACCAGAGACAATACACGCTACTGTTGACATCTGATCTCCGCAAGTAATGAATAGTGCTGCTATCGCTGTGTTACATAACAGCACCCAGAGCTGGTCCCTGGGACAGTGTTTCCCAACGTATGGTCCCCGGGTACAGAATAGGGAGCGTAGACATGTTGCAGGAGGAGTGACCTGAAATCTGTGCCTTTCCAACTAGCGTGTGTGTGTGTTTTTTTTTATGAAGCCGTGAGGCTGTAGCGAGAGAGGATTGGATATGAGGGAAGGACACAAGGGAAGGTATTAGAGCAGGGGCGGATGTAACATTTCCCAATTGGGGGGAGGGATGGTATGGGGGCGGCTTCATCGCCCGTGGCACGAAGCGACACGGGCGATGAAGCCGCCCCCATACCATTTTTGGTTACAGGGCTCTTATTAGGCAATTAAGCATCAATAATAACATCAGCACTGAAATATCTTGGGTTGTTTCGCAGGCCATCCTGTTTGGTGGGGCAATCTGGGCATTTAGGGGGGCATTGCCCCCCCATGCCCATGCCTAGATCTGCCCCTGTATTAGAGACAGAGATCTGGAGAGAGGCGAGGGAAGAGAGCAGTGAAGACAGCTAGGTCCGGGCGTGGGCAACTCTGACGATGGAGAGAGGGCCGCTGTTATTTCCACACTCACCCCAGAGAAGATATTTTGCTGTCATATCAAAAATGACTGGCTGACTGCCCACTGCCCAGGCGGTTAGCTCAACCGTCTGGGCACCTAGGCTGCTAAGCCAGCCTGACGGCGTGCCCCGGGTTCGATTCCCGAGCCCGGCGGCCTTTGCCGCATCTCACTCCCCATCTCTCTCCGCCTTTCCTACTCTCCTGTCAATAAAGGCATAAACAAGCCCAAAAACAAATCTTTAAAAAAAAAATGACTGGCTGACTGTGGCACATTGTGACCACCAAACACCGCGCACCGATCGCCTTACTTGTGCCCGCTCCGCTCATGCAAGTAATAATCTGTATTATTTTGAGATCATTCCAATACCGATATCCTAATCCTAAACATAACCTCCAGCACGTCTCCATGCTGACACAGGGCTTAAAACAAGGCGGCCAACCGGCCACACTGATCAAGGATTTCCGGGTTTTCGTCTTATCAGTGCAATCGTGTCAGTCTGCTCCCAGACAACATGCCTCGTTGATAAGAGAGGCTAATAAGCAGCGTCCTGGGAATCATCGCTTGATAACGGTCGAAGCGTGTGAATGGGCGCGATGCGGAAACACTGATGACCTGAGATGACTGAACACGTTACTGGAAGCAGGCCCCCGGTGTGTGAATGTGTGCAAACATGGTGACTGTAACTCACACTGTGTGGCGTGCTCCTGACAAAGGCTCTGTAGCAAATTAAATCCAGAGGAACACATAGAAATACAGACCATTAAGATTGATGCTGCAGATAACCTACTTCTCGATGTTTCTGCATTCTATGGGAGGGATAGCGCGATGAGATTGTATGTTCTAGTTCCACTTCGGCTCCCTCTCCACCTAGGAAATTAAACAAAAAAAGGGTTACTTTTCGGTAGGGCTGCACGATATAATGGCTAGCATAATCTGAGTCATCCATATCGGCCACACAAATGCCCTGTGTTAGAGGAGGCGAGTATATTGACCAAATCGATTGCAGTAAACTAGCCAAATGTGCGTGAAAACAGACTGCATCGCGACAAACTCGCGGTGCAGTTGGAGGGCGAGGCTTAGACTGCAAGTTGGGTCAGCAGAGCATGACCATTCTAAGACAAAACAGTCCTGCTGATGACAACTAAATAATATCCATTGATCTTATCCATTGATAACAGTCGAATCGGTTAGCCCATTTTGGTATAGACTGGGATGGCTTTTAGGGTTGACGCGTCGCCAGCGCACACTGCAACCAGCAATGCGGGCCTATAGGTCTACAATATTTGTTTACGTGTAATGTCAATGAGGTCCACGATCACAGACACCAGAGGGAGCCCAATGAACCATGATCAACCCAGTTTCGGCTCAATTCATTTCACTCCTGTGCCACTAAAATGTGGAACACCCTACCAACAGCCGTAGAGAAATGTAAATCCCTAGCATCTTTCAAATCCAGTAAATGTTTTTGATGAATTCAAAATGGAGGGCATGCATATAAACAAGTCAGTGTTAGTGACTTTTCTGGTTGTATCTTCCTGGTATGTTAATACAAATTCAATTATGTCCACATAGGTAGGTGTGGGACAACGTACAACAAACAGGGCGATCATTAGAGCTAAAAAAACACTTTTATGGGAACAAACACTGCCTTCCTTCGAGTTAAATTCACTTTTAATGGAACAAACACTGTCTCCCTTGAACAATTAATTGGTATTCAACCAGTGATCCGTGAGAAAGTTCCAGGTGGTCCTCAGGCTAAATGATGGAAAGTTGGTTAACCAGATGTAACTCTTTGAGAGCGTAAAAATGAACACAAATGTACAATTACGGTTCCATTTGCTTTCATTCCCCACTCCCAAGCGTTAAAATATTCAGCATCGAACGTAGAAGATTTATGGTCATTTTGATCTGTGTGTTTGCCTGTTTTGTTTCCCAAATCCAGCCTGGACATTGTGGACAAAAGCAAAAATTAATACTTAGTTTTGGGGTCTGTGGGGTTAAAATGTCATCAAATGGTGGCCCGTGGCTTAAATCCTGAATAAATAGTGGGCCCTGGTATCAAAAAGGTTGAAGCTAAAATGACTTTTAAGGTGTCAAACAATGGACAAAACAAGAATCACAAACACTCATGCACATAAGATACAATGCACGCCCATAAAGCTCTGTACTGAGCTCTACTCTCGAGAGCCAGCGAAATCCAAAAGCGACCTCGCCCGCGGGAGCCCGGTTTCAAAAGCGGGCGCCCGCTTTCACAAAAACGGGCGCCCGGTTTCACAAAAACGGGCGCCCGTTTCACAAAAACGGGCGCCCGTTTTCAAAAGCGGGCGCCCGTTTTCAAAAGCGGGCGCCCGTTTTCACAAACTAGGCTATGCCTAAACCTAACTCTAACCCTAAACTTAACCTCAGTAAACCTATGCCTAAACCTAACCTAACCCTAACCATAACCTTTTGAAAAGGGCGCCCGTTTGTGAAAAACGGGCGCCCGGTTTCACGAAAACGGGCGCCCGCTTTTGAAAACGGGCGCCCGTTTTTGTGAAAGCGGGCGCCCGCTTTTGAAACCGGGCGCCCGCGGGCGAGGTCGCTTTTGGATTTCGCCCCTGCTGCTATAAGATCTTTTTTTGTGTATGTAGAGACCTCAAATTATGCAGGATTCACACACTGACCTGGGACTGAATGCCACACACCTCCCACACTCGCACCTTCTTGTCATTTTCTCCCTTAAAGCTGCAATCTGTGAGTTTTATGTCTCTGCCGACTCTCCAATCCACAGTGCCATCTGCTTCAAATAACTTGACTGAGATTATCAACCAGAAGGTGTCCTACGAACAGACACCAGTAATGGAGTAATATATGTCAGGGGTTTTCAACCTTTTTCATACCAGGGCCCACTATTTATTCATAATTTGAGAGCCCAAAACTTTCTTTTGCTTTTGTCCACAATTCCAAGCTAGATTTGGGAAACAAAACAGGCAAACATACAGACCAAAATGACCATTAATCTTCAGTTGTGTAGACTTGGGCTACTTAAAATGATGAATATTTTAACTCTTGCGAGTGTAAAAATGAAACCAAATGGACCCACAAGGGTCCATTTGGTTTCATTTTTACGTAATACGTAATACGAACACAGAAGGTAAAAAACCTTTACCTGCACTTTTTGTGTTATCTTTTAATTGATCTCTTAAACCAGTAGTTTTCAACCTTTTTGATACCAGGGTCCACTATTTATTCAGAATTTGAGCCACAGACCACCATTTGTGGACATTTTATCCCCATTGCCCCACTTTTGCTTTTGTCCACAATCCCATGTTTGGGAAATTAAACAGTCAAACATACAGATTAAAATGACATTCTCTAGCAGTATAGACTTGGGCTAATTCACATGATGAATATTTTAACTCTTGAGGGTGTAAAGTTTTCACGCCCTCAAGAGTTAAACCTGGTTAACCAAATTTCCATTGGGGAATGGGGACCACATGGAACTTTCTCAAGGACCACTGGTGGTCCCTGGACCACTGGTTGAAAACCACTCTTATACAGTATGTGGCTTGCCTGACAGCACGTCGATCGATGAGTCCTGTGACGACCTTGGCTGCATGTCTCTCCCCTTTTCTTCATTTGATAGGCAGAAAAAAAGTCTAAAAAGAATAATAAAAACAATAAAAATGGGTTAGAAAAAGAAAATGGTAAAAGTGGACAAATACTGTAGATCTGGGGACCACCAGTGGACCTTGAGAGGGTTCCAGGTGGTCCCCAGGCTAAATGATGCACAGTTGGTTAACCTGATGTAACTCTTTGAGAGCATAAACATGATGGACCTGCATGATGGACCAAATGGACCTGCAAGAGTTAAAATATTCATCATCTGAATTAGCCCAAGTCTACACAACTAGAAAATGTAGAAGATTAATGGACATTTGGATCTTTATGTTTTGTTTTCCAATTCCAGCCTGGAATTGTGGATAAAAAAAAATCTTTAGTTTTGGGTCCAGGGAAAATCCCCTGTAAAATTGTGAACTATTTTTTAAACTAAATACCATTATGTGTTTTAAATGTTCAATTCTAGTTATAGAAGATTTGTATAATAATGTATTTATCCAAGGCTTATTAGCCTCGTATGCTTTTAAAGCACGGTCGCCCCCTCCCCTCATGGTTGCCCCTCTCCCCTCATGGCGCCCTAGGCAACTGCCTGGTCTGCCTAATGGCAATAACGCCCCTGCTTGCAGGTGCCGTTCCATTCTTGCCATGCAGACTTTTTGGGAAACAGTCCTGGTTGGTAACTTTAAAGAGATGATATAAATAGGAAGCGACAGTCACGTTTAAGTGACGTGTGGGACAGCAAAAAAAACACTTTTATAGGAAGAATACATGGATAAACACATTGTAGTCTCCTCATAGTGAACTTTAAATCTGGACTCTTTTATTGCACAACTGTCAAATATACATGATAGCTAAACATACGCTTTGCAAGCATTATATAAAGTGCACACACTTGGCCAAAAATGGTCACGTCTATAAACAGCTAGAACAACATAAACTAGCACCACAATTGCTAAAGACTGGGAGAGAGAAAAGTTCTACACTCTACAGAGAAAGGTTTTCAAAAAATGTGTTACGGTATCCATGTACTGTGTGTCAGTGAGACAGGCGTATAACTAGTTAGAGCAAGTTATGAAAATATGGGAACTAAATCATTACCGAGAAATGTCTTCCACAATGTGTTCCCAATGGTGTCTAATAACATGTACAAAAAAAGATTGAAATTCAACTCCTGTGGGAAACTGGTCAAGTCGGGGTACTAGTCACAACCTAAGAAAGGCAAAACATGCAAAATTTCATCATGCTTTATATAGAATGTGATATGTCTGGGTGGTTTTCATGAAGCTGAATCCCTTCCACGCACTAGTTTTGCTCAGAAAACATGCACATTTTAGCAAGTGCTATGGCTGTTTTCACCCCAACGAGTATATTCTTTTGCAAAAACTAATGTTTGGAATGGATTCAGTATAGGGGCCCTTTGTACTTTTATTGTCATTGTCAATCCTGGCCAGAGGTACTAGTATGTTGATCTGTGTTCACACACGAGACAAGGTGAACATTGTCACATGGAGTGAACAGGGACAACATAAATTTGGGGTAATCTCCAAGAAAATTGGTTCTACAACTTATAATGTTTTTAATATGGTTTTAAATTGTAAATAGTATGTAACTTGGTACTTGTGTATACTTTGTTTTGTGCTCCTCAGGAGGAAACCTCTCACACCTGTGTTCTGTGGGGGTGGCTCACAAAAAGGGGAGGGTTTCAATCAAGGGGGAACTGATTTGCAGTGCAGTATCATGTGTGGATCTATGTATGGACCTGATGAAGATCTAGTGAGATCGAAACGTTGTCCTTTTTTCAATAAAGTAATTCTTTGCCATAAGAATGGTGTGCGGGCCCTACTCTACTACCATGATTGCCACATTGGCCCTGCACCCACTGTCAATGTGCATGTAAATACCATAGACTTGGAATGGATTTAGCATCATGAAAACCGCCTAGTTAGACATGCTCCGCACTGTACAGACAGACAGACTACACTACACTCCAGTACCATCCGCTCAGCTGCTGCATGATACACCACAACGCCAGATCACTATAATGAAGGAGTCAGTTTAGAGACGGTGGAGTGGGGGAACAATGCAAAGTCAGTGGGGAGGCGGGGGACAAACGGCCGCATGAGGGCTGCTAGGGCGGAGGCTGAGGTCAGACTCACGTACCGGGGTGTGGTGTGGTAACGGTGGGCGCTGAGAGACAGCATGCATCATGGGGGGGTAGGGGCGGGCTGGGTCGGTCTCAGGGGCGGATGTAAAATGTCCCATTTGGGGGGGCAGGAGAACATGTTGGAGGGGCAAGAAAAAATGGTATGGGGGCGATGAAGCCGCACCCATAACATTTTCAGTTACAGGACTTTTATTAGGCAATTAAAACATCAATAATTACATCAGTTGTTGTTGGTTGTTGAAGTTGCAACAGACAAGCAGCATGCATGAAGCTAAAGGTCTGACTCAGAGAGTTTTCTGTTTTCAATGATGAAATGCTGTTGGTTTAGTGGTGACACAGCGGTAGTTAGTAGTAACATATCAAATCATTTTAATTGTAAGAACTTTAATTTGAAAGATCTTTGAAATTTGTTTTGTTTTGCATGCCGTCATGTTTGGTGGGGCAGTCAGGGCATTTAGGGGGGCACCCCCCCCCATGCCCATGCCTAGATCCGCCCCTGGCATGCATCATGGGGGGGTGGTGGGGGGGCGGGCAGGGTCGGTCTGCGGCATGCACCCACCCAGCCAGCAGCCAGCACTGAGGGGGTTGAGGTCGGGTGGAGTCATGGCCCAGGCTTAGTATTATAGTTAACTAGTATAACCAAATAATATACTGTCTGTAGGCCTGGACTGGAATAAGACAAAGCTTAGGAAAAAAACGGCTAAAAATGTCATATGTGCGTGTGTGTGTGTGTGTGTGTGGCGGGGGGGGGGGGGGGGGGGGGGGATGTGTGTGTGTGCAGGTCGCATGCTGGTGTCATGCATGGCAAGTATAAATCAGACTTAGGGGCCTAAACGTTTGTATGCCTTGAGGGGTTTGCGGACGTTTGTCTATAGCTCGTAAAACGGACACAAAACCTTGCGAGACAAACTGCACTGATGGGTTGAAACCTAGATTTGTGGTCATATATATATTAGGGATGTTGAATGATTAAAATTTTTAATCAAATTAATCACAGCTTCAAAATTAATTTAATCATGATTAATCACCATTCGAACTATGTACAAAATATGCATGTTTTCTGAAAAAAAAAAAAAACAGAATCTGTGAAAAAAAAAATAACCATATATCTTTAAAATATTTATCAAAATAGGTGATCTACAAGCCCTCAATGCTTGTAGATCCTCCAGCTATACTCTATGACTCTGGTTACAGGGAGACACAGCTATAAGTCTCCGTAAAACCCTGCTCTACCCATTTCTTTCAATGAGTGCACATGAGTTAATTGAGTTAATTTTTTTAATCAGATTAATCAACAAAATTAATTTAATCCCATTAATTAACTATTTTCAACAGCCTTAATATATATATATATATATATATATATATATATATATATATATATATATATATATATATATATATATATATATACACACACACACACACACACACACACACACACACACACACACACACACACACACACACACACACACACACACACACACACACACACACTGTATACTGTATACCACTGTAATGCAGAAAAGTGTGTGTGTGTGTGTGTGTGTGTGTGTGTGTGTGTGTGTGTGTGTGTGTGTGTGTGTGTGTGTGTGTATGTGTGTGTGTGTGTGTGTGTGTGTGTGTGTGTGTGTGTGTGTGTGTGTGTGATTTATATACTAAGAGCAGAGCCTTGTTGTATGTTATTATGTCAGATTATGCTACATTATGCTGTGCCTGTGATACACTCAGAAAACTGCTATCTGCTGTTCTCTCTCTCTCTCCCTCTTTCTCTCTGTTCTTTCTCTTACTTTGCTGTATTATTTTTTCCCCTGTATAATTACCTTCCCCCCTTTACTGTATACTATCTGCTTTCTGTCTGACGCGCGTGCCTCTCTCTATCTCTCTCCCCCTCTCTCTCCTTCTTTCCAGATGTCGCTGGCTCATCGTGAAGTTCACAAGTTCACAAAGTGATCACAATGTGCATATAAAGAGGGTGAATCAGGGGCGGATCTAGGCATGGGCATGGGGGGGGGGCAATGCCCCCCTAAATACCCAGTCTGCCCCCCCCAAACACGATGCCATGCAAAACAACCCAAGATATTTCAAATTAAAGTGCTTATATTTAAAATGATTTGAAACACTACTACTGCTACTAACTGCTACTAACTACAGCTGTGTCACCACTAAACCAACAGCATTTCATCATTGAAAACAGAAAACTCTCTGAGTCAGACCTTTAGCTTTATGCATGCTGCGTGTCTGTTGCAACTTCAACAACAACTGATGTTATTATTGATGCGTATACTTGCCTAATACAAGTCCTGTAACTGAAAATGGGATGCCATACCCATACCATTTTCTCTTGCCCCTCCAACATGTTCTCTTGCCCCCCCCCAAATGGGACATGTTATATCCGCCCCTGGGGTGAATCAGAGAGAGAGAGAGAGAGAGAGAGAGAATGGACACCACACTGTTGCATCATCTGTTTGTTCCTGCCAGGTTTCATAACCATAAAATCTGATATTGCAAGTGACAACCTCGTTCTGGCTGAATGATTGTGCGCGAGTTGAGTGACTGAAAATGAACTTGTGCGTCAAACGGCGGTGAGCAGAGATGGGCAGTATTTGAAATACATCCATTTTTTAAATATGTACTTTATATTTTTATATTGTGTGAAACTCCACTTTGTAATCATACAGATACTCAAAGACATACTGTATATATGATTCTACTTTTCTAAGCTCTTTTTTACACTCTATCGTTTTATTTGCTGTGTTTTTTTCTGTGATATAGTTGCTGCGGCGTTGTCTGAAGGAAGGAACAGAAATAAGTTTTACTCGTATGTACCATTGTACTTGTACGTCAAGATGTAACAATGAAGAACAACCTTGATCACTGAACCTTGAGAAGTAGAACCAACATCATTGTTCTATTATCATTGTTATTGTCAACATCATTGACAATAACAATGATAGCCTATACAATAAAGAAAGGGGGGGGCACATTTTCAGTATTTGAAAATACAGAGAATGTGTAAAAAATGTATTTTTTCATTTTTTTTTCTCAAAAACTTTTAGGCATTCTAAAAAACAGAAAAGTTTAATGCCTTTTAATTGCACACCTAAGTGAAGTCTCTCTTTTTTAGCACACAACTAGCCTATAGAGACGTTTCTCCCCAAATACGAACCCTATGGAATGGATTTGTCGCCATCTAGTGCCATCTGACACACATCACAGATATTCTGGGCCCTCTCTTACCATAAAATAAAAGAATCTGCACTGACTCGACCTCCAATCTTTGTTAATAGATCTATTATTAGAAAGCAATAAGGCATATAATAAATAAATATGCCCAAGGCATTACTACATATACACATACACTGCTCAATGATCCACTATTACTATATGTCATATACTAATTTCCTAGCAGGCCTAATGACTCAACCAGACATACTGGTGCACTTCATTCCCTTCTTGATAAGGAAACCAGGGAACCTCCTTTTTTCTGTTGAACTTCTTGGAATCGAGTAAACGTTTGTCAGTCAGGGACCACATGCAACAGCTATTGTTTAAAATCCATGAAAGTAAGTTAAGCAATGTACGTTATTTACCGGGGGGGGGGGGGCTGGTTCGTAGGGGGGGGAGGGCCATGATGAAAAAAAATGAGGTCGGGGGAGGGCCATGGCAAAAACAATCGGAGTTTAGGGGGGGGCCATGGGGAAAAACGGAGACGGAGATTTAGAGTATAGACTGAGTTACGTTTACTCATAGAGCTAGTAGACCAATGGCGATTCTTCTACATTGACTTCAACTGCAGTTTGTCCCTATTCAGGCCATTTGAACAGCGCTCAAGCGCTCAGTTTCTGACTCCTCAATGTCGTGACTCCGGGTGGACTGCCGCTTCCGTGTGCGAGGGTCCATCTGCAGCATGGACCCTCCTCCTCCCTCCATGCAGTTGAGAGAGATCCTGTCATGGCGTCCACCCCTCTTTGGTTACTACACACGTAGGGAAAAGAAAACTTTGCCTTTTTACCAAGGACTGCGTTCGGTTTGATAAATAATGACAGCAGAGCCGTTTTCTAAAGCCCGATACGGGCGGATGCATGGATTATAAATCAGCACGTCGAGCTGTGGTGAGTAGCCTAAAACGAGTTGTTTGCTGTCCCCCTTTGCTCCATGAAGTGAACGGTGTCTGTATTGCTCTGTCTATACTCCAGGCTTACATAGCTACTCCACCCAGGCTGCGCTGGGTAGAATCATGCCATCTAGTAGAGTTGCGACATTGGGGGGTCAGAAACCGAACGTGCTGGATAGTATTTTCTGTTGCGCGACCACTGCAGACAGGCAGGGCTATAGTTTTCAAAGAGGCCAGCGCGAATAAATAAAAGCTCTTTTAGACACGTGTAAAACATGACAACTATTGGGAAATCAATGCTGATAGTTACCTGTAGGGGGAGGGCCATGGGAAAACAACATTGAAGTGGGGGGAGGGCCATGGGGAAAAAATTGAGGTGGGGGGGGGGGGCATGATTTTTTTTTTCTGACCGGACTTCCAGTTTACCAGCCCCCCCCCCCCCCCCCCCCCGGTAAATAACGTACAGTCCCTGAAAGTAAGTTAACCAATGAACTAGATTCTACAGGATCTTCTATAGGATGAACTAGATTCTACAGGCTACAGGATCGGCTTATACAAGACAAGTCAACAAAAATAAAACAAAAATAAAATTCGATTTACTACCCACTACCCGTCCAAATACTTCCTTAAGGGGGGATTGAAAAATACATTTTTTTCCCCACACTTTTAGACCACATCTGTGGTCATTATAACTACCTTTAGTGGCCATATTGAGGACCAACATACAGTAGCTTATATCGCCTATGTTAGTCATTTAGGGGGAGCATTGCCCCTTAATGCCCATCCCTAGATTCGGCCCTGGCGGTTGCCGAAAAACCAACCTTATGGCAACTCCTGGCAGGCGTAGGAACTCAATTAGATGGCAGCCAAGCTCCTCACTTCTGCTGTCAGCGACTCACTGCCTGTGATCTGGATGAGGAACAAACATGAAAGATACATGGAATGTCACTCAATGTGCAGACTATAAAACTAAAACACAGGGATGCACTGATGCACGATAATGACATCCAATAATATATTGTATATATAGGCCTACATTGTTTATTTTATGTATTTTCCTGTGCTGCTGGGGCATGTGATACAGGGTTGGACTGGACGCGCGTCTGACGGATCCGTGTGTTGTTTTGACGCGCGCCATATGCAGCCTGTGTGTAGGGCGTAACGGGTGCCGTTTACTTTCGTTTTCTCCTTCCTTGTTTAATTTTCATGTTATCGCCTTTCTTTCCACCACAACACAAGCAGCGATATCATATGCAGAGAACAGGTATGACGCTTCCATTCCATTATTCTAACTTGAAGTCCTTGCACACTGCTGCGTTTTTGGAAGTTTCAGTCCTCCGATTTTAAAAATCTACAACTAAATGCAAGCATTCAGGCAACTGGCAGACCGTCTGAACGGTCTGATCATAGAACGTAACTTTATCAGAAACTGGGCCAATTAAGTTGAACGAAAGTTAGTAGGAGAACTGCAGGGCATTTAAATTCTAATCCCATGTCCTTCTTTTACGGTAGCGGTTTTCAACCTTTTTGATACCGAGGGCACACTAAGATTTTGAGCCACGGACCACCATTTGATGACATTTTAGCCCCACGGACCCCAAAACTAAATATTTCTTTTACTTTTGTCCACAATATGTATTTGGGAAACAAATCAGTCAATCATCAAAATGTCCATTGATCTTCTACATTCGCTAGTTATGTAGACTTGGGCTAATTCTCATTTGTATATTTTAATTCTTGAGAATGTAAACATGAAACCAACATTGCACAGGTAAGAGGTTACACTAGTGTAGGCTAAACATGAAGCCAAATGGCTTCATTGTTACGCTCTCAAGAGTTAGGCTACATCTGGTTAACAATTTGCCAGTGGGGACTACCTAGAAATCTCCACTGGTGGTCCCCGGACCACTGGTTGAAAAACACCGTGTTTGTCCCCGTTCCGTGGCGGACAAATGACAACTTTTCAAAAAAATATATATTTTTGAAAAGTCTGAGGAAAATGAACGGGAATTCACTTCCGGAAACCTGGCTTTGACGTCATTGCCCTAGTTGATTAACATCCATTAAAGGGGAATTCGCCCATTTTCAACATTTTACTATGTCAATGTATAGCCTACCTTAGAGATGTTGTGTGGACATGATGAAAAAAAGTTTCCCCCATTCTGTGTTTCCTAGGAGGAAACGGAGAAAAAAGTAATAATGTCATTTGACCTTGAACTACCGGTAATTGCAAAAAAGCGAAATCAGTTGAATTTGTATCTTCAATAATATATCCTGAATAAAAAAGTTGCCTGGAATTGGCTTAGCGGAAAGCTTTGAAAATGGCATTTACAGTATGTCCACCATTGACATTGTATTTAATGCAAATATTTTCTAAATTTCATTATGCTTTAAGTAGCAAGTGGAGTTTTCATGATTTTGAGTCCATTCCAAGCATTCGTTTTGCAAAAAAAAATCTTCCATGGGTTGAAAACAGCCATAACCGTGTTGACAAATGTGGTGAGGTCAGCACATTTGGTCAAGTTGATATGGCGATATTTCACCCAAATGAGTGATTTTGTGCCAAGCCTATGCTAAGAATGGATTCCGCATCATGAAAACTCCCTAGTTTGATCACTTGCTACTAGTCTTGGGCAATATACCGGTATTACCGTTTATCGCGATATTGGAAATCAATACCGAGTAATATCGTTGGGTCTGTGAAAAATACCGAATACCGAATATCGTCAAATACCGACATTATACTGTACTGTATTCTATTAAAATATGAGCAATGAGACTTAATTGTAACTATACAAACAATTTTCATGTTACACACATGCTTAAACTAGCCCTTATTTGGGCTAGGCTTTTTGGAAACAATGTATTTCCAACTCCAGTTTTTCCCTATTTAGGCTGCTTTAACAGCAGAGCGCTCAGTTTTTGACTCCTCAAAGTCGCAAATTCTGAGAACTAGGTGACTGGTGGAGCGTTCCAACTCTGATTGCCGTCAATACCGGTAATATCGAATATCGAGCTAATTAAGACATTATCAATACCGATATTAAAAAATCAATACCGCCCAAGACTACTTGCTACTCAGTTTGGTCACTTGCTATGAAATTTAGAAAATATTTGCCTTAAATACAATGTCAATGGTGGATATACTAAAGCTTTCCCCCCAGACAATTCCAGGCAACCTTTTTATCTGTTTTCAGGATATATTGAAGATACAAAATCAGCTGAGTTTGCTTTTTTTTGCAAGTCCCAGGTCGACCCCTTCTATTCCATATAATGCCTGTACTTGATGACATCATCAAGTTGTGTTTCACTATGTTGATGATTTTTCCTTTAGGACGTTTTTTTCCTGAGAAAAAATTGACCCACTATAGGGTCCATTTTGTTCACATTTGTACACTCTGGAAAATGTTGCAAATGGGTGGATTTGCCCTTTAAAGCTATTAAAGTAATTCCTTTGTTGCATATTCAGGCGACCTCAAACATGCCACACTAACTTCACACAAATCCATAGTGCAGGTTTTTATCTCACCAAATAACTCCATGTATTATTATTATTATTACCCATATTATTACCCTTATTATTATTATTATTATTTCAGATTCTGATGTGATTGCCATATATGATGTGATAGCCATGGCCCAGCAACCAGAAGAGGTTATGCAGAAAAAGCACAAGGCCACAGGTATGCTCCAAATCATGCATCATTATCATTCACTTTTTTCATACAGTCAGTAAATTGAGCAGAAATGTTTGTTTTTCTTTACACCAGGGAAAACATCCAGAACTTAAATCCTCAGTAACTAAATAGTATCTAAAAATATGGTCCATTGAAGGAAAGCTTTACCCTAACTCTCCCTTATACACTTCCACAGACAAAATCGTCACAGATAAGCAGCTGCTGCAGGTGGCTCGTAAAGTTGGAAAAGAGTGGAGGAGGATTGGCATATCACTTGATATCACAGAGGTGGAGCTGCAGCAGATTGAGGAGAACCATCATGGGGACTTTGTGGACAAAGTTCGTAAAATGCTGTGCCTTTGGAGAAAACACCAGGGGAAAAACTCCACAGCTGCAAACCTACATGCACAGCTTAAAGAGTCATATGAAATGGAACCCAAAGATATAGACTTCCTCGTTGTAGGAATGGAAGTGGGTATGGGTGAGTAATGAATTAATGTACGGTACATGTATCGTTTGTTGTCCACCCAGACTAGAGTATTATTTTATTACTTCCAATGGCCGGTGGCTGGTAATGATCATTTTCCGTAAGCATAGGCAAAGGTCAACAAAAGAGTGGCTATAAGAGATAAAGTGTAATAGTTAACATTTTATAATTAATCTGATGCTTTTGTGTTGTTGCAGAGCCCTCAGTACGCATCATTCAGTACCAGCACACCCTCCAGTCTAACCTCCAGAGCACATTCATCTGCGTTAATGAGGCACTGGCCCAGAGGAAAGACAAGAAGCCTCTCTACGATGTCTACCTAAAACTTGAGATTATTGAAAGAAAGGAGGAAGACGTCACCTGTCAGTACCAGCTCACAGAAATTGAATCAACATCCGGAATGACAGCGGAGACGACCGACAAACCCGATGATATGTTTCAACACCCCTCTGGAAAAGATCTGCCCGTGAAGATGGTGCTGGTGATCGGGATTGTAGGCATCGGCAAAACCTTCCTGCTTCACAAGTTCATCCTGGACTGGGCAAATGGCAGAGTTTGCCAAAATACCCACCTCATGTTCCCGTTCAAATTTCGCCAGCTGAACATGCTGAAGGCAGAGAGACTAAGTTTGGCTCAGCTTGTCCGCATTTGTGTCAGCGAAAGCAAAGATATCTCAGAGGAGGATCTCAATTCCATCTTTGCCACACTGCAGACGTCAGGAAACAAAGACTTTGACAAGAGCAAGTACAAAGTTGTTTTTGTTCTGGATGGATTAGATGAAAGCACGCTTCAGCTGGACGATTGGACTGAAGACCATCAGCCCATTGATGTCACTGAAGAGACCACCGTGGAAATACTGCTGACAAACCTCATCAAGGGGAGTTTGCTTCCGTCCGCTCGCATCTTGATAACCACGCGACCTGAAGCGGCCGCTGAAATCCCCCCAAGGTTCATTGACAGGGTGACAGAAGTGATAGGGTTCGCAAAAACGCAGAAGGAAGAGTACTTCAGGAAAAGATTCGCTGATGCTCAGGCCAAAAAAGTAATCTCACACATCACTAAATCAAGGAGCCTCAACACCATGTGTCACATCCCAGTGTTCTGTTGGGTCACAGCCTCGGTCCAGGAGCAGATTTGGAAAATGGATCCAGAAGGAAAGATTCCAGAAACGTTGACTAAGATGTTTGCCAAATTCCTGGACTTTCAGATCAAACAAATGGAACTGAAGTATGAGAAACAAGATCTCAATCAATTTAAGTCAATTGGAAAACTTGCTTTTCGCCAACTGCAAAAAGGCAGCATGGATTTCTATGAAGAAGACCTGAAGAAGAATGGCATTGATTCAGTGCTGTCCTCAGGCATGTTCAAAAAGGAGCAACGGCTGAACGAGGGCAACACATTCAGCTTTGTCCACCAAAGCATTCATGGCTTCTTTGCCGCAGTTCATGTGCTCACATCCCTCATCAACAACAATAAGAATGAACTGGATGATTCCCACTGGATCATTCAGTTCTTGAAGGCGCTAATAAGAAAACCCTCTGCCAGTGATGTTTACAGGAATGCCGTGGACAAGGCCTTACGAAGTGAACATGGAGGCCTGGACCTGTTCCTTCGCTTCCTCCTCGGCCTCTCACTGAAGTCCAATCAGATCGTTCTACAAGCCCTGCTGAAACGCACGTACAGCAGTCCATGGACCAATCAGGAAACGGCCGAGTACATCAAGCAGAAGTTGAAGGAGGATCTTTCTCCGGAGAAAAGCATCAATCTGATCCACTGTCTGAACGAGCTGAAGGATCACTCTCTGGTGGAGGAGATCCAGCAGTACCTGACCTCAGGACGGCTTTCTACAGACCAGCTGTCTGCCAGTCAGTGGTCCGCGCTGGTATTTGTGTTGCTCACGTCCGAGGAGGAGCTGGACGTGTTTGACCTGGAGAAATATTCTGCTTCAGAGGAAGGTCTTCTGAGACTGCTGCCAGTGGTCAAAGCTACATCAACAGCACTGTAAGAGTTGACACCATCACATTTAATATAATTCACTGAATCCAGAGAGAAATATTAAAAATAGTTGGTTTCAAACTTTCAAACCAAGCCAGTGAATTTTGACTTAACTTAACTTGTAAAAAGCCACGAAAGCATATCAACAGTGTATTTCAGATTTAGTTGATGTGACAATAATCAGCCATATGTTTTCAGGCTGAGTGGCTGTAACCTGTCAGAGAGATGCTGTCGACATCTCGTCTCAGTTCTCAGCTCCAGCCCCTCTTCTCTGAGAGTGCTAGACCTGAGCAACAACCAACTGCAGGATTCAGGAGTCATACTACTCTCTGCCGGACTGACGAATAAGCACTGTAGACTAGGCACTCTCAGGTAAGTACTTCTGAACCTGGTCGGCTAATGACCAGTTCACTCGGTTAACACATGACTGCAGGTTTAAAGTCAGTGAACATATAATCTCGGCAGTTTACATGTTCACTCAGTGAACACATCTTAACCAGGATTATGCGTTCAGTCAGTGAACACATAACCAAATTTACATTCAGTGTTACAATTTTCAAATGATTAGGGGCATCATGGCGGTGTGTATACCTCTAAATATATAGATTAGGGCTGGGGGTGAACTTTTATTAATTAAGATTAATTAATAACAAAAAAAGAAAACTAATGTAATTGTACATAGATTTTGCACCACTGGTATGATCGACCACATCGATCAGTGCACTTCGCCAATCAGTGGAACCTGATCGGCGACCTCCCAACACTACCGTGTTGGGAGGTCGCAGTACCCTGTCATGCGTGGCAAGTTACAACTAACCTGCATCCAGGTTGAAACTAACCTGTTCCTAGATTTAGAGTTTGATACGTCAGACCAAACAAATGCACCCAGCTGAAACATTACAACAGTACTGAGTTCAAAACTCTAATCTCTTGATTTATTTAGTGTTTCTTGGGACAATACACCAGATTAGTCAGTGTTTGTGTGTGTGTGTGTGTGTGTGTGTGTGTGTGTGTGTGTGTGTGTGTGTGTGTGTGTGTGTGTGTGTGTGTGTGTGTGTGTGCATGCATGTATAATATAAAATCGGGATGAATGTCACTCACTGTCTAAAAGTATCCACCAGATATTTCTGTGGCTCAATCAAGTTATTCTCTTGATTGACAGTCAATCGAATAATCTTCTATTTTGCCAGTTTGAGAAAGAACAACCTCACACACACATGCTGTGGAGAGTTAGCACAAGTCCTCAGTTCCAGCTGTTCGCTGTGGGAACTGGATGTCAGTGACAACCAGCTGCTGGATCTGGGCGTAAAATCGCTTTCTGATGGACTACAGAGTGCAGCTTGTGTACTGAAGATACTAAGGTCAGTGTCTCTTCTGCCACAGTAGATGGTGCTGAAGGCTCTGCTTGCTCACCATTCAAGTATGGTTATTCTCATACTAATGACTGTGAATTTCTTACAGGTTGAATGGAAATAACCTGACAGAGATATGCTGGGAAGCGTTATCAGGGGTTCTTGGCTCCTCTTGCTTGAGGGAAGTGTATCTGCTTGACAACAGCCTGCGCATTTCTGGAGTTACACTGCTGACCGCCAGACCACAGAGGCTCTGTGTTCTGGAGACTCTCAGGTCAGTAAAGAATACACTGCACCAAGGGGCGTAGCTACGGGTGGGCTGAGGTGGGCCGTGGCCCACCTAAATAGAGAGCTGGACCACACATTGAAAACTAAGAACTTCAGAAAACAAAGGACAAAGACCAGAGAGCCTCTAGAGAGAGCTTGAGAGGTCTGGACTCACTTTAGTTATAATGGGTGATTTGCGGGCACTAACACACTACACACTATGTGTTGGTGACTTTCAGGATTATTATTTCATGTCAAGACATTAATTCAAGAAGATAACCCTAGTACAGTTAAGGTTATATAAACCGAAATATAACCGTAATACGGCAATAATAGCAATAAATAGCTTTTCTTGCACATGCAAATTTGTGGCCATCACGCACGCACACGCAGCATGCCCACCTTGAATCGCTCATGCCTACCCTGAATTGACTTTCTGGCTACGCCCCTGCTGCACCAGAGTCGTAATAACAACTCATTCTTTCAGATCGTCTCACAGCATGGCAGAGACAACATTTTATTTTGAAAATAGATGTTAACCTCTCTCTCTATCTCTCTTTCGGATCATCTTGTAGCAGGGCAGAGACAACATTTTATTTTGAAAAGAGATGGAGATCTCCCTCTCTCTCTCTTTCGGATCATCTTGCAGCAGGGCAGAGACAACATTTTATTTTGAAAACCCATTCTTTATCACTCAGTGCCAATTCCTAATGTGGCTCATGCTTACTTCAATGCATTTACTGCATTTTCTTGGTTGGACATGGCATGTGAAAGGAACACATTATTCCAACCAGTCCTTGTCCATCCACCAGGAGAGGCGGTGGTAGTTTAGAGACCAGGATTACTGCTTGTTTTTGTGAGGATTCATACTCTAGGGGACGCGAGGAGAACATGCAAACTCCACACAGAAAGTCCCTTTCAATCCCGCCTCGGGTATGAGCACTGTGGAGTAGGAGACACACCACCAGCACCCACAGGAATTGAACTGAGGACCTTCTAAGGCTACAGCACTTACCATGCCCCCTTCATGGTCCCCCATCGTAAAACTGTATGTAAAACTGAATGCCCAGGTGCTAAATCAGGCCCATGAACTGACTCAACTATTTCAGTTAATTTACTTTTCTCATTTGACTATGACAGCAGTTCCTGGTAAGGATCATAGAACAGGCCAAATTGACCATTAATTAAGCAATATTACATGCAAGGGTGTGTGTGTGTGTGTGTGTGTGTGTGTGTGTGTGTGTGTGTGTGTGTGTGTGTGTGTGTACAGACTCTCCTCTCAGGTCAGTCAGCCAAGCATGGGCATCGTGAGTAAATCCATATCCTATTCCACTGCAGAATACTGTAATAAATATGCACTGAATATCAGGAGCGGTGCTCATTGTCTGTTGCCTGGTTGGTTGCTTTGTGTCTTTCAGACCAACTTTACACCGAGCGTGCTCAGTACACAACAGGGAACCACTGAATACAGGTAACCAACAGATGAACTGCATGTAGTGCAAGAAAAGCAACATAAATATGCAATGCCATTTAGAGTGTCCAACCTCAGACTGGAAGATTACAGCAGTACAGCAAATTAAGTCAAATGATTCCTTGTTATCAATAAAAAATGCTTTACTCCACAGGTTTAAATTCCCCACGGCAGGGCTGTTCCAGTGCTCCGTGACCAGGTTGAGGTTTGGGACGACGATGGAGGGAGAGGTGACCTACAGGAGTGTTCAGTGGGACGAGAGATGGTTCCGCTCCACAGAGAGAACTCCTGCAGGTCCTCTGTTCTCCATCCAGTGTCCTCAGGACTCTGTTGTCCAGCTACACCTGCCACACTGTGGCACCCCTGGCATCACACCTGGTGAGGAGGGCACTGTTGTCGTCATAGTCATGTTAAAGTGGCTTGTTCAATCATCTGACAACATGGCAATTGACATGATACAGCTTAGCTTGTTAAAATGTTTCTTTTTTTGAGAGCCTCCTATATACAGCTTTAATGCCAAAGTGCTAAGAGCACACCTCACTTCACACGGGTGTAATTGTTTTTTAACCATCCATCCATCTTCAACCACTTATCTGCAGTAGGGTCACAAGGGCAACAGCCCCACAGAGAGTTCCAGGCTTCCCTCTCCTTTTTTAACCATAACATAAAATGTATCAAGTTCTAAAACCCTTCCACAGATGAGCTGTCGGTGGCCCACATCACAGATGAGAGGGTTCTCCTTTTGGGACCACTGGACCTCACCTGGACCCACGTGATGGTAAATGTGACCCACCTGTCTAACTTTGGCCTCCTGGGGAACGGCTCCAGTCCAAAACGTGTTAAAGTTTTGCTTTTCAGTCAACCAGCAAGAGGTCGCAAGAAGTTGCTGAGTCTGTTTCTGCTGCCCAGCAACGTGCCAGTCAGTGAGGTAATGGTAATAATAATAATAATATGTTATCTGTTCATTAGCTAGCATCTCTGAGACCCCATTTCCACCGGTTGGTTCACTTTGTGGTTCTTAGTCTAGGAGCCAGAGCTCCAATGTTATCACTATGAAACCCAGTTGATAACTTACACGGATTTTACACATTTTTACACATTTTAAATGTTTAAATATGAGGAGGGCAATATGCAAATATGTTAATGACTTGATCCTAGCTCTGTCTGAACATCTGTCTCATGTGCTGTACTAAGAACCCAAAATAACTGAATTGGGAACCAACCAGTGAAAACGGGTCTGAGTATTAAATGTTAACTTTTCAGCGGGCTGCTTTTGCTTCAGAATGATTGCTTTTGAAAAGACAACTAAAGAATAATCAACATCATGACCACCACACTTTTATTTTACCTGTGGGGGTGCTTCCGCCGAAGCATTTTAATGGGAATGGAGTGTATATTTATTTATTGCAGAAATCCACAAATGCCAGCAATATCTAATTTATGTATTATGTTTGTAATCACATTCCCTATGGAGACACATGTGGTTAACATGATTGAACACAACCTTTGGTCAAGTTGTATTGTGTGATTCTAGGTGAAACAACAGCATGGTGAAGTTGTGTTGTGTGGTTGTAGGTGGCACAACAGCATGGTGAGGGTAAACTCATCCAGACTGACCTCTGTACTCTCACTCCAAACCAACAATACCATCTGAAGTCTGACTCGACATCAGTACATGTGGAGCCTGAGGTAATACAAAATACATGTTTTAATAAATAGGCCTACGGCAACTCTTTATTGGTGATTCTATCATTTACTAGAGACCTCTGACCGAGATAGATTCTAGCTAGTAGTGCTGATAAAAATGCAACCATTTCTATCACAACTAACATATGATTATTTCTCTTTTTTTACCGCAAGGATGTCACTTATCATTTGAACTGTGGGCCAACGTACCATCCAGCATTTGATATAAAGATGGACGTCAGTCAGAAGTACGCTTTAGTAAAACTGCTGGGGCCTGACCAACAACAAGTATGGCAGGGAACGTTTCACGAACCAGACTGTTCGAGCAACTGGAGCTCCATTTGGGCCACAGACAAAAAAGGGCTGCGACCAGCCATCCCATCAAATCCTGAACCATGGCAAATCTGAACTCACGAGGAAGAAAGTCTGAACTTGCCGACTTAATTACTGCCTCAGTCCACCTCTACCTCTCTGTGCTTCACTCAGTGTCTCTCGACATGTATAGAAGCTGATGTATACGTGTAGAGGCTAGATGTGACCAACTGGATGGGAACCGTGAGGTTGACTCTGATTCACTTCCGCAGCCCCCAGAGTTAGTGTTGAAGTAACCTTGAGCAAGATGCTGAATCCCTTATTGCTCCCAATGTGCAGGATGGTGCCTTGCATGGTTTCCTCCTGTATTGGGGAATGTCATGCACAATGTAAAGCGCCTTGGAAGTACCTAGGGTTTTGCATCTCGGAACAATGGGAGCCGGCAGAGCATGGCCATTCTGACATGAAAAAGTCCTGCTGATGACAACTAATAACTGCGATCTTATCTACTGATAACAGTCTGGGTCTTGGTTTATTGTATAAGCTTTAATGTTATGCTTGGATTTAACTGCTGTGATGTTTTAATGAGTAATGATTAAATTGAATGGCCTTGAAAGATTTAACTTAGTATGGCATCAATCTGGAATGATGTATTTTACAAGATTACAGAAAAAAAAAAAAAAACGATTAAATGAGCACAAATTTAGCCACAACCAGATAACTTCCAAATCCTTTTTTGCCTTAAGGAGCATCATATTGTTGCAAACAATCCAGGAGATACTATTGCAGAATGACCTTTAACAGTCCAAGTGGAACAGCATTTTAGATTGATGCATGGAGACCTACTTCCCTGGTGTACCAGAAGACATTATCCATAATATACTTAACCCATTTGAAAGCCTGGTCGTTACTGAATGTCAAATTATATGTAGAACTTTAATTCAAAATTCAGATAAAGTACTAATTTAGTTCAAAGACGACACATTCTTCAAAATTCTCTCAGCTGGAATTTTATTAGTTGGTCGATGGCAAAATCTCCCAGATAACAATGATGTGCGTTAACTATATCATTTATTTTCACCCCCCCCAAAAAAGGAGCGAGAGTTAGCCACTGACACACATGCTGTTAAGTCTTCTGACAGGATTACCCCTCCCCGTGAGCCGGGGGCAAACGGATGCCATTTGTCCCCCAGGTCACACACTGGGAATTACAGATCAAGAAAAAAAAAATAGAGAACAAAATAAAAAGAATTTAACCAAAAATAAAAATGATTCACAGGAGGCAGGCAGTGTTCACCCCGTGTGCAGAGCGCACACGCTCCCCCCCACCACCTCGTACAATTCAGCAGTCATATAAAGTCTCAAGTCGTCCGTCCTCCCCCTGTTTCACCATCTCTGGCCAACAGTTTAGTTTTCCCCGGGCAATATTGGAAGTAAAAGAATATATAAATGATTCCATGAAAAAGACACAGCTAACCGTCAGGTAATGCACTCCGAAGAAAAGTTAAATGCCCAGATATGAGATAAGAATTTCTTATATATTTTGGAGTCGAGGGCAAAAATAATACGATATACTCTTAGCTTTTCCCGTCGGCGCAGCGTTTTGAGAACCAACATCACTTCTGTTTCCGGAAAGTAGAGAGAGACCAGTCTGCACAGTAACAGGATGGCGGGGGGCGTGGCCCGGCAGGGGGTGTGGCTTTTGGAGATGGGTAGGGATATTGTCCATGGAAAAAAAACGAAGGCGACGAGGGGAAGGAGGGAGGGGGGGCCCTCCTCGACGCTCAGTCCAATCTAATCCAGCGCTTCCGGTACACCCAATTTCACAGAAGGTCATTTCATTGACTTTATTGGGGAGTGGAAGGGAAGGATTTTGGGGGCTGGGACGGGGGTCTGGGAGTGTGTGTGAAACCGGAGCCCGGAGCTACAAAAAGAGAAGTCCATACATAGACACACTTTGCTCGCTACAAGGTCAGAGCAGGAGGGATTCTATGAGCCGGGTGTGTTTTAAGTCATGGTCTGATTGCATGGTCGTCTGCAGGTGAGGCGAGGATGGGGCGGGGCGGGGTGGTTTTGTGATGTGTTTCAAGCCGTGTTGAGGAGATCCTGGATGGCTTTTTGCTGATTTTCGTTCAACGTCGACACGCACTGCGTCCACAGTCCTCCGGACATCTGGGGCGGAGCAGAGAACAACATGGTCAATTGCTTTTGGGAGGAGCCTTTAAATAATTCCCATATTTCGCAAGATTTTTAAACACCATTTTAACAAAGAACTTGGAGACCCTGGACCCCTAATTTAAGTCATTTTATTTAACCAAAACCACATTGACTGGAGGAGACTCATTACCGCTACACATTTCTAGCAAAGGAAAAAAAAGAAAAAAAAGGAAAAAGGAAAACACGCTCAAATGCGAGGTGTGCATTTTCAAAGGTGCATTTCTCTGTTTACCTGTACTTGACGGATGACGTTTGCCAGCCGTTTGCTGCATGGATCCTCACTTTTGACCGACTCATTGGCTACTCCGTCCGCGATGATGAGGAATATTTTGGGAAGGTTTGAGTTGTCTGGTCCGAGGACAATAGGATTGTTGCTGTGAGGATCAGGGGGAAGAGAAGTAGAACATTGTGAGGAAGGATTGCAAGCCTTATCAGAAAATAAGGTGACAATGTAGTCACTTTATTGCATTAATAAAATGTAAACTTAGGTCAATATCACTATGAGCTAAGTGAGACATTGTAGGCCAGTGGTATAATAGTTAACTCGAATGCATTTTGAATTAGTTTTCATTCTTTAGTTGGTTTCAGTTAACTGAAACACACAAAAAAAACTATAATTTGTATTGTTGGGGTCAGAGAACATTAGTCTACAGACCCCCATTTATATTGTAAAATGAATGTCAATTTAACTGTATACCTTTCAATGAGATCGCACAGGAAGTCAAAGGTGTGCACGGCCTCTTCCTTGTCCTCGTTGAGTGGCAGCCAGTTCAGCCAATGAGGCAGGATCTCGTTAACGTTGGCACACTCGGGCCGGTACCTCATCACCTTGCCCACAGCCGAGATGCAGTTCTCTGTGGCGTTGACGTTCTCCTTGGAGCGAGCCTCCGGGGCCTGGATGACACCCACCAGCAGGGGGATGGCCTCTGGAGGGAAAAGAGGGGACAGTTATCAATATATACAGTTGATAAAGAAAAAGGATGAAGCATGGGGGCGTGGCGCAGGCTGGTGCCAGAGGTTTGCACATGCTCAGTGTAAACAGGAACTGCTATGAAGGGATGTTCCAGCAGAGGAATGAGATCCAGAGTAGTTGTGAATTAAACAGCATCACTCTTCCCTTTTTAAACGCTTTATATAATCCATCCACCGTTTGAATGAACAGTATCCATGTTTCTTTGTCATTTCACAAAAATAAAAGTTGACACATGTACTGTCTGTAATTAAAGCAAGCATCACAAACAGGGGAAATCTACAAAAAGAACAAAACATTTCCATTCAGTAAATGTAGGCTATTATCCAGCTTTTTTTCCCTCTACACAATAGTTAAACATAATATTTAAACCAAAGACGGAAACATTATAGTATTCTCTTTATATTATTTTTTTTATTATTTCAGTTCAGTAACTCTAGCGCCTCTGCTGGAAAATTCCACCACAGCAGTTCCCATTTACACTGCATGTGCAAACCTCCGGCACCAGCCTCCGCCACACCCCGTGCTTTAGCCTCTTTCTTTATCATAGACACTGAAGAAAAGATGAGGTTATAGACAAGGCAGCCAATCACCAAGCAGAACTGCTTGTCAATCAACTAACCAGCCAGCCAGCTTTGCAAGCAAGCAGCTGGGAAAAAAAAAAAAAAAAAAAAAAAAAAAAAAAAAACAACAACAACAACAAATGAACACCCTTAGAGTTGGCTGGATGCTGGGCTACCTGTGCAGAATGGCCTGTAGTTCTCCCCGCCGTTCTGCGCCATGACCCCGACGCCGTAGGCCGCCGCCTGCCGCACCTCGGGACTGGAGTCGCACAGGGACTGGAGCATGGGCCGGAGGAAGTACTCTGCGTATTTGAAGGAGGTGGGACTGCAGTGCTCCACCACGTCGTCAAAGATGCACAGGCCCCACTGTCTGTCCGCCCACGGCCTGGTGGGGCACTGGTGGAGGAGCAGAGGGGGAAGGTTTAGAAACATCAGGAGTTAGAAAGGAGGGAGGCTGACAGTGTAAAAAGAAAAGTAATTCCTTACAGTTTATCGAATGAGACTCAACCGATTTGAACATTAGTATAAAAATTAGTATCAGATATGTTTTTCGATCACACAAGGGCAAGTTTCTTGCGAAATGGGGCCGGTGCAAAAAATGAAAGATTTTCCAACGCACACAATATGGTTTTAGGCGACTAGACTTCTACTACTTCCACCAAGTACTTACTATTAGCTGGACAATTAGCTGCAGAAGTTGCTCAAACCAAGGCAGTACTTTCTCTTTGTAGCTGCTGAAGACCGAATGCAGAATGTCTGACACTTTGGTAAGGATGTACACGTCGTTCTCATCCTGATTGAAGGCAAAAAAAAAAAAAAAAAGACTTAAGCAAAGCAATAGTAGAACGGACTGCACAATACAATAGCCTGCAGTAAGGATGTTTGAATAATCATAGTAATAGTTATTGCTGAGGATTTGGTCATGGGCTCATTAAAGATAGTAAAATTCCTACCTCATCTTGTAACGTTTCCTCCACTTGTTCATCGTAGTCCTCATCCTCCCTCTTGGCTGTGGGGAAACATAGGAAGGTTCAGAAAATTCTCAAATGCTCAAAAAGAAGAAAATAAAATACATTTTTCACCAGATCAAAGTTGCATGTAGTGAACAAATCACATGCAGTGAAAAGATGTCACATGTGCAAAGAATGTGATACAATCTGGAAAATGCAAAAAAGGACAATATTTCCTTGGGCTTATTATAAAAAGAATGAGTATTGATTGGTCAAGGCATCCGTGTCAACACCAGTATCAGACATTTCTGAACCGATCCATACTAAGGAGCGTCTGCAGGAACAAAGGACGCACCGTGTCTAAGCTCCTGATTCTTAAAGTGCTCCTCTAGTTTCCCTTTCAGAATGCCTCCCAGCTCCTCAAAGTGTTCGTTATTAAGGCAGCCATCTCCCATCAGCTCTATGCACTGAGAAAGGGGAGGAGAAACAAACAAAACCAGGATGAATTAACAACGCAATAGCAAGAGAATAAAGGCTCTGATACACTTAGCAATGTTTTGATCAATATCAACAAGCAATGTTGACTTCACTTTTCTATACAAAACGATCAACTGCTCAGAAAAGTCAGATCATTAGCGCCATCTACTGGTCAACATCTCGGAATCCTCCAATTACAGCTCTCCTTGGCGTCACCTGATCCTTTCTCCCAGACTCCCACAGATAAAAAAAATAATAAAAATAAATCTGAAAGCATGGCGGCTGTTGCCATGTGTCTCATCATGTTGCCTCGTTGATGTTGACATTGTTAGTTGATATTGATCAAGGTATTGCTAGTGTATGAGGGCTTTAAGTTACAGCCATCTTCTTGCCCACAAACCTGCGGTATAAAAAGAATAATAAAGACACCTTACCTTGGCGAATGAGTGCATGATCTCCGATAGAACATCCGAGTCGGGCTCTGTGCCGATGGCTGTGATGAGGGCGCCGCACATGAAGTGCCACATCTGGGTGAGGTACTCTGGGCCTCGAACCCGCGCACACTCCAGCAGCAGTGGCATGGACTCGGCGGCAGCCACCCGGACACGTGGGTCAGTCAAGGAGCATGGCCAACAGTTACAGTGTTCCAAAGTGCTATTCATATTAGTGGATTTAAAAAGGGGAATTCCACCCATTTAAAAGCACAACTTGATGTCATCAAGATGTATTTCACCATGTTTGTGGTATTTTTTTCAGACCTCCATTTCTAGAAATCACAGATTGGGGGAATTTTTCTTATCATATTGATGACATGGTAAATTGTTGAAGATGGATGGAATCCCCCTTTAACAACATGAACTCAAGGACTCTAGGACTCTAGCGTCCCTTTTAGTGCTCTTAAGAAGGATATCATCATGGAAGTAGAATTTGAGCAGAGGCACCATCAGCTTCACAACTTGTTCCGTATACTCTACAAAACCTTCCTTCAGTTCTTTGGCATAGCATACCTGCAACAGATAAAACACAGTGCCGTCAACTCTTGCAAATAAATTTAACGCAACTGAACTTTGTTGGTAAGGTAGCTGGTTATAGTTTTTCTTGCAGTGCCTCAAGAAAATGTCTAAAAAAAAAGTGGCCTAGATTTGAATTCCCATTTAGAAACATTTGATAATGGCCAATGACACATTCACAGTTAGGAGTACAACAGGTTTCTGCTCACTGGTGACTCACCAACATTTGGCAGGCAGTGGCCTTCTCCTCCAGGCCCGCCGTCTTGATGCCGAAGCTCTGCTGGTCCCCCAGGTTGACAAACTCCCAGCCATCGTCCTCCGACATGTTCTCCATGTCCTGGGCTAAAATAAACACAATACATTGTGAGGTTATAGATTGGCAGTTGAAATGAACAGGACACAACAACATGGCGTCAAACGACCAGATCAGACAATCAAATGGAAGGAGACCTACTGTCCAGGAGTGCGACCTCAGGTTTGATGGAGGCCGTCTTCATCAGGGGACCCATCACCACTGGCAGGTACTGCTGGAACTCTTTGCCCAGGATCTTACACATCCTCGCCCACGCAGAGATCATGTAGGAGATCTGACATGACACACACACATACATGTGAACATGCACAATAGCGTTTTGCAGAAGCGAACAGAATATTGCCAGTCTGTAGATTAAATATAGAAAATCGGATCTCAGTGGTCCTTGAGAAGGTTCCAGTAGGTCCCCAGGCTAAATGATGGAAGGTTGGTTAACCACGTGTAACTCTTGAGAATGTAAAAATGAAACCAAATGGACCCTTGCGGGGAGAGCCAGCGAAATCCAAAAGCGACCTCGCCCGCGGGCGCCCGGTTTCAAAAGCGGGCGCCCGCTTTCACAAAAACGGGCGCCCGGTTTCACAAAAACGGGCGCCCGTTTTCAAAAACGGGCGCCCGTTTTCAAAAGCGGGCGCCCGTTTTCAAAAGCGGGCGCCCGTTTTCAAAAGCGGGCGCCCGTTTTCACAAACTAGGCTATGCCTAAACCTAACTCTAACCCTAAACTTAACCTCAGTAAACCTATGCCTAAACCTAACCTAACCATAACCTTTTGAAAAGGGCGCCCGGTTTCACAAAAACGGGCGCCCGTTTTTGTGAAAGCGGGCGCCCGCTTTTGAAACCGGGCGCTCGCGGGCGAGGTCGCTTTTGGATTTCGCCCCTGCTGCTTGCGGGTCCATTTGGTTTCATTTTTACACTCTCAAGAGTTAAAATATTCATCATCTGAATTAGCACCACTTAATTAAGTTTACACTGTTTTGTTGGCAAAATCCAGCCTGGAATTGTGGACAAAACCAAAAGAATTCTTTAATTTTAGGTCTTTGGTGTGAAAATGTCATCAAATGGTGGTCGGTGGCTTAAATGCTGAATAAATGCTGGTCCCTGGAGTCATAAAGGTTGAAAACCCCCTGGGCTATAGGATGAGTCCACTGTATGGGTCCGCTCCTGCTTCCTTACCTGAGGATCGTCATCCTCCAAGTCGTTGAAGTCCGTCTGCGTCTTGAGCAGCAGCTGCATCACTGCCGAAGCATCAGGCATGAACTAATCACACAAACAGAGGAAAAAGAGGCATCAGGCATGCACCATCACACAGCATGAACACAAGACGAGGGCTGGAGGAGTTCAGGTAATGTGATCTGGGAGTGCCACTTAAACCATTACACCATTACCATTACATCCCACTTTGCCGCCGCAAACAGATTAGAAAGTCCAAGATCATTTTAATAGAACCGCAGATTACAAGGTGGTAAGTCCAACTTGCAAACCCATTTGGATGATAGGAGTGGTATATGATGTGACATTTCTATGCCAGTAAGAGCCATGATAAGATAATGATAACTATAGTTCATCCTTCACTTGTGGTCACTATGTCACCATGCCTAAGAAAATTGCTGTAGTATACTATAGCAGTTGTTGTATAACAGTTGTTTTCAACCAGTGGTCCTTGAGGATTCCAGGTGGTCCCCAGCTAAATGAGCTGTAACCAAATTGACCCTTATTGGAAACCAAATGGATCTGTCAGGGTCCATTTGGTTTCATTTCATGCTCTCAAGAGCTACATTTATTTAAACATCTGAATTACATCACTTTCAAGAATCTACACAATTAGAAACTGGAGAAGAATTGTTATTTTGACCAATATTTTGCCAGTTTCTCTCTCCTAAATTGTGGACACAGACTTGAAATGAAAAATAGCAGTTCTACGAGCTTGGGGATCCACTACTATCAACCTCAAACAGAGTGAACACAGCGTTGTACCTTCTCCTTGCCCACGGCCAGGCCGATGAGGCTGATGCACTCGATGGTCTTGCCGCGGAGCAGCCGCAGCTCCTTCTGCACGGCGTTCTCCACGATGTGCTTGAGCGACGGCATGAACAGGTCGTAGTACGGCACGAACTTCTCCTCCGCCGTGTCGGCCACCGAGGCGATGGAGGTCACCACCTGCTCCAGAACCAGCTTGGTGCCCTTCTGGATCAGCTGGGAGGGGGGAGAAGTGTGTGAGCTTAGTCTTGTGTAGTAGCTTTGGATTAAGATAGTCTAAAGCCTAAATTGTACATTTAGCAAAAACAAGCGACAGCACCATCTGGTGGACAGAGGTACAAATAGTTATGACACCCAAACAGCAATAGTTTTGCAGTGCTTTGCAGCTCCACTCGTTTAGTGGTTTCCAGGTGGTTCCAGTTGGTCCCCAGCTAAGTTGGTTAACCAGATGCAACTCTTGACAGCGTAGAAGTGAAACCAAATGGACCCGCAAGGATGCATTTGGTTTAATTTTCACGCAAGAGAGTCAATAGTTAAAATATTCATCATTAGCTCAAATCTACACAACTAGAAGATTAATGGTCATTTTGATCTGTATATTTGCCCGTTTCGTTTCTCAAATCAATATTTTGGACAAAAGAAATCTTCAATTTTGGGGGTCTGTGGGGCTCAAATGGTGGTCCGTAGCTGAAATGCTGAATACTTAGTGGGCCCTGGTATCAAAAAGGTTGAAAACCACTGCTATAGAACACAACACTCAGAGAAACAAAACAAAGAATTGCAAATACCAACATTCGAGCCTTGTGCCAATTAGCACAGGGCTTAAAGCCCCTAAAAAAAAATCCCTAGACTGAACTTTTTTTTGCTCATTTGAACTGATGTCTAATCAAATAAACTGTAAGAAATCCTCAGTACTAAGAACTTTAAGACCTGTTAGCATTTACAATAGAAATTGGCACTCTCTGCGTGTGCACATGCAATACCTCCTGCAGCTTGGCGACCATGATGACGTGTAGATGCTGCACCAGGCTGTCCAGGTAGGGCAGCAGCAGCGACTTGGGACAGTCCTCTGTGAAGTTGATGAGGGCGGCGGCGGCGTGAGCCTGAACCCGGGGGTTGCTCTGGTCCTCCATGGTCTGTAGTAATGCTGAGATGACCTGGGGGCGGCGAGGACAAGAAAATGAATGTGATGGATGATAAGAGCACTCCTTACTTGACTTGAGTGTGGTTTCTTTTTTTAAAACAAATGTTGGACTAAATTCAATACTTAGTTTTGCTCACATTTTTCATGAGTGGACTTAAAGGGAAACTCCAGCCATTCAACATTTTACCATGTCATTAATACACCTTAAAGATGTTGTGTGGACATGATAAGTTCCCTGCATTCTGCGTTTCCTAGAAATGGAGGTCTAAGAAAAATCATTAGCATGGTGAAGCACAACTTGATATCAAGTTGCGATTCACTGTGCTAATGATTTTTCTTTAAGGACCTCTCGTTTCTGAGAGTGCACAAATGGTACACCCTTTGCTGAGAAAGTTCATCCCACCTCACAGGTGTGCCACATCAAGATGCAGATCTGACATGATGAGTGCACAGGTGTGCCCTAGAAATGGCAATAGTGTATCTGGAATGAATTTTAGATCTTTAAGCCCATCTCATGAAAAAAAGGGGGTAAAAGTTGCGCTTATATTTTTGTTGTAGTTCCTGGTGCTAGATTCTGATGCTATATTCTAGTTTCTGATACTACATTCAGTTTCTTATCAAGACAATCCATTCTGCTTTAACAGAACACCTTTTATTCATCACCTGCACAGACAAAACCCAACATAATGACACCACAGCCAGGCTCCAGCTAACAATGGGAGTGATTAGGATATCGGTTAGCAAATCTTGCCAGTGGTTCCTTACATCCTTCTCCCACCTCGAGTTCCAACATCAGGCGATACTTAATCTTTGTGCCAATTTGAGAAGCATTGTTATCAGTCACCCAGAGGGGGTGGACAGGGACGCACGATCCAGATGATCGCACAAGGAGTCAATGATACAGTATATCGTCACTGGACACCGGGGGTTTAAGGTTACATGTACATCGGTACAGCATTGATCATCAAAAACTTCCACTTTCACTTTCCGTGGGGATCTCGAGTTAAAGATTAATCGTTGTAGAACACTTTGATTGCAGTTCAAGAGTTGCCCGAGAACTGTTTCGCGTTTAATTCGCAGCTGAATGCATATTTTGGTAATAAGGAGTTCTCCTAATGCCTCAACCTCATCACAATGTCCATGACAAGGCACCAGGAAAAACCACCATGCGCTTGGTTACTAGGGCTTCTGGGAAACTGAGGCCAATGGAATGTGAACGGGTGAATACAACCTACTTTTTTGCCCTTTGTCCGATCCACAGCTCAACAGAGTGGCATTTCTGCCAGCTCACAAACAAATGAAGGATGTGTTTGAGAAAGTGCCATTACTCCAAACGTAATGACACAATCCTAGCAGTCTGGATAGGTTTATATGATCAGATTTGAAGTGTCAATACATAAAAAACACAACAGATACATTATTAGCAACATCAAGTATTGCTGAACCTCACATTTTCCCACGTCAACTGTATTTAGGAGGCCGTGTGAAACAATTTGATCTCCTTCATGGTGGTTTAACTCGTGTTAAGAACTCCAAAAAACAAGTGATTTGATGCCAACCTTGTCGTGGAATTTCTTTTGGAAGGTGGGGGCAAAGTCTGTGGCCATCTGGCCGATGGCGTTGCAGGCCGCGTAACGCACCCTGGGGTGCTGAGGGAGACAGAGAGAGAGAGAGGGGGAGAAGAGCAGAGTCAGAACGGCTACAATACATTACTGTACATTCAAATCCTGAAAAACTGGCTTAAGGGTAGAGAACAAACACTGTGTGAAGGGACGTGTGGAATGACAAACAAAGCTGAACTCGCTGTGCATGCAAATCATGACAAAGCTAATATAAGCATGTCCCAGTTCTTCTAAGCACTTTGGCCATTCGTTATCATTTTAATAGGCTCGACGCTCGCGCACCATTACGGAAAAAGGAACTTGGCTGCCATTCCCAACATGCTTCACAGACGTTTACCACTGCTATTGTGCTCACTGGACACACTCGCTGCACCAGTGGGTCTCAAAGTGTCCGTGAGTGGGATCCAAATGACCCCCGTAACTCTAGAGTGTACACGAATTGGAATCAAATAGACCCGTAAGGGTCGTAAAGTTCGAGAACCGTTGCACACTAAACGGAGCAGCATCAGTAACGCCTATGAAGTAGGGAAGCGGTCCAGAAGTAGAAAGAGTTATTCTGTGCTCATAATATAAGCCCCGACTGCAAAATGACACAGCACAAAGTGAAACACAAATTAGAATGCAACTCCGCAGCTACAATGATTTAAGTGACCATCTGCGTGCCGTTAATGTGTGGTTAGGCTATAATCAAAACCAGTCAATAAAGACACAAGGCATCATTCAAACACCGTTATGTCTTACAGGGTCGGAGCAGAAGAGCAGGACAAAGCTGACTATCTCGTTGAGGATGGCCTCCATCTGCTGGTGGCAGCCCTCTCCGATGGCCGACAGAGCCATCAAGCCTGCGTGGCGATACTTCCAGTCGGCTGCGGACAGATGTACAACGAAAGATTACATTTTAAAAAAGGGAAATTGTTGAAACATTCAAATAACACAGCTGCCCATCCGTATGGCATGGAAAGACGTGTGTGTGTGAAAACGTACGGTTCTGTAGCATCTGCATGATGTGCTGTTTGATCATCGGCAGGACGATCTTGCCTCCCAGCCCGCAGGCGATCCTGTCCAGGGCACTCTCCCCAGCAACTGCGTTACTATTGGGAACACAGTGGGGGGAAAAACACCTTTCAAAATTGATTCAACAGAATGGAACATGGCCATTGGCCACCCGGAGGGGCGCATAGTGGAACCACTTGACACACATGATTCTGAAAATGTAATCCGTGCAAAGCTTGAAATACAACATTTGTGTGAGTGCAAACAGGACACTGTACAGATTCTAGTAAATGTGTTCAAGCATCTTCTTGGCATGACAATAGGTGCTCTGCAGAGTGTAAGCAGAGAAGTCACATGCGAACGCTTCTCTGGCATCATTCCAATCACACAAAGGAAGAGATTGAAAAGAGGAAGTGCAATTTTCACATAGGGACTGTCCAGAACTTTCCCTTTTCGGTCAGGGTGTCCCCGACTCCTGCATAGGGAGTCATATTACTTGGAAACGCATTGAAAGCCGCTGTCTTCGGCGTGCGATACAACCTCCAAGTAAGTCTAACTTGTGAATGACGAGCAGAGCAGAGAGCCAGTCATTTCTCTCCGGGTTCTTGGAGAGGCGCTTACCTGTCAAAGTCGTCGTCCTCTAGCTCGTCGGCCATAGCCCACTCCTCGTCTTCCTCCAGGTCCACCATCATGGTCAGCATCTGGGGCACTGAGCGCACAGATAAAAACCCATCGTTAGCACCGGACCGAGCAAATAACATCCCCGGGAAAAAATGGGCAAAGAAAATGTGTTTGGGACATCCCACAGATGCTCCTCCCCTCACCGCTCTGAGCCACGATGGCCGTGTGTTTCCGCAGCATGGCCGCCGCCGTCTCCGACAGTGTGACGATGACCTCCAGGGCCAGCTGCCTCTGCATGTTGGTGAGGTTGGTGTCCGCACATAACTGGGAAAAAAAGAGAACAACCTTCAATTGGGAAATTCCATTTAGCTACAGTGGAGCTTGGCGACTGGTAAAGGTGCATTTATGGATGCATGTCGGAATGGTACAAATGGAACCAAATGGTTCCGCTAGGGTCCATTTGGTTCACATTTGGACGCCCTCAGAAAAATATTGAAAATGGGTGGAATTCCCCTTTAACCAAACTTAGCTCCCCACCCACCCCTCCCATAGGAAACCATGGAAAGCACCAAACTGCACAACAGGAGCACAGGGATTTCCAGTCAGTCACTCTACTGCCGCCCCGTGCAAGCAATCGAGACTTTTTGAAATGCCAGGAAGAATGTCATTGAACAGAAATGGAATATGATACGAGCATGATGAACATGGGCGCTCACCTTCAGACTGAGCTGCAGCGTGGCCTCCAGGTTGGGCCTCAGGTATTTTGGCGCCGTGTCTGCGATCTCGACTAGAGACTTGAGCACAGAGTCGTCTCCCTGATAACACGACTCGTTCACCGCCTGGTGGGAAGACATCACGCGTGGTTAGTTCAGCGTGTGGGGAAAAAAAAACCTGGGTAGCAGGATGCCATAATAATCACATGCACGTGTTAATTTTCCACACGGATCCAGCAATTACGTGAACCCGACTGTCCCAGTTTTGAGGAGAACATTCAGTGAAGACAGCCAGATATGCTCATCACGCATCAGGTTGCATGTATAAAAGTGTGTACAGGGTTCCCCACTGACCTGCAGAATGCCGGGCAGCAGGTCAGCAAAGTGTTTGAGCAGAGCTGTGTTCCCCTCATTGGACAAGACGAAGGAGGCCGCGGCACGGGCCGCCAGCATACGGATCTGAAGTAAACCAATATTAATATTTATATACTTTTTATTAACATACTCTAAGGCTAGATTCTCAATTTTCAAGCAAGCACAAGATTATTATTTGAAGGATTAACAGGAATTTGCTAAAATGAATGTCCCGTGAAGACTCTTTACCTGTGGGTTTTCCTGGTCCTGCATGCACTGGACCAACATGCGTTTTATAACCTCCATGTAATGCTGTTGCTGGTTGCCAAAGATCCCAGGGAAGTTCCTAGTGCAAGAAAAACATGCGTCAGTGGCCGCTGGCACGTGGCTTAACAGTTAAACAGACAACTATATAAACACAAGTAAAATAAGTCCCTCTTGCTTTAAGTGAATTGGCAGAAGAATATCTAAGAAACATCATTGTGATTTGATCTAGACGTTAATACCATCTGCTTGCATTTTGAGGGTGAGGGGTGGGTTCTGAAATCTAATATGTTTACTGCTCCGGCACTGACACAAAGCATAATATACTGCATCTCACCAGAATATGTGCAGGGCAGCCTCTCGCAGGCCTACGTTCGTAGAGTTGACAGAGTCAAACAGGAACTTGAGCAACTCTGGCCACTGGTTGTTACCGTCGTCGTCTAGAGAGACAAAAAAACAAAAACAGAACTTTTAATCATTTGTGGTCAGAAACGACACTTCTAATATCTTCCGTTTATGTTCTTAACTACTTCCGAAACCACAACTCCCTGAGGAGTGAGGAGGAGGAGGAGTAGTAAGAGGAGAAAAGCGTCTTTACCGATGAGATTGCGACAAAGCTCGGCGGCGATGTCGCAGACCTTCTTGCGGATGGTGGGCGTCATCTCCTGCTGGATGCTGGAGAGCAGCTCTGTCTTTATGGCCGTCTGCATCTCCAGCGTCAGGCCGGGGTAGACCTCCTCGAACGACGACGAGAGCAGCCGCCGGAGCAGCACCGCTGCCATCTGTTTGACCTGGACGGGATGGAGAATGGGGTGATTTAAATGTTAGTCATGTGTATTTGCGAAAATAAAAGTACACATCAAGGGTAGTTTGTGTGAAAGCATAACAAAATGATAAATGCATTAAAAATGATGCCATGTTCCTTTAGTCTCTGGGACAACAGGTAAACATAACATTGCCAATTAGAACTGTAATCGGTTCCAGGAAGTCAAACACAGGTTTCATATGGATTGTTAATGAAAACAGGAACACTTTGACAGTTCCAACAAGAACTTGCAGCATCTCACATGAAAACAAAAAGCCAGAGTCACACTCTGCGGCCATCCATTTCATTTAGCTGCTCCCGTTTCAAAGCTCTAAAAATAATCGGTCATGAGGCGAAAAAGGAAGAAGAGAGAGACACGAAAGGGCCAGGCTTGCGGCGTGGACGACAGCGAGTCGTCACTCACCAAGAATCATGACGCGCACCAATACTCTTGTGTCGGGCCGAGTTCACGCCGTTTCCTAATAATGTCTCGTCTCAACGGAGGCAGACTTGAAACCAGAATTACACTTTTGCACAGGGGTGCCCAAAAGGTAGATTGTGATCTACCAGTAGATCACACAGGCAGTGCAGGTAGATCACATGACAGTCCGCCCAGCACTTGGACCCTTAGAGATCTAACTCAAGAGTTAAATTATATTTAAACATCTGAATTATGTAATTTTCAAGAGTCCACACAATTAGAAAATGGAGAATAATTGTTATTTTGACCAACGTTTTGCCAGTTCTCTTTCCCAATTGTAGCAAAAAGGTGAAAGTTCTTAGTTCACGAACTGTCAACTCAAACCTCAAATAAGTGCATTATTCTTAAACACTGACAGTAAGTAACACCATCAGGGTGTCATCACTTTCTGAGGCCTTGAAAAGGATTTTCAGTAATGGAATGACGACATTTTTGATGTGTAGATCTTGTTGAGCCGGTCATTTTGAAAGTAGCTCTCAAGTCAATAAAGTGTGGCCAGCCCTGCTTTAGCATCTTAAATAGCAGATCTACATAATCAGTGTGATACAACAGGTGGGCAACAACAACATAAATCAGTTATTGTGGTGCAATGTCAAATGCTATTGCACACTCCGGTGACACAACATAATTAATTACTTCGGGGATGCCAAAAGCAGGTCATAGGTCGTGACCTACCAGTCACTCATTTTACAAAGATGCAGGCCGCAAAACATTCACCCGCCTTGACAGGGAAGGTTCCCTCCCCCCACACTAACTTTCGAGAAAAGCAGAAAAACAATAAGAATGTTGGAAACCCTGACATCCAATTCTCTGCGGTGGATTAATTCCCAATGGATAAAGGCCCTGGCCTGTGCAAAACTGGAAATAGCTGGGGGTGGTTAGAGATGATGTTGTACATACGTACCTCCTCTGTGGCGGCTGCATCTCTGATGGCCTGCAGCAAAAATGTGATCTTATTCTGGCCAGGGATGCTGTCGTAGGTCTCCTACACACACACAAAAAACACACACAAAAACAATAGGGGAAAATTAGATTGCTTCGATATGATTAACTACACATACGACATCATACCATTTAGGTGCAAGCAGCATTTACAAAGCCAGCTCAATCGACAAATGTCTCGCCAAAGTGTGTAGATCTGTACCAAGAGTTAAAGGGACACATCACTGTTAGAACAAACTCCAGTCAAGCAGTCACTTAATTAGTAGCACAATTTGAAATGTGCGCACTTATGGCCAGAAAAATAATGCAATATCGGTGCATTTTACTGGATTATTTACAACAATGACCACAATGCGCTGGTGCACACCTCCTTTGTGGAGAGGTTGAAGGGGATTACATGGAGGATAAGTGGTCTAGTCCAGGAAGGAAGGGAGAACAGTGCCTGTGACATCACTTGAAAATTCTAATACATCTAAAAATATATACAGTATAGAAAGTGTTTGTCTCCCAAACAGTGTGGCAATTCTCGTAGTACAGTGTGACGTGCTCGCGGCAGCAACGGAACACTTGTGCAGCCCGCATGGGTTAGTTTTCTTGCATAACTAACAGGTTTAACAGTTTACCTGAAAGCACATTCTCATAAACATCAAAGAAGAGATTGGTCCAAAGCAAACTTGTGGTTCCACTACCGCAGTGCAGTCAATTCATGAAGTTTGATTATTTTTAATTTCATTTTGTGTTTTTGGAACTAAAACAGTATCAACAATATGGGCTTAGGCCATCAGCTGGTCTGTGCACGACATGCATGCTAGGTGCATGTGGGTGCTGTCATGAACAAAGGGTAGGGAAAAACAAACAATTAAAATCATTGAAATAAGAGTACATCTTTACAATGGTGGCAAGCAACGGTAATAAATTTGAGATTATGAAATGGTACTCTGTGGGTTAAGTATAACAAATCCCACCCATTTTACTGTCATTAATAATAAATACAGCCCTATTCAGTTTCCTAGAAATTGAGGTTAGAAAAATAAATCATTTACATAGTGAAACACAACTCGATGTACGGTCATTAATACACCTTATAGATGTTGTGCGGATATGATAAAAGTTCCCCCCGACCGTCTCGAGATTTTTGAAAATGGGTGGAATCCCCCTTTAAGGTTATAGCTAAATAAGAGTCATAATCCGTTTAATCGATGAATCAGTTGAATGATCGGCAGATGAATCGATTATGAACCCACAACCCCCCCAGTCCATTTCCGTTATCTATAAGCCCTGGTTTCGCATGCCTGTGGGGAAAGAAGCGTCTTGCTTTACCAACGAGAAACACCACATTTCACTGGACCAGAGCGAATCGAGAGGAGCCGGAGGACAAGCCCCATTTAACACACACGCATTCACATGCTTTAAATTCAAACGCTTTAAGTTCTTGAAATATTTAAAGAATGTGTGAGGCTGGGATGCTCGCTGATGTAATGGGGCTTCTCCTGCCCCTGCCATGGCCCATGATTGAAGAGTAGCCTGGGCTAGCCCAGCCCACACTTTTTGTACAGCTGCCAGTTGCTTACTTCAACTAGCTCAACGTGGTGGGGTATTAAATGTCTGCTGGGGCATGGGAGAAGATGAAAGCCCTTGCTTGTTGTGTCCCCCCTCTGACCAGGGGCGGAACTAGGCATGGGGGGCAATGCCCCCCTAAATTTGTCCAGTCTGCCCCACCAAACAGGATGGCATGCAAAACCCAAGATATTTCAAATTAAAGTGCCTATATTTAAAATGATTTGAAACACTACTACTGCTGCTACTACTAACTAACTACAGCTGTGGCACCACTAAACCAACAGCATTTCATCATTGAAGACAGAAAACTCTGAGTCAGACCTTTAGCTTTATGCATGCAGTCTGTTGTAACTTCAACAACAACTGATGTTGATGCTTTACTTTCCTAATAAAAGTCCTGTAACCGAAAATGGTATGGGTGCGGCTTCATCGCCCGTGGCATGAAGCGACACGGGCGATGAAGCCACCCCCTTACCATTGTCTCCTGTCCCCCCCAATTTGGAAATGCTACATCCGCCCCTGCTCTGACCACTAAGATCTATACAGATGTTGGATCAGAAATGTTTATTTTGTTTTTTTGGGAATCTTGGATCACTGCATTCCTCACCACGTTTCATCTTTATGAATGACATCATAGTCTCGCATCAATAAGAGCACAGCACGTTCCATTCTATGGCAATCTTGATAGTACATGCAGGTTGATGTTGGTATGCAAGATTCTGGTTCTGTACACAAACCTGCATGCCAAGTCAAGAAACATTTTAGGTGACATGACTGTACACCAGGCAAAAATTGTCAAACTCATGCCCTCCAGTCAAACATTTGGTCTAAATGTTCAGATGAATTGAAAATGGTGGATAGTTTTTAGGGAGCTGTGCTTTCTTTTGAAATGCACCCATTCTGCATACCGATAATAAATACTTGAGTCAGTCAGTCACAACAGGCCTGGCCATACTATACTTTAGTGACAGATGCAGCCGGATCCATTCCATTCCTCTAGCCAGTGTGTGTGTCAGTCTCTCTCTAACCGGGTGGATTCCAGTGAGCTTAGCAATCGCCCCAGTGGTTGTGCATTAGAAAGGAAAGTGCTGACCACTTGGGTGAGGGATGATCAGTGCGATAAGATTCATCCAGCTGCTTGCCACCCCCCCCCAAAAAACGTGAGGGCTGAATGCCGTTCGCTTAACAATACCACGTATCTGCGGATGAGAGGCTAATGCGCGGTGTGTGTGGTAGTGGTGGGGGGGCAAAGAGAAAGTGAATAGGCCAGCTAGGCTAGACAACTAGACGTTCAAATCCCATTGGGGAGCGACTAATCCACTGACTCACATCATCAGATCAGACAGTGTCCGGCGGCCAGCCCAGGGCAGGGGGAAGGAAGGAGGAACGCGCCAAACGGAGATAATCGACCCCACAGATTCGCTCCAATTATGCATTATGATGATACGTTTTCAATTGGCATTTTAGTTATTTTTGAATAAACGCTCCCGATGAACCCAATCCAGCCATGTCACCGCAGGGGGGTTTGCTTGTGGCTCGCATACATAGTTAGTGATAGTCTTCCCCCCTAAACTGAAGTCAATCACTATGGAGATTGTTTCACTTCACTGAAAAACGCGTTTCCATTTCAAAGCTGGCTCGTCGTAGCTTTCTTTAGCGCTGGCCAACATAAATTAGCCCTAGTGCTAGCTCCCATTGGCATGAGCTAGCAGGATAGACGCTAACATCTATGTTTGTGTGTGGCAGAGAGTAGAAGTTGGGGGTTCATAATAAAGGAAGCACCGCCGCCACCCTCGCATCGGTTCAGACCCGAGCAACACGCCGTCTCGGCCGGGGCGGCGTGTTAGTTGGGTCCGTCTCGGCGCCAGCCAGGGGGCAGGTCGGCCTCCCGCAAGATGGTTGCCTCCCGTGCCAAAAAACTACGCAACATCATGGTTGTGTTTGTGTGGTTAGCGCTGGAGCTAGTTAGCGGACTAGTAGTGTACGTCTGTGTGTGAAGGTGTCCAAGCGAGCTCACACGTGTTGCTACCGGAGGCTGTGCTGTGCTACCACTGCTTCGGATAGCGGCGGGGCCAGAGCCATTACGAGTGTAGACAGAGTTAACGACATCTCCGTTCACTTCATGGGGCCAGTCCAATGGCGGCTCTTCTAAATAGATTTCTATTGAGAATGGGACAAGATCTGGGCCGGAAGTAGGCAGAAAAGAATTGAACTCATGCAACAGCCCATGTTTTATTGGCCTTATTTGAACGTTTTCTAGTCATGGTACAACATTATAGAGATGATATTTGTTGTGTACAACACTTTAAAACAGTTGACATGACCAGCCTCGTTGAGAAAATTGTATACCCAACTACAGTGTGTCCCTATTCAGGTTGTATGGACAGCGCGCGAGCGCTCTGTTTCTGACCCTTCAATGTCGCGACTCTTCTACTAGAGGGCTCTGGCAAGGGGCGTCGTGCTAACGCAGGCTAAGCGAGGAGCCGGGGGACCCGCTGGGGCTTCCCATCCTCCTGCCCCCCCGACCCGGCCTCGGTCGGGGAGGAACCAACAACAACCCCACGGCAACGCTCTCTCCATCTCTCACCTCGGACTGTTTCCTGATGTTGTTGTCGGGGCTCATCAGGTTGCCCAGGAGGAGGTAGAACTGCTGTTGCTCCGCCATTGCAGCGCGATGATGTGTGGAAGAAGGAAGGAAGAAGGACCAGGGGAGGGAGGAGGGCCGTGAGATAGATAAACCACCCGGCACTCACACTACACACACACCGTTATGCCGCGGGTCGACCGCCTCTCTGCTGCTGCTCTTCACTGGACACACGCACAATGCTGCCGCGGCCCCATTGGCCTTTCTTCGCGGAGACACTCGCCGCTCGTTGGCTGCTCCGCGCTGCGGTAATCCGGATACATCTAGTAGAAGAGTTACGACATTGAGGGGTCAGAAACCGAGCTCTCGAGCGCCGTTAATGCAGCCTGAATAGGGACAAAATTGGAGTTGGAAATACATTGTTTACAACGAGGACGGCGCAAATAAGAGCTATTTTAAGCATGTGCGAAATAAAGGGATTTAAGCTCTTTAACGCTGGACTTCAATGTTCAATGCATGTCTGCCGTCTCTTTCAGCCAGGACTGTCAATTCTCAATAGAAGTCTATGTAGATGCCGCCATTGGACTGGCCCCATGAAGTGAACGAAGTTTGCGTAACTCTGTCTATACTCTAAGGCTCTGCGGTAAACGCACCCGGTTGGCCCAGGGATTCGCCGCCACACGATTGGATGGGAACCCACACTGAAAGGGGTGGGCGGGTTCTCCCGATTGGTCCACCGCGCGAATCGCGAAAACGCGGGAAATGGACACATGTTGAGGGAAAATAGAAAACAATATAGCATTCAATACAGCCATAATGTAGCCCGCCTGATGATTACGCATGCTGACGATGACGGTGAATCTGCATTGTCGTCATGACTGAAGAGGCAAGGCAGCGTTCTTTGTGTATGACATTTCAATAACAAGCCTATATTCAGAGCGATTTACACGAAATATGAAGCATTATGATGACACAAACACATGAGCAAATTAGCAAAAGTACATCTACAGGAGACAGACACACACACACACACACACACACACACACACACACACACACACACACACACACACACACACACACACACACACACACACACACACACACACACACACACACACACAAACTCACTCACACCAATGGCAGTGGAACCTATGGAAGGTAGGGGTTAAGTGTCTTGCTCAGGGACACATCAACACTGACTCTGGAGGAGCCCTGGGTTCGAACTAGCAACCTTGTGGTTACCATCCAGCCCAAAGTGTGTGGATGTATTTTACTGGGGGCCTATTATAAACCCAATGTTTCGGTTTTCGGGGTAGGTCGATCTCTGTAAAAGTAAAACCACTAATATTTCTACATTGACATATATTCAATTCCCAAAAACATTCTGCTTCAGATGTTGTTACTACATTGCAAGCACCCAATTGGTAACATGCAACATGAACATGTAATCAATCAATAACATGTATTTATTTGGAGACAACCCCCAAATCCATGTGATCAGACTATGTTCAGTGTCGTAATTGAGAATGCAATGCATTTACAAAGTGGGTATGTGAAACCATATACAGGTCTAGGTAAAGATGCGTCAAATTTCTAGGAGTGTTAGATCAGTGGGTCACAAACCATCACTTCTTCACTAACCTAACGAAGAAAGTCTACTGTATATTCAGTTGAATTGCAAAGTCAGAGGTCTTCTTCCGTTGATGCTGTTTTGTTTCTTCTCGCACCATAAAGCTTCACCATCAAAATACAAACTGACTGCGAATCCCTGAGGCCTGCCCATTCTACAGGAGGAGACATTGCAAGGTATTTTTCTCTGATATGCTTGCTCTCAGGGTCTTTAGTCTGCAACAGTCTAGATCAGGGATGGGCAATTATTTTTCCGAAGGGGCCAAATGAGATACATAAAATATTGTGGAGGGCCAAGACTAAAGGCTGAACTAAAGTCTGCGTAATATTAATTTAATTTCAAGATAAAAGTAAGAGTAAGACTAACCATTTTGACACCAAGGACCTCTATTTATTCAGTATTTGAACCACATAGGGTGACCATTTGATGACATTTTAGCCCCACAGACCCAAAACTAAAGATTTCTTTTGCTTTTGTCCACAATTCCAGGCTGGATTTGGAAAACAAAACATTGACCTTTAATCTTCTACATTCTCTAGTTGTGTAAAATTTGTCTAATTCGGATGATGAATATTTTAACTCTTGAGAGTGTAAAAATTAAACCAAATGGACCCGCAAGGGTTTATGGGTCTGAACCAGCCAGTGTTCTGTACTTTGTTTGGGTGGTGGTGCTGCTAACAAACTGAACAAGGTGGTGAGGAAGGTTATAGCTCAGCTAAACCTTCTGGAAGTGGAGGCAGAGGGAAAGAGAGGTGGGATGAGGAGGAAGCTGCATAGTATTCTGGTTAACCCCTCTCTCATCCCTTCTAGGGTGTACTGGTGGGGACAGACTCATCTTCTTCCCCGGCACAAAACGAACAACGCTTTGTGGCTCAGGTAATCAGGTTCCACAACAAAGCCTGACCCCATTATGTACTGTTTTCCCGTTCTGTTCTTGGATTCATGACTCCTGGTCGACACTGGCACACTTGCTCATGAACTACTGGGATGTAGTATGTACATTTAACTAAAGAACCATGACATAAGCCTGATAATTGCCTATTAAGAATAACTGCTATCGACTCACTTATAGCATTCATACATTCACAGAGTGCACTATTATCCAATTAACGGTCTGCTACTTACTGTATCAGTCTTACTGTTATGTAAATACAGTATAGATACAGTATTATGGCAATACTTTGTGTATTCATGCATATATTCACTCATATGTTATAGGGTCATTCCGCGCCAACTCACCTAAATTTCAGGAACTCCCCCACATCACCATCTCAGATTTTGCTCAAAAAATTCTATAATCAAGAACCATATGTTTGTACCACACATGCAAAATATTAGCTCCCAAATCATTGTAGTTTTGGAACTACAGGCCTTTAAAATATTGGTGTCAAAACACCACGTGTCGAAGATTTCAACTTCAGAGACCCATAACTTCTTATTGCAGCCATCTACACAGTTGTGTTTGCAGATTCTTACTGAATGATACCCACTCTTTTCAAATCTGTTGCCAGAAAGCCTCTGAAGGACATACTTTTTGCATAATAGGAAGGAAATAGGGAATTTTTGGCATCTTATTTGGTCATGTGGCTAGGGGTTTAGGATCTTCTAATTCTTTGTGAAGATGCTCTCATATAAGATGTAACTACTCCCTGATTTTTTTTAACAAACGCCCCTTTTAATATTATTTTTTTGTACGTGAACAGTGTCGTCATTTTTCACTTTTTTCCCACATTCAGAACTCTGTGACTCTAAATTGGAAAATTCCTACTAGCAGCTATTTCAGACTTACATACACTGACATACAAATTTCCATATTTTAGTAGTTTTATGTCCAAGAAATTCATATTTTTCTCTCTATTGGGACCTAAAAACAGCTATTTGGCCAAAAATAACATAAATGCTGGGCAGCTTTTAATAAACAAAGGAATAATGAAGGGGTGTTTTGCACACAAATTAAGGCATACACATTTCCTGAACAACTTTTACTGTATTGTACAGTATTTTTTGCAATTAGAAAATCTTAGGTATAATTGCAATTTTTGTTGAATATCCTTGGCAAATATAGAAAAATAACAACAACATTCTGGAGTAGTTGTGTAAGCACAAAACATTTAGCAATGAGGTTCTATTTACATATTAACACATTCAGTGATCCATGATCATGATGTTGAAAAACATCACTAGATTTGTACATCATTTTAAGTCAAATATGGGCATCCATGATAATGGGTAATTCATTCACAGGCAGTTCATGTGATGTGTTAAACTGTCATCTAGTTAGTACATAAGTTAAAACTTAAGTCTGTCACAAGTTTGAAGTCACCCTCTGTTAGTTGGTATTGGCCTCCTCCACTTTTTATGTTTGGGGCCTCCACCACACAAAGGACATGAAGCAAAGGCACCCAACATTCATCTTTCCTGCTTTGTGGTGGCCATGAGAATGAGTTGCCTCATCCTTGTTTCATGAAATTGACATAAACATCATTTTGTTCTTCATTTCTGGTGACAATATTTCCAATGTACCATTTTCTGTCATAAACACAGGCAACATATTTGCCCGGCTGGTACATATTTGATGCAGATTCGGACATTTGGCTTGGGGCCTGTAACTGGGACTGTAAAACTGGTGTGGTTTCCTATGTCCACTACCGATGATGGTACCACATCAGAAGAAACCCTTCTCATCTCCAGCTGAGTGGGTGCAATTGGGCAGAAGCTGTGATGAGATCTTGTTCCAGGAAAGGTTGAAACATTTTTGAAACGCTGTTCCAACTTGTATGCCACAGAATTGTGAAGAATTTCTTCGGCAGAGACAAAGAAAAACTTGATTCCCTTGATATTCTGGTCAGCCCATTTATACATTGCTTCAGCTGTGAGAATTTGGTTATGGACAGCTGCTTGCAAACTAGCCCTTGCAACAAGCCGTTTCACTGTGCCCCCAATACCGTCACACGGACTTTTTCCGTGGCTGGTGGCAAAAAAAATGCCACTCAGCCTCCAAGTTGAAGTCATTCTGATGGTGCAGCAAATTGCTCAAGTTTTTATAGTTTTTATACTGGGATGCTGCACCATCGCTAAAGTACAGGACCTTCTTAAGGTGTGGCAGTGTTTGTTTCAGGTGTGCTACAACTTTTCCAATAAAAGCATGCACTGTCGTGGTGTCATGCTTCAGGCAACACACAATGAAATAGAGACAAGGTTTCCTGATGCTCCTTTGACATAAATGCAGAAGGGGTGAAGTGTTGCTTGACTGTTGTCCCCATGTGTGTGTGTGGATAGAAAAAGTCACCACATCTGTAATGTCTGAGGAAAATATCCCATTCCCTCCAGAACTTGAAAAATATCAAGTCAAAATGTTTGTCATTTTTGGCCAAATAGCTGTTTTTAGGTCCCAATAGAGAGAAAAATATGAATTTCTTGGACATAAAACTACTAAAATATGGAAATTTGTATGTCAGTGTATGTAAGTCTGAAATAGCTGCTAGTAGGAATTTTCCAATTTAGAGTCACAGAGTTCTGAATGTGGGAAAAAAGTGAAAAATGACGACACTGTTCACGTACAAAAAAAAAATATTAAAAGGGGCGTTTGTTAAAAAAAAATCAGGGAGTAGTTACATCTTATATGAGAGCATCTTCACAAAGAATTAGAAGATCCTAAACCCCTAGCCACATGACCAAATAAGATGCCAAAAATGCCCTATTTCCTTCCTATTATGCAAAAAGTATGTCCTTCAGAGGCTTTCTGGCAACAGATTTGAAAAGAGTGGGTATCATTCAGTAAGAATCTGCAAACACAACTGTGTAGATAGCTGCAATAAGAAGTTATGGGTCTCTGAAGTTGAAATCTTCGACATGTGGTGTTTTGACACCAATATTTTAAAGGCCTGTAGTTCCAAAACTACAATGATTTGGGAGCTAATATTTTGCATGTGTGGTACTAACATATGGTTCTTGATTATAGAATTTTTTGAGAAAAATCTGAGATGGTGATGTGGGGACCCTTAGGTGAGTTGGCGCGGAATGACCCTATAAACATACCATATTGTTCCGAATATACAGTAAGACGGCCCTGGTTATAAGACGACTCCCGTTTTTCAAGACTCATTTGTGTAAAAAGAGCATTGAATGTCAAATAATATAATGACCAAATATAAGACGACTCATTTTTTAGATAAAACATGATGTTATATTCAGGCCAATAAGGTATTCATTGTTATTATATAGTATTAGTTATAATAAAAGGTATACGTATACCTCAGTCCCGCAGGGCAAGCACAAAAGGGGCCGCCGAAGACTGGAGGCGGACATTAAGACCATGGAGATGACCTGGAACCAGCTGGAGAGAACAACACAAGACAGAGATGCCTGGAGAGCGCTTGCTGGCGGCCTATGGCCCACAAGGGGTAGTAAACGTAGCGAAGTAAGTAATGTCAGTCAGATGAAGTGCTCATGTCCATTGGCAGCCTCAAAAACAGGGGTGTCCAAAAGGTAGATGGCGATCTACCAGTAGATCACACAGACCATGCAGGTAGATCACATAACAGTCCCCCCAGCACTTGGACCCTTGTAGATCTGTAACTCTTGAGAGCGTTAAAATGAAACCAAACGGACCCTTACGGGGCCATTTGGCTTCATTTTACCGCTCTCAAGAGTTAAATTATATTTAAACATCTGAATTACGTAATTGTCAAGTCCACACAATTAGAAAATGGAGAATAATTGTTAATTTGACCGTTTTGCCAGTTCTCTTTCCCAATTGTGGACAAAAACGTGAAAGCTCACGAACTGTCAACTCAAACCTCAAATACTGTTTTCAAATGTCATTAATAGCACATACAGGAAAACCTTCCAATAAGTGCATTATTCTTAAACAGTATTCTTAAACAATAAGTAACCCCATCACCACTATTTTCAAAGTTCAAACTTTCTTATCTTATCTAGAGGGCCTTGAAGTGGATTTTCAGTAATGGAACTATCACACTTTTGATGTGTAGATCTTGTTGAGCCGGTCATTTTGAAAGTAGCTCTCAAGTCAAAAAAGTGTGGACACCCCTGCTCTAAAGGCTATTTATTCTACCTCCTTGTTTTCAAATGTTGTTCCATGCCAGTTATTGATTCCAACACCTGCTGAAAATGCAGTGATCCCAATTTGACACTAGATGGAAAAGAAGGACTAATTGATTATTATCTGTATGTTGTTCATTGGCATTACTTAACTCATTTAAATATTATTTAACAAAACTTACTTTCTTCAGGCAGTTCAGGAGTGGTAATGTTTTATGCTGTGCCTGTTGTGAAGTTACAACTTACAACTGTTGTCTGTTGGAAGGACGGTGTTTTGCATTTAAGAGCTGATGTGCAGCAGCATGTGGTCCATATTGTGGTGAAGTGGTTTAGGTTACTTGTGTTGTGTTGTTGGTCCGCCTTGAGGATACTGCAATACCTGAATGCACACTGGCATGGCTTCAGTTATAGACATCTGTATTTCTCTAAATTACACTCTCTTGCTTTACTTGTTTCTGTCAAAGAAGGACAGAGGAGAGACAAAAAGAGCAAAAAGGTTCACACAAGTTTTAATTTACCATGCAAAACTCCTAGTCCAATTGTGGCTTGGTAGTTTTTGAATACACTTTGAAATACTGAAAAAAGAAAAAAAGAAATCTAGAGCTGAAAACACAACCTGGTATAATTACCAGCTTTCTGAATTTATACCTCTCTTACATCACCAGTAGGTGGCAGCCTCCACTAAAAAAACAAACTATAGACAAACCGTAGTCAAGAATATAGTTGCATTGTGTGTGTGTGTGTGTGTGTGTGCGTGCGTGCGTGCGTGCGTGCGTACGTGCGAGAGAGAGAGAGAGAGAGAGAGAGAGAGAGAGAGAGAGAGAGGGGAGATACTGGTGTTGTGGTGGAAGGTCCACAATGGCTGCACTATCTTACTTTGCTCAGTGGGCTCATTGTGCTCAGAACCACATGGCATGGCTTCAGATGTTGAAGAAGGGAGAGAGATAGGAGTGTGTGTGTGTGTGTGTGTGTGTGTGTGTGTGTGTGTGTGTGTGTGTGTGTGTGTGTGTGTGTGTGTGTGTGTGTGTGTGTGTGTGTGTGTGTGTAGAGAGGTAGAGAGATGGGGGGTTGAGAGAAAGGTCACGATTTGAGTTGACACTCTTCAGGTGAACACTCTTGTGTCGTGCACGGCTAACAGAATCCCGCACAGCACACACTACATCACCTGGTCTGCTTCGACCCAGCTGTTCAGCCAGTTAGTGAGTGTGCACACACACAGTAAACACTGCACAAATGAAAGCAAATACATCCATTTCCTTTCATTTGTGCACTCTCAGAGTTAAATGAACACTAACTGGATTGTACTGTGCAGTACCACGCAGAGTTGCAGACAAACAAAGGGTCATGGGTTCAGACCTGCGGTATAGGCTTGCTCCGCTTTCCCCTCTGTTCTTCTCCTGTCCGCAATAACAGAACTCCAGAATGTTGCAAAGCATAAAATATAAAAATGAACATGAGGAGAGAGAGAGCTGTGGATCCAGGTTGTGGGTGATTTTTTTGCAGAGATGCTGGGAGCATAATGCAGACATATGGTGGAAAGACAGCAAGGCCTGTTGGCATATAGTACAAAAATATACGGCACATGCAGAGAAAGTAGACGCAGAGAGGGGATTGGATCCAGATTTGCTGTTCTATTCTCAGGGGGTTAACAGGTGCAATAGTCACTGGGTGCAATTCCATCCAGATTCACTGGCATTTCTATGGCACCTTTATCAAAGTGATTCACAGTGTGCCTATATATTTCACACGCATGCATGCACGCGCGCACGCACGCACGCACACACACACACACACACACACACACACACACACACACACACACACACACACACACACACACACACGCACGCATGCACAGTTTTGCACACACATGCACACATTCAACAGGAGCTCAGCTGTAGTTTTCATACTACATACTTTTTTATACTTTTTAAAATATTGCAAACAATGCATTTTCTGGAGGGAAAATATTGTTTTATTATAACAATGGAAAAAGTTTCTTTCATAATTGTCTGGTGTAAATACATTCACAGAAGAACACTTTTATTATGTAATCATTCTTTGTATTATTATTAGGGATGTCCCGATACCGATACCAAAGTATCGGATCGGCTCTTTTTGTCCCTTTTTTATAATATCGGTATCGGCAAATACTGTATGGGTATCGGAAAAGTATCAGTATTGGCCCTTATTTGTCATTATCAGGTCACATTGGCAAATATGCCTGTCTAACCAGTGATCAGACACAGGGGTAAGGGGTTGACACCATGGCAGTTAAGTAAAATGTTGGGTCATGTGGAGTTTGCTTTGGAGTTTCCCAAGTGCTCATTTGAGAGAGGAGTGTGTTATTCCCTGTTGGTGACTTCATATAAAGGCATTTTTTCATATATATATATATGTTAATATATTCTTCTCGGATATCAGTATTTGGTATTTGGTATTCGGTATCGGCTAACACAAAAATTGTGAACACAAAAATTGTGGTATCGGGATCGGATCGGAAATGAAAAAGTGGCATCGGGACATCCCCAATTATTATCATTAGCGACAGCAGTGGCTCAGGAGTAGTGACAATTGGACGGTTGCTGGTTCAATCCCCAGTTCCTTGCAGGTAGAAGGTTGGTGCCTTGCCTTGCATGGTTTCTTCCCTTTCCACTCTTCCCTCTTCCTCTCCACATGTCTCCAACTCTTTAGTAAACTGAAAATTATTTTTCCGGTTTTCCTTTTTTTTGCCCTTTTTCACTAAAACATACCACTTACACCCCCCTTGGCTTCTCTGGCATAATAAGCTCTCACAAAATAAAATCCTTACGGGTTCATTTTTTACACTGTTAAATAGACATTGAGGAATGTGCTGTGTTGTGTCCTAGTAGTACCTTGTAGCACCATGTGGGTACTGGCCTAGTTAATTCCATCACATGTTTTCACCTCTCACAACCAGCATACGTACAGCATGTTTCTTTCTTTTCTTTTTTTTGCATTGCATGTCACATCTTGTCTGACTCTTTGCAGATTATTCTTTAAGCCCTCTGTTTTGCCCTATGACAAATAGCAAAAATTGTGAACTTGTAGATTTGCTATTTGTTAAAAACAAAGAAAGAAAGGAAAAAATGTTACAAAATGTAACCAAAGTGGGAACACTAGGGTAAATGTTATCTGCAAAAAGAGTTGTCCGCAAAAGCTCCTGGCACTTATTGTGGCATCCTATAGCGAACTACAGTGTACTCATCCTTATTGTTGGCACCAGCTAGATCAGACAACCTACAGTATATTATCTTTGCGCCTGGCATTTGGAGAGGCAAGGATGAATGGTGTTTCAGCAGTAGCACATCTTATCAGGGCTCAATGAGTTCAGTGGAGCAGCTGGCATGGAGCCTGGCAAGGTGGGCAATGCCAGTATACTGTCACCATGCCAAACTCTCCCCCCTGCTATTCTCTGTCTTTTTCTTTCATTTTCTATGCAGAGAAAACTCAAGGGGGAGGAGGGGGTATGGGGACGGTGTTGAGTGAGTGAGCGAGAGAGACTGTTTTAATGTGTTCAGCGTACAGCGAAAGTCCAACTTTTGCCTAAAGCATTTCCTGCTAAAATTGCTTTTTTATTCTTCATCTGTTTAAGAACAGTTCTATCCTACGGTTCTATTACAATCCCCATTGTTAGACAGAAGCCTGGTGGCAGGTATGTCACTCCACATTTAGGCTAGGGATAGGGTTTTATAGATCTTGGCGCAACCAAGATTGGGAACTTCAACATGAAGTCAATTCGACTTGACAGGGCTGGGTCTTGAAAAAACAACAATACAAACCAGTGTTGCCAACTTGCCGCATTTGTCGCTATATTTAGCTCTTTTCCAGACCTCCCTAGCGCCAAAATTAGTGAAAAACTAGTGCTTTTTTGCTGGTGAGTTGGGGCAAAACTGGATGACAGGCGCCAGAGATAAAACCCTCGTTTTTCACCATTCTTCCTCCTATGAATATGATGGAGTCCTCCTTCCTTCCTAGAAAGGACCATTGGTAACCAAATGCACCCTCATAGAGCTGTAACTCTTGAGATCGTAACGCTCTCAAGAGTTAAATTATATTCAAGCATCTGAATTACCTAATTTTCTAGAATCTACATATTTACAAAATGTAGAAGAATTGATAAAATGCAGAATAAATAATGGGCCCTGGTATGAAAATGGTTGAAAACCCACTGCTCTAGCGCATTCTAGTGCATTTTGGAAGTTCCACTAGTGCATTTTGGATTTTGGCAGTTGGCAACACTGACACAAACATTCATTGATAACTTCTCCAGATTTTTCTGGCCTAACACCAGCGGCAACAAAGAACAAAATAAGCAAGATAGATACTCCAGTGGTATTGCAGATGCATCGGTCGTAGGTCAGCTAAAAGGAAGAGATGACAAAAAAAACCTAGTCTTGCATTGCCATATACTAGGTATCAGAGATCTCTGGCTCGCGATATGTTTTAACATCGCTAAATTCAGTGAAGGGTATAGAACTGAGTGGAAACATTATAGAACCAACAAAAAGAAAACAAGACTTAGGGTGGTCCTACATATTGGGATGGGAGGGATCAGTGTCGGTTGTCCTACATTGGATTCATATTTCAGCCATATCAGACATCCCTGGTATGTTTGACCATGAGACTTACAAAACACCTGGTGCCGAATCTTGGATGCAGGATGGGCCACACCTTGGAACAGCTGGAGAGGTTGGCTCAGGACCGGGATGCTTGGACTGGAGAGCCCTTTTTTGACAGCCTATATGCCCCCAGGAGGGGTAATATGCAGTTAGATAAGTAACTACGTCTAGTTTTGGAAATGAATGAAACATAATGTCAACAGGAAGCAAATTGAAAGTGAGCAGATGGTGGTTTGCAGCTGAATCAACATTGCAGCTGATGAACTCAGAATGAAGTGTGACACACCACACAAAAGTGGGATAAAATGTGAAATGTGTTGTGCATGGCCATGAACATGGATTTTTTTTTTAAGCAGTGCCGTTGAATATTCTGAAATGTCTGTTCTCAAGAGTTTAAGAGAGAACTGTCTAAAAACGAATATGACACTTCGGTGTTCAATCGATTAATCTTGGTTGTCAAGTCGGGAAGGGCAATGCAGGCCAAACTCCAGCGATCTCAGGAGGACTGGGGTTTCAATTAAGTGAAACAAGCATAGAGGATTGTAGAGAGGACTGACGGGAGGAGATAGGAGCCTGCCCCAGAATCTGCCGTCACCATGGACGGCTCATGTCCAATAAATCGTGTCTGGTCCAGCAGTCACTGGTGCTGCGTAGCGTTGAGCTGAATCAGCAGAAAGCAAGCACCACTTGCTGTGTATTTGATGAAAACGTGAGTATACTATATATATATATCGGGCGGTATTCACAGGCACCCGCTAACTGTCTCTGAGTCATGCATGCACCACCAAGAGCCGTGAGCAAACTGCCTGATTCCCATGGATTCTTGTCATTCGGTTATGTGAATTTGTGAACAGTACTGAATACTATACCTTATAGTAATTAGAGAGAGAGTGCGTGAGTGAGTGTATGAGTGTGTGTGTGTTTGAGTGTGTGTGTGTGTGAGTGTGTGTGTGTGTGTGTGTGTGTGTGTGTGTGTGTGTGTGTGTGTGTGTGTGTGTGTGTGTGTGTGTGTGTGCAGGAACCCTCAGGAGGAAGTTACTATTGTTGCTCTGGAGAGGGACGTCTGGAGCTGTTGCCCCCTGTGACCCAAATAAGGATAAGCGGTTGAAGATGGATGGTGGACCGGGATAACGAGAATTTACTGTAACTCTGAGAGTAAACAATTGGAACCAAAGGGAGCTTAACGCTGTAAGGGTCGATTATTTGCACTAAGTTATATCCACAACTCCGGAAGGACCCCTTATGCCAATTACTGCATTTATGACAACAGGGACTCACCTCATAGCACTTGCCATACGGCTGAAATTGAGTCAACAGCCAAAAATCGTATTTTTAGAGCACCAAATGCATGTCCAGTCCAGTGTCCTGAATTTATACAGACACAGATTAGCAATGCTGTGATTCCCTGACTCTTACCAGAGTAAAGACGTGTAATAACTAACAAACCTAATAGACGCCCCATCTCGCACACCACCGGGAGACGGGAATAGCTGATCTACAAGCTCAGAACATATGGATATGGCATTCAGCTATTTGAACTAAAACATGTATAACGCTTATAGTAAGCCATGAGGAATGTGATTGTGATTGTTCCATGAATTCTCTGAATTCCAAGTGTAACATATTCTCATACATTGCCTTACGAATCAAAACGTAATACTGTAGTAGTAATAGTATTTTGTTCCTCATGGCCTTGTGGATCAGTTTCGAGCTCTGGTTTGGACCCACTAGCATATTCACAACAACGTTAGGTATTTTTTCCAACCAAGGTTCATGTTTTAGGTTGTTATTAGAGAAAGTAAAAGACAGGTGTTAATCCTTATATACATTTGTGTTCTGGGATAAAGGCTGTGACGGGTATAACGCTGAGTGTAATGCTGTTTTTGTTCTGCACTTTGCTTGAGCACTGTGTCTGACATCATTAATAGGCCATTTATAGGCATAAAGTAGCTGACTTAATGAATAGGCCAATGTAGAAGTTCATATATAGGCATAGCTGACTTAATGAATAGGTCAATGTAGAAGTCCATATATAGGCACAGGTGTTGACACTAAGGTCTCCGAGGCACTTGCCCATCGGGCAAGTGCAAGTCAGGTTCTATTGCCCTCAGGTCATGGTCACTTGCCCCCCAAAAATTTGCATTTGACTTTACTTCCTACTTGGGTGCTTTAAACCAGGGGTTTTCAACAGGTGGTCCGGGGACCACCAGTGGTCCCTGAGAGGGTTCCAGGTGGTCGCCAGTTAAGTTGGTTAACCAGATGTAACTCTTGAGAACGTAAAAATGAAACCAAATGGACCCTTGCGGGTCCATTTGGTTTCATTTTTACACTCTCAAGAGTTAAAATTCATCATCTTAATCAGCCCAGGTCTACACAACTAGAGAATGTAGAAGATTAGGTCATTTTGATGTCTATGTTAATTTGCCTGTTTTGTTTCCCAAATCCAGCCTGTAATTGTGGATAGCTAGAAAGCAGGGAAAGACACAGAGGTAGAGTGCAATGACTGCTTTATCTTGTGTTGTGTTATAGTGCACTAAGTTGGCAAGTGTTAGTGTCAAGCCCTGAGGCACACGTAGCTGACTTAGCTTCCCCTGCTGTTACTGTACTTGGACAACGAGACTCCCAAGTTGCTTTCTTTAGTTTTGGGGATTTTAGCTATGGGAGGGGTCATTCAAACATGGTCCTAAATACAATTTCTTTTTTATTATCTACTACAGTCATAATAAACCCCAGGAAATCATAACTGGCCATGGACATTCACCGGATCTACTGAATGTGAAGGGGGCAGCACACCACACTGCACTTTACACTTCATATTTGTGTTTGCCTGACCCAGAGGCTCAATTGTCAGTTTGTCACATTCAGTACATCATTTGTGGCCAGTTATAATTTCCTGGGGTTTATTAGGATTGTAGTAGACAATAAACTTTTGTAATTTTGTAAAGAAATGTGTATTTAAGACCATGTTTGAATGCCCCCTCCCATAGCTTGGTCAGCCATTTCCACTTTTCAATATTTTGGTCAAAATAGCCAATTTTACTTCATGGTGCCTAATGTCCACCAATCATTAGCTTTCAGGATAAGATATGCCAAGGCAGGAAGCAAACGCAGCTGTAAATTACCATATCAACAATTAGAATAAATTACAAAATATTTAGAAGTGTGTGGTACTGTAAAATTGGTGAGAACAGGGCCACCACGTGAAGGTTCAGTACCGCTAGCCCCAAAAATGTTGTTTGTATATACTGTATATACAGTATATACTGTTTTCGGTCTTTTTTTTTTTTTTTTTTTTTTTTTTTTTTTTTAATATATATATATATTTATATTTTTTTATGACAGCCATATGTGGTGGTGGAGGTGGTCGTTGGGGTGGCGCCGCTTGGAGTGGAGGTGGTGGTCGTTGGGGTGACGCCGTTTGCGGGATGAGCTGGAGGATGCAGTGTCACTGGCGCCATGGCTGAGGGAAAAGGCAACGTCTGTCACCTCTCTGCCACTTCTGCTCACAGAGTACAGGTGTGAGTGTTGGTTGCCAGAGTGTCTGTCCTTAGTGTAGTGGTGGCTAGAGTGGCGGTGGTGGTGCTGTTTTCTGGGTTTGTCTTTATTAGATGGCAGTTCGGTTTGTTTAAGGCCACCACGGCGCTCAGATGATGATGACACCTTGATGACTACACTCCTCATCCGAGGCTTCTCGTCCTCACTGCTGCTGTCGTCGTCAGAGTCGTCCTCCATGCTGGCCAGGGGTGGCTTCTCAGTCTTTAGCTCCTTGGCGACTTGTGCTGCCATGTCTCGTATCTGTTTCACCAAACTGGGCATCTTCTCCAGGGCCTGACGAAACGTTTGGGTCAGCTCTTCAAGCAGCTCCAGCGTGACCGTGTTGTCCAGGTACTCCCACCAGTGTTTGCCGTCTGCGGAGACAGGAATCTCCCAGCTGGACCACTTGCAGGCCAGGTGGATGCACACGCAGGCTACGACAGTGGGCTTGTGTTGCAGGCAGAAGGTGGTGAGGTGCAGGCTGTTGGTAGCCAGGTAATCGGATGTCTGTACCAAATCCCTGCTTGCATGCACCATCTGGAAACACCTCACAACATGTGGGTGCGGATGTTCAACTGTTATGTCAAAACCAAGAGTTTCCAGGACCAAGGTTTCCAGCCCCACAAGTTCTTGGGCTTTCTGGTGGTAAGCGTTGCTCTTGGGGTCCAGGGGAGGCTCTTGGGGCTTGAGACACGCATGGGCCACGTGGATGATGTTCTCCAGCCACTGGGGCTCCTCTTCCACTTTAGCTGCAAGGAAGAGAGTGGCTTGGGAGATGATGCTTTTAGGGAACTTGGAGAACGAATGAACCATATAAAACCTATGCATGTATGCAATAGCGGTGTTGATAGTCAGTTGGGAGACTCCAAGTCTCTGGCCCATGTCCTGGATGAGGCTAGCAGCGTGGTTCCGGTAGAGCAGCTCCACGTCGGCCTCCATTCCAGAGCGACGAGAGGGCGTGTTGTCCAGCTGCTCCGGTGAAAAAAGCCAGTCGGTTTCCATGATGCAGAGAGAGAGAATTGAGATGCAAACACTAGGTAGTCAAACATTCAACTGAAGAAAATCAAGAAATTAGTTCAATTTAAGCTGACTGACTGACTCAGGTCACAATACTTCAATCGATTCTGATTGGTCTATTAACCTGAGCGGCATTCTCATTGGTCAATGAACCTGAGTGACGTCATCTGCGTCAACAGGAAGATGGCCGCAGCATGTGTACGTTGGACCGTTGGACTGTCTTCCTGCCATGTTTACTTTGGGACTTAATTGTTGACGATTGTTTTGTTTGGACGTATCTGTTCTTCTGGAGAGGCCTTTACACTACATTCGCGGAGTTAAAATAGTTCTTAACAGTATTTTTAACTGCCGTTACGTTAACGTGGCCTGCGTCCTGTGATAACATGCTAACGGTCAGTGGATTTCCGAAATCACCAACAACACGGGTGTTGCCATGTCCGCGTTATTATAAGCGTTTTTGACCGTGTTTTTCTGTAATGTTGGGTAAATAATTAGTAGGCCTATTTGCGGATTGCAGGTTTGCAGATTTGACGTGTGTTTCTAGCTTGTAGTTAAACTGCTTATTTAGGCCTGTTTGCTAACCGACTTATTCCATAGAGTGTCACACATTTCTTCAGTGAATGTTCGACACCATCACTAACCGTGACCACGCACACGTCAACCAGTGTTGCCATGTACTCGTTATTATAAGCGATTTTAGCTTTGTTTTCTCTAAAGTTGCTTGTCAATCATTAGTATTTGTGGGTGCGTTTTGGCTATGTTTCTAGTACAGTTGCTTATTTAGGCTTATTTGCTAATTTGGATTTAAACCAAATATTCTCACAATTCTGCCAGACGTTTTTTTTCCCCAATAGCCTGCTGCAGTTGCTTGTTTAGGGCTTGTTTTCATAGCTTTGGTTGCTTGTTTCTCCCACAAAATACGGCAACACTGCACAGCACACATACTGTACATTGACCAAGAGGAGACCGAAAGATGGAAGTGAATACTTTATTTTGATATTTATATCATAGCCTATATTATATTGAAACTCTGACTGAAACTCTGAAAAATAACATTGGTTTACAATAAATTGGCGGTCCTTTCTTTCAGTCAGGGATAGAAATGCAATTAAACGGGGTCTGTCTGCATGTAGACCCTTTGACATTGACAACGTTTAGATTGGGGCCCGCGGGTTATGGTCAATCATACTCGATTTAGGTAGGGGGGCGGGGGGGGGGGTCCTTCCATGAACATGCAAAAGTTTGGGAACCACTGAGAAACGCTTGAACAGTGCAAGAGAGAGAGGAGAGAGGAGGGGGAGGAGAGAGAGCGCATTGGAGAGTTGCAGCAGAGCCATAGAGGTATAGCCAGTTACGACAACCCCGTCCACTTCATGGGGCCGGTCCAATGGCGGCTCTTCTACTTAGAGAATGGGGACAAGTCCTGGAACTAGGCAGAAATACATTGGACTCAGCACCAATAGCCCAGCGTTAATGATCTTAAATCGCTTTATTTTGGACAATGTTTTAACTGTACAATACGCTTTCATGCAAAAACATGCATCATGAAATAGCTCTTATTTGCGCCGGCCTCGTTGAAAACAATGCATTTCCAACTCCAGTTTGTTCCCATTCGGGCTGCATGATTAACAGCAGCTCGAGCGCTCAGTTTCTGACCCCTCAATGTCGCAACTCTTCTACTAAATGGCCGTGAGTTGGAGTCGCCACTCACCAGTCAGTCAGTCAGTGTTCTCCGTGGCCGTGTACTGTAGTGTAGTGTACCACTAGACTGTGCGCCGCATCGCATACAGCCTGCAACTTATAACACAGCCTGCCTGCGACTCTTTGACTTCTACTGCTGTGCTCGGATCTCTGCTGCTCAATGTAAAAAACGCTTCGATCGTCTGCCGTCTGTCTCAGGTAAGCTACGATATGTTATGCAGTGGTTTTCAACCATTTTGATACCAGGGGGGACACTATTTAGTCCGCATTTGCGCCACGGACCACCATTTGATGACATTTTAGCCCCATAGACAGACCCCAAAACAAAAATTCTATTTGGTTTTTGTCCACAATCCCAGGCTGTTTTTTTTGCAAACGAAACAGGCAAAAGACATACGAGACATACAAAAACAACATGCAATATCAAAATGACCATTCTCCTATGCTGGATATTTTAACTCTGCTTGAGAGTGTGAACACGAAAACAAATGCTTTCAAACAGTTACGTCTGGTTAACCAACTTTCCATCTTTTAGCTGGGGACCACCTGGAACCCTCTCAAGGACCACTGGTGGTCCCCGGACAACTGGTTGAAAACCACTGTTATAGTGTTATGTTGTTTTATTCCTGTGCGTGTTTGTTGCACTGAAGCTTTGTTGTGTGCGTGCGACCGTGCGTGCGTGTGTGTGCGCAGCGCAGCCTGTGCCCAAAAAAAAAAAGAAAATCGGGAAAGTCTGGCTTGTTGGTGTTGCAAATAAACACAATGATTATGTCAGTGGATCGCACTTACTTTGGACAGCATTTGCATCAGTTGACGAGAGAAGGAGCCAGCTGTTGTCTACCTTCTGAAGTCAGTGAGTTATAGCCTACTACACTGGTTTTCAACCTTTTTGATACCAGGGCCCACTATTTATTCAGCAATTTAGCCACGGACCACCATTTGAGGAGATTTTAGCCTCAGAGGCCCCAAAATTAAATATCTCCTTTGCTTTTGTCCACAATACCAGGCTGGATTTGTGGAACAACACAGGAAAAAATGCAGATCACAAATGACCATTCATCTTCTACATTCTCTAGTTATGTAGATTTGGGCTAATTCAGATGATGATTATTTTCACCAAATGGACCCTTGCGGGTACATTTGGTTTCATGTTTACTCTCTCAAGAGTTACATCTGGTTAACCAACTTACCTGGAAGCTTCTCAAGGACCACTGGTAGCCCCCGGACCACTGGTTGAAAACCTCCGGCTTACTATATCAGTTGTGGTTGTTGCATGTGATGTATGTGTGTTATTGGCTTGTGATTGTAGTATAGGGCAGGTATTCATAGGAGCTTTGTAAAGTTAAAATGCATTTTTGCATGAGGGTTATAAGGACTGGTCAGTCAGTGGTCACTGTCTCCACTCATAGGGCATCACTCACCTCATGTCTACCCAGTGGCGGATGTAACATGTCCCATTTGGGGGGCAAGAGAACATGTTGGAGGGGCAAGAGAAAATGGTATGGGTGCGGCTTGGTCATTTTCAGTTGCAGGACTTTTATTACGCAATTAAGCATCAGTTGTTGTTGAAGTTGCAACAGACACGGAGCATGCATACAGCTAAAGGTCTGACTCAGAGAGTTTTCTGTTTTCAATGATGAAATGCTGTTGGTTTAGTGGTGACACAGCTGTAGTTAGTTAGTTAGTAGCAGTAGTAGTGTTTCACATCATTTTAAATATAAGCACTTTAATTTCTTGAGTATCTTGGGTTGTTTTGGATGCCATCATGTTTGGTGGGGCAGTCGGGGCATTTAGGGGGGCATTGCCCCCCCCCATGCCCATACCTAGATCTGCCCCTGTGTCTACCAGATAATGATTTATCACAGCATTATCCATCACATGGCTGTGGTGGTGACAACACCAAAAGTTCTGTTCTTTTCCTTTCCAAGTTTGGATTAGCATAAAAATGCATTACTGTATATTATTGGCCTGTGTTTCCGACTGATCTTGACTTTAGGAAAAAGGAATCAAGACACAGACAGACCTTTGATGATATGAACAAGGTGGTTGCCATTGTAAACAAGTCTAAGCTTTAACTGTCCACTCACAGCTACAGTATGAGTCTCCTATTTAGTTGTGCTTAAATTATATACTATAAATATCCGAGCAACAACAACAACAATCAATTCAAATAATGAATCCTTCTGTGGTGCTACATTAGGAGACTACATGGGCCAGGTGTTGGTAAAATAGCATTGACTCTCAGCCAGTTTGTAGTAAAATGCACCAGTTTTAATATGCAGACATAAAGGGGAATTCCACCCGTTTTCAACATTTTTTTCTGAGAGGATACAAATGTGAACCATTTGTACCCTCTCAGGAAAAATGCGTCTGAAAGAAAAATCATTAACATGGTGAAAAACATATTGATGATGTCATCAGATGTATTTCACCATGCTAATGATTTTTTTCAGACCTCCATTTTTAGGAAATACAGAATGGGGGAACTTTTTTTGTCATGTCCAACCAGCACCTCTGGGGTATATTAATGACATAGAATGCTGAAAATGGGTGGACTTCCCCTTTAACCTGCAATTTGGGATCCCTGTGAGAAACCTGCATTGTATTGACTCTATATTTTGGTTGTTGCCCAGTAGACCACTGTGATTGATATTAATGTGCAGTAGATATGGCTTTAGGTGCGTGTTTCTGCATGTTTAGAAAGCTGTAAACTCCTGAGGGGACCCGACATCTGTTCTATCTCTGCTTCTGTTGATTGTGTCTGCCATATTTTTCAGTGGAATTTGCTTTTTCAATTGCCTTCTCGTTTTCTCACCGGCACACCTATTACATAGACGATAAATATCAACAGCACTTAGTGCATGTCCACTGTGTCCATGACCATGGTCTAATGATTATAACAAAGAGTTCACAATCGTTATTAATAGTTGTTAACAATAGTTTCAGTGTACCTGATCCTATAATACTACCAGCACTATGTGGTATATGCCTAGTTTTTGTATAGCCTACCATCCAGGGTCTTCATTCACTTTCTCATATTAGGGGCTATACCGTAGGGTACTATTACTGTACTATGTATGCCTAGGGATTCAAGGCATTCATAACATTGCACAGGTAAATACTGTTGCACTGCTGCAAGGCTAATAATCTGGTAAATGTCAGACTCAGACTGCACCGCAGGAATGACTTCACAACTGTGGTATATTTTATTCCTCAGGCTCTACCACTACTTTTTCAGTATTTAAAGGGAAATGGGGGGTTAGAGTTAGTTCAGCGGGTCATTTGACACCCCCCCCCCCACACACACACCACCACCACCACCCTCAGACATTTAGTAAACAATAAAATCTATTAACTCTGGTGTTTGTTTGACGGCTAGAGTCCCTTGAGATCCTTTCCAATTGTTCAACCTCACCCTGTTCGTTCCTAAAAGTCCATCTGGGACTGGGTCTATTCTTAGGCCTCGTTTAGACTGCATTCAGTCAAATCTGATCTTTTGGCTCGGGCCATTCATACTGCCTACTGTTTTCAAGTGACCAGATCCGACCCAGATTTGTGTTCACACAGATAAATCCAAATCCAGCCGGAATCCAGATCTGTGTCACATCCAAATTGGAATTAAATAAGGTTTAGCTGCAGACAGGTGCCTAGTGCATGGTATCTGATTTAGATCAGGTGGTTGCATTCAGACAAGTTGCCTCGCATCAGATTTGATTGACTCTGGTTGAATGGATGTGGCGCTCAGTCACATTGGGAAAAAATGATTCCATGTCATTTGACTTGATTCTAGATTCATGCTACATTTGGCTGCCAGTGTAAATGGGGCCTTACAGTGTCTCTCAGAGTCAACTTAGCACCAAAGACTTTTACCGAGCACCGAAACAGTGGCAGTCTCTGATACGTATATATAGAGGTCCAGGCCTTTGCTGCCAGACAAGCGACAGCCCAGATATATATATATATATATATATATATATATATATATATATATATATATATATATATATATATATATATATATATATATATATATATATATATATATATATATATATATATATATAGAGAGAGAGAGAGAGAGAGAGAGAGAGTATACTGTATATACGAGAACTTGTCCCACAGCGGCCCATATATCATTTGATTGACCTGCCCTGGCCTAGTCTGTGGCGTATGCAGACACCCCAAACCTGACACCCATGCCGACCACAGTAGTCCCGCTCCAGTACACACAGACACACACACACACACACACCCCCCTTTCCCCTCAGGATGAGAGAGAGGGGTTTACCCTCATAGCGAGAAGGGTGGCAGGTGGGGTTTATGGGTGTTTGGGTGGATGTCGATGATGGTTCTGTGAGTGGCAGTGGGCTTGGTCACTGCTCAGTGGCCCCAGTGTTTGCATTTGCTCCCTGTGTGTGTGTGTGTGTGTGTGTGTGTGTGTGTGTGTGTGCGCGCGCGCACGCATGCGAGAGTGTTCACACATGTGTGCCCGCCCGGTGTGTGTGCAAAAACAACCTCTCAGTCTGTGTGTGCATTCTCTACAGATTCGAGCATTACTTTTATCGCCCGAGCAGAGAGGCATACCCCAGTGAGTCCATCATGTGGGTTGTTTGTCCAACAAGCAACACTGCCATGCTTGTTCTTCTGATGTATAATAAAGTCAATATTTCTGCACTGCGCGTGGCAGCACCCAACCCACCCAAGCCACAACATCCCCCCACCCCCACACCGCCCCCCACCAGCTCACAGTGGAGCGCTATGTAGTGGACAAGGCAAGCATTGATGACCAGCATGGGGTGGGGGGGGGGGGTCAGCCAGAGGGAGCGTGTGTGTGTGTTGCACGGAAATTCTCTTTGACCATTTCCGTGGTTCAGATGTGATTTGATATGTATCACTCTCGGAAACTAATTTTAAGGAGAGCGGGCGGGCACTAGTCCACACCTCTTGCTTTGCGCGATTTTGTGTTTTAATTTTATACAAACCGGCAGTATAATTATAACAACCGAGGCTGACTCTGAAAAAAGAACACAACTTTTAGTTTTCTTTCTTCAAGAACTTCTTCGACTTGTGGATGGATTTACTGTAGCAGTAAGCACAAAATTTGAGGTGGAGTGTAACACTTAATTTGTCATGTCCCGGTAATGATGTGCCAACTTCTGGGGGTGTTGAAGTCTCTTGTGTGATGAATCGGGTGCATCTCGACGGCTATTTCAGGAAATGCACACACACACACACACACACACACACACACACACACACACACACACACACACACACACACACACACACACACACACACACACACACACACACACTGATGGTGCATTCTGTATTCTCATACGATGTTAATGACAATATAGAATGTACCTCAGATGGCTTTGCTCCTTTTGAACCTTGTCTTTGGTCAATGCTAAGTGTGTTTTAATCCCATCCCATTATCAAATCAGACTAATGGCTGTCAGGATTGTACATTGGCATTCTATAGCACGGCCGATGAGCACTCAGGGTCACGGGCAAGATGATCTCACAGGCAGAATGGTAGATAGTAGACCACAACAACTGATGTTATTATTGAGGCTTTACTTGCCCAATAAAAGTCCTGTAACTGAAAATGGTATGGGTGCGGCACCCCCCCCCCCCAATGGGGAAATGTTAGATCCGCCCCTGGTTCAGTGTGTTCTTGCTGAAGGGCACACAAATCTGCAACAGGTACCAAAATGTCCGACAGAACGCGGGGCCTCCGTTGTACAGACACGTGCATCCTATTCGTCTGTCAGAGCTAACATTAGGGGCGAACTTCAAGCTGATGGCTATAGGTAGCAGAGCAGATATCTGGCAAATGTCCAGGCTTGGCGGGGTGCTGCACAGTCCTAAGGCATGTACTACTGTAGGTACCGTGCACTACCTGGTATTATTATTATGGATCTGGAGACGGAGGAGGTATGGAGGTATAGTCTTTCATGGTACGAGGGGCCAACAAGTGTTGACAGGCCAGAAAATGTTTTTTTCTTTCGAAAGATGAAATGTTGGCATCGGTCTCTCTCGGTATAGGTTGTCTCCGTGGGCCTCTTCTGTTAGGTCCCTTTTTTCGCAACTAAAGGGTTCTCGTGGTTTCGAGTTCACTGCTAAAGGGGGAGTTTGTACATCCATGCAAGTAAAATATCTTGCTTGGTCTGCAGCGGCACAGAAAAGGTGTTTCTGCCGTTGAAATTGTTCAGCAAAAACAGCTAGACCCTGGTGCAGGGCTGCCCAAAAGGTAGATCGGGATCTACCAGTAGATCACACGGGCCATGCGGGTAGATCATATGAAATGTATACAACGTAGATCTGTAACTCTTGAGAGCGTTAAAATAAAACCAAATGGACCCTTCCGGGTCCATTTTGTTTCATTTTACACTCTCAAGAGTTAAATGAGTCCACTGTTATTTTGACCAACGTTTTGCCAGTTCACTTTCCCAATAGTGGACAAAAATGTGAAAGTTATTAGCTTTGGGTGCAAGAGACTAAATTTAATTCAACATGACGAACTGTCAACACAAACCCCAAATACTGTTCTCAAACGTCAGTAATAGCATACAGTATATACAGTATGAGAAAACCTTCCAATTCTCCCCCTCCATGTTTCAATATAAGTGCATTTTTCTTAAACACTATAACAGTAAGTAACACCATCACCACTATTTCAAAGTCAAACTTTCTTGGGGGCCTTGAAATGGATTTTTTTATGTGTTGAGTCGGTCATTTTGAAAGTAGCTCTCAAGTCAAAAAAGTGTGGGCACCACTGACCGGGTGCCTTCTTTGCTCGACTCACTCAAACAACTCCTTTCACTCATTTGGGTAAAATCAAAAAAATATGTTCTGTCTTTCTCTCTCTCACGGCTGAAATCCATTTCTCAACTTTGTTTTTCTATACCTGCACGTTGTTGTTGGGCTCATTGCTCAAACCCTCCTTTCCCCTTCCATCTGTCTCCGCCTCCTCCTCCGCTCTTCCAGCCACATAGCGATGACAGGCGGAGACCAAATGAAAGGAGCGGGGGTCATCACGAAGTTTGCACAGGAGATAGACACCCCCCCGCCCCCGTCTCCCCCTTCTCTTCTTTGCCTAACCCGACGGGGGGTGGGGGTGGGTGGGGGGTGCAAAGAGGCGGGTCAGTGCTATGTGGCAAACCCAAAGGCTTGAGAGAGATGAATCGTCCGGTCTGTAAAAAAAGGTTGGGGGGGGGGGAAGACACACAAGGGAAGAGCTATTTGTCTCCTACGCTCCGCTGGGCACACCGGCAGCTAAATGGTACCCCAACACACACACACACACACACACACACACACACACACAAACACACACACACACACACATACACACACCCCATCTCCTCCCGCCGCGGCCCTGTTTTCTTTTTTGTCTCCCGCCGGCATCATGTATGATTTATGACCGTCATTAATTGCCATTACGCGAAGCCGAACGGAGGTCATTCGGCTTTTTCTTTTTTTTTTTAGCTCCATCTTACCTTGCTGGCTGGCGGCGTGAGTGTGGAATCCTCTTGCCGTTTGGCTTAAGCCTGTGATTGGCCAGTGGCTTTCATGCCTTTTTGATCTATTGACGTACCAGTTGAGCACCTGGCACTCTAAACTGGAAGGCGTTCTGTTCCCTGTAGTTTATCCCTAACTGTAGTAGTGTGACCATTTCTTACTCAAGTGCGAAGAGGATTCCACGGCCGCCTGGCTGTTCCGGGTCGAACGCGCCCCAGTGATCTAACATCCCTTAATTGTAAAATCACACAGTTGACCCCCCTCCATTTAGGCTTATACTGTCCTTGGCCTGTCAACTGTGTGCCAGCCAGGCTGTTGTCCTTCTAGTGCTGTGCTTCCAAGTGGAAGGCTGTCCTGTCTGCCCTGGATGTCGCAGCTCAAGCTGTTTGGATAGGTAGACAAATATTTGCCATGGCTATATCGCGCCGCTATATAGGCTTTATTGACTCTGTCTATTTGCACGTTAATGATGGCTGCAGTGCTGTCCGACGAGCATGACAATGTGTGTGTGTGTGGGGGGGGCTCATTTCTCTAGAGAAATTAATTAGGTGTCACCGTGGAGAAGGAGAGCCGAGCCAAACAAACACGTCTTCTTCTTCCAGTGCATTGGGGACGCATCGCTGGAAGCTCATTCGATTTATTTACAGAACACATGGAGAGAGTGATTTTATACTTGTGCGTTCCCTTATCTGGGCTAAAGGCTGTGTACACTTTGTAATCTGTTGTTAAGTGTCTCCTCGGCCGGCTAAACACATCCCACACACCTCGACTTATTCAAACATTTGAAAGGGTAAGGAAGCGTTAAACTGTAGCCCAGAGCCAAGCACCAAACACAGTTGGGCCGCTAAGCAAACACGCAGTGTTGCCAACTTGGCACATTTGTCACTATATTTAGCTTTTTTCCAGACCCCCCTAGCGCCAAAATTAGTGAAAAACTCCTAGCGGAAAATCTGGTGCTTTTTTGCTGGCGAGTTGGGGCGAAATTGGTTGACAGGCGCCAGAGATAAAACCCTCATTTTTCACCATTTTCCCTCCTATGACAGCAGTTTTCAACCCATGGTCCCCAGGCTAAATGATGGACAGTTGGACAGTTGGTCCATTTGGTTTCATTTTTACGCTCTCAAGAGTTAAAGTATTCATCATCTGAATTAGCCCAAGTCTACACAACTAAAGAATGTAGAAGAATTTTCCCTTCCAACCAAGCATCTAGCGCATTCTAGTGGATTTTGGAAGTGCCACTAGTGCATTTTGGATTTTGGAAGTTGGCAACACTGCACAGTTGGGGCCGCTAAGCAAACACCGCTGCTTGTTTATGTTACGTTACTGTCCCCTTTACTGTTATAACTACATTCGCATACGCACATGTATGTATGTATGCACACACGGCATGGATGATTAGTTGTGTTAGTTGAAAAGGGGGAGAGAGAGAGATTTATCTTTACGGCGATGGCAGGTCTCCCTGGAGATGATGATGGCTGTGTTTTGGTGGTCTTGGAGATGAATGACCCTCAGAAATTCGTCTGGAGAACGAGTCAGATTGAGCTGTTTTCCAGCGTTTTCTCTACCCTCTCTCTCTCCGCCCCACTCTTATCACACGCACGGAACACACACACACACACGCACGCACGCACGCACGCACGCATGCCTTCAAAGCTAACCCCAAACTGTCGAGATAGCAGATGCTTGATGCTTCATCATGATGCTTCTCACTTTTCTTAGTGTCTTTTTTGAGTTGACCCTCCGTATTAAGACTTATGTCTTATGTAAGAGTAGCTGGCCAGTAGAGATACCCAGTAGATTTGTTACATGAGCCGTGTAACAAATCTGCGACAATCTGGGACATTTTAAAAGCCCGTAAATATTTCGAGAAACAAGAGCAGTAACTCACAAGGCAGGCCCATGTCTCCCGACGGTGTGGCACTCTGGAGTGCGCTTGGCCATGCCAAGAGTCAACATTACCGTACCGTAGAACGTACGGCGTTTGTTATTCACACACTCAAGCAAGTTTTAATGTCATATTTCAACTTTAGTCTGTCTGACGCTGTGGCACGCAGAGGTTGACACTAAGGTCTCCAAGGCACTTGCCCATTGGGCAAGTGCAAATCAGTTCTACTTGCCCTCAGGTCATGGTCACTCGCCCCCCAAAATATATTGTAAATTTTGCATTTCAATTAACATTCTATTGGGTGCTTTAAACATGCCCTTTCGCAGTCGAAGACTGTTTTGGTTAAGTCACAATAAGCTACAGTAAATATTCAATTTGTAAATCAGTGGTTCCCATAGTGGTCACAGACTCAGGGGTCTGTGACACCAGCAAAATGATAGTTTGGAACCAAATGGACCTGGGAGAGAGATTGGAGAGATAGAGCGCAATGACCACCTTCAAGACAAATATATCTTGTATTGTGTTATAGCGCACTAAGTTGCACACTTGCACACCGATCGGGCAACCAGGTAGCAGTCTTCACTTGCCCGACAATGTTAATCGCTTTGAGTATACTGTACACGTAGTGCATAGAATAGCGCTATAAAATGCAATCCATGATTATTATGTTGTCATTTCAGAAATGCTAGGTTTATTCGGAAATGAAAACGTCTAAGTTGTGTTGCTACAGTATGTCTATTGATTGTGTCAGAACAGCCCATATTTGCTAAAGTTTGATAAGAAAAAAGCATCAAAACGGAACCTTATCAACTCACCATCTCTCTCTATCTCTTCATATGCAAAGCAATGATGAATGCAGAATGGTTCTAAGGAGCACATCTACGGCAGAACTAAGATAATCACTCAAGAGAGATCACTCCTCCGTAGGGATAGGGAGTAGAAGATGGCATATACACACACATTTAACTTAAGTAAACACTCTGGAATGGATTTGACTTGTGTTGTGGTAGTGTGTGTGTGTGTGGGAGATCCATTGTGTGTGTGTGTGTGTGTGCATGTGTGTGTGCGTGTGTGTGTGCATGTGTGTGTGGACGCACTCACAGGCACACGTTTTAAGCTGCATGTGCGATTTAATATCTTTAGTGAAGCTCTGTTTTTTTTTTGTTTTTTTTTTTGAAAACGGCAAAGGAATCTCTCAAATATGAAATATACAGTACATTGTGTTGGTGATTGCCAAACAAGGGTTTGTGTGTGTGTGTGTGTGTGTGTGTGTGTGTGTGTGTGTGTGTGTGTGTGTGTGTGTGTGTGTGTGTGTGTGTGTGTGTGTGTGTGTGTGTGTGTGTGTGTGTGTGTGTGTGTGTGTGTGTGTGTGTGTGTGTGCGTACGGAGGACACGGGGACTGCTCAGGGACACATTGACACTAACTCTGGGGGAGTTAGTGTCAATGACCTTGTTGTTTCTCAAGGAAAGGTACAGCGAGGCTGTTGACTTTTGACTGTGACCAGCAGTGAGCGTCGTTTGTCATGAAACTGGATACTTTTACTAATTTCCAAATTGGGGAAGATGTAACATTTCCCAATTGGGGGGGCAGGAGAAAATTGTATGGGGACGGATTCAGTGTCGCTTTGCGCCACGGGCGATGAAGCCATCCCATACCATTTTCAGTTACAGGACTTATATTAGGCAAGCAAAACATCAATAATAACATCAGTTGTTGTTGAAGTTGCAACAGACACGCAGCATGCATAAAGCTAAAGGTCTGACTCAGAGAGTTTTCTGTTTTCAATGATGAAATGCTGTTGGTTCAGTGGTGAGACGATTCTAGAGTTAGTAGCAGTAGTAGTGTTTCAAACCATTTTAAATATAAGCAATTTAATTTGAGGCATCTTGGGTTGTTTGCATGCCATCATGTTTGGTGGGCCAGACTGGGCATTGCACCCCGCTTTGCCCATGCCTAGATCCGCCCCTGTTTCCAAAACCCTGAGCATTGTGTCGCGCAAACTAATTACAACTACACAGGCGCTTTGGGGCTCTCAACCACACTCCATAACTCTCACTCTCTTGATCGGGCGGAAATGAAAAACAGCCAGCCAGCGTCACGTCAATCGGGGGGAAATTGATAGTATATCTGTAGCGCGGCTCCCGGTTTTAATTTCTCGATTCTCAAATAGGTTTTAATGACTTTTGTCATGTTTTATTTATGTATGGAATGACTCTGCTGACGGGATCCCGCCAGCGAAACGTGAGAGGTAGATTACAGTTTGGTTCCCAATGCAATAGTGTCTGTCATCCATCTGTCAGTATGCCGTGGCCACTACCCACCAGCCATTGATCACTCACAGTCTTAGTTTACTTAACACTTTTACTATGTACAGTAGTATTAATACCGTTTTTGGGTGGCTTTGTCCTTGCAGTATTGTGAGAGTACATTAAAGGCACAAAAAACCCACAAAGCCCTGTGCACAACACATCAAAACAAAATCAACAAATGTCATTGTCCACTCTGTGCTGGTGACACGGTTCACATAGATGATTTTTTTATGGTAAAAACCACTGCACTTTCGAAGTCACTCAAAGTCAGACAAATATCTACTCTAGAAAATGGCTTCTAGGTGAGATTGTCTTGCCTTTCTGTATTCAACAACACATTAAGCTCAGCGTGGCCTTGTGGCATACGAGCGTGACTGGGAGGTTGGTGTTCCATCTAGCGTGACCCGATCCAAAGCTGTTCATTTGAGGGACATGAGTGTTGCACGCGTGGGACAAGTCGAGTGGGGGAAATGGGATAAAATGCGGTTAGCAAATTATGAACACCGTGATGTCAATATTCCAGAAATAACTCCAGGATTTTACTTCAAATACAGCAAAAATAGATATAGATATATAGATCTGTAACTCTTGAGATCGTAAAATGAAACTAAATGGACCCTTGGGGGTCCATTTGGTGTCATTGTACACTCTCAAGAGTTAAATTATATTTAAACATCTAACTTTCAAGAATCTACACATTGAGAAAATGTAGAAGAATTGTTGTTTTGACCAATGTTTTGCCAGTTACAGTATCTCCTATCCTAATTGTGGACAAATGTGGACAAACTTGGAAATCTTTAGTTTTGGGGTCCGAGAACTCAGCATCAAATGTTGGTCCGTGGCTAAAATGCAGAATAATTAGTGGGCCCTGGTATGAAAAGGGTTGAAAACCACTGTACTAGCGTCATGGCCATGGGATCAAGCTCCCTCCTCACGCTACAGAAACAGCGGATTCTACCGTTATCAGTAGATAAGATCGCAGTTCCAGAAACAGCCCATAGGCTCCTGTCCTGTGGGCCTCAAGGCTCCACAAAGCTTACGACACACGACGTCTTGAATTTGCCTATAGAGCTGCGCAGTGACGTCACCGCCCCTGTTCCGGAAGTCTTTTCCCCATTCATTTTTCTCATAGACTTTTCGAAAATAATTTATATCAAGACGATTACGCCGCGGCCAAAGCCAACTCAGGTCGTGACAAATCATGACAACAAACACAATATCGTCATATAATATATAATTGGGAAGAAGTAGAAAACGGCATGATACAAGACTTTTTGTTTCGTTTTTCATCTTAGAAATTATTTTATTGTCCCAAAAGTTTGTGTGTGTCATCATGATTCGTCACGACTCGAGTTGGCTTTGTCCGCGGCGTAATCGTCTTGATATAAATTATTTTCGAAAAGTCTATGAGAACAATGAATTGGGAAAAGACTTCCGGAACAGGGGCGGTGACGTCACTGCGCAGCTCTATACCTACCGTCCGAGTGTCGAATGTAGCAAATCGATGTTATTGTTTGCATTGTCTGCTCTGCAGCTGGCGTAAACAGCTTAGCAGGAGTGTGTGCACCATTACGTTATGCCCTGATTGGTTTAAACTTGTGCCTGTAGCCCACATGCCTTTTTTCATATAGCATCTTTAAAATATTGAGTTGTGATTGTGCATTACTGTGGTGAGTTTTGCTTTGCTCCTAAACGGTGAGCGTTCTCTCATGTTTGGCCATGTAATGGTGAGGTTAATCAAATTCCACAAGCGTGCTTGCTCTGTATGCCATCCTAACTTCACACATAACCCGCTTCTCTATTGCTATTAACCCATAATTGTAGTAATACCTTTTTAGGTCCTTTTAGAACATAATTTCCCCTTTGATTCACACCAAGGTTTCCAAATTGCTTTTCATATCTAGACACCCTGCATGTTTTAAGGGTTTCCTCTTTTATTTAGTTATTTTTAGGCTTTGTTCTAATGACATCCAACTTGTTGTTTTTGGTGCTGGGTGCTGGAAAGAAATTACTGTCAAATTTTCAAACGAGACACAATTATGAGCAATTTCAGTGAAGGCTTGGACCCAGTGTGTGTGTGTGTGTGTGTGTGTGTGTGTGTGTGTGTGTGTGTTTATGCGTGCGTATGTGCGGGGGTCTAATTGGAGACATGCCCTCCGACCGAAGGATTAAATGTAGGTCAGTTGGACCGCGAGGGTTTCTAAAATGTCAGTCGTTGACTGCTAACGTAGTTATGCTGCAGATTACTTTATTTGTGACCTAATTCGACCGTAATACTTGAAATCCTGCAATAAAGCTGTGCCTGTTCATGTTATGCGTTCATTCTCCATGGCTGATGTGCCGAAGACACAGTTATATACACAGAGATGAGAATGATGTAAAAGCCCAGTACTGCCACTACACTTAAATGAATCATATGAGCATGCCAAATTGCCAGGAATAGCATTTCTACAATGGGTAATCGTCGGTGTGGCTTATAATATATGGCGAGTTAAAGGGGAACTCCACCCATTTTCAACATTTTAATATGTCATTAATATACCTTAGAGATGTTGTGTGGACATGATAAAAAAAAGTTCCCCCAATTCTGAATTTCCTAAAAATGTAGGTCTGAAAAATCGTTAACATGGTGCAATACATCTGACGACATCATCAAGATGTATTTCACCATGTTAATGATTTTTCTTTCAGGCCCCTTTTTCCTGAGAGGGTGCAAATGGAACCAAATGGACCCGCTAGGGTCCATTTGGTTCACATTTGTATCCTCTCAGGAAAATTTTGAAAATGGGTGGAATTCCCCTTTAAGTCAGATTCCAAGCAATCCAGGGATCTGTTTCTGTTATTTTACCAAGAGTTATATGCCAAAATGTAAAGTGAGGTTGATTGATGAAAGTTGTCTTCCTTAGCCTACTTGGGAGAATGTGTGAATGTGCATGTGTTTGATTATCCAGCAATCCGGCAGTGTCTGATATAAGAGCTGTATATAGATGGACGGACACACCGACATACAAATAAGAGGGAAAAGGGAAGAAACATGTGCCATGAACATGACTCGAACACGCAACACGCTGTCAGGCAAGAGCCTATATGTGGCAGGTGTCAACCCTGCCCTGGACCACTATGCTGTGGCCGTTATTGCAATATGCCGATCGGTGTAACGATCGAGAGGCTGCTATATCGATTATGCAACGCATATGGAAACAACTGTATATGCAAAATCTTGAAAGTGGCACCTTTCATACAAGCCACAATACAAGAAAAATACTATGGATCTGTTTTGCATGTCATAAATTATTCTTATAAATTACAAAATTATATGTGTTTCACTTTGCAAAAAAATACTATGGATCTTATGTATTTTTAATGTGATATATAATCCTTATGAATCACAAATTAGTTCAAATTAGTTAATTAGTTTAAATCAGGGGTGTAAAACCCAAATACAGAGTGGGCCAAAATAGAAAAATTGGTACAAGTCGAGGGCCGGAGATACCGGTCTGTGTTTCAACACCGGTTTACGATGACATCCCTGTCAAACAGCAAAAAAGTAATTTACCTTCAAAAATCAATGTCTCTTAATGGCAAGATAATTGTAAAGATGAAACTGCCTGCATTAAAAAACTGTTTTAAGTTTCAATGAAAAATAGCAGGTGTTCACGTCTCATAGCGCGCCACTCTGTGGCGCGCTATGAGACGTGAACACCTGCTATTTTTCAGAAAATCTTTTTCTTCTATGATCCTCACCAAGTGCTGCTTTCATAGTTAATTGAGAAAGTAAATGAGACTGAGTTGAGGAAGTAAAACAATTAGTTGCATTCATTTCTAATCACGGTGTGTGTAATATACCAGAGGGCCAGTTCTAATACTAATTCAATATCATCCCTGCGGGCCGAAGATAATTCATTCACGGGCCTGATTTGGCCCCCGGGCCTTGAGTTTGACATATGTGGTTTAAATGATTGGCCGATGAATCGATTATGAAAATAACCGTTAGTTGCAGCCCTAGTGAATTCAAATGACTGTTCTGTGTGAGGAGGAGGAGGAAGAGGCGACAGGGTGTGAAATGTAGTGGCTTGCATGGGGGAGGCTATAGCGCAACCGGCGAGTGATCTCACTCAGCCTTTGTCTGTGATGTGAACCCGACTGAAGAACAGCCAGGGGGGAAAAAACGCAACAGTCTCACTTTCTATGTAGAGGCAGAGCAAGTGAAGGAGAGCGAGAGTGAGAGAGAGAGAGAGATCCCTTCCTCTCTGCACCCCCAAACTTCTCTCTCTCTCTCTCTGTCTTGGTGTTGGACACAGTTGGGCAACCTGAGGTTGGCATGCATGTACACACACACACAGACGCACACATGCACGTGCACAAGCACACACAAAATGCACTACTCTCCTCCCGCCATTCAGAAAAGTTAACGGTTTGTTTTTCACAGACAGGAATGCTTTGCAGCTCTCCCCTGCACCTCTTACCACTCCATTACCCTCCACACACACGCACGCACGCACGCACGCACGCACACGCACTCACACACACACACACACACACACACACACACACACACACACACACACACACACACACACACACACACACACACACACACACACACACACACACACACACACTCACTTCCCACGCTGGGTGATGGGCTATTCGGTGTTTACTGACGGATACTAAGGTCTCTCTCTCTCTCTCTCTCTCCCCCCCCTTGCTTTATATATTTTTGTTTTGTTTTGTCATGCTGAGCTCTTGTTCATCTCCGCAATAATCTAACCGCGTTCTGCGTTGGTGAGTACTAATGTATTCCGCTTTGGCAGTCAGCGTCTGTGTGACGTGTGTGAGTGACATGTGTCTTGTGGGCAGTTGTGTTGTTTTCACCTGTAATTGATTTTTCAACTATTTTTCAACTATTTTTCTCTCTCTCTCTGTTCTTCTCTCTTTCTCCTCTTGCGTACCAATCCTCAGTCAGCTCCCTACTTTTTCTGTCTGTCTGTCTGTCTGTCTGTCTGTCTGTCTGTCTGTCTGTCTGTCTGTCTGTCTGTCTGTCTGTCTGTCTGTCTGTCTGTCTGTCTGTCTGTCTGTCTGTCTGAGTGAACCTTTACCTGGCTGCACGTTGTGCGCTCTGTGCTCTCTCTCTGTCTCTCTGTCTCCATCTCTAATCACTGTCGTCCTCCTCCTAATGAACCACATATCGATCTGTCTGTTTCGCTCACTCCGTCTGTCAGTACAGAGGTATAGCCGATGGACACGTCTTGTCAGAGTGCAAGTGAAGTGGGTGGGTGGGTCAGGATTACGGGTGTGTGTGTGTGTGTGTGTGTGTGTGTGTGTGTGTGTGTGTGCAAGGCTATGCGCACGTGTGTGCATGCGCGCGTGTGTTGATTAACATCTGCCTGGTGAGAGGGGGGTCTATTGTGCAGTGGCTGTGTCTTTGTTCTCTGGCATGTTGTGCAGGAACAGGTCTGGAGTATAGAGGGAGAGATGAGTGGGGGGATAAAAAGAAAGAAAGACCAGACTGAGAGACCAGAGGAGAGATACCACAGAGAAAGAATTTGATGGAGAGGATGAGGATAGTATGTGAGGGGAAATAATGGGAGAAGACAATGTGGTGGAGAGGTGAGAAATGATGGCACCAGAAGAGTTGAAGCAGCAAAGAAAGGAGAGAGCCATATAATCCACGTTCGTGCCAGAATTGTGAACCCCTAAAGTTTTATGTTAGAAATATTGATTATTATTTGATAATTATCTTAGCACTAACACTTTCAAAATGTCTTCAAGTAGCATGTGAGTGTCAAACCAGGAGGGTGTCATTTGGCACAAAAGACACTCCTTCAGTGGTGCATATAGCGCAGGGCTTGACACTAACACTTGCCCGCTTGCCCGGGGCAAGTAAAAAAAAATGGTCGGGCAAGTGAAGACTGCTACCTGGTTGCCCGATTGGACAAGTGTGCAACTTAGTGCACTATAACACAACACAAGATAAATTTGTCTTGAAGGCAGTCATTGCACTCTGCCTCTGTGTCTTTCCCTGCTTTCTAGCTGTCCACAATTCCAGGCTGGATTTGGGACACAAAACAGGCAAATTAACATACAGATAAAAATGACCATTAATCTTCTACACTCTCTAGTTGTGTAGACCTGGGCTAATTAAGATGATGAATTTTAACTCTTGAGAGTGTAAAAATGAAACCAAATGGACCCGCAAGGGTCCATTTGGTTTCATTTTTACGTTCTCAAGAGTTACATCTGGTTAAACTTAAATGCAAAATTTACAATATATTTTTGGGGGGCAAGTGACCATGACCTGAGGGCAAGTAGAACCTGACTTGCACTTGCCCGATGGGCAAGTGCCTCAGAGACCTTAGTGTCAACCCCTGTAGCACCTTTATCCAAGGCGCTTTATATACACTACTGTACTGTAGATTGTAGATCCCATCCCATTTTACCAATTCACACACCAATGGCAGCAGAAACCATGCAAAGTACTGACCAGCACACTGTGAGCAATTATGGGGTTAAGTGTCTTGCTCAGGGACACATCGACACTAACTCTGGGGAAACCCGGGTTCGAACCAGCAATTTTGCGGTTACCATGCGGTGACTCTATCCTTGAGCCACTGCCGTCCCTAAACACAGGCCATGTCACATGCCACCAAAAGCATAATGCAAAAAATTTGAAAGTATAATATTTTTCTTTACTGCAGCCCCTGCTTATTATGTTAATTAAAAAATGTGCAAGATAGCATCCAGCAGTTTCTACTCAACATTTCTAACATAAAACTTTATAGGGTACTCATAATGTCCGGGTTCGCTTTCTTGTGAAAACTGAAAAGAGGAGGTTTGGCAGGGGCGGATGTAATATTGCCCAGTTGGGGAGGTGGGCAGATGGAGCCGCACCCATACCAGTTTCGGTTACAGGAGTTTTATTAGGCAAGTAAAGCATAATATTAACATCAGTTTTTGTTGAAGTTGCAACAGACACCCAGCATGCATAAAGCTAAAGGTTTGACTCAGATGCAAAACAACTCGGGTTGTTTTGCATTCCATCGTGTTTGGTGGGGCAGACTGGGTATTTAGGGGGGCATTGCCCCCCCATGCCCATGCCTAGATCCTCCCCTGGGTTGGAGTAAAGTGCAGGTAGAAAAGATTATGGGGTGGACGTGCAAGGGATTGAAGGGCGGAGAAGGCAGGAGAGGAGAGGAGATGAGACAGAGGTGGAGATTGAGGGACAATGACACAGCAGAAGAAGCAGCAGCAGCAGGGAGGAGATTGATGGAGTCGATTTGGTCTGAATCTCAACCACTGGCAGGATGAGTCTACAGTCTGCATCAACTGTTAAAGGGATATTTCACTTTCACAAAACTTTTGGTCATTTTATCATCTGCTCAGGCTTATGTGAACACCCCTATAAGTTACTTTGATTCAGTATTTAGATATTTCCAATACAAACCCATTACTACTTAACACATCGACCACGCGTCCGTGGTTTTCTGCCCTATGCCACGGCTCAAGCCAGTGTAATCGGTTAAAAAAAAACCTTTATTTTGAAGCGCCAGATCTCCTAAACAGGATGTGCGATGACGTCATGCTGTTTCCGGTGTCTTGACTAACCTGTCCTCTGACGATCCGAGCAAATAGTTCCGGGTCAAAAGTCAGGAAGTGACGTCTAGCAACAGACGATCCACCCGTGTGCCACAGCAACGACATTGGAGATCCCCAGAAAAGGCTTCTGAATGTATTGAATTGAATGGGTGCGAATGGGACAAAAAAAAAGTTGTCGCGGCAATTCTGTCCCAAATGAGAGTCAGCAACGGGATTTTTATCAGACGATGCGCTGGGATAAAGATGGATTAAAGAATGACATCTACATTTTGTCGTGTTACGCGCCATTGTCGTGACCGTCGTGCGTAATCTCACGGTAAAACAACGACGACCGCGGCATCGGCGATCCGGGAGTTAAAACTCAATTTTAAACCATGATAGACAGCCCATATTTTCCGGGAGGACAATATCAGTCACCAGAACTAGTCGTGGAGAGGGAAGTCTGAAGAATCTAAACTACTGACCGGATTGCCAGTGGCCTTCACTGTGCACTTACACGCTCCAGACCAGTGTTGCCAACTTGACGCATTTGTCGCTATATTTAGCTCTTTTTCAGACCCCCCTAGCGCCAAAATTAGTGAAAAACTCCTGGCGGAAAATCTAGTGCTTTTTTGCTGGTGAGTTGGGGCGAAATTGGTTGACAGGCGCCAGAGATAAAACCCTCATTTTTCACCATTTTTCCTCCTATGATAGTGGTTTTCAACCAGTGGTCCCCAGGCTAAATGATGGACAGCTTAACCAGATGTAACTCTTTGAGAGCAAATGAAACCAAATGGACCCTTGCGGGTCCATTTGGTTTCATTTTTACACCCTCAAGAGTTAAAATATTCATCATGTGAATTAGCCCAACTTAGTCTACACAACTTGAGAATGTAGAAGATGAATGGTCATTTTGATCTGTATGTTCCAGGCGACCATCTAGCGCATTCTAGTGCATTGTGGAAGTGCCACTCGTGCATTTTGGATTTTGGCAGTTGGCAACACTGCCACGCTCCCTGAAGGATGAACCAATCCTGATGCAGTGACCCGCGTGGCCCTTTTCCTCTTCCTACTGCCCGCAGGCCAAAAACATCCACTTCAAAGTGGTTCTACAGCTGGGAGCGCTACAAAACGGAGAGTAGTAGTATAGCCACTGCCGTAGGGCAGGCGGCTGGGATTAATGGGGTGGTGAAAGGGGCATGCACGTGTCATTCATGAGGTATATACAGGGTTGTAGTGGAGGGGGGGACGCGGCTTCACACATCTAAAATATTTTTGAGACAAAAATAGGCCTATGTTTTTTGTCTCGTCATTTACTTTTATGGACACAATTAGGCATTGTAATGTAAACAATCTTTCTCAATATTCCATACTTGTTTTAATAGCGTGTCTGTGTGTGTTTGCGCAGGTGCACGCGAATGCAAGTGTCTTAAAGGGGAATTCCGCTCACTTTCAATACTTTACTATGTCATTAATATACCTTAGAGATGTTGTGTGTGTGGACATGGTAAAACAAAGTTCCCCCATTCTGTGTTTCTAGAAATGGAGGTCTGAAAAAAAATCATTAGCATCGTAAAATACATCTTTGATGACATCAAGATGTGTTCCCCATAATGAGTTTCCTTTGTGTGAACCAAATGGACCTAGCGGGTCATTTGGTTCCATTTGTACACTCTCAGAAAAAAAAAAGAAAAATGGGTGGAATTCCCCTTTAAGAGGCGTCCCCCCACTTCTACAACACTGCTATAGTATATATAGTCTTATCGCTGTCCATCCATTGAACCCACACCGTTTTTAACACTTTACAGAGGAATAAGGAATTTATAGCTGCAGTATACAGAAAGCACGAAATCAGGGGCGGATCTAGGCGTGGGCATGGGGGGCGGGTGCAATGCCCCCCTAAAATGCCCAGACTCCCCCCCCAAACACGATGAAATGCAAAACAGCTCCAAGATATTTCAAATTAAAGTGCTTATAATTCAAATTATTCCAAACACTACTACTGCTACTAACTACAGTTGTGGCACCACTAAACCAACAGCATTTCATCATTGAAAACAGAAAACTCTCTGAGTCAGACCTTTAGCTTTATGCATGCTGCGTGTCTGTTGCAACTTCAACAACAACTGATGTTATTATTGATGTATTATTTGCTTAACAAAAGTCCTGCAACCGAAAATGGTACGGAGGGCGACTTGACATGAAGTCGCCCCCGTACCATTTTCCTCCTGCAACCCCCCCAATTGGGAAATGTTACATCCGCCCCTGCACCGAATGCTCTTTCTTCTTCAGCAGTAATATATCAGAGACAACTGGGAAAGCTTTGCGATAGCAGGTGATCGCAGATAACGCCAAAACGATGCTCACAGGCCCAGAAACGAGGGCAGCAGCAGGCCGCCGCTATAGCCGTTTGTGCTGAATAATCGTTTACAGGGGCGCTTTTTTCTTTTGTTTTGCATGGCCCCGCTTCACTTTCTTTGCAGTAGTAGGCGCTTGAAAAAAGTTTCTTCCTTGTCTTTTTCTTTGTTTTTTTTTTCTGTTGTTATTTGCCTGGTTTTGCTGGAGAATGCATGCGCAGTGGAGGGAGTGGTAACTATTCTGAGAGAGAGAGAGAGAGAGAGAGAGAGAGAGAGAGAGAGAGAGAGAGAGAGAGAGAGAGAGAGAGAGAGAGAGAGAGAGAGAGAGAGAGAGATAGACAGATAGACAGGGAGAACAAGGATTTCGGGTGGGAAGCAGGGGCGGATCTAGGCATGGGCATGGGGGGACAATGCCCCCTAAATTCCCAGTATGCCCCCCCCCCCCCCAAACACGATGGCATGCAAACAACCCAAGATATTTCAAATTAAAGTGCTTATACTTAAAATGATTTGAAACACTATTACTGCTACTAACTACAATTTTGGCACCACTAAACCAACAGCATTTCATCATTGAAAACATAAAACTCTCTGAGTCAGACCTTTAGCTGTATGCATGCTGTGTGTCTGTTGCAACTTCAACAACAACCATACCATTTTCTCTTGCCCCTCCAACATGTTCTCTTGCCCCCACAAATGGGACATGTTATGGGAAGAGAGAGGGACAGGTATAGGACTGGATATAGGAAAGAGAAGTAGTGAGCATGGCGGGTCAGATAGTGAGAGAGAGAGAGAGTGGTGGGACACAGAGATAGTGAAGGCGACTCAGACAGAGGGGGGTCTGGTTGGTGGTCGGCGCAGCTGCGTTTTGCCTATTTAAGATTCTCTGTCTCCACCCTTCCTCTCACCGGGGGCCAAGGCGAGTATCATTAGCCTTGGCAAATAACCCGCGCGGCCATTGTGGCGGGGGCCATGGCACGTTAGTGTGTCCTTTTTAACTGTGGGCTCAACTCGGGCCCATTCACTCGGAAAAAGAGAGCGGCCATTGGCAGATAGTTGGCAGGCGGCACAGAGAGACCATTCACCCATCTCCCCTCTCTCCCTCCCCTCCCTCTCTCCCACCCCTCCCACCTTCCCGGGCGGGGAGTGTGTGTGTGTGTGTGTGTGTGTGTGTGTATGTGTGGGTATAGGAAGGAGCTGAGAATACACACACCGTCCTCGGAAATGTCCCTCGCGGTAACATTTCTGATGGAAATCCTTCCCCCCAGGCGGCCTCTTAAATGTCCCACGAGGCGCTCCGTCCGCGCCACTCAACGGGAGTGGCGACGGACGGACGTATATTATCATCCATAAAATTCCCCGTATAGTACTCACTGGGGCGTCTCGTCGGGGCCGGCATTGATGACATCTTGGACAGAGTCCAGGTCTTCTGCGAGGGAGGGGGTTGGGGTTTGCTCAACGGGTTGATGTATGAGGTCAGACGCTTGTGTTTGCCGTGCAGACGGTGGTAGACCCAGGGACAAACGAGAGTGATTCTCAATGGATAAATAATTACACATAATTACACCCCCCCTTCCTCTCTCTCTCTCGTCCCTGTTCCCCCCCTCTCATCTATCACCTGGGTAAAAAGACAGTTTGGCCTGGTTTTTAATGGAGGCTTATGTTATGTTCATTCGCCTCCAAAGACTCTCTGAGAGGTTTTTGCTGAATCTTTTGTTTTTGTTTTTTTTGTCACACCAGAAAGGCCGGTTGGGGGGTGGGGGGTGGGGTCTTTATGCTGTAGTTATGGGCCTTTCATAAGTTGTGTTTTTAATGGCAAAATGTGCAGAGTCAGTGGTTCAATATAATGAAAGCTCATGTACTACTAGTTTGAGGAGGCAAGCTGGTGTGTGAAATAATGAAGTTAGTCAAATTATCCGTTCTCTATATAATGAGGACATTTTCACAGTTTTCATCTCCCGGTGTCGCTTCGCTACGGATATAATTTTGTATATTGCATTCATCTATATCTTTAAATGCACCAAAGTCTGTCTGTCTGTGTGTAATCCACCTACAGTAACTCAAAGATTCTTTGCCAGCCATACATGGAGTGTGTGAGACCCTGCGCCACTCACTATCCATATATGGGCATAAATTGGATAATATCCGTGTGGACATTTCCGACTTGCATCGTTCCACATAGGCCAGTACGTGCCCCCAGTACGTGCCCCATCGTGGCACCGCTGTGTGGAGGAGGCCTCGCGATCTAGTGCTGGAAGAAATAATGGTAATAGATATGTCAAAGTTACTCAAGCAGAGGTGAAGGGGGTAGCATTAACCGTCAGACCGGCACATATAGCCTTATTCCACTGTGCCCATTGATTCACTTATCCCTCTATTGATCTCCTGTCAGAGGGTAAAGTGAACGAGGCACAAAGGGGAGCCAAACAGGGCCACTGTTTATACTCAATGTCATCAGCAGCAGCACAGGGCTGGCTGCAGCTGAAGTTTGTTTTCATCCAAACACCACATAGCAGGGCCATATCCCCACCAGTAATAAACTTCAAAGTGAGATGGAGAGCTATACGGTTAGGCAGGTACGCTGCTATACATCAGCTTCTCATTCTTCACAGTTTTCTCATTCTTAACCTCTTAAAGGGGAATTCCATCCACCCATTTTCAACATTTTATGATGTACCTTCATGGTGTTGGGTAAACGTGATAAAAAAAAGTTTCCCCATTCTGTGTTCCCAAGAAATGGAGGTCTGAAGAAAACCACTAACATGGTGAAACATCTTGATGACATCATCAAGATGTATTTTCACCATGTTAATGGATTTCTTTAGACGCTTCCTTTTTTCTGAGAGCGTACAAATGGAACCAAATGAACCCGTTAGGGTTCATTTGGTTGCATTTGTACGCTCTCAGAAAAAATGTTGAAAATGGTGGAATTCCCCTTCAAGCACCACACTACACATCTTATAACAAATAGAAAAAAATAGCAGATCTACAAGCTCACAACAATCACATCAAAGGAAAGGGAATTTAAGTCAGTCAGACCAGAAGCAGGGATGAAACAAAACAAAAACAGTGAAAAAACTACAACTGAGGGTCGATATCAAAAGCAGATGCAAGTATATCCACCCCAGCAGCAAATTGAACCATGGGAGCTAGCTTCTATATATGGATGCGGGCCTTAACGGGTCGGGAAGAGATGTGTGTTTAGGTTTGAGAGTGTAAGCAGCGGGGCCTGGCTTGTTATTGCAGGGCCAGGCTAAGGATTGACCAGGCTTATTTGGATGCTCTGTTAAAGCTGACAAGGTGATGCTTTGCAGGCCTCTGTCGCTAACTGGATGCATGCACAGTGGTGAGAACCCACTTCTTCCCAGACACTTTTCGCTGGTCTCCAATAACAACGGCAGCCGCGCTGTAGGCACCGTGCCTCAGTTACAGTACGTGCACTTCACAAGGAATCTTTGAGAAGACAATACCAGCACTCACCGGACATGTCTTTTAGTTTAAGGCACTTTTTAATTATTTTTAAAGCAGTCTTCTGCAGAGCAGACAGCGTTGTATGTTTTCAAAGACAAAAGTGTCACATTTTATAGTGTCTGCAATCTCACCTGTCCGTGTCAATGCAAACAGCATAGGCTCACAGGAACGCAAAATTGTAATGATTTTACAGAAACTTTCACATTATCATATACACTTTGAGACTCAATGAATGTCAGTCTTAGTATGTGTACCAATAGCCTCACAATTCCGGGTGGCAATGGCGGATCTACAAGTTCTATGAAGTTCGAAAGAGAGTGGGCCTTGTATTTGTTAGACCCCCAGGGACGCTGGTTAACTATGCATATAGGATTTTAGTGGTTAAATAACTCAGAGCTCTTCGTTTTCAGACCATCGTCTCAACGCATCCATGGCATTAACAGACTAACAGTAACCCACCCACCTAGCCGGACGTGGAGCGAAACACACTGTGTGAAGGCCACCATCATTTTTAATACGACCTTTATTTAGAAGGGTTATAAACACCTCTGCAGGATTGCCTTAAGCAGGTAATAACTCACGATAAACCCTTCGCCCCCCCCTAGTCTGAATAGAGCGCGCAGCCTGTGCCGCTCGAGATAAGCGAGATTTGAAACGATTGCCGGCCAAGTTCTTTTCGCGTCTGAACCCAATTTAATATCTTGTGTTTATTCCCCTCCGCAAAAATGGATCAGCTGTTTTGCATTCACGGGGCTTAGCCGACGCGCAGGATTGGAACAGAGTACTCGCCTTAATTAACAGAACTTATTGGATATTATCATCGCGGCGGTGTTTATTTGTAAAATCATTACATCACAGACGTGGAAGTCCAAATAAATAATCCCCATCCTTCAAACCGGTCCCCAAGATAATCTGCTGCACATACAGGCCTAATTTTGACGTTTTATGCGTTTGGCGGACTTTGTGCCGGTGGGCCGCCAACACACACTCTGACGCAGTTAATCGCTTGTGCTCTTTCCCTCTCTGTCTCTCTGTCTGATGTCTTGTGGGTCATCGTCAGGGTCAAGTTCAGTAGCTCAGTCACTACTACACAGTTTGTCCGACCATGAGATCATAATAACGACGCGTCACGGATGGTGCAACACGCCTTGTACATGTATTTGTAGTCGTTTTTCAAACTGAATATTTCCCAGAAGGTTTTACCCTGTTGTTGTGACTCGATGAACCCGAAAAGAGGGGGGGGGGGGGGCACGTACCTACCAGTTCAGGGCTTAACTGGTTAATCCCGCTGGCCAGCAATCCCCGGCCTCGTTCTAGTGTGGGAAAACACTGAGCTGTCTGCCACGATCCAATGCACAGCCGTACGCCCTTGATCGCTCCCCCGTGATTAGCAGGGGCAGATCTAGGCATAGGCGTGGGGGGGCAATGCCCCCCTAAATGCCCAGTCTGCCCCACCAAACACGATGGCCTGCAAAACAACCCAAGATATTTCAGTGCTTATATTTAAAAGTATTTGAAACACTACTATACTGCTACTAACTAACTACAGTTGTGGCATCACTAAACCAACAGCATTTCAACAGAAAACTCTCTGAGTCAGACCTTTAGCTTTATGCATGCATATGCGTGTCTGTTGCAACTTCAACAACAATTGATATTATTATTGATGCTTTACTTGCCCAATAAAAGTCCTAACTGAAAATGGTATGGGTGCGGCTTCATGATGAAGTGATTTGAGCCTCTGTATGCCTATGTCTGACCAGAAGCAGGGATAAAACAAACACAGTGGTTAAAAAAATAAAATAAAACAAACCTTCTCGAGGGTCGTTAGCAAAAGCAGAGGCACATATATCCCCCCACAGCAAATTGAACCATGGCAGCTAGCTTCTATATATGGACGCGGCCTTTAAAAAAAACTCTCTCACTGGGGACATTCTGGTAGGACAAACAAGCAAGCACCGGCGTGCGTTGCCCAGCATTCAGTCTAGATAGTGCAGCATCGATGGGATTATGGGATGTATGGGGCCAGGTCATCCAAGGCAAGCACGGATTCATTGTGTTAAAAGTATTGACTAGCTGAGCTCACTGCAACCAAGGTGGCAATCCGAGGAGCTATAGCGTGTCTGCTGCAACAGATCCTTCTCCACTAGTTTTCTCCGCCTTAGGGCTGCAGTTTAATTGGCATAAATGTACGAACTGTACAACCTGAAACTATACATTTTTTTCCTTACCTCTGGAGACAGCTGTAATTGCACGGCTGTCTTCAGCTATAATTAACAATACACAAAATATGCAACATAAGTATTTTTCTTTTTTTGCCAAAACAGGCTGCGTGTGTCTGCTTGTGCTTTTTGTTTTTTTTACTGTAGTCACGACCAAAAAGAACAGCTCGATCTACAATTTCACCATAGAGGCAGTGTGCCTCAGACAGCCCCCAAGGGGTGCGCTGCCTAGGAGCAATGAAAGCAGGCATTTTGTCCCTCATACTTGCACCATTTTTATTTTTCACCCGTTTCATTAGAAAAGTGCAGTCAAGTGAAACGCAGTTTGTGAATCCATGGTTGGTGGTGTTATAGTTATGCTGGATGACGTTCCGTGTGGAGGTCTGATATGCCTGGCCGGTTTTCGGGCCACGATTAAAATCCCAACTTTGGCTATTTGTCATATAGCTGGTCGACAGACACCTAATCGTGTTCTCCCATTATATACTTCATTACGTGGAAATTCGTTGGGTGAATCCCTCTTGCTCCTGCTGCATGTGCCGTGGCCCAAACACAGACAGGCAGTGTATTTCAACGAAGTATGTAATGAAGTATTGCGACTTATGCAATTGCAAATGAGCCATAGCTCATTAAGCATATACTTGCTGCCTGCAATTTACTGTTATAGACGGGGCTGGCCTCAGTGGCCTGTGTCTAACTTTACTTTACTTTGGTTTACTGGCTATACTGTGGTTACCGTAATTTCCGGATTATAAGCCGCACCTGAATATAAGCCGCACCAGCTAAATTTGGGGCAAAATACTGATTTTTCCTTTTATAAGCCCACCTGACTATAAGCCGCACCAGGCTTATAGTCAGGTGCTTCATGTTAGAGCAGTGGTTTTCAACTTTTTCACAATTAAACAACATCTTCACCCCACAGACCCCAAAACTAAATATTTCTTTTGGTTTTGTTCACAATTCCAGGATGGATTTTCGCAAACAAAAGAGGAAAAACATCAAAATTAGACCAAAATGAACATGACTTATGACTTATTAATTAAGTGGTGCTAATTTAGATGGTGAATATCATATCATAGAGTGTAAACATGAAACCAAATGGACCCGCTAGGGTCCATTTGGTTTCATTTTTACGCTCTCAAAGAGTTACAGTACATCTGGTTAACCAACTTTCTATCATTTAGTTTGCGGACTGCGGAGCCCACCTGGAACCTGGAAAATCCATAGATTGGCCGCACCGTTGTATAAGCCGCAGGGTCAAAAGCTTGTGAAAAAAGTAGCGGCTTATAGTCCGGAAATTACGGTATACGCTATATTTATGTAATCCTTTTGTAACGTTGACTTATAAAGAAAAGCACAACAGAGAGCAAATGTTGACTAAAGTTCTCTCATTCGAACACAGTTTTGTGGAAGCATTGTGGGTCGGCCACTACACCTACTGTCCATAACAAGTAGTTTTGGATAAACTTCCATCATTCATGAAACAGTGCAAATGGTGTTACATAATCTAGTTGGTCCCAGAATAAAAACAAAACAGTGGCATATTGTTTGCAGCGAGCATCACAGAAAAAAATGTGTGTTGTTTGTTATTCAGTACGGTACAAGTCTGCTCATCCATACTATCCATTATCCACAACGTTTTGACAACTCAGTAGTGGATTGAAGAAGAAAAACATGAAAAAACAATGAATTCAGCAGGTCTGTGTAATATAAGTTGCACACTAACCTTATGTAACCTAAGATTTGGGCTTGTTTTGTTGTGAAAAGGTTGACAACCGTATGTGGTTACTTGTGACCCACACAATCTATTACACCGGATGTGTGCTCTCTCTTGTTTTATCTTATCTTAAGTGGTTTTATCTCGTGCTGACCACAGACACTTAGTGCTCCTCTCCCCCAACCATAGAGGGGGGAAAAAAACATAGCGAACAGTTACTACACACAATATGGAAGCCCTTTACGTCTTGGCAATAAAAATAAGCTAAATGATGGAAAGTTGGTTAACCAGATGCAACTCTTTGAGAGCGTAAAAACGAAACCAAATGGACCCTTGTGGGTCCATTTGGTTTAATTTTTACACCCTCAAGAGTTCAAATATTCATCATCGGAATTGGCCCAAGTCTACACAGCTAGAGAATGTAGAAGGTTAATGGTCATTTTTTATCTGTTTTGTTTGCCTGTTTTGGTTCCGAAATCCAGCCTGAAATTGTGGACAGAACAAAAAAATGTGAGGCGAAAATGAATAAATAGTGGTCCATGGTATCAAAATGGTTGAAAAACACTGTCCTAGATGAGAACTTGCAGTTTCGCAAGCTCACTTCTATCCCTTCTATTTTTCCCTCCATGGGAGCAGTTAGAAAACCAATTTCACCATCAATAACAGGGAAATGAATTTCATCATGGCAGTGAAAATTGGTCCAGGCTTCCTAATCAGGCCAGAAAGAAAATATAAAAATATCTTAATGTGACATAATTAATAATTATATGTAAATAAACAGTCCTGCTGCAGTGAGGCCTTCATGACTGTGGCTCAGGTGCAGTGTTGCCAACTTGGCGCATTTGTCACTATATTTAGCTCTTTTCCAGACCCCCCAGCGCCAAAATTAATAAAAAACTCCTGGCGGAAAATCTAATGCTTTTTTGCTGGTGAGTTGGGGTGAAATTGGTTGACAGGCGCCAGAGATAAATCAATCCCTCGTTTTTCACAATTTCTCACCATTTTGTATAGATCTGTAACTCTTGGCAAATGGACCCTTACGGGACCAAATGGAGCCTTACGGGTCCATTTGGTTTCATTTTACGCTCTCAAGAGTTAAATTATATTTAAACATCTGAATTACCTAATTTTCTAGAATCTACACCCTTAGAAAATGTAAAAGAATTGCTATTTTAACCAACATTTTGCCAGTTATTTCTCCTAAATTAGTCCGAGAGACTAAACTCAACATCAAATGGCGGTGGTCTGTGGCTAAAATGCAGAATAAATAGTGGGCCCTGGTATGAAAATGGTTGAAAACCACTGCTCTAGCGCATTCTAGTGCATTTTGGAAGTGCCACTAATGCATTTTAGATTTTGGCAGTTGGCAACACTGGGTAGAGCAGGTCGTCCAATGATCCGTGGGTTGGCGGTTTGAACCCTGGCTCCTCAGGTCTAGGGGTCCTTGGGCAAGACACTGTGCTGGTTGTGCCTTGCATGGTTTCCGCTGCCTCATGGTGTATGACTGTGTGTGAATGGGTGAACGTGAAGCGCCTTGGATAAAGCCGCTATATAAATGTACCATTTACCATTGATTGACTGATTTGTGTTCTCAAAAAAATCCTACCTAAGTAGTACTATTAACATACTGTATATTTGGAGTGTGTGCAAAAAAACAGCAACATGGTGTACCGGTATATGGAACCTGCTACAACTCAAGTAAATGGTTATTGGTCATAGTCTAATTAGGACATTTCTAGAGCCTTTGGCCAACTCATTACGGAGGACTTAAAGGTAGGGGAAGTGATTTCACTTTTGTCAGATATCACCCAAAAAAATTTTTTTTTCTGTTTAAAATGCTCTATTATAAGGTGTGGAAACCACATATGGAGTTTCCCCCTCCCCACGTGAGCAGAGGAGCTAATAAAACCCCCAGGTCCACCAATTCTCCTCCAATCAGGAGCGAGCAGCAGGTTCACATAGTGTAGCTACTGTTGGGGGCCCCTAGTGCACCAGGCTGGTACTACACCATGAATTTCAAATCACTTCCCCTACCTTTAACAATTTAATTAATTGTCAGTTTCTTCTGACATGTAATGGCGTGTTTTTCTTAGTGCTTCTGCAAATTAACCGCTGTATCCAACTATCCACACAAAATACACAGAAATGTGATGTGGTAAAAGGCAGCTTGGGGGCTAATTCCTGATCAATCTTGGCTTTGTTTACTTTAGTGACAGTTATAATGCACAGTGACACAGTGGTTAGTGCTGTCGTCTCACAGCTAGAAGGTCCTGGGTTCAATTCCCAATAGGGACGCTGTGGGTGCTGCATGTGTGTGTGTCTCCTCCTTCGCGTCATCAGATCACATTTGGTCATTGGTTTTCAAGCTTTTTTTTCATGCAGGGCCCACTATATATTCTGCATTTTAGCTACGGACCACTACTTGATTTGAGTTTACTCTCTCGGACGCCAAAACCAAGGATTTTCAAGTCTTTGTCCACAATGTAGGAGAGATAACTGGCAAAATGTTGGTCAATTCTTCTACTTTTTTTGTTTTCTGTTTATTAGATTTTTAACTTTTTTCATACACAAATGAACAGTAACTTTCATATTTAGAAAACAGAAAACTCCCCTATCTCAACAAACAAACACACAACCACGACCCAGTGAACAAAACACATTTGCACACTCAACAATACACACATAAAGTCCCAAATACACAGTACATATGCACATACATGTCAACATTATAATATCTTCTACATTTTCTAATGTAGATTCTTGGAAATCAAGTAATTCAGATGTTTACATATAATATAACTCTCGAGAGTGTAAAATTAAACCAAATGGACCCGCAAGGGTCCATTTGGAATGTAAGTGAATGTAAGTGAGAAATGTAAGTGAGATTGGCCAGCTGTTATCATTACAACCAAATCAAACAAAGTCAGATCAGATGGAGGACAAATTGTGTTCTTCGTAAGAATTCATGAGATGGCACAAATGGCTGCCTCTTGCCATTCTCTTATTTGCCAAGCGGCCGTTCGTCTCAGGGCCGACATGCACTGTGTCTGTGTGGGTTTTCCCTGCACGTGTGGACTCAAGTGGCCTCTGTGGAACGATTCAGCACCTGAGACTCACGGACCATTATGCTCCAGTGCAATCTGTCTCTGGGGGTCCTCCTGAGAGCCACTAGGGACCAGCTGCTCACTGGAATCCTTGACTGACCCCTCCCTCCATCTGCAGTCCAGCTCCGCCACGACAATGCTTATGCAGAGAATACAAATACAGGGCTTGACACTAACACTTGCCCGGGGCAACTGAAGACTGCCACCTGGTTGCCCGATCGGGCAAGTGTGCAACTTAGTGCGCTATAACACAACACAAGATATATTTGTCTTGAAGGTGGTCATTGCGACCCTGGGCTAATTAAGATGATGAAGTTTAACTCTTGAGAGTGTAAAAATGAAACCAAATGGACCCGCAAGGGTCCATTTGGTTTCATTTTTACGTTCTCAAGAGTTACATCTGGTTAACCAACTTAGCTGGGGATCACCTGGAACCCTCTCAGGGACCACGTGTTGAAAACCCCTGGTTTAAAGCACCCAAGTAGGAAGTAAACTTAAATGCAAAATTTACAATATATTTTTGGGGGGCAAGTGACCATGACCTGAGGGCAAGTAGAACCTGACTTGCACTTGCCCGATGGGCAAGTGCCTCGGAGACCTTAGTGTCAACCTTAGTGTCAACCTTAGTGTCAACACCTGCAAATAGAATGAGTTGAGGGGTTACAGCAATGTTTCGCAAAGATAGGATCATGACTAGTGATGGGAGATTAATCGGCAAATATGTTGGAACGGTTTTAGTTGTTTTTTAGACAGCAACTAATTATGCCGAATATTGATATCGGCCAAAACACAACCCAAAAAGTACCCACCGTGTACCTGTTTTTATGAGAGTAAATATCTTTTTTTTGTCATACTGTGTGAGATTCATTGTTGATCTTCTTTGTTGTTTTTTCGATTTTGTCTGTACGGTTGTAGTTCTTAGCCCTCTGAAAAGAATGTACAGGCTCCTATAGTGTCAAAGGGTGTTTTGGAATTTGCCAAGTTGAAAAATAGAAATCCTGCACACTCACTGTCTTCACTTAACTAGGTTTAAAGTTTCTTGAGCAACCTTTCGGTCGTTCAGAACAACTGTAACTTCAAGAAAAATGTTAATCCTCGTAAGTGAAGACAGTGGGCTGGATTTTTTTTTTCTACTCTCCAGTTCCACTTATCAAATGCATAAGAACTTTTTTCTTCCAGGAGTGTACCTACCGCAATTGTGTTTACACAACACATTTCTTTGCAATGGTTATTATACTATAGTAGTGGATACGTAGTAGAAGTACAAGGTCACAATGTGTTGCCTTGTTTCATAAAAAAATATATACCGGTATATATTCTAATAATTTCTATGCTTTTCAATTCATCCTCATTGTCTTTTCATTGCCTTTCACCAAGAAACTACTGTTGGAAATTGATTTCAGATTGCTCTGATTGAAGTATAACGGTGCATCTTTTAAAAACGAGTTTGGAGAGGCATGCAGGTGGCATTATTGACTGTGTGTGTGTGTGTGTGTGTGTGTGTGTGTGTGTGTGTGTGTGTGTGTGTGTGTGTGTGTGTGTGTGTGGTGTGTGTGTGTGTGTGTGTTGTGTGTGTGTGGCGTGCCGCTGAAGCCACAGTGGCAGCAGGGGCGGATATAGCATTTCCCAATTGGGGGGGCAGGAGAAAATGGTATGGAAGCCACACCCATACCATTTTCAGTTACAGGACTTGTATTAGGCAAGTAAAGCATCAATAATAACATCAGTTGTTGTTGAAGTTGCAACAGACACGCAGCATGCATAAAGCTAAAGGTCTGACTCAGAGAGTTTTCTGTTTTCAATGATGAAATTCTGTTGGTTTAGTGGTGAGACGATTTTAGTTTGTTAGTAGCAGCAGTAGTGTTTCAAATACTTTCAAATATAAGCACTGAAATATCTTGGGTTGTTTTGCATGCCATCGTGTTTGGTGAGGCAGTCAGGGCATTTAGGGGGGCATTGCCCCCCCATGCCCATGCCTAGATCCGCTCCTGAGTGGCAGGAGCTATAGTGATTCCACAGCAGATTGAGCGCGAGGCGAGACTTCACCGTACGCCTGAGCTGCTGTACCGCTAAGAGCGGAACATTATCAGACAGGAGAGGGACAGGAAATCAATCAGCAGTTCATCACACACACACACCACACAAACGCATGCACACGCGCCATCCGACACATAAGCATTCCATGATGCACACCGGCGCATGCACGCACGATTGAGTACACGTACGCACAGACATGTACACGTGTGCTGCACATATTATACTTTGTAGAGCCTATGGCTCTACACTAGTGACGTGTGCACATACATACAGCCCCTACACACACGCGAACACGCATGCACGGGCGGCATTAATTAACCAGGTTTGACGGGGAGACAGCAGATTAATTAAGATGGTCACTTACGGCAGTTGTGAGAGAACGTTTTACCCTGTTCAAGGGCAGTGTTGGGCAGTAACACATTTTACATTACATATTACTGTAATATTATTACTTTTGCTCCAAAAAGGTGTCTAGAGAATGTAGAAGATTAATGGTCATTTTTGATCTGTATGTTTGGCTGTTTTGTTTTCCAAATCCAGCCTGCGGACAAAAGCAAAAGAAATCTTTAGTATTATTGGGGTCTGTGGGGCTAAAATGTCCTCAGATGCTGAAGAAATAGTGGGCACTGGGCCCTGGTGCCCAAAAGGTTGAAAGCCACTGTTTTAAGAGACGGTCACCTCAGTACAACTCGATCCTCTCGGTTCAAATCGACAGCAACAAGAACCCTCTTCTCAGAGTCATACGTGCACAGTGGGAATGTCAGCCGACGTCTCCCACCATCTCCTCAAAAATGATTGCGGTCAGAACTCTGCAACGCCTCGCTGCGAATGGATTTTTACAACCGTCGTGATGGACTGAAAAATTACACACGTCCCCGCGAGAACGGGGCTGCTATGGAAACGGTTGGCATTCTGAGATGTTTGTGAGGCCGGTAGAGGGGGTGGGGGGGTGGGATGGACAGCATGTGTTGTGTACATTGTCGCAGCTCTCTCTGCGCCGCTGGCCCTCGAACAAAAAAAGCTAATCCGTGTTGTGCAGTAGGTAGAGCGCCGTGCCAACACCTGCGAGCCAGGGCTAGGTCACCGAGCTATAGGGATTGATGCTGGCTCTGCAGGGAGCCTTGGGCCGAATTAACCGATTCACTCCGCTTTTGTATAACTTGGCTGTTGTTGTTGAGCTAAAACTTCAATGTCCCGGGATGGGGATGGGGGGGGTCCTGCGTTTTGGAATCCAGGTGGCTTACACTGGGGGCTATCTCATCTGGAATGGGTTTCCCCCAATTCCCAGTGGGGGTGGAAGTCAAAGGAGGGTGAATTTACCAGGAGCCAAATATAATCCCTCTCAGGCTGGGGGCATTCATTCCCCTTTGGCTGAGCGAGCAGTGCATTATTCTGGTACCAGACGGGAGTCTCCGGCCTTGAGTTGAGGCAGTTGCGCAGTGTATGTGCATTAGATGTGCTCTTTTCTGCATCTTTTCGCTGTAGTGTCAAGTGGTGTATTTTAGCCACAGACCATGACTGGTGCTGATGAGGGAGCTGCTTAGTTAGGGCGTGGCAGCCAGTCAGCTCAGAGCAGCAGTGAGGAACAGGCTGTTTTTGGAGTGTCTAGCAAACAGTTTTCTTACCGTCCATTCGTCCTTTTTGTTCTGTGATTTTTACTTTTTCACTGTAACCTGTTTGGAACTTTCTTTTTGTTTGACAAAGTAAACTTTTGTGTGTTTTTACACCTGCTTTGGACTAGTTTATTTCAATTACAAGAAGAAGGTTATTATTGGAGGAAGATAGTAAGATATACGCTACAATTGGACATGTTCCTCGTGGAAATTTAACCTCTACAGTGTTCCTTCCACGCACTACGTCCAACCAGGGAAAACGTCCCCCTCTCAGGTGAAAAGAAGGCAGCTTGGACTCCTCGTGCATTGAAGGAAGCATAAGGCCAGTTTGCTGCCTCCCCAGGTTGGTGGAGGGTGTGTAGAGCCCAGGGCCAGTGGGCCACACTAGGTAATTGGCACTGGGTGAAAGAAATGTGTTGCAAAATCATGGGATAAAAAATAAAGAAAGAATCTGGTCTCAGTCGTAAATGGGTTTTCCACCCCTGGTAGGATCCACATGTTTTTGAGCCTTGCAGACGGTATAGCATCTGCCAAGAGTCTCTACAGGAAGCCAAAATGTGTCTGGAGCGTTCACCTTCTGGCCTTGCCCCTTCACAGGTGTCCTGGCATCACGTATACCTTACCTCCAGGACAACACAGCGCAGCAAGCAGGCCCAGAGACGACACACAGAGAGCCTCCCAACAACACACAACACAACCCCTGCACGGAGCATAGAACGGAATGACACGCCGTTGAAACAAGTAAGAGTACCAACGGAATATAGAGCAGTTGTTTTTTCGACCCTTTACAAATCAAGGCTTGTTTGTTTATTTGGCGCTTGTAGTGTAGTTATGTAGCAGAATCTAGTTTACTGAATGTTTCGTGAAAATTTTTGTAAACTATGTTTTTTTCTGTTCTATGAACCCTATGGAACATGAAAAAAGTGGTTTACATTTTTCATTTTGTGCAGACAATATTTACCCATAACATCATATATAATAATTAAAAATATAATCAGACTTTAAGAAGCACATGTGACATGTCAAACTAGGGGACGTGTCAAACTAGAAATCATGGAAATTGTGATGAGGTCAGCACATTTGGGCAAGTATCTATGGTCGTTTTTAGCCCAAGGAATGTTTTTGGGCAAAACTAATGCTTGGGATGGATTCAGAAGCATGAAAAACCCCTAGTTTGACATTTGACATGTCACACGTGCTTCTTAAAGAATTATTATATTTTGAATTATTACATTGTATGGGATGTTATAGGTAAATATTTTCCGGGCAAAAATAAAAAAATGTAAACCACTTTCTTCATGTTCCATAGGGTTCATAGAACAGAAAACACAAGGTTTACAAAAATCTTCATGAAACGTTCACTTAAATACACAATGACATACACTATTGAGCCACGTACGTCTGCCAACTATCTATTCCGAGGTTTACCCTCTCACACCCCAAAACGAAAGAATATTTTCGCTTATTTTGTTGGATAAGTTTTTGTCGACAGTTCCATGCTTTTGTTGCATGACACTGAAATATCCTGAAATATCAGGTTTTGTGGACATTTCTGGTACTGCAGCCAATTAGCACACAGAGAAAATATGAAAAATAATCACCTGAGTGGTTGTTTATATTTGTATGAATACATATAATTCAATATGAAATGAATGGTGGAGCCCCTTTAACTCTTGTTTACATTTGGTGAATTTGTTTTCATTTTGCACTCTGAAGAGTTAAAGCCATAGGCCAGGAGTTTTCAACAGGTGGTTCGGGGACCACCAGTGGTCTTTGAGAGGATTCCAGGAGATGATGGAAATGATGGAAAATGATAAGGTGGTTAACCAGATGTAACTCTTTTGAGAGCGTAAACACGAAACCAAATGGACCCGCAAGGGTCCATTTGGTTTCGTGTTTACGCTATCAAAGAGTTAAAATATTCACCGTCTGAACTACCCCACGTCTACACAACTAGAGAATGTATTAGATTAATGGGCATTCATGATTTGTACGTTTGACTGCTTTGCTTCCCGTATCCAGCCCTGCATGGTATTGTGGACAAAAGCAAAATAAACCTTTAGGTTTAAGTCTGTGGGGCTAAATAAACGTTACCAAATGGTGAGCTCAAATTCTGAATAAATAAGTGGACCCTGGTATGAAAAAAGGTTGAAAAACCCCTGCTGTAGTGGCTATACGGCTTCGTTTGGAATAGAGCAGCCGCGGTTCCCAAACTGTTCATAATTCAGGACTGCCAAGAAACAAATCGAATAACTATACAAGCTCACAACTCTTGACGGGACTAATTTTTGGCTGTTTCTCTGTGCCTTGAGGCAGGGGGGTTTGTTTTCCATTTGTATAAAAAGTTGGGCATGGGGTATTACAGATATTTTTGGCCGCCGCAGGCCATTGACTTGGATTAGCCACGGCCGTAGGGGACAGACGAGCAAAGCATTCATTTAGCTCCAAGGGCGTACAAATGGATGAACAGTATGCTATCCAGGTGCATGGGAACACTGGGCCAAATGCTAATTACAAAGAGAAACTTAAAGGTAATACATGCAACTTTTTTTTGCCTTTTTTCTACTTTGATGCCGCAGCGGTTCTCCCGCAGACAGACACTTGCATCGTCCCGCAGACGGTCCAGAACTTTGTTGTTGTTGTCAACAAATCACGAAAATAAAACATTCGTCATGCTCAGGATAGGTGGTGCTAATTTGTGAGGAGGGGGGAGGGGGTTGTGTGGGGTGAGGCAGTGTTTTAGCCAATCACAGCACAGCAGTCTCTTCCAGCAGATTCATAATGAGCCAATAGAGTGGAGGTGAGGTGGAGTTAGATTCTGTTTTTAAACGATTCTGTATACAAACACAGTGTTTGTACACACTAAAGTTGCCTTCCTCCCAGGAAAGTGTTCTAAATCTTCTAAACGTCATTAACCAAAAGGGTGAAGCGTGGATGAATGAATGACATTGAACAGAAATGGAGAATTACAGTGCAATGACAACATACCTGGAAAAACTGCGAATGGACACTAGTTAAAGGGGAACTCCACGCATTTTCAACATTTTAATACCGGTATGCCATTAATATACCTTAGAGATGTTGTGTGGACATGATAAAAAAGTTCCTCCAATTCTGTATTTCCTAAAAATAGAGGTCTGATAAAATCATTGACATGGTGAAATACATCTGATAACATCATCAAGATGTATTTCACCATGTTAGTGACTTTTCTTTCAGACCCCTTTTTCGTGAGAGGGTACAAATGTGACCAAATGGACCCGCTAGGGTCCATTTTTTTTACAAATGTCTCATCTCAGGAAAATTTTGAAAATGGGTGGAATTCCCCTTTAATCATTCCGCTTGCTTACGATAGTGGCCACCATGTTCATTTCATCAAGCCTTTTAGTCCATTGAAAAATACAATTTATAACTTATTTTGTGAATGAAATGTAATTCTGTATGGAAGATTACAAACCTCTCTGTACTGGTGGATGGATGTTGTGGTCTCACTAACTCTTCTATTGGGGAATTTGAAGGACATTTATGAAGTCTTTTTCAAGGCTTTTTTTCTGGTTTATGGTTACAGGGCAAGAGGCTTCATCCTATAAACCTGCACTTTAGTTGAACTGTACCCACGATTTGAACGAAATCATTGTAATTAATGAAATGAACGTATGCCCAGAATAGGCTTTCCTTATTAAGCTCAGGAGTAGATTATGTTGGCGCTCGCGTTGGATCGTGGCTTTAAAAACGGCCCAGAACGTGTAAAGCCTCGATTTTTTTTTTCAGACGTCGGTCAACCACTTCTCCAAATCCTCTCCAGACGTGTGTTTGTCTTTCTGTCTGTCAGTCAGACTCCCTCAGGCTTTGGAGGTCGCGGGTTCAAGCCCTCCTGCCGCCTGCGCTCAGTCATGTAAAGCACGAGGAGGGCAGGGGCGGATGTAACATGTCCCAGTGGGGGGGGGGGGGGGGGGGGGGGTAAGAGAACATGTTGGAGGGGGCAAGAGGGAAAATGGCATGGGGACGGCTTCATCGCCCGTGGCGCGAAGTCGCACCCATACCATTTTCGGTTACAGGACTTTTATTAGTCAAGTAAAGCATCAATAATAACATCAGTTGTTGTTGAAGTTGCAACAGACACGCAGCATGCATAAAGCTAAAGGTCTGACTCAGAGTTTTCTGTTTTCAATGATGAAATGCTGTTGGTTTAGTGGTGCCGAAATTGTAGTTAGTAGCAGTAGTAGTGTTTCAAATCATTTTAAATATAAGCACTTTAATTTGAAATATCTTGGGTTGTTTTGCATGGCATCGTGTTTGGGGGGGGGGGGGGGGGGGGGGGGGCAGACTGGGTATTTAGGGGGGCATTGCCCCCCCCCATGCCCATGCCTAGATCCGCTCCTGGAGGGGGGGAGTACAGGGCGGCATTGGAGTCACAAGTGATTTGGCCTTTTTTTCCCCCTCCCTCCACGCATGGCATTGAACAGACCTTTTTGCCGAGGAGGAGGAGGTTAGATTTTGAAGCTATAACGCTTTTGTTTCTGAAAACACATAGAAAACATTGCGTATGAAAATCTCTCGTCGTCTCGGCTTGAATTGAATCGATCGCAGAGTAGATTTGAAGCCAGATTCTCCAGACAGATTGTTTTTTTTCCCCGTCTGTTTCTCGCCGTCTGTGTTTAGTTACTTCTGTTTTCGGTATCTCCCCCCGGCTCTACATATCTCTCTCTGTCTCTCTCTCTGTCTCTCTCTCTGTCTCTCTCTCTCTCTCTCTCTCTCTCTCTCTCTCTCTCTCTCTCTCTCTCTCTCTCTGTGTGTGTCTCTCTCTCTCTCCCCTCTGTCAGTATACTGTGAATTTGCATTTTAATTACCTCAGTTCCTTTTTGTCAGCAAGCTGCATGCACACACACACATACACTACATTCCCACACAACGTCTCCTACATGATCAGATAAACACCCCCCCACCACCACCCCCCCCCCCCCCCCCCCCCCACACACACACACACACACACACACACAGAGCCAAATCGCGCTAGATTGTGGATCAGATAACCCAGTGTTCTGGTGCCAGGGATGGACCATGTTTACAGTTGGCCTCAATCACTCGCAAAATGTGTTGGTGGTTAGAGGCAGATGGATGCAACCCAGACCCCTATACTCATCACACACACACACGCACGCACGCACGACACACCAAACACGATGGCATATTTCAAATTTAAGTGCCTATATTTAAAATGATTTGAAACACTACATAGTACAAACACTACATAACTAACAGCATTTCATCATTGAAAACAGAAAACTCTCGGAGTCAGACCTTTAGCTTTATGCATGCTGCGTGTCTGTTGCAACTTCAACAACAACTGATGTTATTATTGATAAATATTAATAAAAGTTCTGAAAATGGTATGGGTGCGGCTTCATGAAGCCGCCCCCATACCATTTTCTCTTGCCCCTCCAACATGTTCTCTTGCCCCCCAAATGGGACATGTTACATCTGCCCTGACACACACACGCACACACCACACACACACACACACACACACACACACACACACACACACACACACACACACACACACACACACACACACACACACACACAAGAGGCTTGGTTCCAAGGTTTTGTCTTGTGGTCTTAATTGGTCTCTCTCAGCTGCCTAAATGCAGTCCAGGCGAGCAGCACGCAAATTAAGAGCAGCCTTTGTTGTTGGTCTGTGTTTCTGTATTGACGGATTTGGACGCTAGTGTTTTTAGGCTTTAGCCATTAGCCAATTAAGGTGGTCAATGGAAACCAAAAATCGACGGCCCTCGATTGAAAAGCGAGATTGTAGATCTGGTAGATTTTGCAGAACAAAAGCCTAGCGTATGTAAAACTGAATCGCTTCTCTACTAGTAGTCCCATCCCAGAACATTCTGGTCTAGTTTTTAATTTGTACTTGGAGGAATTGTTATTGTTTTATTGACCTGTTTGCGTGTAAATGCAAAACGCATGTGAAAGCAAATTGTGCGTGTGCTTCATTTCCTCCGCATTTCCTATTAAGTCAGTTTTGCCATGTCTGTCTGTTATAATTGGTAGTTTCTGGTTGTGTTTTTCGGTCGCGTACCTAAAGTGTACAGTATTTGTGCTTGCTTCCCTAATGCAATTGATAAACCAGAGATTTCCCACATATTTCTTCATTCATGAAACCCCAGATTAATTTAATTGGCCGCAATTCCCATCGCACACAAAGTGCAAAGGCTCATGGGAAACGGGAACCCTTTTTTGTTATGGTTAACATGGCGAAACACAACTTGATGACATCATCAAGTTGTGTTTCACAAGTTGTGTTTCACCCCTCCCTTTAAGATTGATTTTCAACCAGTGGTCCTTGAGATAGTTCCAGGTGGTCCCCAGCTAAATGATGGACAGCTGGTTAACCAGATGTAACTTTTGAGAGCGTAAACAAACCAAATGGACCCTGTTTACACTCTCAAGAGTTAAAATATTCATCATCTGAATTAGCCAAGTCTACACAACTAGAGAATGTAGAAGATTAATGGTCATTTTGGTCTGTATGTTTTGTTTCCCAAATCCTGCCTGGAGTTGTGGACAAAAGCAAAATAAATCTTCAGTTTTATGGTCCGTGAGGCAAAATTGTGGTCCGTGGCTCAAATTATGAATAAAAGGTTGAAAACCCCTGCTTTAAGCCATGCCATTCTGCATGTGTTACTTCACACGTACTACAGACAAGTGCACATTGTTTCTGTGTGTGTTTAGATATAGACTGGATCAACAGCCTGCAAATTACCTTGACCCAGACTGCCATTATAAATAAACACTCAAACACACAGGTCCACCAGGGCTCTGGAAAATATTACTTTTGGACAAAGGTAAATGCAATATATTACTCAAAATATGAAATACTAATGTTATGTTACTAGTTACTAGAACACTGAGAGGGAGAGCCAGGGTGGATCTAATGCCCAGTCTGCCCCACCAAACATGGTGGCAAAACAACCCAAGATATTTCAAATTAAAGTGCTTATATTTAAAATGATTTGAAACACTACTACTGCTACTACCTAACTACAGCTGTGTCACCACTAAACCAACAGCATTTCATCATTGAAAACAGAAAACTCTGAGTCAGATCTTTATAGCTTTATGCATGCCGCGTGTCTGTTGCAACTTCAACAACAACTGATGTTATTATTGATGCTTAATTACCTGCTAAAAGTCTAGTAACCAAAAAGTGGTATGGGTGCGGCTTCATCGCCCGTGTCGCTTCGCGCCACGGGCGATGAAGCCGCCCCCATACCATTTTCTCCTGCCCTCCCAAATGAAAAATGTTACATCTGCCCCTGGGGCTGCCCCTGGGGCGTGTATTTCTGTGAATTTGTGATGCCTTTTCAGTTCATTATGTCAAAATACGTCGACTCCTGCCTGTAAGAAGGTCTTGGGTGTTCTCTGTGCTCGTTACTTCTGGGTCGCATTGCGCTTTCCAAAGAGCACCGCGGTGCCCAGCCTGATGGCTGCTTGATCAATATGTTTGCCCAATTTATCTCCAGGTGCTTTTTTTTCTTTTGGGCTGTTTGGTGTCTCTGCGAAGCACAGTCGAGTCAATGCGATGCAGTGGTGGAATCTCAAGCAAATGTCCATGGTCACTGCGATAATGAATGAATAACTGAATACGTTTACTGGAGAGTGCTGGAAGGAAGTGGTCCCTGGTGGGGTTTTTATACCCTTAGAGTTAAATGAACACTCCGGCACTGTGCATAATTGATACAGTATAACACAATTAGGAACACTATACTGCAGTATAACTAAGTCTGACTTAAGCCTGTGTACAGCAGACAATGATTTACTCTCTCTCCTCTCTCTCTCTCTCTCTCTCTCTCTCTCTCTCTCTCTCTCTCTCTCTCACTTGTTCTGTGTGTGTACGTGTGTGTGAACACAGTGTTGCAAGGAACAGCGTAAGGCTTGGGTGAATACATACATACAGTAGGTGATTTTATATTTTAGGTTTTATTTGAGTGGATCCATGAGCGTGATTCTAAAACATCTTGGACCTTACTTTATGCAGGGGCGGATGTAACTTTTCCCAATTTGGGGGGCAGGTGAAAATGGTATGGGTGCCCTTTATCGCTTGTGGCGCAAAGCAAAGCCGCACTCATACCATTTTCGGTTACAGGACTTAGAGTGACAGTGACTCAGAGAGTTTTCTGTTTTCAATGATGAAATGCTGTTGGTTTAGTGGTGAGATAACTGTAGTTAGTCGCAGTAGTAGTGTTTCAAATTTAAATATAAGCGCTTTAATTTGAAATATCTTGGATTGTTTTGCATGCCATCGTGTTTTGCGGGGCAGACTGGGGCATTTAGTGGGGCATTGCCCCTCCCCATATCCATGCCTAGCTCCGCCCCTGAAGACAACTCTCTTTGTCTTTTTCCCCACAGGTGTCGTCCCGTCAAGGACCTCCCATAGGGGAAGCCGCTGGGCGTGGTGATTGGTCGGTTGGTTGGTGGTAGCCATGGTTACGTCCGTCCGGCGGGGGTCCTCCCCCTCCCCCCTCCTCCTCCTCTTCCCTGCCGCCTCCGGCTTGGTTCTGGTGCTGATGTTCCTGTCCGTCTGTCCGTCCGCCCAGCAGCAGCCCACCGCCGCCTCCTCAGCCTCGCCGGCGCCCCCTAGCGCGCCCCCACCGCCGCCGCCTGCGCGCTCTTCCGACTGCACGAGGAGGGAGCACCCCGTGGTCTCCTACCAAGGTAGGTTACCGACAGAACGGTGTTTCCCAAAGCTTTTTCATGACAAGAACCTGCAAATTGGCACTATTTAGCCCGCAGACCCTCAATTTGAAAAGCTATCCCTCTATTCTAAGATGTTTTAAGGCTCTAGCAGAGATTCTCAACCCGTTTCATTTCAATGATATTGCCAAGAGAAAACCTTCCTAGAGGATATGGGTGGAGCGTGTGCAAATTGTTTTCAAAAAGTGCATTTTATTAGTAGTAGGAAGTATAGGCTTCCTGAATATACAAGCCGTCTTTGTATTGGTGAGTAGGTAAACCGTTCTTGAGAACAGAAGTGAGGCTGGTTGGCTTTGTGGTGCGATCTAACATCCATTTATCCATAGCGTTACTGCAAGGCAGTAGTGGGAGCTGTTGGACCAAAGCTAGGCCTAGAATACGCTAGGGTTAGTACATGGTTTAGAATTCGGCATACCCTGTGAATCAGCAGTTGGAATTAAGTGGCCTTTTTGGCGATCAAAACACGACGGAGGGAGAGCGACAACAGAGGCCAGTCTGTCTGTCTGGCCGCTGCTATGGGATCCGTACACGGCGGCATGCACTCCAACAACACACTCTCTTTTTGCTCGTCTCCGCTGACCATGTGACCGGGACGGAGGCCTCGGCCGTGTCCTTAAACGAGGCACACACGCCAGAAGAGCCTCTGCAGATGTGCTCTTTGAAAGGAGAATTTAGAGCCAAAATCCGGGCATTAAAGTTGCGCTCTTTAAAATGTAAATTTCGCCCTTTTCCCTTTTTCCTCGCCCCTGTCTGCCTGTCTGTCTGTCTGTCTGTCTGTCCCCTCAACTCATCCTCTGCCTCTTTAGGTCAGATGGAATGTTGTGGTGGCGGGCTGCTCGCATAGCTTCTTAAGACATTTCATTTCTTAATTACTTCTTAAGACTTAACATCGGAGACTCACGTTTTTTATTCCATGTTTTCTCAATCGTGGTGCCTTTCCCTTGTCTCTCTTCTCCTATGCTAGGAGAAGTATTAGCAGTTAAAATCTAAACACGTCGGTCTTAACACTCAAAGTTAAATTAACAATGAGGATCGATTTTCCGCTGCGAAACCGTTTTTCAAGGGTCTGTACAAAGTGTGCAAGAGATGAGAGAGAGAGAGAGAAGGAAAGAGAGAGAGAGGAGAGAGAGAGAGAGAGAGAGAGAGGGGGGAGAGAAGGTGATAAGAGAAAGAAAAAGCAAAATGGTTCAATGTCAGACAGACAGGACAGACAGACAGACAGACAGACAGACAGACAGACAGACAGACAGACAGACAGACAGAGTGAGCAAAAGACAGAGAGAGACCTAGAGTCGTTCCGTTTTAAGGGTAACGCAACAGAGCCTCGACTTCTGCATTCCCTGCAGTTTTCACCAGAGGAGGTCAAAGTTGAAGAGACTTGAGAATATGACTGCCACAAACGACGGCCACCTCAGACGGACCACATCCTGTCACTCAGGACGCCGTCAGTCAATCTTTGCACGCTACGCGTGCACGTGTGTTAAGCATGCGACGTTTGAATGCAGACAACAGCCCGCGTTGCCCCGCAAGGCCTCTCTGTCTCTGTTCTACAAGCTCCGTGCGGTGTTGTTCTCTACCGGCACTCTTGCTGTCCTTGCTGAAAAAAGAGGGGGGGTGGGGGTGGGGGGGTTGCTGTGCTGACATTCGCAAGCGCTGCCGTAGTGCTGATGAATAATGATTCGCCGTTATACCCAGAGAGTGCCATAACCTTCGTCTCTGAAAGGGAACTTTTTATTTTTCCTGGAGCGGCCCCGACCGTAACCTTTCGAAGCACGGCATAATCAGCACGGGAGATTGACTTTGGCGGGTTACTTGTTGGCCAAAAATAGGGGAGGTAACAACCTAGAGTCCCAGGAACCAAGCACTGATAGGGCAGTTGGGATATTTTGCCATTGGGCCCACAAATAATTGGCAAAACTTGTGAGCATCTTTTGAGATTTTTCACACAGCATCAATTCCTACAGCACTTGAGATTGTCAAACCAAATGGACCCTTACAGGTCCATTTGGTTTCATTCTACACTCTCAAGAGTCCATGCAATTAGAAAATGGAGAATATTTGATACTTTGACCAATGTTTTGCCAGTTCTCTTCCCAATTGTGGACAAAAGTTCTTAGTTTTGGGTGCAAGAGACTAAACTCAACATCACAAACTGTCAACTCAAACCTCAAATAATGTTTTCAAACGTCAGCAATAGCATATACAGTACAAGAAACAATCACATCTTTAATGTGTAGATCTTGTTGAGCCGCTCATTTTGAAAGTAGCTCTCAAGTCAAAAAAGTGTGGGCACCCCTGAATTAAATCGTATAAGACATAGGTAACAAGATGGGCCAGACTAAAGCTTATACAGTATATGGTTTCTACAGGAACTTTGTGTTAAGTGTCCAATACAGCGGCGACAGGTTGAAAGTGAATAATAACAAGGCGCTCGGCACACGGAAGTGTTGTTTTCACTCGCCGTCTCTTTCATTGGTATACATTAAGCACTGCTGCCTGTATAAGCAGTGTAATACAGCTAAATCCCCGAGGGGCACGGTGCTGTGTGTCTATTAGTTCTTTTTTACAGCACCGCTTGCATATTTTTCCAGGACGTATTTAACTTTTAATGTGCCACGATGTATAATGGCAAAAGGATGTGCTTCTTTGGCAGCGAAGTCATAAAAAAGAAAAAACCCTGGCTCTTGGGGTTAATGAGAATATGAGGATTAAGTGCGATTTGAACGTTTTTTTTTTTCCTCCGCTGCAATGTGTTAAACAGACTATTTGCCGTCTGTTGTGTGGGCCCCTCTTGTATGGTGAAACAGGATTTGGACAGGGATGGAGTTTTTTTTTCCTGGACAATCAACACACTAATAATCGCCAGTTTTTGCAAATTTTGACCCAAGGCCGACTCTAAAAAAATGTCTTCTACTAATTCTTCTAAAAAAGTCAGGGCTTGACACTAACACTTGCCCACTTACCCGGGGCAAGAAAAAAAATGGCCGGGCAAGTGAAGGCTGCTACATGGTTGCCCGATGGGGCAAGTGTACGACTTAGTGTGCTATAACACAACACGAGATATATTTGTCTTGAAGGTGGTCATTGCGCTCTGCCTCTGTGTCTTTCCCTGCTTTCTAGCTATCTCTCCTATCTCTCTTTCGGGTCCATTTGGTTCCAGACTATCATTTTGCTGGGTTCACAGACCCATGAGTGACCACTGTGGGAACCAAGTTGAATATTTAGTGTAGCTGATTATGACTTGAACAAAACAATCTTCGACTACGGAAGGAAATGTTTAAAGCACCCAAGTAGAAAGTAAACTTCAATGCAAAATTTACAATATATTTGGGGGGCAAGTGACCATGCCCTGAGGGCAAGTAGAAACTGACTTGCGCTTGCCTGATGAGTAAGTGCCTCTGAGAGCTTAGTGTCAACCCCTGAAAGTGTTTTCTTCTATATCAGCGGTGCTCAACCTTTTACATGTCAAGCATTTGAATGAAACAGTATGTATTTATAAGATTTGCGCACTTTTTCCACAAATAAGAAAAATAGCAGATACTGTATGTCTGATTGTAGTGGCACTTGTTGCCACGCTATGAGCTTGTAGATCTGCTATTTTTTTCCACTAGCTAAAGTATAACATGATGATTAGAACACCAAAGGCAGTTTTCCTGCCCAGAATGGGATAAGCTTTGCTGTTGATTGCGTTTGGCTGTGTTCCTCCTATAACAAGCCTCTCCATCTAATCAGACTAATATACCAAATGCGATGACTGAATACTGAATATGCAAACCGTGAGTTGTGTCGATCCAAAGAGATTTTTGATTCTGGAAGGTTCTTGTAATAATGCCTGCCTGCTTTGCCTATTGTTTTTAGTAGACTTGCCAAACAACGCCCTGCACACTCCCACCACAACAGGGATTTTTTTTTTCAAACTCTTCATCGTGAATTTGCAGGACAGACTTTGGGGTGACAGCTGAGAAGAAAAATTAAGCACTCAGAAAAGCAGCTCGACGAAACAACACTGAGCTGATTATAGCTCAGGTCTTACAAAACAGAATACACTACACAAACATGAGGTTTGACAGGCACTTTCTGTTTTTCTTTTTTCTACCTGAGAGGATTATGGTCTGTGGGAGAAACTGTCACAAGATTGTCACTTTAGGTACCGTAGGTTGGCTGGCCTGTCAATGGAGAGACACATCCTGTACTATAGTTCTAGCTTGAGACAAAATGTGAAATATTTCACGGAAATCTCATTATATTACATTTATTTTCTCTCTCTCTCTCTCTCTCTCTCTCTCTCTCTCTCTCTCTCTCTCTCTCTCTCTCTCTCTCTCTCTCTCTCTCTCTCTCTCTCTCTCTCACACACACACACCTCCTTCTCCTCCTTGGTAGTCCATCGTTGTTAAAGATGACGTAGCTTCCATTGTAGCGGGTTTGGCAGTGGTCATCGCTGCTAGCGTTGATGCCACTGTAATTGACTATGAAGCTCGATTCTGGAGCCACATATCTTGTCACAGTGTGGGGCAAGCCACAGTGTGGGCAAGTGAGGCTCGAATCAGAAGGCTGAGATGGTACTGGTCCGGAACAGCACGGAGGTGTCTTTTGAGGCGTTTTGCCTCAAGGTGTGCGACCCCATTGAAGCGCGCGCCCACCACACACACACACAACACCACACACACACACACACACACACACACACACACACACACACACACACACACACACACACACACACATTTCACAATAACATGACAAAGACTTTCCGGTGTGACTAATTTGTATACATTTTCTGGGAGGGGGTTTGGGAAGAATTTGAGAAAAAGTGAAATGCCAATTAGCAACATCTTCATAACAGATAATAGATACATAAAAGCTTTGTTTGTTGAAATCATTTTGTTTTCTTCTGAAAACAAGTCAAGACGCTAGTGAGGACTGAACAGAGTTGTTTCGCTGGGGACTAGAAATACAGTAACTTCCGCAACTACTGTTAATGGTCTCAAAAGCGCACTCTTAGACCAGGATGCCCTCACTGCCTTCTGCTCTGCTAATCTCTCTCCCCCTTTCACTTCTGCCCACCCATCCATCCATCCATCCATCCATCCATCCATCCATCCATCCATCCATCCATCCATCCATCCATCCATCCACTCCTCTCCTCGGTGCAGCGTTGAGACTGTGGACGTCCCAGTTCTCCCATCCCGGTGTGAAGGACTTCTCTCAACTGGCGCTGGACCTCACCAGAAACCAACTTGTGGTGGGAGCCAGGTGACCACACACACCCTGACACGCACACACCATAGTTACACACATTTTAGTTCTTTATTTGAATCCACAAATTACATTCATTTACAGGGAAACAAATATAACGGGGCTGACAGTTCATGTTCACTTAAAGGGGAACTCCACCCAGTTGTTATTTATTTTTTATATTAATATGTCATTAATATACCTTAGAGATGTTGTGTGGACATGATAAAAACGTTTCCACATTCTGTGTTCCCAAGAAATTGAGGTCTGAAGAAAACGACTAACATGGTGAAACATCTTGATGACATCATCAAGATGTATGTTAATGGATTTCTTTAGACGCTTCTTTTTTCTCAGAAAAAATGTTGAAAATGGGTGGAATTCCCCTTTAAGGGTACACATAGCACCTCTCTCACACACACGCACACACACACACACACACACACACACACACGATTGCCTGGCTGAGGTCACAGGGAGCCTGAATTATACAGGTCTAAGCGATATAGCCTCAAATCGAATTTTAATTATTACAAACCTTAATTGACTCAATCATGATTAATAACGGATGATTAAAGTGCCAATCAGTAGGCTCAATCGGTGGGAACGCTAGGTTGTTAATGCTTAATTAATCGCTCCTCTCCCTCTGTCTCGTTTCTTTCTCACCTGCAGAAACTATCTCTTCAGGCTGAGTCTGAACAACGTCTCCCTCATACAGGTAAGAAGGCTTTGTGTTGTTTGTGTTCAGGGGTGGATGTAACATTTCCCATTTAGGGGGGCAGGAGAAAATGGTATGGGGGCACGAAGCGACACGGCGAAGCGACACGGGCGTTGAAGCCGCCCCCATACCATTTTCTGTTACAGGACTTTTATCAGGCAATTAAGCATCAATAATAACATCAGTTGTTGTTGAAGTTGCAACAGACACGCATGCATAAAGCTAAAATGAAATGCTGTTGGTTTAGTGGTGCCACAGCTATTTCCAGTTGTTAGCAGCAGTAGGAGTGTTTCTAATCATTTTAAATATAAGCGCTTTCATTTGAAATATCTGGGTGGGGCAGTCTGGGCATTTAGGGGGGCATTGCCCCTCCCATGCCCATGCCTAGATCCACCCATGTTTGGGTTTCAGCTGCCAATGGCACACAGGTGTCCTGTTGGCTCTGCGTTGTTTGCAGACGTTTCCCTCTCCGGTCCTGCATCTGCCTCTCTACCCTTAGGTAGAAACTCAATGGAATAGAATGACGCATCATGGCATAAGTCTCTGTAACCTCTCTGGCTGAATTATTCCACTGAAATTGGAGTGTTGGTATTTCTCAGGGCAATGTAAATTAGTACATTATGTATTTTTCCCCTCTTTCCCCATTCGTCATTTCTGCAAGGCTTCCTGTAACTCTTCCGAATTGCATGCAAGCGTGCATAAGTTAAACCACTTGAACTGATAATTTTAGTCAATGTGCATTCCACGACTGTGGCTCAACGCAGCTCAGGAGGTTTAGAGCAGGTCGCCCAATGGTCCATAGGTTGGCGGTTCGAATCCCGGGTTCCTCCTGTCTACATGTTGAAGTGTCCTCGGGCAAGACACGGAGCTTCAAATTTCTCCTGATGTGCTGGTTGATGAAGTATCTGTGTCACAAATTGTGGTCCATAATAATATAGATGCACTCTGTTATAAAGAAAGGGTCTGTATTAACAATAATCAAAATATGCTTGGCACCACACCGAAATACACCGTTAGTTGTTGATGTGAAAGTTGTAATAATCATCTACAGTAAATCTACAAAGTGCATTACTCAAGTTTTAGTGGATAGAGTTTGTTTGGAAAGTTTGGTTGCGCGCACTAAGCATTAGCCACTCTTTGAAAATGTTCAAAGATATAGAAAGTGCAATTATTCAAATGCTGTCAATAGGAGAGCTATTTCCTCCCGCAGAAATGTCATTTGCTTTAAGCAATGTGTCTGAAAAATAAGAAAAATAATAAAAGAAAGTCCTGTATGAAGAGATAGCAAGAGAAGCAAAATAAAAGAAAAAACAATTTGAGAGAGTCCTGATTATTTTCCTCTCTACGAGATGTAATGCTGGGAAAGGACGGATGCTCTTGAATAGTTAGTAGAAGCCTTTTGGAATCAGTGTTGAAGTATGCACCAACCCCGACAACAATGAACACTGGCATTAGGCAGCACATGAAACTTGTGTCATTGTTTGACTTATCGCGCGCACACGTGTGTGTGTGGAGGGGGTGTCATTGTTTTACTTATCGCGCGCATGTGTGTGTGTTGGGGGGAGGTGTTAGCTCTGACAATTGTATTTCTGAGCCGTGAACTTTGGTGACATGACATCATTAAGAGTGACCTAAGGGGGAGGATGGTGTGTGTGTGTGTGTGTGTGTGTGCGTGTGTCCGTGCACGTGTGCCTGAAGAGGGAGAAAGAAAATCTAATGAGTGCTGTGTATAGTGCAAATGTGCTTGTGTAGCAGAAGTGAGCCTTTTTCTTTTTGCATGCCCAAACCAAATATGGATCACTCCATATATGGGAGTGATATGGGAATATCAACTCTTTCTAATTTAGTAGATTCTTGAAAATTAAGTGATTCAGATTTTTCATTATTTCCGTAGGTCCATTTGGTATCATTTTATTACATCAACGGTAAAGAAAATGTCAGCACTCATCACAAAGCGGGTTCAAATCCGGGTTAGAAGGTATTTGAGTAAATACCGGTACTTTTAATTCAAAAGGTAGTAGTAGTTCCTCCACCACTGGCCATCATCATCATCCATCAGTGTTTGTTGTGCATAGAGAGATCCGTGGCAGGAGGAGGAGCTCCGTTATCGCCACGGTTTCTCGCATTGAGGACTTTTGAAAGCTATTTGTCTCCAATTATGATGGGGGTGGGTGGGCTGACCCTTAAGGACGCATCCACGGGCTGACCCCCGGTGTAATCAATCGCTCGCCGCGGTGCCATTGTGTGACACAGTAGAAATTGGCGTTTTCATTTTCCAATCATTCATTTTTTTTAGTCTCACAAAAAACAGGCTTTACAAACAAGGCTTTGTTCCTTTTTTGGCCCTAAGGTTGTCAGAGAACCACGGAATAACGCAATTGTTCTATCCTGAAGTTTTAGGATTAGTTATTTTTGTCAGACAAAGGACTATGCATTGTACTGTGCTGAATTCACAAGCATAACATCATAACAAGATTCAGAGATGCAACTAAACAACTGTAAAAACACAAACAAACCGAGTTTAGAGTTGTCTTTTTTTGTGTCCTCGCGGGACAACAGGGCATTGTGGAGCAAAGTAAAAATGTAAATAGGTTAACTTTATGTTGAGTAGTGCGCATGGTACAATTTGTACACTCTTTAGTTTTGTTGTGGGTGTCATGCACCAAAAGGTCTACAACATGCTGCACCTTGTTGTGAGCTTGTAGATCTGCTATTTTTACCAAGTGGACCAGGATGGGTCCATTTGGTTCCATTTGTACACTCTCAGAGTTAACTCATTTTGACCTGAGAACCGATTCTACCGATTTCTCCTAAATCCTGACAGTTTTGTGAAAAACCTTATGTTTGTATGCCAGTAGTCCTCAGTATAGCATGTCAAGGATCTCCAAAATTATCTGCATGTGGCTGCTGACAATATTAATTGTGGGTCCCAGAGATAGAAATGTCTTTCTTTAGCCTAACACTGTACATCTCAAACTGTGGGTTCTTGAAATTGATAATTGCTGCTCAATACATACAATTATACATACAAGTGTACAAGTACTGAGTGTATACATCAGTGCTTTTCAACCTTTTTGATACCAGGGCCCACTATTTATTTAGTATTTGAGTCACGGACCATCATCACCAGATTTCTTTTGCTTTTGTCCACAATTCCAGGCTGGATTTTTTGCAAACAAAACAGGCAAACTCACAGATCAAAATTACCATTAATCTTGTACATTCTCTAATTGGGTAGACCTCCTAATTAAGTGGTGCTAATTTAGATGGTGAATATTTTAACTCTTAAGAGTGTAAACATGAAACGAAATGGACCCCAAGGGTCCATTTGGTTTCATTTTTACGCTCTCAAGAGTTATATCTGGGATCTGGCTAACCAACTTAACATCTGGTTAACCAACTTAGCTGGGGGACCACCTGGAATCCTCCAAGGACCACTGGTTGAAAACATGTATACACGTATGACCTGACAAAAACAAGAAATGAAATTTACAGGTGGCTGCTTATCTCAGTGGCGCAAAGTGGAGGGTCTTCGGTCTTATTCTGAACAAGGTGTGGAGGGGTTTATAGAATCTCAATGGCTAGAGATTATGAAAATCTCACCACTACACATCCGCTCTAGTCCTCCGAGGGGGTTGTGTGACAGCTGGCTTGCCAGGCCAACCTGTGAAAGAAATCACGAGTGAATCTCATAATCACGACCAGTTGCCAGGATAAGGAGGTCTCACAGCATCCTCCATGGCGTCAACCAACCAAATGTGTACTTCTGACCCCAAGTGTGCATGGGGTTCAGCTGCAGATGAAAGAAGAAACGACTGGAAAAAATAATCACCCACACACACACACACACTGAGAAATGAATAAATGGACCAAGTTTCTTCAAGCTTCAGTGCCTTTTTGTAATTACCAAACTATAAACATTAGCGGCGAGCAAAGCAGGCAGGCAGGCACAGAGCGTCACGTCCATTAGAGCTTTACTGGACAGAACCCCCAGCCACTGATTCAGGTTCAGATTCAGGACCAAAGCTATTATATTAGTTCTTAGGGAAAAAGTAGCTCTGGCAGCCGGGCTTATGGGGGTGGGAGATTTGGTATATTACAGCATATATAGTCTTCTTTATTAAACTAAAATAGTGTATAATATACATACATTCATGAATCCACTTGCTTAGCTGACTGGCCGTCAGTATTGAGTGATTTGTTTTATTGGCGTTTCTATGTGTTTTCTACCATTAGCATCCTATATGAGGCAAAAATGTCAACATTGTATTATGCTTTAAGTAGCATGTAACACTCTTTGGACTAAAAATGTCCATAGCCATTTCATCACAAATGTGATGAAATGTGATGAGTTCAGCATAGTTACAGCAAGTGGCTATGCAAGATTAATGCCTGGGATGGACTCATGAAAACCCTAGTTTGACATGTCACATGGACATATAAGGCCTAGAAAAGGCTTCACCTTTTATAGGATGTTAAAGGTATGATCACGTGGGAACCCCTTTAAAAACACATTGCAAGTGGAGTCAAGAATGCATGTATACAGACAACATTTTAGGCCAGTGGTTTCCAGTGACCACCAGTGGTCCTTGAGAGGGTACCAGGTGGTCCCCAGGCTAAATGATAGAAAGTTGTTTAACCAGATGTAACTCTTGAGTTTTGGGGTGTGTGGGGCTAAAATGTCCTCAAATGGTGCTCCGTGGCTCAAATACTGAATAATTAGTGGGCTCTGGTATCGAAAAGGTTGAAAACCAATGTTTTAGGAGAATGAAAAAACTCGCCATGCGGTCCTACATTGTCGTGTTCCACTGTTCCACTGCCGTAACGCTTACTGTATCCTGCATTTCGGATCCTTCCTCTGCTCTCTCCCACCCTCACACTTATACATATATTTTTTAGTATATTTTTTATCCACAATTTGTAACCCATTTTTTCACCAGTGCCAATTCCTAATGTGATCCTTGGGCTCTACACACCCTCCACCAACTGGAGAGGCAGCGGACTGGCCTCATGCTTCCTTCAATGCATGAGGAGTCCAAGCTGCCTTCTTTTCACCTGACGGGGGAGTTTCCCTGGTTGCACGTAGCACGTGGAAGGAACATGTTATTCCAAACCAGTTCCTGTCCCCTCCATCAGGCGCCCCGGCTGGCCAGGGGGGAGGCAGTTTAGAGTCCAGGACCACTGCATGTTTTTGTGAGGGTATCTACCCTAGGGGACACGGGGAGAACATGCAAACTCCACACAGAAAGCCTCCCTCACACTTATACTTACATTGAAGTCTCAGATTATTTTCCCCCTTTTGTTTTCGCAAAAAAACAAAACGATGACCCGTTTTATGATCTCGGGAGACGCAAGCGTTATTGCTTCGCCACTCGGGCCGTAATTCAGCCCTGCGTGGGGCTGCATGCGACGTTTACGAGTCCCACCGTGCTAAAGTTAAAGCTCCGCGGCAGCTGTGATACGACGCGCAGCAGCAGCAGCAGCAGCGCACACACAGGAAAGACAGTGCGTGGAATGGAATACACAGAGCTGCGCTGGCAAACTCAAATGAACACGCTCCATAAATCCCCTGCAGCACAGAGCCGGCGGTACTGTGAATTATCACATCGCTGTCTTACAATCCAATACTGATATCTTGATCTGCGATGCCTTACAACAGTGGTTCCCAAACTTGTCCATGTCAAGGACCCCCAAATTGGCCTGTGGACCCCCCCATTTGAAAACATATTAGATGTGCCAGCTGAGGTTCCTTCCACACGCTACGTCCAAAGGGAAACTCCCCCCTGTCAGGTGAAAAGAAGGCAGCTTTATTGGACTCCTCATGCATTGAAGGAAGCATGAGGCCAGTCCACTGCCTCCCCAGGTTGGTGGAGTGTGTGTAGAGCCAGGATCACATTAGGCACTGGGGGGGGGCAGATGGGGTGGTCGAAAAAACATGCACTTTTTATTTTTTTAAGTTTAAAAAGATGCTGTGTGACAACTAAACTAAACAGATAACATTGTCTTGGTGAAAACACTACTGTGCGTACGTACACTGTAGCTGTGTATTTTATACTTTCCCCAAGCTCACAGGTCTTTATTGTTGAATGTGCTTACAGAGAATAAGCCGTCTGCAAGCACAAAGTCTCCACCGTTTCCTTTTGTTGTTGTTCGCTCGCTGCGTCTATATTCAAGTTGGGATTTGGGATTATGATTTGCTGGGGCTTTATGTGGTTACACACAACCTGAAGTGGTATTATATCATGTCCTTCGGATATCTACCGCGCAATATTACCTTCTTTTGTAATGGCACCTTGTTCAAATAACAGGCAATTTAAAACACAACATGTCACTCTCATCCCCAGGCTGCAGAATGGAGACCGAAGGACTTCACCAAGAGTCTGTGTCAGGCCAAAGGGAAAACTGAGGTAGGTTATTTCACTGTAGAATACATGGTAGAGGGGTGGTGGATGCTTTAAATTCAATCCTTTACAAGACTACTACCTTTTTCTTTTCCGCTTCAACAAACTGTGTCTAATGTAGATTGTACAGCCATCTCACTTGTGCAAAGGAGGTCTAAGTATACCTAACCTTTCACAAATCATTTGTTCCTACTGAAGTGAAGTGAGCTAAGCCTAACTCTCTCATTTAGAATACTTCTGCTACGCAATGACGAGGGATAGTTCATATTTTTAAGGATATTTGGATTACATCATCATGGGGGAGTGAGTCAGGGGCAGATGTAACATTTCCCAATTGGGGGGGCAGGAAAAAATGGTATGGCCGCACCCATACGATGAAGCCGCACCCATATGATGAAGCACACATACGATGAAGCCGCACCCATATGGTATGGGTGCGACGAAGCCGCACCCATACCATTTTCAGTTACAGGACTTTTATTAGGCAATTAAGCATCAATAATAACATCAGTTGTTGTTGAAGTTGCAACAGACACGCAGCATGCATAAAGCTAAAGGTCTGGCTGAGAGAGGGTTAGTGGTGCCACAACTGTAGTTAGTCAGTTGCAGTAGTAGTGGTTTAAAATCATTTTAAACATAGACACTTTAATTTGAAATATCTTGGGGTTGTTTTGCATGACATTGTGTTTGGTGGGGCAGCCTGGGCATTTCAGGGGGCATTGCCCCCCATACCCATGCCTAGATCCGCCCCTGTAGTGAGTAATGTTATGACTCTCAACAGGAGGACTGTCAGAACTACATCCGTGTGCTGTTGATCAGCGGCAAGAAGCTGTTCACCTGTGGAACCAACGCTTTCACCCCGGTCTGCACCACCAGACAGGTTGGTTTACTTTGAAACACTTATTTTATTTTTCAGCTGTGGGAATTGAAAATAAAAAGCAGATCTACAAGCTTGTCGTGCTTGTGACACATCAGCTATTTACAACGTAAAAAATACATCTTTTCAGATACAGGGCGTTGGGCCAATTACATATATTTTTGGGGGTCCTTGGCATGGAAGAGTTTGAGTGTCACAAACTGGATTTTTCAGAAAAAAATGTAGAATCTGATATCTGGTCTCATATCATTGGAGTTAAATGAGCATACATAAAACAATAGGCTAATTTAGTTGTTTGTTTCCCACATTTGAAGGATCTGCATCTGTTGAAGGAGAATTCCTGGCTAGAATTCTTTCTTACCTTTATTTGTAGTTACGTCCTCACCAAAGAGGTCCAGATGTTATTTTGTGCACAAGCTCATTATTGGCTATTTCCCCTCCCCTAAGCCCTCAATGACCTCGATTGAATAGAATTGAAAAAACAAAACACCCCCCCCCCCCAAAAAAAAAAAAAAAAAAAACTAATCTAAGGGTCCATTTTCGTTACATCCTAAACCCCTTATCCCAAATCCCTTATTACTTTTGTACTATTTTGAAAAACCTTTTGGAATATCTCAACATGTCAATCTATTAAATGGCGGACTGGCCATTTGAACTACTGAAAAAAGTTTTTTTTTTTCTTTTTTAAATAGTTTAAAAAGGCAAAGAAGTTAAGGGATAAGGGGTTTAGCGGTGACGAAAATGGAGCCTGTAGTGTTTTGTTAGAGGCCAGAGAGTGGAAACACAACGATGGGTGCAAAAATAAGAACCGGCATTTTATTCCATAAAAAAAGAAATAGACATACATCCTCCTTTCGTATACCGTGAAAGAGTACACGAGATTTTCTTTAAAACATAATAATAGTGATTTGTTTCACGGGAAAGCCTAGGACAGTAGCATTACAGTGTCTTTCTCTATAGGTCCTTCTTTAATAGAAGAGGAGAAATGGTTTCACAGGGGGAATAATTCTCCAGCCATGAGTGGGCAAGGTGGAAAATGTAGAGACCACCTCATTATTGCAAACGTCTCTCTCTCTCTCTCTCTTTCCCTCTCTAAATGGAGAGAGAAATGATTGCCTGTGTGAAAGTCTCAGACAGAAGATTGGGTATGGTCTCTAAGTGCCTCCGTCTCGCAAAGGTTTCCTCGTCGCTACTAAAGGAAGTATAGTTATGTACCGTACAGAGGGAAGCAAGAATTACAAATGGGGCCATTATCGGATCAAAAGATGCCGATCATTTTGAGGCCTTTCATTTGTTCATTTCTTTCTTTTCCAAAGTTCTTTCGTTGTTATCTCCGTCCCTTTTTTATTCAACTGCTATTGATGTGTATCTCTCTCTCTCTCTCTCTCTCTCTCTCTCTCTCTCTCTCTCTCTCTCTCTCTCTCTCTCCCACATACAGATCAGTAACATCAGCCGCGTTCTGGACACAGAGAACGGGCTGGCGCGGTGCCCCTTCGACCCACGCCACAACTCCACCGCCATGATGACGGAACGCGGCGAGCTGTACGCCTCCACGGTCACCGACTTCTCCGGCCGTGACCCCATCATCTACCGAAGCCTGGGCAACATGCCGCCGCTGCGCACCGTCCAGTATAACTCCAAATGGCTCTACGGTAAAAAAAACAGTATCACTGCTTAAAACCCGAGTTTTTTGGCCACTAGGCGAGTGCCTAAAGCGGTTAAAGTATTAAAAACATGACTCTCAATGGGGATCGTTGTTGTTTGTTTGGGCACCATCAGAGCCCATGCCCTGATGTTGGGTTGGTGAAAGGGTGTTTCAGTGACGGAAGGAGTGTAATTAAAGGGGAAATCCACCCATTTTCAAGATTTTACTATATCATTAATATACCTTAGAGATGTTGTGTGGACGTCCTAGAAATTCCCCTTTATGACATATTTTTTCTGAGTGTAAAAATGGAACCAAACGTTTGGTTCCATTTGTATGCTCTCAGAAAAAAAAATGTTGAAAATGGTTGGATTTCCCGTTTAACAAAGAGGTGAAAAATCAATCCATCCATCCATCCATCCATCCATCCATCCATCCATCCATCCATCCATCCATCCATCCATCTTCTTCCGCTTATCCGAGGTCGGGTCGCGGGGGCAACAGCTCCACCAGGGAGCTCCAGACTTCCCTGTCCCGAGCAACATTATCAACCTCCTCCTGGGCGATCCCGAGGCGATCCAAAGCCAGAGAGTGGATGTAATCCCTCCATCTGGTCCTTGGTCCACCCCAGGGTCTTCTCCCAGTGGGACGTGCCTCGAGGACCTCCCTAGGGGTGAAAAATGAGTTATAAAATTGTGGTCTAAAAAAATATCCCGAACAACCTAAAGCACCGAGGAAGCTGCTCTTTGTCCTCTTTTCTTTGCCAAGCTTGACTACAGCCGCAATAGTCTCAAAAACATGAATGAAACTTGACTGAAAAAAGACTGGCTCACTGTATAAAAGGAAGAAATCCTTGGACGAGAGTTTAGGAAAACGTCTTTACTTTCATTTGCTCACAATAATAAAGTGCTGGTTAAAATAGCGATCGTTTCAGTCCCAAGACCTTTGTCAGTGCTTATTATTATACGTTATAATAAGCACCGGCGAAGGTCTTCGGGCCGAAACGTTGGCTAGTCTTTAGTTCTGGGGTCAGAGAGGCCAAATGGCCTGTGGCTCAAAAATACTACTACTAACAAAGCTAAATAGTGGGCCTTGAAATAATAAGGGTTGAAAACCGCCGCAATAAAGCTTATAGGTTATAAGGGTCACCAAAATCATATTTTCATATTTTGGGGAACATTTATGTGCTCTTATTTCCTTTACACAGGGCAAGAAAAATATATGATATTGTGGCAATTGATTGCCACAATATCCTTGCACTCTCGTTTCCATTCAGGTCCTGTGTTCAGTTCATAATCATGACATGAAGATAACTACAATAGTTCATCAAAAGTGGTAAAAAACAACAACATAACAGGTAAATAAATGACATGTAAGGGTTACAGCGGAATTTTCAGGCCCATTTTAAAGGACTCCAGGGATTTAGTATTTTTGAGAGAGGCAGTCAGGGCATTCCACACGCGAGTGGCAGGGCTGTACAAGGAGAATTTTACCCCATGTTTGTTTTGAAGGCGAAGAATACAAAGTCTTTGGACGAAACAGAAAACGGAGGCATTTTTTTACATAATTCTTGGCATTGGTAGCGGCCGTGGGCGAGGTTTGCTCTAGAGAAGCTGTTCAGCAGGGTGCGAAAATGGGAGGAAGGCATGCAGTTTGTATACTTATGTCCAAATGCTTTTCCGAGGAAAAAAAATCAGGCCGGAGATTTCCATGTGTATCAGAGGGGTTGGTTTGTGGACATTTTACACCTTCCACTTACCAAGTGTGGGGCCTTAGTGGAAACTTAGGGAAATTGTATTTATACAATGCAGTTTCAGGAGTAGAGACCTCCTTCTGCTCAATCAAAGGCTCCGCCCCCCTCATCAACACCACCTGCCTTTCATTATCACCCAGCCAATCCCTGTCCTAATCACCACAGTATAAATACACCTGTGAGCTGTCACCTACCTGTTCTTACGACAACTGTGAAAGGACCGATAAACCTTTATCGATTTGTGGAAGGGAAACTCACATGGGCATACCGGTGACAACAGCAAGGTCTTAAAGGGGAACTCCACCCATTTTCAACATTTTAATATGTCATTAATATACCTTAGAGATGTTGTGTGGACATAATAAAAAAAGTTCCCCCAATTCTGTATTTCCTAAAAAAAAATCATTAACATGGTGAAATACATCTGATGACATCATCAAGATTGTATTTCACCATGTTAATGATTTTTCTTTCAGACCCCTTTTTCCTGAGAGGGTACAAATGGAACCAAATGGACCCGCTAGGGTCCATTTGGTTCACATTTAACTCTTGCGAGAGTGTCAAAATGATTTGGTTCATTTGGTTTCATTTTTATTTGGTTATATTTTATTTAGCAGTCCAACCGGTTCCAAGAGTAGAGCTTCTGAAATGATTTATTTTGTAAGGCCCCCGGTGTGTAAATTGTTCAATAACAGCAGGAAAAGTACATTTTCAGGATGGTTGCCAATTTCATCCCATCAGAGACAGAGTACCTTATCAACCTCAGTATTATAGTGTTCCACTTCCAATTTTGTCTGCTCATTGCTCTGTGTCATCACTTGCAATTTCCCCTTGTTTATCTTGTATCCTGTATGAGTTCTCGATCTCCCAATTCGTCGTGATCGGAATATAGAGCTCTTTAACAGATGTTTTAGCGAAAGAAAATGACTTAGCGCGCCATTAACTTATGAAAAGACACAATAACGGCATCAAGTACAGTACTGTATCAAAAAAAAGCTATTAAAATCGACCGGTTTGCCTTATCTCAATGTACAGTAACAACAGTTGTAGTGTGATTGAGAGCTACCCTAATAGTCAGGATTTCATCATGATTAACAAGACCACCACATTGGTTTATTGGACATTGGACATGTACAGGGACTATAAACGGCCGCTCCATTTGTAGCGTCGTCGAGATTCTTGTAGCGTAGTTTACTACATTTGTTCTGGGAACAGCTTGTAGTGAAGCTACACTACTTGTTTCGAGTAGCTTGTAGTGAAGCTACACTACTTGTTTCGAGTAACAAGGATTGTAGCTTACTACATTTTCCCACACACATTTTCAAATTCCACCCATTTTAATGGGTAGAAAACCTCTAATATACATCCCAAAACCTAAACATGCCACCATCCTAGGTTCAAACCCACCCCTAAATTATTATTATGATTTTTATTTATATTATTTTATTATTATGATTATTATTTATTTAAGGTTGTACATTAAGTTGAGATATATATTTATATATATGTAGTGTTGATGTAGCTACAATTTTCTAGGGATAGCTTGTAGTGTAGCTTAGCTACATTTTATCAAGAGTAACAAGTAGTGTAGCTAACTACATTTTCCCAGTAACTTACCCATCACTGCATTTTCAGAACAATAAACAAAAACAGCAGAACAGAGACACCATCGTCAGCGATCTAGCGCATGTTTAAAAAACAATTGCAGTCGCTTGGGGCTAAGTCTGCAATCAAATATTTAAATAGTCCGCTTGTCATGGGAGAACAAATCGTTAATTTAGGCCTCGGCACACGACTCCGGATCTTTTGCCAAACGCAGAAATATTCCTGCGTTTGGGTCGTTCTACTACACGCAAACGGCGTTTTACGTCACTCAAACTGAGTTTTCTGCAAACGGAGAAATAAGTGAAGATATTCGAAAATATCCGGAGCAGCGGAGCCGTGTAGACACGTGAAACGAAAACGATGACGTCTCATACTTATCAGCTCATGACGTGACCAAACAACTTCCGAGGTGTCCTATTCAGGCTGCATTGAACAGAGCGAGCGCTCAGTTTCTGACCCTTCTATGTCGTAACTCTTCTACTGGATGTTATATTAAATAACATAGTCCCTTACTACTACCAGGTTACGTGAAATTTGTATTTGGGTAACCATGGAAACCAGCTAACACCAGCCATTTCTGTGTTGTGCCAAATATTTCTTATCGCCACCTACTGGCTTGGCATACGTGTTGGAGCCCCAAATGTCCGTTTTGGGTTTACGTGTGGACATGGATATCTTTGTCGTGTGGACAGGATTTTTTTTTTCAACGGGGGAGGAAAAGAACGGATATTTTCCTCGTGTGGCCGAGGCCTCAAGCTGTGAATCATTCCTACTGCTCTAATTGTATGCAATTATACACATTACACGGCTGAATTCTCTGTTTTGATTAGTTGTTCCTTTTGCGCCGCTTTATGGAACGGCTGGAAGCTGTCTCAACCAACTCAGTCCCCTCATGTGGAGTCCACTCCAATTCTGGCCACCTTGCACTGGCTTCTGGGGAGTCCAGTTTAAGATACTGGTGCTCACCTATAGAGCAGGGGTTTTCAACCAGTGGTCCCTGAGAGAGTTCCAAGTGGTCCCCAGCTAAATGGTGGAAAGTTGGTTAACCAGATGTAACTCTTTGAGAGCGTAAACATGAAACGTAAACATGGTAAAATGTTTCAACATTTTTTCTGAGAGCGTACAAATGGAACCAAATGAACCTGTTAGGGAGGGTTCAGAAAAAAGAAGCGTCTAAATAAATCTATTAACATGGTGAAAATACATCTTGATGATGTCATCAAGATGTTAGTGGTTTTCTTCAGACCTCCATTTCTTGGGAACACAGAATGGGGGAACCTTTTTATCATGTCCACCCAACACCTCTAGGGTATACTAATGACATATTAGAATGTTGAAAATGGGTGGACTTCCCCTTTAAAATGTTCATCATGTGAATTAGCCCAAGACTACACAACTAGAAAATGAATGTAGAAGATAAATGGTCATTTTCATCTGTATGTTAGACTGTTTTGTTTCCCAAATCCAGCCTGGAATTGTGGACAAAAGTAAAAGAAATCTTTGGGTTTTTTGGGGCTGAAATGCCATCAAATGCTGGTCCGTGGCTCAACTGCCGAATAAATAGTGGGCCCTGGTTCCAGCCTAGTAGGGCTGGCTAAATCCGGCCCTGAAATAAAATGTACTCATTTACGTACGTATTTCCCTCCCTCCCCCAGAGCCTCACTTCGTGTCCATGTACGACGTGGGCCGCTTCGCCTACATCTTCCTGCGGGAGAACGCGGTGGAGCACGACTGCGGCCGCACGGTGTTCTCGCGCGTGGCGCGCCTCTGCAAGAACGACGTGGGCGGACACTTCCTGCTGGAGCACAGCTGGACCACCTTCATGAAGGCGCGGCTCAACTGCTCGCGCTCGGGAGAGATCCCCTTCTACTACGACGAGCTGCAGAGCACCTTCCACCTGCCGGAGCAGGACCTCATCTATGGGGTGTTCACCACTAACGCGTGAGTTTGATACCCGCGTTTTCATTGTTTAATCCATGTTTTAGAACACATTCTGAACAGGAACCACCTTTAGGTGTTTCAGTTTTTGAAAAAGATCAGATCTACAAGCTCATAGGGCACAACTCGGTGGCGTGCTATGACCATGGAGAAAATCTTAGTTCCTGTGATTATTATTTTTTTTCAGGTACAAAATTTGGTTCCAGGCACAAACTTTTAGTTTCAAGGAGAATTTTTTTGTTCCAACGAGAATTTTTTGTTCCAGGATTTTTTTTTTGTTCCAGTGATAAAATATTAGTTCCAGGGACAAAATATTAGTTCCACGGACAAATTTTTAGTTTGAGGGACGAAATATTAGTTCTAGGGACAAATTTTTTGTTCCAGAGACCTCCAGGAAGTTCCCTCGAACTTTTCAGATGCGGGGTCAAATCATTCTTTTTGTTATTTTTTGGCCAAAATAGGTTAATTCCTACGGGCAATCAACTGGACAGAAACGTATATGAGGCACGTGTATACAAGCGACCACACCGTTTTAAAGTGGATTTTCTTGATAAACAACTCATCGGTTGGTGCAGTGGCTCTTCAATGTTATCGTTAAATATATAGGACGTCTTGGAGTGCACCCGGACCTGTTATTTTTTTTTCCACAATAACTTGCTTTCGCACACCTAGAATGAGATGTCATAACAGGTGCGTAGGCCAGTAGACAATGATGAAAAGAACACTGTTATCGGCTCGGAACAAGAGTAATTGTTATCTGCTTGGTGCAAGAGTAATGGTTTATTGAAAAGCAAAGTTTCTGTCCCTCCGGACCTTCTTCAGGCATTTGAGTACAAAAAAAGGTACAAAGTACCGCATTGGTATTGGAGAGTGATCCCAATCCCAGGTTCCAGTGTTGTTTGTCTGTTTGTTTGTCTATTCTTTCTTTCTTTCTTTGTTTGTTTGTTTGTTTGTTTGTTTGTTTGTTTGTTTGTTTGTTTGTTTGTTTGTTTGTTTGTTTGTTTCTTTCTTTCTTTCTTTCTTTCTTTCTTTCTTTCTTTCTTTCTTTCTTTCTTTCTTTCTTTCTTTCTTTCTTTCTTTCTTTCTTTCTTTCTTTCTTTCTTTCTTTCTTTCTTTCTTTCTTTCTTTCTTGTTAGTTACTTGTTAGTGACTTTTGCAGCAACTTTCTATTTTACTTTAGTCTTCGGCTTAAAACTTCATTTAGCTTTAGTCATACTTTATTCACCTGAAATGTTTTAGTATTCGTCCAGTTTTAGTCGACTAAGTGTCATGTGGTTTTAGTCGACTAAAATGTATTTTTGCAGGCCTTGATGCCGCTGTAGTGACAGACTTGACACATGCTGAAAATAGTCGATCTACAAGTAGAGGTCCTCTCTCTGTCTCTCTCTCTCTCTCTCTCTCTCTCTCTCTCTCTCTCTCTCTCTCTCTCTTTCAGAACAGTGCTGGATAAGGGTAGGGTTGTATTAATAGCCTCTAAATGCGACAAAAAGGAGAAGATGTTGGCTCTTCAGAAACACCATTGTAATTTTAGCCAGACCAGTAGTACTACACTACAGTTTCCCACCAGATCAATTTGCTGCCAAAGACAGACTCACAACGAAATGATTTAAAGTGAAGTTCCCCCCAGATTCCAGATAAAGGTTTTTGCTAATGGTAAAACGGCTCCTCCTGCGAAACCCCAAAGAATCTGAATGGAGTCACGCCTAAGCAGCCACGCTAGTGCACGGGATGACGCATCATTTACCTTCATTACCGCTAAATAATCTCTCCCTACCTCTCCAGGGGTGGATGTAACATTTCCCAATTGGGGGGGCAGGAGAAAATGGTATGGGGGCGGCTTCATCGGGCCGGATAAAGCCGCACCCATACCATTTTCAGTTACAGGACTTTTATTAGGCAAGTAAAGCATGAATAATAACATCAGTTGTTGTTGAAGTTGCAACAGACACGCAGCATGCATAAAGCTAAAGGTCTGACTCAGAGAGTTTTCTGTTTTCAATGATGAAATGCTGTTGGTTTAGTGGTGACACAGCTGTAGTTAGTAGCAATAGTAGTGTTTCAGATCATTTTAAATATAAGAACTTTAATTTGAAATATCTTTGAATTGGGTTGTTTTGCATGCCATCGTGTTTGGTGGGGCAGTCAGGGCATTTAGGGGGCATTGCCCCCCCATGCCCATGACTAGATCCGCCCCTGTACCTCTCTCCTCTCTCTTTATTTACTCAGTGACCTGACGGGGTATAGCCCTGGGGGAGCCCCACAAGGTTTTATTTTACCACCTAACCGCTGTAGAAACACATTACAAAAGTAGAGAAGCGTGAGCTCGCTGAGCAATGAGCCGCAGTCACTTCAAGCTGCCTGTTCCCTGAACGCTGCCAAGACCCCCACCATCACCACACACACACACACACACACACACACACACACACACACACACACACACACACACACACACACACACATGCACCAGGCGCGGATCTAGGCATGGGCATCGGGGGGCCTCATCAAACACAATGGCATGCAAAACAACCCAAAATATTTCAAATTGCTTATATTTACAATGATTTGAAACACTACTACTAACTAACTACAGTTGTTTGCACCACTAATGGCACTAAAGCAACAGCATTTCATCATTGGAAACAGAAAACTCTTTAGCTTTAGCTTTATGCATGCTGCGTGTCTGTTGCAATTTCATCGATGAAGTCGCCCCATAACATTTTTATTGCCCCCCCCCCCCCCCCCCCCATATTGGGAAATATTACATCCGCCCCTGCACCACACACACACACACACACACACACACACACACACATACACACACACACACACACACACACACACACACACACACACACACACACACACACACACACACACACACTGCTTGGCAGAGTGTAAAGTGGTATTTTGAAGGGGAGGAGCGAGAGAAGGGAGGCCTGGAGGCAGAGGGTTGGCTCATAGGAGAGCTGTCGTGTTGCATCGTCATGAGATGGTTGGATTGATTGATGGATGCATTCATTGATTGATTGATTGATTTTAGAATACAGCGGTGGAGTGGCTGGATGGTCTCCCCCATAGTTAGTTTGGATGTCTCTCTGAGCAAGTCGCTTAACCCGAATTGCTCCTGATGTGCTGGTCCCTACCATAACTTTGCATGATTTGTGAATGGGTAAATGCAATCCACAATCTATGTAGAGAGCCTTGTGTAAAGACTTAGGCCCTCATTTATCAACGTGGTGTACACCCAAAAATGAACGTAGAGCATGCGTAGAGCAGAATTCCCACCTTGTTTGACATATATCATTCCCACCATGAACTTGAAGTTGATCCCACGTCGGACAAAACCCACGTCAGGTCGGGAGCTGTCGTAGGATTTGTCCTTGCCTGTTTTTCTGTCCTAAACAAGCGGAGCAGCATTGTCTGAACTGCAGAAAGGTATCTAAAGTTATCTATTCACTCCTAATAGCTATAAAACCTAATAAATGATACAGATGAAAAATATAATATAGGTTTGAAAAGGCATATTATGCGAGATTACATCCCTGATCCCGGTGGGGTGAAAATAAAATAAAAGCCACTTTTATTTGCAGTGACAAATACATGCACAGCCTGACTATTTAAAATGATATTATATGCTACATTAGTACAGGTATATCATTCGCCTCAGTCACTCAGATAAACTGCAGACCTACAGTAGGCTGCTTGTGAGAGCAATTTCGGTAGTCGTGATCGCGGATCGGCGGGAGATTGCATCGATGTGGATCTACAGTAGCCTACGTCTGGTTTGTACAATGGTCTGCACGAAGGATAGAAAGCTTGAGGGGGAGATAGGTAGGCTACGTGCGCTCTTCCTAAAAATGCATGGATTTAATCCTACACTACAGAATACAAACCTGTAGCCTATTCCATTTACTGCATGTAATAAAAAAAAATGTGGTCCGAGGACCACCAGTGGTTCTTGAGAGGGTTCCAGGTGGTCCCCAGGCTAAGTTGGTTAACCAGATGAAAAGTTGGTTTAGCCAGATGTAACTCTTGAGAGTGTAAACTAAAGTGGACCCTTGCGGGTCCAAATACCATGCTATTATTTTACTTACTGAATAAACAAGGCAACTTGCGTGTGTCCGTGTGAAACAGAGAGGGAGGGCGCCGCGGCAAGCAGCGCAATCGGTGGAAAGTTTTTATTCATTAATGCCTAATCCTGATGAAAAAAAGAATTAAATAAAAGCCACTTTTATTTGCACTTTTATTTGCAGTGACAATAGCCTACATGCACAGCCTCACTATTTACAATTATGGTCTGCACGAAGGATAGAAAGCTTGTAAATCAGCACACTAATATGTAACACCTGCACTCCTGCAGTCATGTGCCTGCCATCGATTCATTTATTAATCACCGGCGATCACATTATATGGTTGATATGAGTTTATGAACTGTCTTGTCACTGCTGGCAGTTATCTATCTCTGATTTAGGCTACGTGGTCACTCACAGGCAGCAGTCCGACTCGGGGGGAGAGGGGGGGCTGCGCTCTTTCTAAAAATGCATGGATTTAATCCTACACTGCAGAATATTAACCTGTAGCCTATTCCATTCAGGCGATGTAATAAAAACTGGTCCTATAGGCCAGTAGTTTTCAATGTGGTCCGAGGACCACCAGTGGTTCTTGAGAGGGTCCCAGGTGGTCCCCAGGTAACCAGATGAAAGTTGGCTGTTGAGAGTGTAAACTAAAAATAAAACCAAATGCCATGCCTACTTAAAACAACGGCGAACGGAGTTGCGTGTGTCTATGTGAAAGGGGGGGGGGGGGGGCTGGCTGGCTGGCTGGCTGGCTGGCTGGCTGGCTGGCTGGCTGGCCGCAGGAAGCAGCGCGATCGGTGGAAAGTTTTTTATTTTTTCCCCCCTCATCACCATGGTTGCTGGTCGTATTGCAGTTGTTAATGTCGCAAAGAAAGGGAGGAGCGGCCTGTTTCCAAGGGCGTGCCAGATTGATTTCAGCCGTCACATTTATCATCGTAGGAAGGAAATTAGGATGGACTCAGCTGTTTGGGATCGCTTGATATATGCCGGGTGGAGTTGTGTGCACTCCAAAACCCACGTTGAAATTTGGGGACGAATCTGCACTCCTTTTGATAAATGAGGGCCTTAGTACTAGTACTGACCAAAGACTGACAAGTTTTGCGTCGCGATGGGCCGTGAGCTTGTAACTCTCTTGTCTTGTTTTGTCGATGTAAGTCACCGGCACACAGTTACGCACAGCAGTGGTTTTCAACCAGTTGTCCGAACACCACAGCTGGTCCTTGAGAAAGTTCCAGGTGGTCCCCAGGCTAAATGATGGAAAGTTGGTTTCAACAAACACTGTACACTTTTTGCGAGAAAAAAAATCATATTTTTCATATTAACATTAATACCTGATGATCATGTTTTAGGATACAAAAAAATCATGGCACTCGTTTACCGGGGCAGTGCTGGTTGTCAGGTATCAACACACTTTTAGACCGAAATGTTTGTGCCAGCATGGATGAGTACATTTATTTATTGATCGGCCCTTGTCTTCATCGTTTAAACGAGAGGTTTTCATCCAGTGGTCCGGGGACCCACCAGTGGTCCTTGAGAGGGTTCCAGGCGGTCCTCAGCTAAATAGAATAGTTGGTTAACCAGATGCTACTCTTTGAGAGCGCAAACATGAAACTTGCGGGTCCATTTGGTTTCATGTTTACACTCGTGAGAGTTAAAATATTCATCATCTGAATTAACCCAAAGTCTACACAACTAGAGAATGTAGAAGATTAATGGTCATTCTGATCTGTATGCTGGGCTGTTTTGTTTTCCAAATCCGAATCCAGGACAAAACCGAAAGAAATGTTTAGTTTTGGGGTCTGTGGGGCTAGAATGTCATCAAATGGTGGTCAGTGGCTCAAAGGCTGAATCAATAGTGGGCCCTGGTGTCAAAAAGGTTGAAAACCACTGGTCTAAACAGTAAATGACCTCCTGGGCCGCTATGCTCCATAACAGACTTGATAAGCCCAAAGCTTATTGATCACGGCTAATCAATAAGCGTGTTATCAGGTTTGTTCGGGTAGCTGTTATCGAGCTCCATCCCTAATCTCCAGGTTGGCATACATTATGTTAACACTGTGTTATTAGCTTAATGTTTCGATTTGTATTTTATACATTTCCTCGAGTCAATAATCACATTCCCAAAATAGGGACGGTTAAACATTTAAACAAACTTAGCTGAATAATTGAGGCATCTTTAGCTATATCTTACTTTATTGTGCTTCCTGACATTTATAAAGCATAATATAGTCTTCCTTAAAGGAGAATTCCACACCAAAACACATTGGAGCCTTTTTTTTCCACATTTCTGTAACTCCAAAGTTATTTTTTTAATACATCACATCAAACCACACACTACGAGATGAATAGACCACTACATGATAAAAAAAAAAAAAACTCATGTAAAGTCTGCCCCAGAGTGACATAAAACACATGTGTGTGAGTATCAGTATACTATTAAAATATGATGTGTGGGGGAAAAAAGTTTGGAGCTACAGAAATAACCACATTAGAATAAAGACAACCTGCACCAATGTTGGAAGGGACGGGGACCTCAAGGGAGGAATGTAGAAAAGGGGGCATCTATGATAAAAAATCTAAGGTAGATCACATCGATCAAGGTAGATGGATGCCAAATGTGTTTTGGTGTGGAATTCTCCTTTAACTTCCCTGTGCCCTGCACTGTAGTACAGGAATTGTTGTGGAAGATTAACAGCACTGTGGTTTTCACAAAGCTTAAATCGCAATGCCAAGCAAATTTGAACACTCTCAAAATTCACAAAAAGCCTTTTGCGGCAACTAAACACACAAACAAGACAAGACACTATAGTTATCCCAAAAGGACCAACAAAGTGTGGAATGCAAACCTAACTGTGCTGCCAAAAACATTACTTCTTTGTGGAGTGTGATGCTATTTCACCAGATATCTAAATTAAAAGTAGGTAATCATGCATACACTTGGGGTCATATTATCAACCCCATTACTATGCAATGAACAGTTGGAGTGTCTTCAGAGAGTCGGTGGAAACTTAAGTGCAGTTACTGTAAAAAGGAGTGCCGCATCTACACTTTTCCCCGCGATGCTTACGACAGTGTAGTGATTAGCGGAAGTGGAAGCAATGGACCAAGGGTAGAGAGGCCGGATGAACAGCTGGATAATGATCATGAATAAAACACACAAAACGAATTGCTTCTCGAATACCGGTATCATCCTAACAATCAAGGCAAGAGACGATCAAGAAATTAATTCTGATCACACTTGCTTGCATAAACATGGCTAAAAGTATACCTGTCAAACAGCGCTGCCCCAGTAAACTAAAGTCCATTTTGTCAAGATTTTATTTCCTGAGAAAACAGAGAGAGCTGCCGAAGCAGACAACCCGCAACACTCCATGTTATGAAAAGTTCTTCTAGGTGCAAGGCTCAAAAATGCAGAATAAAAAAGAGAAATGCCAGCACTCAATGAATGTCCTTTTTGTGTATCTTTATTGCACGTGGAGGTAAATAAAGATACACAAAAATGACATTCATTGAGTGCTGGCATTTCTCTTTTTTATTCAAGATTTTATTTCCTGACACTAGATTCTAGTTTCTTACACTAGTTTCTAGATTCTGCCACTAGTTTTTATTTGCTGACACTAGATTCTACCGTAGTTCCTGACACTAGATTCTAGACTCTGAACACTGCATTCTAGTTTCTGACACTAGATTCTAGTTTCTCTGGAAAAGTCTATGTCCCTGTGTCAGTTATGGTAACATATACCAAGGACCACCAGAATTATCTATATTTGGCTGCAGACCCCCATCTGAAAATCTGTTCAGGGATCCCCCAGAAGAAAAGATTTGAGTTAAAAATGTTTGCTTCTGAAATAATATATTCAAAGATTTGCGCCACAGTTTTCCAAAAATCGCAGACCTACAAGCTCATAGCGCGCCACCGAGTTGCGCGCTATGAGCTTGTAGGTCTGCTATTTTTCAATAGCTAAAGCAGAACAGGGGCACCCACTGGCCTAATGGTCCAGGTGCAGTTCCTTCAATATCATTTTAAATATATTATTCAGAATTTGTAGCCTCTCAGCGTTCCACAAAATAATAGAAAATGCTCCATAGCGGGCGCGATAAGAACTCGGATCGATATCAATCAGGTGCTCGTGATAAGCCTGGTCAATATGGTGCTCGTTATAAATACAAATTAGAGCTCCATACCTACGACAATAGGGAAAACACAAGCCCTATGGGTGTTTCATTGCGCAGACAGAAATAGAAAAAAGCCCATTGACTTCACCAGTTAAGTCTTCGTACCATTTCAATCACAGCATCCCAGGAGAGGAGGAGGTCAGAGCTAAGAGTTCAAACTCACTTCAAGATTGAATGTCTCGGACCATCTCTATCACTCTCCTGTTTGTGTGAGTGCTGTACCCAAGAGAGAGAGAGAGAGAGACGCTCGATTTCTTTTTTGTTAGGAGACAGAGAACAGGCCAAAGGAAGTGTAAACAACCACTAACAGCCCCGAGGCGGCAGGCTGAGTAGGTCGGTGTGAGGTCCAGAGCCTCTGCTCCACACTGTATAGGAGAGGACTGGCTGGGATATCGATACTAAAATGAGAGCCGCAGGGCACACAGACACACATGCACACCCACAGCAGACTAGTATACCTGATCACTAGACTTCTAATTGTACTATACTGCACGTCAGTGGTTTTCAACCTTCTTGATACCAGGGCCCAAATGGACCCTTGCGGGTCCATTTCGTTTCATTTTTACGCTCCCAAGAGTTCTATCTGTCATTTTTATGATTCCACCCTACCAGTTCATTAAGTATGCCTGGTTTGCCTGGTGGGTGGTGATGGGTGGAGATCCACCTGAACTGAAGCCACGCCCACAGCTTTAGTTGCATGATAAAGGGGGAGGAGTTAGGGGAGGGGCTGAACACGTGATGTCACTACAGTATATTGAAGTTTTTTTCATTGGCACGTTTGACTGGAAAGGTTCAGCCCCCAGGAAGAAACCCTAAATACAAAGGGAAGACATCATTGCACATAAAAACACACACCAAGGGGTCTATTTACATACTGTCACCTCTTAAACATGTACAAAATTAAAAGAAAAAAATACAAAAAATAACGGCACCTCCTCTTTAATATTATTTCATTGGTTAGAAAGGTCAATTGTCTTCCGTCTGTTAGAAAAGTACTGTATTAACATAAAAAAAGGCTCTCATGACAAGTGATGACAGTGAAGTGGGAGTTGTGAAGTCCTGTCTTTTAACAGTGATTGCTGTTAAAGGAAGGCTGAAATGCTGAAATAATTAGACGCGCACACACACACACACACACCACACACACACACACACACACACACACACACACACACACACACACACACACACACCACACACACACACACGCGCACGGTGCAGTATTTATATTCTCTCTCCTCCTCCACTCTCTGCAGTAGGTTTTATTATCCTCATTATGAGTCTGGACCTGCCTGTCGTCCATCTGCAGAACGTGACCAACGGGGGCATGAAGCGTGATTAACTATGTATATATGGGATATTTTTAAAGCTTCTCTAAACTTCATTGGATTCTACATCAGTGGAGATGGACAGGGAGTGGAATGAGGGCCGATAAGCACTGTGGACTTTGGCAGCCAGTTTCTGTTTTACTTTGGTCTTTTGGATTGAAACTTAATTTAGTGTTAGTCATAGTCATACTTTATTCACCTGGAAAGTTTTAGCATTAGTCCAGTTTTAGTAGTAGACTAAAGGCCTTATGATTTACACTGGCAGCCAAATCTAGCCTGAATCAGACCTGTGTCACTTCAAGGTACAAATTCAGTTGATCTAACATGTCACGTAATTCATTTCTACAAATCAGACTCAGGGGCGGATGTAACATTTCCCATTTGGGGAGGGGAGGCAGAGGAAAATGGTATGGGTGCGGCTTCATCGCCTGTGACGCGAAGCGACACGGGCGATGAAGCCGTACCCATACCATTTTTGGTTACTGGACTTTTATCAGGCAATTAAGCATCAATGATAACATCAGTTGTTGTTGAAGTTGCAACAGACACGCAGCATGCATAAAGCTAAAGGTCTGACTCAGAGAGTTTTCTGTTTTCAATGATGAAATGCTGTTGTTGGTTTAGTGGTGACACAGCTGTAGTTAGTTAGTAGCAGCAGTAGTAGTGTTTCAAATCATTTTAAATATAAGCACTTTAATTTGAAATATCTTGGGTTGTTTTGCATGGCATTGTGTTTGGTGGGGCAGACTGGGCATTTAGGGGGGCATTGCCCCCCATGCCCATGCCTACTGTAGATCCGCCCCTGATCAGTTTTGTGTATGACTGTGTATGTATTTTAGCAGGCCTTGATGCCGCCATAATGACAGAACTTAACACTTGCTGAAAATATGCGATCTACTGTACAAGCAGCGGCGGCGGTTGTATTTCAATGTTTTGCTCTCTCTCTCTCCTTCTCTGTAACAGTAACAGCATCGCGGCCTCGGCCGTGTGTGCGTTCAACCTGAGCGCCATCACCCAGGCGTTCAACGGGCCGTTCCTCCACCAGGAGAACCCGCGGACCACCTGGCAGTCCACCCCCAACCCCATCGCCAACTTCCAGGTAAAGCCAGTTGACCCAGTTGGCTTCCATAATTGTGCATATTGGTCATCATCTCGTTCAAGTTTAGATCATCTTGTGGGGGTTCTTTGATGTGACCAAGTCTGAGCGCCGCTGACAAAACGTAGCTTTTGTATAGGATTTAAGACAAGGTTTTGTAATGCAATGTGACATAAACTCTTTACCCCATAACTGTACATACATTACATTCCTCATTTTCAACCGTGCACTCTCCCACAAGAACACAATTTTACCCCTAGTGATATGGAACTCAGTAGTCAATAGAATATCTCCAAATATATCACCAAAACATTTTGAATTTAAAAGCTTTTTAAAAACTAAAACTAAGGGTACTTTGGGTATGATTTCAGTTAGTTTTGCATTCATTTTTAGTTTTTATTAGTTTCAGTTAACTCAAATGTTTTTTGAATTTTAGTTTTCGTTTTTTTTAGTTAGTTTTAGTTAACTATTCTAACCCTGTCCCTCCTGCTCCAGTGTGGGACTCTGGAGGAGCGTGAGCCTGGTGAGAAGAACCTGACAGAACGCTCGCTGCAGGACGCACAGCGTCTCTTCCTGATGAACGACGTGGTGCAGCCGGTCAGCGTGGACCCCCTGCTGGCGCAGGACAACGTGCGCTTCTCCAAGCTGGTGGTGGACATCGTGCAGGGCCGCGACGCCCTCTACCACGTCATGTACATCGGCACCGGTGAGTCGGGAGTGGGGTAAAAGTAGGCCTGTTTTTTGTCTTGTCATTTACTTTTATGGATACAATTTGGCATTGCAAGCAATCTTTCTCAATATCCTATACTTGTTTTAATAGTGTGTCTGTGTGTGTTGCGCAGGTGCACGCAAATGCGCATGCAAATGCAAGTGTGCATGCACGTGTCCTAAAGGGGAATTCCACTCATTTTCAATATTTTACTATGTCATTAATATACCTTAGAGATGTTGTGTGGACATGGCAAAAAAGTTCCATACAGTACCTACTGGTGAGTGGGATGAAGAGGCTGTGAGGCCACTTTCTCTGCTCTGGATGGATTGTTTTGTTGAAAACAGTAGTATTTTGTAACTTTGGTGCAATGTGCATTAGATATACTAACTCAAAGTTGAACTTTGAGTTCTTTTCCATAAATGCCAACAACTCTGTCAAAAATAAGCCTTTAAAAGTGCATTCCTACATACCCTGGTTTGAAATCCGTCCTCCATCTTGTCCCTTCCCTCTCTGTCCTTGGTTTCCCTTCTCTCTGTACTGACATATTTCAAATTATACTACTAATAACAATCATCATCATCATCTAAGGAAAAAATAAATTGAAACTGCCACTTGAAACTGCTTTGAGACACTGGGTAGACCTCACACATTCATTTGAAACATAGCTTTTTGAAGACCGGCTTTAAAAAAAAAAATACAGTAAGCTACACATCAGAGAGAGATGATAAACAATATGGATATGGCGTCCAGCACCTCTGAGGCACTCACAAATTGGTTTCGAATCTACAGCAAGACGGAACGGGACAGATCATTTTTCCTTCATGATCGTCTGAATAGTGCAGTTTGTACTATAGATGAAGCAATAAGCATGTTAAAATGGATCTACAGCGGTTGAGAGAATCATTTCAAGCTGCCAGAACTTGTTTTATTGAATGAATCATTGTAACCAATCTCCAAGTATGGAAATACAAAATACGTACTGGTTGGATCAGTATGGTGAAAATAATAATAATAATAACAAGCAAAAAAGGCAAAAAATGACATTTGTAAGGAGTGTGAAGCCATGAAAAAAACTTTTGGTCATTTTATCGTCTACATCAAATATTTAGATATTTGATGTTCATTTTAGAGCATCCGCCTCCTTCCTATACAAACCCATTATAACTTAAAACTCCATTTTAACCATGACAGATTATTTGAAAACAACCCATCTTTTTTCTGGTGACTGATATTGTCCTCTGAATACGCGAGAGGGCTGTGGAATTTCATTTACAGTTTTCATTTATTTGTAAACTATTGTTTTATTCATTGGTGCTGTAACTGAAAATGGTATGGGTGCGACTTCTTCGCAACATCAGTTGTTGTTGAAGTTGCAACAGACACGCAGCATGCATAAAGCTAAAGGTCTGACTCAGAGAGTTTTCTGTTTTCAATGATGAAATGCTGTTGGTTTAGTGGTGATACAGCTGTAATTAGTTAGTATCAGTAGTAACTTAGTAAGTAAGTAAAAGTAAATATAAGCAATTTAATTTGAAATATCTTGTCATCGTGTTTGGGGTGAGGCAGACTGGGTATTTAGTGGAACATTGCACCCCCCCCCCCCCCCCCCCCCCTCCCCGATGCCCATGCCTAGATCCGCCCCTGACATTTAAACCCATTTTAAAACCCCCCAGAGCACGGCACCATCCTGAAGGCGCTGTCCTCCACCAACGAGAGCCTGGGGGGCTGCTACCTGGAGGAGATGAGACTGTTCCCTGACGACGAGGATGACAATGACGACGACGAGGGTGAGGCCGGCGGACGACCACGGCGACGACACATCCGGAGCCTGCAGATCCTCCAGGGCGACCGCTCGCTGTTCGTGGGGCTGGACGACGGGCTGCTCAAGATCCCCCTGGAGCGATGCTCCAGCTACGCGTCCGAAAGGTACGGTAGATGAGCGTCTAACTGGGTTTAACCCATTGTGTCCTGTCTAGTTTCTAATAAATAATATTCAAAGATTTGCACCACATTTTCACGAGTTTTCAAAAATAGCAGAGATACAAGCTCATGCGCGCCACTCGGTGCGCGCTATGAGCTTGTAGATCTGCTATTTTTCAATAGTTAAAACGTAAGGCTTAGAACACCAAAACCCATTGTTCCTGTCCTAGATTTCTAAATAACAGATGCACCACGTTTCACGATCTAACAGAGATACAAGCTCATAGCGCGCCACTCGGTGGCGCGCTATGAGCTGTAGATCTGCTATTTTCACATGATGCTTAGTTCAGTACACTAAAGGGTTAAACCTGTGATGTCATGCCGTACTTTATATATATATATATATAATATTTTTTTTTTTTCTTCTATTCATTTGGTTATTAACAGTTATCGTGCCGTGGAAATAGATCTACGTCTCCCGTTATCATTATGATTTACAGTAACGACTGATGCCGCTGCCGTTGAGCTACGCCTTTGATCGTTACTTACCGGCGCCGGTTTAATACGATCCCCATGCTAACAGCAGCTAGCAGCGACCGCATCCACCATTGATAGACCATAATAAGGGACGGACCAAACCGGAAACCGGAAGTGTGTGTCGCCAACTAACTTGTCCGTGGGGAAACATGGACCGAAACATGAAATATGACTTTTTGATGAAAAACGCTGGCACTGGCTACCTCAAAAAATATGAAAAAGGGCTGGCACTGGGAGTGTTAAGGTCTACAGCAGGAGAGGTCAGCTCTCCTGGAATAAGAATTTGGAAAAAAAAATCACTAGTGTTGTAGTTCTCGAGACATTGTCTCGTCTCTAGACTCCAAGCAAATTTTTGTTGTCTCGGTCTTGTTTTTCTCTCGCCCTCAATTGTCTTGGTTTTGTCTCGGTCTCGTCCCTCTGCACTTCCATTTGTCTCGTGGTCTTGTCTTGGTCTCAGCCTCACTTTGTCTTGGTCTTGTCACGATGTCGGAGCAAATGTCTCAGGTCTCTTTCGCCACCAAGACCACTCGAGACGAGACAAAGCAAAGGAAATGTTATATATCCATTGCGCGGACCGAGGAGCCCATTCATAAAGACAGCTGTCTTATACAGAGCACAGCGCTGGTTGATGTGCATATCACTAGCAGTCCGCATACAGGTGCTTAGTAAAATTTGCTTTTTGGCCTCGACCCCCCTAGGTCTTGGTCTCGGCCTCGATCTCGACCCCTCTGGGTCTTGGTCTTGTTCTCAACGCCTCTAGGTGCTAGTCTCGTCTTGATCTCGCCTCGACCAAGCCTGTGATTGTCTCGATCTTCTTTTGGTCTCGTCTTGGTCTCAATTTAGGTGGTCTTGACTACAACACTATATACCACATCATCGACAACCAATATATGGCACATTTCATGCTTTAAAGTAGCATGTGACAGTTTATGACATGGCAAACTAGGGAATTTTCATGATCCTCTCCTAAGCATTAGTTTTGCATGAGTAACTCTACTTGGCCTAAATTCGGCCATAGCCAAGGGAGTGTTTTTTGTGCAAACCTAATGTTTGGAATGAATAATGTAAGTAATGAGTGTCAGGCTAGAGTATAAGCATGTAGCTTCTCAGGGCAGGGACCATATTTCACTGTACGTCAGTAGCGAAAACGCTGCTTTTTCCTGACGATCGATGGGTTCTTCTTGCGCTCCTTCGAGGAATAAACTCAATCTACGCAGACGTTTTAAAAGTGCCGGCAGCTGGAGAGAGGACTCCGTCTTAATTTGTAAACGCCCTTGAAGTGGCGGCAGATGAGTTCGTTCATTTATGAATAATCCAAATAGCTGGCTGTACAAGCGCTCCCAGACGGCTGTCTGGAGGAGTGTTTGTAAACAGCGTTGGGTGAGAGTGAGTGAGTGAGTCAGAGAGAGAGAGACGGAGGGCAGAAGACGAGCGCGCCTCGCCTCGGGTGCAGTCGTTCGACACACTCCAGCGACAGCGGCCAGAGATGACCCTGTCGTTGACGTTTCCACCCAAGTTAATGCAGTAATTATGAAAACCGTCAGGCCCTAGGAGGCAAAGAACTGGAAGGAAGAGAGTTCCATCTTAATGTGGTTATCTCCCAGCTCACAACAATGTTGTACAGTACATGTGCTGTCTAGTTATTTCACCGATAACGACATTTACACAGGATACAGTATACCGTACCGTACGGTATACAGTATGGAGTATGTACACCAGGTTGAAAGTAGTCAACGCATATATTATTCTTATAAATTACAAAATTATACACAGTATGTTTCAATTTACAAAAAATACTATGGCTCTAATATCGTCTTTGTGTGCGCGACGTGCCTACATGCGCACATACACACACATACAGCTAGTGCTAGAGTGAGCCATACGCAAACCCAAAACGTCAACCAGTTTAGCCCCGTCCCAGCACGTTGTGGTACCGCATTTTACAGCCAAAGTCCGGCCTGAAAGAACACATTGGCTGGTATTCTCAAACGCTGTGGTGCAGCCAGGTATGGTGTAAGTCTTCTCATTCAGGTCTGGGGCCTTGTAGTAGGCCAAAAGCCTGTACCACCAGACCTGGGGCCTGGGCTTATCAAATAATTACCCTTAATGATTAAAAGCAAGCCATCAAGAGCTTCAACTCATGAAGCCTAGGCCCAGGTCTGGTGGTACAGGCCTTTGGCCTACTACAAGGCCCCTGATTTGCTGCCTTGACTTACAGTACACCTGGCTGCACCATATAGCATTCGAGAATACAAGCCATTTTCTTTTCTGCGCTGTACAAAAACCAGTGGGCTCGTTTGGTATAGGCGGTAATTGTCTTGCCGTATTCGTGCTTGTGTGTGTGTGTGTGTGTGTGTGTGTATGTGTGTGTGCGTGTGCGTGCATGCGTGTGCCAGAGGTGGATGTAACATTTCCCAATTGGGGGGGGCAGGCGAAAATGGTATGGGGGCAAGTCGCACACCAAACCATTTTCAGTTACAGGACTTTTATTAGTCAAGTAAAGCATCAATAATAACATCAGTTATTGTTGAAGTTGCAACAGACACGTAGCATGCATAAAGCTAAAGGTCTGACTCAGAGAGTTTTCTGTTTTCAATGATGAAATGCTGTTGGTTTAGTGGTGCCAACATTGTAGTTAGTTAGTAGCAGTAGTAGTGTTTCAAATCATTTTAAATATAAGCACTCTAATTTGAAATATCTTGGGTTGTTTTGCATGCCATCATGTTTGGTGGGGCAGTCTGGGCATTTAGGGGGGGCATTGCCCCCCCCCCCATGCCCATGCCTAGATCCGCCCCTGGCGTGTGCACGAGCGTGTGTGTTGCCAGTAGAGGTTCCTCTGGTGATCCGTCACCTTCACCAGGCAGGGAGCGTCAGGGTAAACGGTGGAGACACATCCTGACATTACAAAGCAGAGCTGCGGGACTGACTGTCTTCGCATCGCTAGAACGCTGCCAGCCTGTCGCCGCACCTTAAAACAAGAGTCAAAGTCCATGAGCGTCTGTTCGGAGATAAAAAGAACCGAAGCATTGTTTTTTCTCTTAACTCTTTCTCATTAGACCTCAGGGGATATCAATCAAGAGTAGCGGGGAGTCATGGTTTAAGAGCTACCATTGTGGTATTGCGAGAGAGAGAACAGAATAACAAATATAACTATAAATTTCCTTAATCGCATGATGCCACAGAATAATGGCGGATGCTGGATGATGGTGTGGGTTTCTGAAGGCCTCTGACGTCTGTTTGCTTACAGTATATTATTACTTCTGCGTTTGAAAAATGTCTATGGAACCCCTCATTTTGGTCCAAATGACGGGAGAACGCTGTGACGCATTATTACACATGTTTACAAGAGGGTCCGCCATGTTCAATTCATCATGTGCATTGATCAGCGGCGGAAACACGTAAGCGAACGTGTCAACACTGCACTATTGAAATCCATCTGGTTAAAAGTAGGGCTGTCCCGATACCGATACCGATACCAAAGTATCGGATCGGCGCTTTTTGTCCCTTTTTTATCATATCGGTGTCAGCAAATACTGTATGGGTATCGGAAAAGTATCAGTATTCGGCCCTTATTTGTCATTATCGGGTCACATATTGGCAAATATGCCTGAGTAACCAGTGATCAGACACTGGGGTAAGGGGTTGACACCATGGCAGTTAAGTAAAATGTTAGGTCATGTGGAGTTTGCTTTGGAGTTTCCCAAGTGCACATTTGAGTTTGTTATTGCCTGTTAGTGACTTCATATAAATGTATTTTTTCTTTTGTATGTTATTACTGTATACAGTATAAATTCTTCTCTGGTATCGGTATTTGGTATCAGTATAGGCTAACACAAAGATTGTGGTATCGGATCGGAAATGAAAAAGTGACATTGGGACATCCCCAGTTAAAAGTCCAGGAATTGAGTAATAGTACCATTCATTTGCATCAAGTAAGCCTTGCCGAGCAGCTAAACTTCTCCAATAGTTAGTGGAAGTAATGGTATAAAATGGCAACATTTGTCCCTGTAGAGGTAATCTTTACTTACATGGACCTCACGTGGCCCGTGCCAAGATAGGTGCAGTATAATGTTTAAAAGTTAAAACATAGAAGCTCAGCGATATGACAAAGGCCCATGGAGGCTTGCAACACTCGCTCTCCATTAAGTCCTGATGCTGAGCGCAACAGAAACATCTCCCTATGCCATAAAGCACGTCAGATCCAAGCCAAGAAGGACAATGGGATGCCCATTTGCTTCATTGAAGCCGACGCAGCAGAATTCACACAAAACCCCCCCTCCCCCGGACCCCCCACCCCACCGCAACTCACAGCACTGCAGCTCGACTCAAGTCAAAAGTTTATTTAGTTAAGAGAGTGGAACATTTCACGTGAAGGGACAATACTTGGCATAAAATTGATTCATATTACTACAAAGACGTGTGTGTACGGTATGTGTGTGCGTGTTTGTGTGTCGGGAGGCTTGGGGTACTGCAATTCAGTTCAATTCAATATTTATTCAAGACACTCAGAATGTATAAAACATAGGAAAAAACAACAGAAGAGAAACGCACTATAGACTTGCAGTATCTCTGTACGTACAGGCTAGAGCTCCAGTGGTACCACAGCTTAAATGACATGCCTGACAGAGCTTTCGGCATGGTTGGAAAGTGCTGTTTTGAGCGTGTTAACCTGCACATAAATCTATACATCAGGTTACGTAACACAACATTACAGCAAGCGGGTGCGTTATTCTCTACAAACATTTACGTCCGCCTCAGATGACATTCACTCTATCGTCACGCTTGTGCATATCCGTCTATCCATGTAAGCATATGAGGGAATTAGGGGCAAAGGGGGGATATTATTAGGGTTGGCGTGCACAGTCTGAACACCTTCCGTATACAGTACCACGCAGTAGTGACACGTCACTCACACGGCAACCTGGGCAGGGGCGGATGTAACATTTCCCAATTGTGGGGGCAGGAGAAAATGGATCGCACCACGGGCGATGAAGTCGGAGTCTCACCCACACCATTTTCGGTTACAGGACTTATTTTAGGCAAGAAAATCATCAATAACATCACTTGTTGCAACAGACACGGGATGCGATGGTTTCAATGATGAAATTCTGTTGGTTAAACTTTAGTGGTACAACAATTGTAGTTCGTTAGTAGCATAGTGTTTCAAATCACTTTAATTAAGCACTTTAATTTGAAATATCTTTGGAATTTGGGTTGTGTGCATGCCATCATGTTTGGTGGGGCAGTCAGAGCATTTAGGGGGGAACCTTTGAATCCATTTATAGCCATTCGTTATGGTATATCAGTAGTCTGTATGGTTAAAAAAAAGACTCACTCCACAGATATTTGCGAAGACCTCCTGAGTCTTAAAAGCTGTCAAAATCGCTCTATGAAACAGGACTCAAGGGGGAAACACGTCAATGTCAAACCGCGAGTTTACCGTAGCAGTAAAACTGCTACATGATGAACGGCGTTCACATTCAGACAAATTATGAGTGGGTTACAGTTACAGTGTTACAACCCCCAGGTTCTACCAGAGTTCACCAGCACTTTTTTAAAGTAGACCTGTCAACCATCCCGACCGTGTTTACGAGGACGCTAGCCCCCCTCCCCTCCTCGGGGGGCCGCAAGCCCAAACCCTGAAAGCATGTTGTTTGTTATAGCGCTTCCTTAACTCCCCAGGAAGCCCCTCGTCTGCGGGGTTTATGGCCAGTGGCTGCCGCCGGTTAGCCAGCATGGCGGTTCTTCTGTTGGGGAAGGGGTGAGGAGGGGTCTACTCTATAGTCAGGGGTTTTCAACCTTTTTAATAGCAGAGCCCACCATTTATTCAGCATTTGAGCCACGGACCACCACTTGAGGACATTTTAGCCCCGCACAGACCCCAAAACTAAAGATTTCTTTTGCTTTCGTCCACAATACCATGCAGGCTGGATTTGGGGAAACAAAGCAGGCAAAACATACATACCCAAATGCCCATTAATCTACTGCATTCTCTAGTTTTGTAGACTTGGGCTAATTAAGATGATGAATATATTAACTATTGAGGGTGTAAAAATGAAACCAAATGGACCTGCAAGGGTCCATTTGGTTTCATTTTTACGTTCTCAAGAGTTAAAGATCTGCAGGTATAAGGGTCCTTTTGGTTACCAACTGTCCACCATTTAGCTGGGGACTACCTGGTTGAAAACCACTGTTCTAATTGGAAGAGTTTAGGCATGTTGTTAAAAAGAAATCCACTTGTTGGGTGGTGCTATAACAGGTCATTTTGAAAAGGGTGGTATTTATTCCTTGGCCTGGTAAGAACGTGTGTGTGAAATATTTCAAATACATTGCAGTCTTTGTACTGCAAAAACAGGTCAAACACACTTTTGAGTGTTCCGTATTATTCGCCTGCAATTTCTATCCGGACGGATTCACGGTTTTCAGGCTTTGTGTTCAAGACAGGCCAATCTTGCAAATGTTGGAATCTAATGTGAGCCAATCACGACGGAAATATTTGGACATGTCCGCCGTGAGGACATGCCTATAAAGATACCGTGTAACGATTTGCGGGATTTGGGGACAGAGTCTGGAGGAGTGTTGCAGAAAAGTGTGTTCTACAAAAAGTCGCACTCTCTTAACAGGCAGATGAGGGGGAAAAAAACGATCCAGAGCGTTCGCTCCAAATCCCTGCTTGATGTGAACGGAGGGAATTTGTTTTGTTAAACATCTGTCCGTCTGGCTGTCTGTCTGTCTGCAACTGAGAAGAAAGAAAAAAAGATAAAGCCACTCTCCAGGTGGAACGTGAGCTCGTCGTTTCAACAGCTGGCAGCTGGTAGTGGTGGTGGTGGTGGGGAAAAAAGAAATACAGAATGAAAAAGAAGAACTAGTTTTCATGTGGGTTATTATGCGAATCTGGCAGACTCCCCGAAGTGTCGCTGCCTGGCTTTCCAAGGGCCCCCAGACTTAATAGCGTGTCAGCGTTTCGCCGGGTAATTGGACTGAATGACTGCGCTGAGTGCAACCGCCATCCCTTTCCTCCCGTATATATACTACTGCACCTGTCTTCATATGGCAGAGAGACAGAGAGACAGAGAGAGAGAGAGAGAGAGAGGGAGAAAGTAAGCGTTCGAAAGAAAAGTTTTTTTTTTTTTGATGTTTCGTTTTTCTTTTTGTTTACGGAAATGGTGTGTTAGAAATAGGATACAAGAAGGGCTCGGAACATGTACTTTGTTTTGATTGGAAGGTGGTGGTGCGTGTGTGTGTGGCGGGGGGGTGGTATTATGTATACTTTTAGCTGTCCTCATTTGACACGAGCAGAGAAATAACAGAGAAATCTTGGCTAGTGCACGATTAAGAAACGATGAGCGATATCCACTCTTAACAATACCGATTCCGATATTGTACCGATTATGCTTCCTTCAAACGTTAGAAATACTGCACATAAAAAGCAGCATTGGCGGTCACATTATTATTGCAGCATCGATCTGAGAATGCTCACATTCAAGATTATTTTGAGACATGCTGCATGTTATACTGTGCATCACTAATATGGGCTGTTATCTTATTTTCTTAGAGAGAGAGAGTGGCTCGACTGCTGCGTCTGTACTTTAGTTCTGTTCGTCTATCGACTTAGACAGCATGACAGCTGAGAGAAAGAGGGAGAGAGAGACAGAGAGATTTCTCTTTGGCAGAAATCTGATCACAGGCCAGACAGCGGTTCTGGAGGTGAGAGTCTTATCCGCTGTGGTTAGTTCAGAACGCTGCTTCCAAATGAGAACTGGTGGGCTCGGAAATTGCTTTGATTTTTCGGCTCCGTGCCAAAAACTAGCCAGTATGCGATCCCTTTTCTTTTTTTTTTTTTTTTGATCCTCTTTGCCGAGTTCTGGTGTTGGCAAGGAAGCAAAGAGGCAGAGGCCACAGGAGAAAGGGACTTTAGCAGGGGGAAAAAAGCATGTAAGTGTTGGTCAGCAAGGGCAGGCATGGTTTCAAAGTGCAAAGTGACCTTTAACCAGGGGCGGATCTAGGCATGGGCATGGGGGGGGGGGGGGGGGGGGGGGGGGGGGGGGGGGGGGGGGGGGGGGGGGGGCAATGCCCCCTAAATGCCCAGTTTTCCCCACCAAACACGATGGCAAAATATAAAAGAGTGCATAGATACAAATAAAATAAAGCTCACGGTCCATCATCTATGTGCACTCTTCTCTGTGTAAATGCACAGTAAATTGTGTTTTAACTTTTTAAAGACCAGAGCAGGTCCTGGAATCTATAGACCGCTGTAGGCAGCCAGCCTGACAGCATGCTGCGCATTCGATTCCCAATCCCAACATCCTCCCCATGTCTCCAATACTGCACTATTTCCAAATAAACTGGGGAGTCTGGAGGAGCTCTCTGCTGGAACCCTGCTACTTCGTGAAGCAACCGTGAAGCCTCAAGTTGAGTCACAGACCAAGAATATCTCTTCGTGCAAAAGCTGAATGACATCCCAAAACAAGAACCGCCCCTGGCTATAAACAAAATCCTGCAGGAACAGTCCGATCTCATTAAGCGTGTGAACGTTGCATTGTGCTTAATCAAATCTATGCATGTGAGCGCTTGCTTTTGAAGTGTTTATGAAGTTCACCATTCACCATTTGCCCAGCCTTGTTCTGCGCTGATTCCTCCTTGTTTGTGATGAATTTGTTAAAACATATTTTTTGGGAAAACCCAACTGTGTCCAGTCACATTGCCACACCCAGTGTTGCCAACTTGGCGCATTTGTCGCTATATTTAGCTTTTTTTCCAGACCCCCCCCTTTTCACCAAAATTAGTGGAGAAACTCCTGGCGGAAAATCTAGTGCTTTTTTGCTGGTGAGTTGGGGTGAAATTGGTTGACAGGCGCCAGAAATAAAACCCTCGTTTTTCACCATTTTTCCTCCTATGATTGAGTCCTCCTTCCCTCCTAGAAATGGACCCTTATAGATCTGTTAAATTATATTTAAACATCTGAATTACCTACCTTACACTAGCAGTCAGCCTGTGCTTTTGCATTGGCAAGACCACACTGTGACAAGCTGCACACAACAGTTGATATGTTCAACTACCCAAATATAGCTAGAACAAATGTATATAGATCGTTTTATTTTATTTGTATCTATGCACTCTTTTATATATGCATGCACGGATGCACACATGCATGCACGCACATACATATGCATGCACGCACGCACGCATGCACGCACGCAAATAAGTAAATACTTAGTAAATGCATGCACATACTTTCTACACAGATACGGATATACATATGCAATGCATACATGTACAAACATGCACACACACACACACACACACACACACACACACACACACACACACACACATGCACGCACACACAAATAAACAAATCACAACAGAGAAAGACCCCTTTTACTGGCTTTGCGAGGCAGGGCTGTGTGTGCGTTAGTGTGCTATAGGGGCCGTGCCGTCTTTATTTTTCCGCTAAAGTTCCGTCCTCCTCTGCGACCGAGGGGCTTTCCTGGAAGCCTGACAAGCTCACCTCTTTCTCTCTCTCTCTCTCGGCGTGGGTTTGGATTTTAATGACCCCGCCGCCGCTCTGCAGCCAGCCTGTGTTTGTCTTGTGACCGGCTTAATCTGTTTACTAGTGCAAGAGCTCAACTCATTTTCACTTCGTTAAAGTCACGGCAGCTTAATGGAAAGGACGGTGGGGGGATGGGGGGAAGGGTGTAGTATCCGCCGCACGCACCCAGAGAGCACGTCCTACCGTGTTTACTACCGTTCTGCACAAACCTATCAAGTTGGAAATTGTCTTTGGAATAACATTTAAAATATTTAACTCAGTTTAGATAATCCTCCAAGGCCCAGACGTATTTCTACTTGGGAAAAAAAAAACTGTTTTAAATCTTACTACTAGGTTGTACTACCATGATCTATTAAAAAAAGCAAAAAAAAAAAAAAAAAAAAAAAAAAGTATTTTATTCATGCTATTAATTAATTATATATCTTTTAATATAATGAATGTAATCACCGAAATATATTTATTGCAGTCATTTTACATACCTTTATTAGGGTTAAAGGCTAAAGGTCAAAGGTTAAAAATCATCAAAAATTGCACTTCCAGAGATAAATTGAAGAGGCTAATTGCAGCCTCTGTGGGGGGGGGGGGGGGGGGTATTTGTTATGCAAATATCATGACCAATTTCACTGAAATTCTAAACAATCAACCTCACCCATGATATTTATGTGAAAAAAGAAGAAAAAAATAATGATAATAGTTTTTAACCCATTTGACAACATATTGGTGAGATCAAATCAGATCAGCTCATCTGCCCCCCTAGGCCAGAATCATTTCGGCTTAGCCCAGGCTATTCAGTGACTGCAGTTAATTCCAGAAGTGAAATGTCCCTTTTAATTTTGCGACCATTTGCATGGTAGCTTGTGAATACTGAGAAATATTTTCTCTCTATAGAATTATACTACTACTACCAGGGAACGAAGAAACATTCCAGCACTTATTTATTTATAACTACTGCTGGAATTGACTGTCAGAGTGCAGTACAGATAAACACGTCTGTGTGTGAGTGTGTGTGTGTGCGTGTGCGTGTGCGTGTGTGTGGTACAGGGACTGTCTAGGAGCGCGGGACCCTTACTGCGGCTGGGACAGGAAGCAGAAGCGATGCACCACCATCGAGGAGAGTTCCAACATGAGCCAATGGAGCCAAAACATCACAGAGTGCCCCGTACGTAACTTTAAATGACCCTACGGCACCCCGGCCTCTTTTACTTTACTTTGTTTGTTTTTTTTTTGTTTGTTTTAAGGCTGTTGAAAATAGTTAATTAATGGGATTAAATTAATTCTGTTGATTAATCCGATTACCTTTTTGGTAACACTTTCTATGATCCCTACTTTATAATGCATTATGAGAGCATTTATAGTGCATTATAAATGCATTCATAATGCCTCATAACTACCCTCATAAACAGACATAATGCTTTGTGATGCACTATATCAGTAGTCATGAAACATTATAATGTCACTGTCATAATGAATTATAACAGCTTAAATTCCAAGGATTCTATGGATGTTCTTGAATACTTATGAAGACCACATCTATAATGCATGATGAGGCTGTATAATGCACTCTTGACTGACTGCTTATAATAGATTATGAAAACCTACACATGCAGTTCATGTGAACTGTAGTAATGACTTATGGCATGCTATAATGGCCCATTCATTATCATGAGTTATCATTGCATGGGTTAAGTAAAGTGACACACATGTATGTATTTATAATCATGCATAATTGATCATAAAGCGTCATTGTTGGGGCTAAGTAAAGTGTGATTCATTTGCTTGCATTTAAAGGTAGGGTAAGTGATTTGAAATTCATGGTGTAGTACCAGCCTATTGCACTAGGGGCGTCCAACAGTAGCTACACTATGTGAACCTGCTGCTCGATCCTGATTGGAGGAGAATTCGCCACCACCTGGGGAACTTTTATTAGCTCCTCTGCTAACGTGGGGGAGGGGGAAACTCCATATATGGTTTCCACACCTTATAATAGAGCATTTTAACAGAAAAAAAAATGTGGGTGATATCTGACAAAAGTGAAATCACTTCCCCTACCTTTAAGGAACAAACATGCTTTAAGGTTAATTCTACAAAGAGCAGAACTGGGACGGATAACGTATTCTTCCACCTGCTATCCCCTCATGACAACTTTGTTGTTTGTTTGTTTTTTGTTTTTCTACTTGGGATTGCCACCCATTTTTGAATTGGCCTTGGTGTTTCCAGCTATTTTCAAATTGAAATTGTCAAAATAAATGTGACAAATGTATTTGGTCTCTTGTCCATAAATTCCCACCATACACATTTTACTGTATTTGTCTTGCATAATAATCACTCAAGATGCAGCATAGATTCTTTTAAATGCAAGCAAATGAATCACACTTTACTTAGCCCCAACAATGACGCTGTATGATCAATTATGCATGATTATAAATGCATACATGTGTCACTTTACTTAACCCATGCAATGATAACTCATGATAATGAATGGGCCATTATAGCATGCCATAAGTCATTACTACAGTTCACATGAACTGCATGTGTAGGTTTTCATAATCTATTATAAGCAGTCAGTCAAGAGTGCATTATAAAGCCTCATCATGCATTATAGATGTGGTCTTCATAAGTATTCAAGAACATCCATAGAATCCTTGGAATTTAAGCTGTTATAATTCATTATGACAGTGACATTATAATGTTTCATGACTACTGATATAGTGCATCACAAAGCATTATGTCTGTTTATGAGTGTAGTTATGAGGCATTATGAATGCATTTATAATGCACTATAAATGCTCTCATAATGCATTATAAAGTAGGGATCATAGAAAGTGTTACCAAATTGGTAATTTTTTAACGCAATTAACTCATGTGCACACTGACTCAACCCACTGAGCATTTTGTCATTGAAAGAAATGGATAGAGCACGGTTTTACGGAGACATATATCTGTGTCTCTCTGTAACCAGAGCCATAGAGTATAGCTGGAGGATCTACAAGCATTGAGGGCTTGTAAATCACCTATTTTGATACATATTTTAAAGATAAATGGTTATTTTCACAGATTCTGTTTCTCTTTTAAAAACATGCATATTTTGGACATACTTCGAATGGTGATTAATCGTGATTAAATTAATTTTGAAGCTGTGATTAATTTGATTCAAATTTTTAATCATTCAACAGCCCTAGTGTTTGTTTGTTTTTTGGGTTTTTTTGTGAAAGTTGCATTGGGCGACTGTGGCTCAGGAGGTAGAGTTATTATTATACATGATTCTGTCACAAATTCATAATTTCATGGCATTTTCTTGGCATTCTTTTTAAACAAAATGCAATGTGCATCCGGGACCCGTCATAGTTGTCCATGACAGATATTTCTTTAGACAGACACACACACACACACACACACACAACACACACACACACACACACACACACACACACACACACACACGCACACGCACGCACACATCACATGTGCACACATGCATGCATGCACGCACGCAGAAAGCTAGCTTCTTGCAGAGCCATGCCATATAAATAAAGCCATTGAACGGGATTGAATTATGGCTGAAGCTATGAATAGACAATGACACGTATTGACGCTGGCAGGGTAAAAATAGCACATGCCCACATACAGTAAAACAAACTCAACCGATGACAACCAAAAGACTGTATGTTAAATACAAACACACAAAACATTGCAGTGTGTACACATGACAGAAAGCCAATCAGAAGTCATGCCTCCTGTCATAGAAGGAATGTGAACACAACTTATGATCCATTCCTTGGACACTGAACTGGACCCCATCATCACAAGACATACAACATATACAACATATTCATACTAAAGTGTCTTTTTTTTAGCGAGACTCATCAGGAGGAAATCCACTTTATTGATCTTTCTTTCCAGCAACCAAAGAGATTTAGGAGTCAGAAAGATGCTCTGTCCATCTGTAGTTTGACAGATGACACATAGGAGACTCTGAGTGAGAAAAATATGCCTCCATTTGTAGGCTTTGTAGTCAATGCAGTAGTCAGTTGGCCTTTATTCATACATAGACATCTTTGGTCATGGATTCTGTTCTCAACTTCCTTTCTGGACTACAATTACCATAACGCTTTGGCTCCTGACCACATGTGGTCCAGGAAGGAATTGATCTAAATCCACATACTGCATTCCACACAGGAAAGTCTTTGGGCGGCTGTGGCTCAGGAGGTAGAGCAGGTCGTCCAATGACCCGTGGGTCGGTGGTTCGAATCCCGGCTCATCCTGTCTACATGTCGAAGTGTCCTTGGGCAAGACACTGAAATTGACTCCAATGAGTAGCTCAAGTGTGGACGCTGTCGTCGACTGTTCGCCGCTCTACTTCCCAATGTATGAATGAATGGACCATTGTAAAGTGCTTTGAGCACTTGGGAAAGTGCTATAAAAATGCAAAAATGCAATCCATTCTAAATCTATGTCTGTCTGTATCTATCAGGTGAGGAACCTGACGCAGGACGGCGGCTTCAGCCCCTGGGCGGCGTGGAGGCCGTGTAACCACGACGACGGTGAAGGCTCCAGCAGCAGCTGTATGTGTCGCGCTCGCTCCTGCGACAGCCCCGCGGCGCAGTGTGGAGGGGCACCATGCAAGGGACAGACCATCCAGGTGGCCAACTGCTCCAGGTGAGGCTCATCACACCCACGTTTACAACTACCAGGGGCGGATCTAGGCATGGGCATGGGGGGGCAATGCCCCCCTAAATGCCCAGTCTGCCCCACCAAACATGATGGCATGCAAAACAACCCAAGATATTTCAAATTAAAGTGCCTATATTTAAATGAATTGAAACACTACTACTGCTACCAACTAACTACAGTTGTGGCACCACTAAACCAACAGCATTTCATCATTGAAATGCTGTTGGTTAAAATGCTGAATGAACGATGGGCCTTGGTATGGAAAAATAAGGTGGAAAACCTCTGTACTAGACCGAAATGGCTATGAGTCACGTTGATGATGTCATCGTAAACATGGTCCGTCGCTCCACCGCGGCAAAGGCTTCTGGGTATTAATTAGTTTGGTATAAGTGCACTGTGTTTTTCACTGTGGTCCAGCGGCCATGACAGTTTGTAATTGTTTGAGATTGCGACGGTGGATTATTTTTCTCTTTTGACAACAAGCCATGGAACTAAATTATTTTCAGGGGTAGTAGTATCATGCATCAAAGGCGAATACTCCGAGGTAATCAATCACTTCAGGCACCCTCGGTAGTACGGAATATAAATTAGGAATGTAAAGCAGTCAAACTTTTAAGCAGTTGGGAATTATTTTTTAAAGCACACAGAATGGCGAAATAGTGAGCCCTGCAGTCTGATATGATTATAAGGGCATTGCCCCGAATTAGGGATTGGTTTCAACCATCACCAGGGTTATTATAGTTATGGATTTTTCATTTCAGTTTAATAATTAGTTAGTTTGGACATTTTATTTTCTAATTCAGTTAGTTTTAGTTCGTTTTTAGAGCGGGTTTGCTAGTTTTTATTTAGTTTTTATTTTGGTGAAAATATTTAATTAGTTTTAGTTTAGTTTTAGTTGTTTTATTTTTTTCTATGCTTTGGTTGTCAGGTATAGGATTAAAATGTGCCAAAGTAGGAAACGGTTAGTAATCAACCCTTGCTTTGAGTTTCTTAGTAGATTGGATGATTGCACTCAAGAACACAAGAACAAGAACACAATTTTTACCCCCAGTGTTATGGAACACAGTAGTGGATAGAAAAACTAGAAGCATCTCCTCCTCATGCTGGTCACCAACACATTTTGGATATAAAAGCTTTATAAAAACTATAACTAAGGGTATTTGGGGTATAATTTCAGTTAGTTTTAGTTTCTGAACCCACATTACAGTTTTAGTTTAGTTTAGTTTAGTTTGTCATTTCCAGGACTTCCTCACCAATTTGTATGATAAAGCTATAGCTAGGCTATTCTGGGTCAATCTGGCTCTCTCTGATTCATCCAGGGACGTCCCTTTTTAGTGGTCAGGATTTGTGTTGAAATCAGGTGATATTCTGGGACAGATTTGACTAGTCTTGGATTGCTTCGATGTGGCCACAATCAAGACGTCACTTTATTCGTCACGGTCCTGACCGTGTTTACTGGGATGGCAGAATAATAACAATTAATGCTGTATTTTGATTTCAGGACATTTGTTTTCTGCGTCCTGAGTCCGTTTTGCCTCTTTTTGTCTTCTCAATTACAAAGTTGAGTGAGCAGCACACACACAATGCCAATGAGGAAAGATAGGAGAGCCATGCTGAATCATCATTTTAATTATTCGTGATTGTGTAGGACCTGTACACAGCAATAGAATATATGTTGTTTTCAGGGGCGGATATAACATTTCACAATTGGGGGGGCAGGAGAAAATGGTATGGGGGCGGCTTCATGGCCCGTGTTGCTTCGCGCCACGGGCCATGAAGCCGCCCCCATACCATTTTCGGTTAACACACTTTTATTAGGCAAGTAAAGCATCAATAATAACATCAGTTGTTGTTGAAGTTGCAACAGACACGCAGCATGCATAAAGCTAAAGGTCTGACTCAGAGTTTTCTGTTTTCAATGATGAAATGCTGTTGGTTTAGTGGTGACACAACTGTAGTTAGTTAGTAACAGTAGTGTTTCAAATAACTTTAATTATAAGCACTTTAAATATCTTTGAAATTTGGGTTGTTTTGCATGCCATCATGTTAGGTGGGGCAGTCAGGACATGCCTAGATCCGCTTTTATGTTGCCCACATCTAACAATCACCATTTCTGTACAATTTCGGTACAATTGCACCGGTTAGTATCTTGTTATTGTCTCCACCGGGCTGAAGGCCATGCCACGCAAATCGGTATACAGTATCCCTGCGGCCATTAGACCAAACGTATTGGTCAGACTTTTTTTTTCCCATTTCCCATTTTCCGATTGGCTGAGGATTGGCTTTCAAAGCTTCCAAGAGTGGTCCAGTTTGTAAAGGAGAAATTCAGACTAGAAGCCTGTCTTCCCTTTTGTTGCAGTTCTTACGTTCAACACTAAAGGGCTAGTATTTCCCCTACCATAAACCTTTGTTTTTTTGCTATTTTTTAATGGAATTTAGGATAATATTTACATTATGAAGATACAGTATTTGCAAAAAAAAAAAAAAAAAATGAGAATGGAACTAAGTGAATTAGCGCAACACCCAATTCAATTACAGTATATTCAATTGAGGCCATTTCAGGCTCATGGTATAGGAGAAACAACCAAAAAAAGGTAAGAAAGCCTTCTAGTCTGACATTCTGTTTGAAAATAGTATGCGATTGCTGTGAAACTGCATTTTGATATTTTAGCCCTTTTTACTGAAGTAACTTTTGACTTCCAGACTTTTACTTGTAACCGAGTATTTATACATTTTCAGTATCGATACTTTTCCTTAAGTAAAATGCTTTTAGTACTTTTGTAGGCTACACTGTGTAGTGCTGTGGTTTTGCCTCCTGTGTTCCCAGAGACCTCCCTTTATAAAACTGTGCTAATGAGTGCCTGTCCGATTAGATCAGGGGTTTTCAACAGGTGGTCCGGGGACCACCAGTGGTCCCTGAGAGGGTTCCAGGTGGTCCCCAGGCTAAATGATGGAAAGTTGGTTAACCAGATGTAACTCTTGAGAATGTAAAAATGAAACCAAATGGACCCTTACGGGTCCATTTGGTTTCATTTTCACACTCTCAAGAGTTAAAATATTTATCATCTGAATTAGCACCACTTGATTAAGAAGTTTACACTGTTTTGTTGGCAAAATACAGCCTGGAATTGTGGAAAAAACAAAAGAATTCTTTAATTTTAGGTCTCTGGGGCTAAAATGTCATCCAATGGTGGTCCGTGGCTCAAATGCTGAATCAATGGTGATCCGTGGCTCAAATGCTGAATAAATGGTGGTCCCTGGAGTCAAAAAGGTTGAAAACCCCTGGATTAGGTTATTAGTTAGTAGCAATATCCTCCTCATGATGGCAAGGGTCAGAGTTTGAATCCTGCCCATCTCATCCTGCACATCACTCACTCTCTCTCTCTCTATCCCTGGTTTCCTGTGTCTCTTCAACGCGTGAATCTCAAATAAAGCACAAAGAATCTGTTCATCTTTCGAATAACCATATTCTTTTACACTGTTATATTCCATTTCCTTGGATCTCCTGACATTTCCCGACTCCCCTGACATCCTTAAGTACAGCGAATCAATCACCTCAATCAGCTGTAATGAACTCGAATCTTAGAATGATTGTTCCCTATTGTCCCGAATGTCTTTTGGAATATTCCAAGGAAGCGTCAGGTAATGACCTGCCAGCTCTTCGAACGCCTCCCATTCATCACTGCTCTGTAATACAGGAAGAATCTCCCCCAGAGGTCATTCTTCGCCGTGATAATGGGTTCAACGATTCGCCGAAGAATCCGTAATTAAACCTGACGGAGACGTCTGACAGATGTAGAAATGCTCGATGTGGTTCTTCAGACCTCCTCTCTGCCAGGTGCAAAACAGTTTACACTGCCCACTTTCGTTAGCCCAGTGGTTTTCAACCTTTTTGATCCCAGGGACCACTATTTGTTCAGCATTTGAGCCACGGACCACCATTTGAGGACATTTTAGCCCCGCAGACCCCAAAACTAAAGAATTCTCTTGCTTTTGTCCACAATTCCAGGCTGGATTTGGGGAAACAAAACAGTCAAATTAACATACAGATAAAAATGACCATTAATCTTCTAGTTGTGTAGACCTGGGCTAATTAAGATGATGAATTTTAACTCTTGAGAGTGTAAACATGAAACCAAATGGACCGGCAAGGGTCCATTTGGTTGAGAGTTGAGAAAACAGGCTTGAAAGGTTCGCTTCTGTGGAAGTTACACCTATAGTTACATGTAAGCATTTATTTCATATTTACATGTCAAATTTCAGACATGTTCTAGTCGAATATGTGAAGTCTGCCTTTGCTATTAACTCATTTGGATGAAATGCTGGAGGCAATCTGGTCTTCAAAGACCAGTTTTCTGAAAAAATACGTGGTGCTAAATCTGTGGCGCTCAAACGTTTTCATGCCAAAATGACCAATAAAGTGACTAAAGTGCCACCGATTCGGCATCTCAAAATAAGCATCTACATCTACAATCTCATCACGCTATGAGCTGGTAGATTGTCTACTTTTGAAAGGCCACAGTATAAAAAGGGGAGAAAGCTTTTTATCCAAAAAATAATGTGACACAGACAGGGCTTGTGTTCGCCACACAAGGGGTGTGAGAATAAGCGCGGCAGGCGAAAATGTAACTGCTCTTTTACAGGAAGCGTAGATCGAATCGGAGAACAAGACACTGCCAGACAAAGAGGCACTCAGACAAATTGGGGGAAAGCTTTTTTTTTTTATTCCATGCTGTTGTTGAAGCCTGGATGGATGTCTGTTAGTCTGTCGTGTTCCTAAACTAGGGCCTTCGATCAAGCAACTTTCTGTACGCTTTGGTGTTCAAAGCATTATGTTACACTTCAGCTATTGAAAAAAATATATATATTTTTTTGAAAATTGTGAAAATGTGATGCAAATCTTTTAATATATTATTTCAGAAGCAAACATTTTTAACTAAAATCTTTGCTTCTGTGGGATCTCTACAACATGTTTTCAGATGGGGGTCCGCAGCCAAATATAGATAATTCTGGTGGTCCTTGGCATGAAATCATCACTGACACAGAAACATTTTTCCAGAAAAACTAGACTCTAGCATCGGAAACTAGAATCTAGCATCAGAATCTAGAATCTAGTGTCAGAAACTAGAATCTAGTGTCAGAAACTAGAATCTGGTGTCAGAATCTAGAATCTAATGTCAGAATCTATAATCTGGTGTCAGAAACTAGAATCTAGTGTCAGAAACTAGAATCTAGTGTGAAGTGTCAGAATCTACAATCTAGTGTCAGAAACTACAATAGAATCTAGTGTCAGGAGAATGAATCTAGCATTAGAAAATAGAATCTAGTCAGGACAAAATGGGTTAACTTTGGGTGTTATTTGTTTTCCATACTGGAAAGTTGGCCAAATTTCATATGGGCACATGTCTTTGTCAAACTTGATTGTGTGCCTTGAGCTACTTATAATTACTGTGGCTACAATTCTAATTATTAGTAATTATAAATGGACCATTTAGTATTTGACATTTTTAAAGCACTTAAATGTAAAACCTACAGTACACAAACCTCAATGGCTGCCACCTCGGCTGCTAATCCAGCCCGACAGCGTTTCGTGAGTTTTACTGCCGATCCTGACGACACCTTGCTGCAGGTCACCCCAAGTCTCAAAAACGTTCTTAAAGTACGATGCTGGGAGCTTAATAAAACATTAATTCAAGATTTTTTTTTTTTTGATTAGTCCATTTATTAATTATCAGAACGCTAGAACACTGGCATAGCACCGGGTCATTCAGCCCATATAACGCTCCTTCTTCTCTTAGGCCTATTTTTTTCAAATTTTCTCTTACATTTTTTATCCCCCACCCGATTTTGTAAACTCTTGGCACCCCAGTGCCAATTTCTAATGTGATCCTGGGCTCTGCACACCCTCCGCCAAACTTAGGAGGCAGCGTTCTGGCCTCATGCTTCCTTTAATGCAGGGGTGGCCAACCTTCAATCCCCAATCTACCAGTCCAATATCAACAAATAAAATACAAAATAAAGAAGCAAGCGATTTGTACATAACTGTGCGCAGTATGCAGCGTGTGGACTGGATCTACAATCTAGTGCACATCTCTGTTGTTACAGTAGACCTATAGCTTGTAAATCTGTTCTATTTTTGCATACCACAACAAGCTCATTTTAAACAAGTAACTTGGCGTTACTTGCAAAGTAATGCATTACTTATTACGCATTTTTACAGAGTAATCTTGTTACTTTACTTTTTCGAGCAAAAGTAATGATATTACAGTAATATGTAATCTAAAATTCGTTACTGCCCAACACTGCCTATGAGACACAGATTGAATAGAAAGAAATTGTGGCATTTAATCAGGAACCATTGTAATGAATATGGTCCTTAAACAACCCAACAAACAAACAGAAAAAAGAAACACCTAACTTTAGCACCTCCCTTGTTCCCTCGACACAGAACTATCTCCGCTGAAAATTCCAGACGTCCAAGCTCGTCTACATCACACGACGACGCGCCGCGTTTGTTGTTGTCGTGAGCTCGTAGTCCAGGCTGTTTTCCGCAGAATGTTCTATCTATGTTCGTCAGATGTTCGCCTATGCCCAGAATAATTATGCAATGGACTGCGTGGCTAGACTTAACACGACAAGATTACGCTGTGTGTGTGTGTGTTAGTGCGTCTATGTGTGTGTGTGTGTGTGTGTGTGTGTGTGTGTGTGTGTGTGAATGGAGATGAATGGGACCTCACCTCACTTTACCCCAGCCTTACGGGCTCATGTGGAGCAAGGCCAAGGGGGGTGTGAGGTGGGAGGAGGAGGGACTGCTGTGATTACATTCGGATCTTTAATGTGTACGCTAAACCGAGATCGAACGCCTGTCTCACTCTCCACACAGCAGGGCCCAAGGACGAAGAAACTCCATCGTACTCCCCCGAGTCTTATCTTCTAATAATCCCTCGAAGTTTCATACATTTCAACACCTCATATATTTGCTCTTCTCCTCCTTCTTTTTTTGCAGCCTTGTGATTCCAGGTTAAGTCCGAAACTTGTGCAAAGCTGACTTATCAGGAGTTGGTTTATAAGCGCGGGGCCCACGGGGGGACGCGTTGTGAATATTAAATAGCCATCTGCAGTGCCTATAGAGAGCAGAACTAATGGCCGAACGCTGTGTCCTTCTCGATCCGGACCAAAGTCGAGTCGTTAAGGAGTCTAGACGCCGCTGTGCGATTCCCTACAAGAGGGAATCATCCAAGCCAGCACCGCTGTCTGCTCTCGTCGTTCAGCGTATTGAATGCATGGGGGTCGATTCAACATTCCATCATACTTGATCTGTCCGTGTTGGTGGTGTAATTGCTCTCTGATCGCTTGTTCTATCTCTCTCTCTCGTGTCCTCCCCTTCTCAATCTCTTCTTTCTCCTCTGCTTCTTATCAATCTCTTTCTTCACTTGTCTGTCTTCTCTCTCTCCTTCTTTCTCTCTCTCATCTCTGGTCCCCCGCTCTCGTCTACTTCGCTCACTCTCTCTGTCTGGAATCTCAACCTCCACATTATTAAAGATAGAGTGCAATTAATTTTTTCTACCCTAAATCATGATCATCAGGTATTAATGTTATATGAAAAGTAAGATTTTTTCCCAAAAAGTGTACAGTGTTTGTTAAACTGTCATTTTTATGATTCCACCCTACCAGTTCATTAAGTATGCCTGGTTTGCCTGGTGGGTGGTGATGGGTGGAGATCCACCTGAACTGAAGCCACGCCCACAGCTTTAGTTGCATGATAAAGGGGAGGAGTTTAAGGAGGGGCTGAACAGGTGATGTCAACATATTGAAGTTTTTTTCATTGGCACATTTGGCTGAAAAGGTTCAGCCCCCAGGAAGAAACCCTAAATACAAAGGGAAGACATCATTGCACATAAAAAAACACACCAAGGGGTCTATTTACATACTAAAAAAATCCCAAAATCACGGCACCCCTCTTTAACACTTTCACTACTTTATTAGCGCTACTCTAATGTATTTCACTCCCAGAGATTTGTTTGCGTATCTGCTGTTTACATGCCAAAACCTGTCGTCCATGCACATAAAACTGTTAAAAAGGGACCAAGAGGAGCTTCTTCAAAGACTGTGTCTTTCTCCCCCCACCTCTCAGGAACGGCGGCTGGACCCCGTGGTCGTCTTGGGGCCCGTGCAGCACCAGCTGTGGCATCGGCTTCGAGGTCCGCCAGCGCTCCTGCAACAACCCGTCTCCGCGGCACGGCGGACGCGTCTGCGTGGGACAGGGCCGCGAGGAGAGGTGAGGAGGAGAGACTCCGGTGGTGTGCTGTTGTCCAAAACAAATGTTACGAGGCGAATAAAATAAACTGCTCTTTTTGAACCGCTCGGTTTCAAAAATTGGCTGTCGACTTCATGCAGAGGCCAAAGAGAAGCGTCTTTCAAGGTTCAAGGTTCTTTATTTGTCACTCCAGTGTATGTCAGGACATATACAGGGATGAAATAACGTTTCCATTGTTCCCCAGTGCAATAAGACAATAGACAGTGCAATAAGAAAAGGACAAATACAAACAATACAAGAAACAATAAGTGACGTAGTGCAACAGACTAGAGCAGTAAAGTGCAACTGTAACAGCATAAAGTGAGGTGAAGGTGCTAAGCTACAACCAGGTATAATCTTGAGACAAGTATGGGAGCAGTACCCGTACCGTTTTTTTAAGCTGCAGTCCATTAAACTTATTTGAATGAATTTATTTGTATTCGGTCCAACGCATGGACATTCTGTCCTGTCAAGCTGACATTATCAGTGAAAAGTGAAGTTGATGAAGACATCTCTCTGAATTTGAAGTTGAACTTTAAGGTCTGTCTGTCTGTTCACCCATCCCCTCCCTCCGTGTGTGTGTGTCCAGGCTGTGTAATGAGAAGGTCCCGTGTCCCCAGCCCGTGCTGTGGACCTCCTGGGGGTCCTGGGCGCGCTGCAGCGCAGACTGTGGAGGAGGCGTACACTCCAGGACCAGAACCTGCGAGAACGGGAACAGCTGCCCCGGATGTACCATGGTATTATTATTATCATTAGCATCAATATGTACCAAGGTGTTCTATACCTTGTCTTGCATGGAGAGGAGATATTACAGTAGAATTATTAAATCATGTTTAATCAATTAATCGTAATCGAATAGATTGTTCAATTAGTTGTCAACTATTTTAGTAATCGATTAATCGCTTTGTCAAATAATCACTGAAGTTTTTACCCATTTTCCCACTTGACCATAGTTTTCCCAACCATTTTCAGCATTGTACTGTTATTAATTCTCCCCCATTCTGTGTTTCCTAGAAATGAAGGTCAGTGTGTTTCACCATGTTAATGATTTTTATTTCAGGACCTTTTTTTTCTGAGAGTGTACAAAAGTGAACCAAGTCACAAGTTGTACACTCTCAGGATTTTTTTTAAATGGGTGGAATCCCCCTTTGAGCTGATAGTTAAATAAGATTATTTAACCGATATAACCGATGAAACGGTTAAATAATCAGCCGATGCATCAATTATGAGAATAATTGCTAATTGCAGGCGTTCACGTTACTAATCCTCACTTATAAGTTGGACCTTTGCCGAAGCATCGAAATAAAATAACTTGAAATTAGAGACAAAACAGCAGTGGAGGGAAAAATATGAAAGGATGACACAAAAATAGAAATAAAAACACACCTCTCTATGAACTGTTATTGAACGCCTTTAGTCCAAACCTATTTCTCTCCTGTGACGGTAATGCCTCCAGAGCACTGTGAGAGCCGTGTCAATTGAACGCTTAAAAAACATCGGCGCTGCCGCCGCTATACGATCCATTACAACATCAGAGCGCCTCGGTGTGTCCATTCATCACAGACACTCTGCCGGAGTGAGAAAACCGATGTACTCAACCCCCCCCAGGGGTGGATCTAGGCATGGGCATGGGGGGGGGCAATGCACCCCTAAATGCCCAGTCTTCCCCACTGATGGCATGCTGATGGCATGCAAAACAACCCAAGATATTTCATTAAACTCTTTATATTTACTACTACTTTATATTTACTACTGCTATTTACTAACTACAGCTGTGGCACCACTAAACCAACAGCATTTCATCATTGAAAACAGAAAACTCTCTGAGTCAGACCTTTAGCTTTATGCATGCTGCGTGTCTGTTGCAACGTCAACAACAACTGATGTTATATTATTGATGCTTAGGTGACTAATAAAACCGAAAATGGTATGGGTCCGACTTCATCGCGCCACGGGTGATGAAGCCACACCCATACCATTTTCTCCTGCAACCCCCCCCCCCCCCCCCTACCCCCCATTGGGAAATGTTACATCCGTCCCTGCCCCCTCCCTCTATCTCTGTAAACTTTTCGTCTTCTTCTTCCATAACTTATGCTCAGGCAGCGAACCACTTAGTAGTTGTGTTCCTCGCTATTCTCCTAATTCACTGAGCTCAATAATACAGTTGAGCAGCTCCACAAAAAATGGAAAATGAAGATAAAGGTCCCATTATGATTCAGCCACCAGCCTGCCTCAGAGTCACATTCATTATATGGTGTCGCTTTTTTTATTTCTCGCCAGGCTGCGGCGGCATCTGCCCGGTGACTTGCATTGCAACACTGGAATTTATATAGACAAGTTTTTTTTTTTTTTTATATATATTGTAAAGCACATTTCAATGCGAGACGATTTGAAATGTTTTCACAAAGCATTACGGGAGCATTCAAATGATTTGGGAAACCCCCCGCCCCTCCCTCCACACGGTAACAGGATGTGCATATGCACACACTCTACAGTGATCCTGATTGGAGGAAGGCCCCTCTCACCCTGATTGGACGAAAGGCTTTTCTCTCAAAGCCCAAATCTGAAACTAGGGTTTATGGACCTCAGGGTGCTCGCTAGGGACAGCAAAGAACTCCTTATATGGTCACCACACTCTATGGTGGAGGATTAGAAAGGATAAAAACAAAACAATTGAAGTGAAATCACGTACTATGCCTTTAAGCATTAAGACTTCAAGAGACCAAAGTAAACACGATGGATGGATAGATGGATGGATGGATGGATAGATGGATGGATGGATGGATGGATGGATGGATGGATGGATGGATCGAAGGATGGATCGAAGGATGGATCGAAGGATGGATAGAGTAGATAGATAGATAGATAGATAGATAGATAGATAGATAGATCAAGTCTACAGACGTCAGTTTTTCAAAGAGGATACCAAACTTTTCAAGTTGTTCAAAAGCCAGAAGGGACTTTTTCATACCAGGGCCCAGTATTTATTCCGAATTTGAGTCACGGACCACCATTTGATGACATTCTATCCCCCAGAACCTAAAACTAAAGATTTTGTCAAAGAATTTGTGAAAGATACAGATCAAAATGACCATTAATCATTAATTTTAACTCTTGAGTGTAAAAACGAAACCAAATGGACCCGCAAGGGTCCATTTGGTTTCGTTTTTTACGCTCTCAAAGAGTTACATCAGGTTAACCAACTTAGCTGGGGACCACCTGGAACCCTCTCAAAACCACTGGTGGTCCCCGGGCCACTGGTTGAAAGCAACTGCTTTGGACCCTCACGGGTCCATTTGGTATAATTTTACGTTCTCAAGAGTTAAATCATAGATAGATAGATAGATCGCTGAAGTCTACAGACGTCGGCTTTTCAAAGAGGATACCAAGCTTTTCAAGTTGTTCAGAAGCCAGAAGGGACGTGCCAGAGATGATACCACCGTAATATTTCGACCTCTCTTTTTGAAGTGTTTCTTTTTAGTTTAATTTTATTTATTTAATTAACGAGAGACTTGCCATTAGGCCCGAGACCTTCTGCTGGTATCGAGCCTGTTTGAACTCTATCAGTGGTAACTTTCCTGGAAAACGGACCGTGCCTAAAGGTGTGTATATGGACGATCGTTATCTTGCCCTAAGACACGGACTCTCAGCAGAGGGAATGCAAGACTTGCCAATTAAATAATGCCGTCAGGAATGCAATGCCCGCAGTTGCCACCGCGTTGTGACAAAAAAATGTATATATACATCTTCGTTACTAGTTTCACGGCTCGTTTAGAAAGTTTTCAAGCTACTGGCATGCAGCAAAAATGACTTATTTTTCTCACTTCAAATGAATATGTGCACGCACGGCGCGCCGCGCGCACACACACACACACACACACACACACACACACACACACACACACACACACACACACACACACTTCTATGCAGAGTAAATGGCAAATGCCATGGTGCACTTACTGTAGCACCTTTATCCATTCAATAGTGCTTCACAGTTTTTCTTTGCTTGAAAAAAAAAATAATAATAAGTATTCACACAAGAGCACAACCTTCAGTGGTCAAGTGAATTCTGGCCAGAGTCGAGTGTGACAATGTGCAGGGGCGGATGTAACATGTCCCCTTTGGGGGGGGGGGGGGGGGGGGGGGGGGGGGGCAAGAGAACATGTTGGAGGGGTAAGAGAAAATGGTATGGGGGCGGCTTCATCGCCCGTGTCGCTTCGCGCCACGGGCGATGAAGCCGCACCCATACCATTTTCAGTTACAGGACTTTTATTAGTCAAGTAAAGCATCAATAATAACATTGTTGTTGAAGTTGCAACAGACACGCAGCATGCATAAAGCTAAAGGTCTGACTCAGAGAGTTTTCTGTTTTCAATGATGAAATGCTGTTGGTTTAGTGGTGCCAAAATTGTAGTTAGTAGCAGTAGTAGTGTTTCAAATCATTTTAAATATAAGCACTTTAATTTGAAATATCTTGGGTTGTTTTGCATGGCATCGTGTTTGGGGAGGCAGACTGGGTATTTAGGGGGGCATTGCCCCCCCCCCCCCCCCCCCCCCGGCATCCCAAAAAACAGCCCAATTTACAAACCCGTTCGTAAATTGGGCTGTTTTTTGAGATGTCGGATGCCAGCATGGATAGGTCCGAAATTTGGTAAGGGGATTCTACGTTAGACACGACGGACTATCAAACTCATTGTGTTGCTCCCTTTATCGCTGTTCATCTGTTGTTATTACAGCAGCAACAATGTGAGCACCGCTTTACTGGGTGAAAGGAAATGTTCTCTTTCCAAATGATGCCACACATTGAATACATTCTTAATATGAGCATCTTTTATGGACCATTTTATGCTAAACGCGTCTACAGTATATTTTATGGGCTATTATCCAACTGCTCTCTTATGTAAATGTTGTTCTAAGTGCTCTCGCGGGTGGGTTCATTGTTCCACTTTGCCATAAAGCCAAGATGGAGCTTTTTTTTGCGTTTCCTTCCTTTCACGCCATTAACTTTATCCAGAGTCCACAGCGTACATTTCACGTAGTTTATTACAATTCATAACAAGTTCCTTTCTTCTCTTCCGCAAAGCACTTTCAGATGGCGGCCCTTCCGTGTTTGTCTATCCAATTGGCATGAAAACCTTTGCAAACTATTGTTTTAGACGGCATTTGTAGAATCGGCTTCAGGACTTTTTGACCGTTTGACTGAATGCCAAAGTCTGCTTTTTTAAGATGGCACGATCCTTTGTCATACTTTTGAGAAATAAATAAAGCGCCAACCTGGCAATTAATAACAACAACAGAGAGGAGGGGGACATACCCGTTGCGCACCACCGCCGTCGCCATTGCACGGCATTGGGCCTCAATTTCCCAGAACCCTTTGCATGCCAGTAAGACAGAAACCCCACAGGTCTTAAGGGGGAGTTACTGTACATGAAATTCATGTTTTTAGTTAGGTTTTCATTTCATATATCAATACACCTTACTTTGTAAAATGCCTCCTTTTCTTCGGTTTTCATTTCCAAATTTGCATTTCCACTTTGTTTGCAATGTCCAACATTGTTGATTTTCCAAGCTGGCACGGAATAGAAACAAGCCTGGTTGTATCTAGCATCAGTATTGAGGGCATTACAGATGGAGAGTGATAAACCTGATGACTGGGGAGATAATCACTCAGCATAAAAAAAGCTCACCAGAATCGCGGTCTAAAAAACAACACAAGTATATACAACATAAGTATTTAAGTATTAAAAGACTGATCCTCCCCCCCCCATCCTTAACCTTCCCAGGAGTATAAAGCCTGTAACCTGGAGGCCTGTCCGGAGGTGCGCCGCAACACCCCCTGGACCCCCTGGATGCCCGTCAACGTGAGCCAGGACGGGGCGCGGCAGGAGCAGAGGTCCCGCTACACCTGCCGCGCCCTCCTGCCGGACCCCCACCAGCTGCAGCTGGGCAAGAGGAAGGTGGAGACCCGCGTCTGCCCCAACGACGGCTCCGGGGCCTGCGAGACCGACCGTGAGTGGCTTTTCTGGGCAGCGGTTTTCAACCTTTTTCATACCAGGGCCCACTGTTTATTCAGAATTTGAGTCACAGACCACCATTTGATGACATTTAATCCCCACAGACCTAAAACTAAAGATTTTGTCAAAGAGACAGATACAAAATGACCATTAATCTTCTACATTCTCTAGTTGTGTAGACTTGGGCTAATTCAGATGATGAATATTTTAACTCTTGAGAGTGTAAACAGGATTTTACACTTACACACTTACGCTCTCAAAGAGTTACATCAGGTTAACCAACTTGGGGACCACCTGGAACCCTCTCAAGGACCACTGGTGGTCCCCGGAACACTGGTTGAAAGCACCTGCTTTGGACCCTCACAGGTCCATTTGGTATAATTTTACGTTCTCAAGAGTTAAATCATATTTAAACATCTGAATTACTTAATTCTCAAGAATGTATACAATTAGAAAATGTAGAATGTTTGACCAACTTTAGGCCAGTCATGGTATGAAAAAGGTTGAAAACTACTGGTTTACAGTCAATGAGAATAAATACTGATACTGTACTTGAGTTCCTAAATGTAAAGAAACGTATTATTTTTCTCTGGTAAATCATGCATTTATATAGTAGATATTCCCTAGTCAGAGTAGAGTAGTTACTGCTTGCCTGTGTAGGTTTAGTTGTGATTGAGATGTTGTTCATCTCTATGGGTTTTTATACCATAGTTCTGTTCTGATATCTACGACTATTATGCCCTATTATGCCTATTGTGTGCATCACACAGGGCGGATGTAACTTTTCCCAAGGGGGGGGGGGGGGGGGGCAGGAGAAAATGGCATGATCAGGTACAGGACTTTTATTAGTCAAGTAAAGCATCAATAATATCAGTTGTTGTTGAAGTTGCAACAGGCGCGCAGCATGCATAAAGCTAAAGGTCTGACTCAGAGAGTTTTCTGTTTTCAATAATGAAATGCTGTTGGTTTAGTGGTGACACAGCTGTAGTTAGTTAGTAGCATCAGAACAAATTAATTGAACCCTGAGGTTGATGCCCCATCTGGGGCCATCACTGCAAGCCTTTCTAAATCCACCTTCTATGTATGGATAGTGATGGCTGCCTGTCAGTCTGACACCCACTGAATCTACCTGAATGGCTTTTGTGAGCTACTGGTAGCTCCCAAACCTCTGGTTGGTTGGTTACCCCTGGATTAGATTACTGGGTTTTCAATCAGTTGTCCTTGAGGGAGGCTATAGGTGGTTCCCAATGCAGATAAATGATGGGGTAGTCGGTAACCCTTATTAGACCCTTATTAGATATTTAACTCGCTGGACGCTTAAGGGTGTGCTTGGTTTCGTTTCACGCTCTCAAGCTCCATGTCAGGGGATTCATTCGGTATGTACCACGCTCTCATGGTGTTAAAGAAATACCTGGAGATATCAAGGCATTAAACTCTTTTCAGCTAACAGTGATGTTCGATGAGATGTACTGTAAATTATGGTCAGACTGCCTATGGCAGGATAGTACGAGATAAGGCTTTATACTGTCGTTTTTAACAGATTTCGTGCCGTTGAAATAGATCTACGTCTCCCGTTATCATTATGAAATATAGTTACGACTGATGCCTCTTACGTTGAGCTACGTCTCTCTACGTTGCTTACCGTCGCTGGTTTGATACGATCCCCATGCTAACAGCAGCGTGCAGCGACCGCATATTCCATTGACGGACCATAATAAGGGACGGACCAAACCGGAAACCGGAAGTGTGTGTCGCCAACTAACTTGTCCGTCGGGAAACATGGACCGAAATATGAAATATGACTTTTAGATGAAAATCGCAGGCACTGGCTACCTCAAAAAATATGAAAAAGGGCTGGCACTGGGAGTGTTAATAATGATTTTTGCCAGCTCTTGGCATCATCATCGCCCGGCAACGATTTCATTCTGCGTCGGTGATGCAGTTTTCACCGTCTTCGGTAACAATCTACAGAAGTGTTTCTGTTCGAATTGATGCTGGGATTGAGGTTATCATACAGAACGTCTCGGTTTTATTAGCCCAGCAAGAAGAAAGTCACAAATAGAGCCATATTATTTTTGCCATATGCTGTATCCCTTATCGTTCCACTAGCTGACATACATCAAAGACGGTTAAAGAAAAGAAAAGCAGTTTAGGGATAAGAGGTTCATCATGGTGGAAGACAGCTAGGCCCTAATGCGTATCAAACTCTGGCTGCTTTGACACGAGCAAGGTTTAGAATCACCGGATTGTTTGACGTCTCGGTTTAAAGAAAAAAAACCCAGATACTGTAAACTCCAATCTCAGCAGCGTTTGTTTCCGCACCGTGTTCTTTGGTTTAAATCCAAGCGAAACAAAACAACCAAGAACAGGCACAGGGGGTTGCTGTACATGTGCCGATGTTTGGATATCTGTGTGCGTGCGTGTACACTGCATGTGCGCTCACACATGCGAGGGAGCGTGCCTTGCAAAGCGCACTGCCGCGGCGGCGGTGAGCAGTGCTGATCCGAGCTGACAGAAGCCTTTACCAGCCATCTGGAGCTGCTGCTGTCTGGCCAAGTTCTTTTGTCTAGCACTTACGCAGCCCCTTTGAAATGAGCAAAAACAAAACATCTGAGATATGGATGAAAGAAACATTTCTGCCGACCTAATGGGAAGGAAGCCTCGGGGACGGACGGCACCTGTTTCCCATGTACTGTGTGTGCGTGCACGAGCGCGTTTGTGCGCATGGTGCTTGTGCTTGCAATTGCGTACGTAATTGCATATCCGCATTGTCTGGAAGAGGGAACTAGTTCATTTCTGTCGTGACCCACATTGCACGTCACAAATGATTCATGATGTGAATGAGTGTAGTGTGGATGTGAACACTAGCCTGATATACTTCAGTTTGAAGCTGCGCTGTGTTTATATTTGTGACAAGCCAGTTTAATTGATCTGCAATCAGAGTTTGGCTATAGTGAAGACTCAGTCCTAAACAATTTGGAGTGAATCTGCAGTTGTAACAGCAATGGTCAAGTTGTTTCTTCCACAGTTTTGGTACTGGAAGGGACATGAGTCTGGACATGTAGGAACGTTATCCCTTACCCCAGGGGCGGATGTGACATTTCCCAATTGGGGGGGGGGGGGGGGGGCAAGAGAAAATGGTATGGGGGCGCCTTCATCGCCCATGTCGCTTCGCGCCACGGGCGATGAAGTCGCACCCATACCATTTTCGGTTACAGGACTTTTATTAGGCAGGTAAGCATCAATAATAACATCAGTTGTTGTTGAAGTTGCAACAGACACGCAGCATGCATAAAGCTAAAGGTCTGACTCAGAGTTTTCTGTTTTCAATGATGAAATGATGATTTAGTGGTGCGACATTTGTAGTAGTAGCAGTAGTGTTTCAAATCATTTTAAATATAAGCACTCTAATTTGAAATATCTTGGGTTATTTTGCATGCCATCATGTTTGGGGGGGCAGTCAGGGCATTTAGGGGAGCATTGCCCCCCTAAATATCCTAAATGCCCCATACCATTTTTTCTGCCCCCCCATGCCCATGCCTCGATCCGCCCCTGCCTTACCCTTGCTTTGTAGGCCAACATGTGCATTTGGGCAGTAACTGAGAGCCAACATTTTGGCTGGTCAAAGACCAACTATGCTGCAGCATTCTGGATCATTATGTCCCCACACCAATTTGGCTGTGGCTGCATGCTTGCTTCTCGCTTCAACATTCAGCAGGTGTTCTATCTTGCCAAGATGTCAGACGAGCAATGCAACAATCATCGTTCTTTGTGTATATGCTGTCTGTACCAAGTGTTAAAAAACAGCATGTGCTCGTCTGTTAGGAATGATGAAGTGGCTGACCGGGGATCAGGTCAGATCACTGGTGCGCAATATGTTGGGGTGCACATTTATTTCCAGGCCAGTTAAAGCATGCCATGCATGCATCATCATCAAACCTCTGTGGAATCAATCAGGGATTACATTATTTATTTATTAAGGTGCAAACACGCAATAAATGTCATTCCACTGGTGCACGTTCCTGTGCACCAGTGGAATGACATTTAATTTCTTCCGTGTTCATTTATTTAATGTTTGCTCATTATGAATCTGCTGGAGACTGCTGTGCTGTGATTGGCCAAAACGCTGCCTCACCCCACAACCCCCTCTCACATTAGCACTACCTTCCCCGAGCCCGCCGAATTATTGTTATTATTATTTTCATAATTTGTTAACAACAAAGTTCTGGACCGTTTGCAGGACAAAGCAAGTGTCTACAGGGAAACAGCTGCAGCATCAAAGTATAATGTAGAAGCAACGTAGAGGGGGAAAATATAGCTATATATCTTTTTTGATTTTTGGCTAAAAAGTTTCCCCTATTACCTTTAAATAAAACGTCTGGAAATTACTTTACAACATTTACAGTCTACAGTATTCTTTAAAGCAGCTGCTTATAGTTGGTTAATTAAATTGCTAAGAGCCGGAGGGACTCGTCCATTTGTTACATATTATTAATAATAATAAATTTGAGCGCCTGGCGGAGCCCCTTGTTGTGGACCATCATTAAATCCACCTTCTGGGAAGCTAGTGAGGAGCGAAATGCAGTCGTCAAGTTTTATATTACTGACGCCTGGGTGAAATAGGAGCTGGGCTGACTCCTGGGTGATATACTACTATAAGTCTCTACTAAAATGTCTCCGCAAAGCCATTTCACTTTCATGGCTTCAGTTCATAATCCTTTTATAAAATTATTTTTTTCTATCATACTGTACCTGTCAATGAGGCTGTCTGAAGGATACTTCCTTCTATACCACCCCTTCCAAGTCCAGTAGACGAAGACACTCTGCTAAAAGTGTTGAGTGAATGGGTAAAGCTTGTCTGCAAAGACTTGAAAATGTATATACTTTGGTGTCATGTTTACACATATTATTATTTTTTTATTTTATTTTAGGAACCGCATTTTATGTTATGAAGCAATAAAAAATACGTAGGAGTTGTTCTTGAACCACAATATTTTGTTGTGTTTTGTTCATAAAAACATCCACAGGCGCCGCCATCTTGTTTTGTAAGGCAGACATGCTGAATGCTCATTGGCTAGAGCACAGCCTCTAGACTAGAGCCCTTTCTTTACTAGTGTAAAGACTACAGGACAGGTTTATTTTTACCTTTTTTGATAACAGTTAAAACTGGGTCTGTTGTTTGCAAATGGGTAGTCCCTGGGAGGCTGGGGCTCATCTTAAAGGGGACGTGTAGTCCACCCATTTTCAACATTCTAATATGTCATTAGTATACCCTAGAGGTGCTGGGTGGACATGATAAAAAAAAGTTCTCCCATTCTGTGTTCCCAAGAAATGGAGGTCTGAAGAAAACCACTAACATGGTGAAACATCTTGATGACATCATCAAGATGGTATTTTCACCATGTTAATGGATTTCTTTAGACGCTTCTTTTTTTCTGAGAAAAAAATGTTGAAAATGGGTGGAATTCCCCTTGAATTCCCCTTGAAGTGAACCTGCATCCCAGGAACTCATTAGAGTAGTATATACTGTACACACTTTCTTTTGTTTTACATTTTATGAAAAATGTGTGCATCTAATGACAATCCCGAAATAGGGCACAAAGCACATTGCATTTTGCAGAACATACTGTAAAATGGAAAACCAAATAAATGCAATCCCGTTGTGTGTCTGCAATATTCCAGCTCTGGTGGAAGACCTGGTAAAGACCAGCGGCCGACCCGCAGTGGTCCGTCCCCAAAGCGGCGCTCGCTGGGGATCGTGGGAAACGTGGTCCGCCTGCTCCCGGGAGTGTTCCAGAGGGTTCCGCACGCGCAAGCGCACCTGTGCCACCTCGCAGGGCAAGGCTGCCCCCAACAGCTGTTCAGGCTCCCCCGTCGAGTACCAGGACTGCAACTCCCAGCCCTGCCCAGGTAACAACACTCCCAGAAACACCCTGGGGCCCTCGAAAAAGTTCTTGTTCATCACTTAAAGGGGAATTCCACCAGAAATGGAGGTCTGAAGAAAACCACTAACATGGTGAAACATCTTGATGACACCAACAAGATGTATTCTCACCATGTTAATGGATTTCTTTAGACGCTTCTTTTTTTCTGAGAGCGTACAAATGCAACCAAATGAACCCTAACGGGTTCATTTGGTTCCATTTATTCTAATATGTCATTAAAAAAGTGTTTCGCCCCTTTAATGGTGAAACATATGGTAATGGAACAGGTAATGGAATGGAAGACTAATTATTCATTTGTTTGCAACACCTGTTCGTCCCCAACATGGCGCTAGCGTAGGACTGCTTTTGAAATTCATTTCAAAAGATGTTAAAACAAATAATTTCATTATAAATATAATTTCAGAAGAAGCTCGGGTTGAGGTGATTGAGATGAGTTTGAATAAAAATGCTTACTTTATACTTTATTTCATTTTCATATTCTTTATTTTTTTTATCCCGCGATTTCTCAAGAGTTAAAATATTCATCATGTGAATTAGCCCAAGTCTACACAACTAGACAATGTAGAAGATTAATGGTAATTTTGGTCCGTATGTTTGGCTGTTTTGTTTGTGAAATCCAGCCTGGAATTGTGGACAAAGGCAAAGGAAATCTTTAGTTTTGGGGTCTGTGGGGCTAAAATGTCATCAAATGGCTCTGTGGCTCAAATTTTGAATAAATAGAGGGCCATGGTGTCAAAATTGTTGGTCTTACTCTTACTTTTATCTTGAAATTAAATTAATATCACTCAGACTTTAGTTCACCCTTTAGTCTTGGCCCTCCGCAATATTTTATGTATCTCATTTGGCCCCTTGGGAAAAATAATACTAACTACTTCTGGCTTACTGGGGTGAATTTCAGGGGGTTCAAAATAAAACTCCCGAACCGTGGAAACCGTGGAGTTTTAAAATTGTTTGTTTGTTTGTTTTTATGTGTGCGTGTGTTCCAGTGAGCGGAGCGTGGTCCTGCTGGTCACCCTGGACCCAGTGCTCAGCCTCGTGCGGAGGAGGACACTACCAGCGCACACGCACCTGCTCCAGCCCCGCCCCCGCTAACGGAGGAGACATCTGCATCGGCCTGCACACCGAGGAGGCCCTGTGCAACACGCACGCCTGCGAGGGTACGCACGCACACACGCACGCACGCACGCACGCACACACACACACACACACACACACACCCCGAGACACACACACACACGCACGCACACACGCACGCACGCACGCACGCACGCACACACACACACACACACACACACACACACACCATGTACGTATATATACTGTATATCACAGGGTGCTTTTATTACTGCAAATTTTAGACTGAAGTTGATTAAGAAATGGCTTCTAAATCCTTTACAGCAGTGGTTTTCAAAGGTTTTCCTTTTTGATGACATTTTAGCCCCACACAGACCCCAAACACTAAAGATTTCTTTTGCTTTTGTCCACAATTCCAGGCTGGATTTGTGAAACAAAACAGTCAAACGTACAGATCAGAATGACCATTTAATCTTCTACTTGCTCTAGTTGTGTAGACTTGGGCCCGCAAGGGTGCATTTAATTTTAATTTTACGCTCTCGGGGGTTACATCTGGTTAACCAACTTTCCATCATTTAGCCTGGGGATCACCTGGATCCCCCTCAAGGACCACTGGTTGAAAACCACTGGTTTGCAGGGTTTTCTGATAAACCTATTGTATGTTTTGTATTGCTGGCGCCCAACCCAAGACCTCCAGAATCATATGTATTTGACACGTATTTGACCCCCATCTGAAAGTAATTATGTTGCTCCAGGTATCCTCCAGAGAAGACTTGAGTTAAAAATGTTGGCAGGAAGAAAAAAAATATATGCAAAGATTTGCGCCACATTTTACTAATTTGTTTTGTCCTTCTTTGTTTGTGTTTTTTTTTAAAACCACCAAAAAGAGTTACTACACAGAACTCTTTAATATTAATCCATTAATCCTCATCCTAACTACTAAATATTACATATAGACATATTTGTCAGGCTGAAACAAACATCTGTCTTCAGTGTGCATATTTTCCTGCTCTCCAGTTAGCTCTGTCTCTCTCTCCCCAGGTTGGGGCGGGTGGAGTGAGTGGGGCGACTGCGACGAGGAGGGTCTGCAGCGGCGCAGTCGTGCGTGCGGCGAGGACAACAGCGCGCCAGACGCCGCCGCTAGCCTCTGCCAGGGCAACCTCACCCAGGCCAGGCCGTGCCAGGCCCGCGAGGTGCCAGGTAAACAACCCAACCATTAGTCATTCAGCCATGCTGTGCTGAAAATGGTTTACTACCATTGAGACCAGATCAGATTCGAACACGGGGGGGCTTGTGCACTAACTTGACATTGACGTGTTCCCTCCTGTTACTATAATGAGGGTGGTGAGGCCAGTGCCAGTGTAATGTGTGCAAAAAACGCAGAAGAAGAGGCCACTTCGTCCAGACCCGGAAGTGATGGCCCTCACTAATGAAAGATTAGGGTTTTTTGTTAGAAGGTCCCAGAGACCAGAAATGGATAGAAAAGACAAATCGGTGTGTGTGAAGTGATTAAGCTACTGTAATGCCTTAATTAATATTTTTCTATGTATTTGCAAATCACAACTACAATATGAATATACGAAACCTGATTTATATAGCCAGTGTTGGACGGTAACACTTAAATAAATAATAATAAATAAATATCTATACTCTATATTTGAGCATACCCAACTCAGAAAAACACAGACACTGAAAACACACAAGCTACGAACACTTTGCCATGCATTGTACGTTGTAGATCTGTTCTTTTTTTTTCATGCGACCCTGTGCTAAACTATGACCTGCAGAAAAATAATTAAGTACTTAATCATGAACGAGAAGAAACAGGCAAACTTTCCACAACATGTTGCGATTATTTGTGTCTGACAAAGATGCAAATGTTGTCTGTTGCAAAAAAAACCTTGGAGGATTCAGCAAATGGCTTTTCTTTAACCATGAATAATTCATCATCTAATTTGTTGAAGCGTCTGAAAAGGGGGCAGTTAGGTTTGACCGAGAGGCTGCGAATGTGTGCGGTTTTCTGCTGTTTGGCAAATTTGTTGAACTCCTCCTATGAGGATAATTATCGTTTCAATCAGGGCAGGAATTTCATAGAGGCCACGAGGTTAAGGAAAAGGTCCTCAAATGTTTTACTTAAGTAAATGTACCAAGAGAGCAATTTAGCACTGCTTCGTTACAAGTTAAAATATGGAATTGAAAATGTGCTTGAGTAAAAATACAAAAGTATCGGCACCAAAAAAGTACTAAAAGTAATACTGCGGAATATGTCCCATTTTGGATTCAGAAGGCAACAACAGAAAGCCCGAGGCCAAACAAAAAGCAACAAACAAACTGTAGCTCAATTATTTTTTTTCCTATGTGCTTTTTAAAAAGTTGGAATGAGGCAGAATCAGACAACGGCTCGGACGCTCACCCTGTTTTCCACCACCACCGCCGTTTCAAGGTTGTCGCTTGAACTTGGATTTTTTGGAGGAGTTTGTGCTCAGGGCCAAGACGGAGCCAGAGAGTACGGCATCCGGCAGTCACACGGGGCCTTGTTAAACCAACCCACCTCAGCACTTCTTTCTTCCTTAGGAAGGGGGGTTAGCCTATAGTTTTTTAATTATTATCTGGGGTGAGGACACTGAGAAAGAAGGCTTAGAGGGTGAGTGAGACAGAGTGAGAGAGAGAGAGAGAGAGTGATAGAGATCAGGAGGGACGGGGCGTTTTTGCTGTGACGACCTTAGGCAGAGAGAGAGAGAGAGAGTGATAGAGAAGAGTCCTTGTAACCCACAACGACGTTCAGGGCGTTTTGCCATTAGGCAGACTAGGCAGTTGCCTAGGGAGCCATGAGGGGAAGGGGGCAACCATGAGAGAGAGCGCCATTTTACAGGAGATTTTCCCCGGAGCCCCCCCTTACCAACTTGGTAAGGGGGGCGCCAAGGAAAATCTTGCCTAGGCCTCCAGGTTGCTTAGAAACGCCACAGACGACGTTACAATATGCACAAGTTGGTTTTGAAGGAAAGAAATGGACGGTCATACAACTGCACATTCCTTCATCTTCCTGAGATGTAATCATGTATGTTTAATGGATAATCTCACTGTCGTAATATTTTGCGTTTACATGAGTAGAAATTATCTCCCCCCGGTGTGCTGCTCCACGCTCGAATGTAGAAATATCGTTTTTGTCTTTCTGTCCGTTTCCCTCGCACAAAAGAACATACAAAGGAATGCTGACTTCCTAAAATCTTTGCCTGTGGAAATAATGGGGTAAAAAAGTGAAAAAGATAAAGGAAAGGTGGATTTGTAAAGACGTCAGCATTATAAATCCCTGGCTTGTGTGCATGGGTACATGCGCAGATGTGTACGTGTCTGTGTGCACACTACTTGCAAGTACACATTTTCAGATTTTTTTTTACCTCTATTTCTGGTATTTTCTAATTCTGTATGTTTTGTGTTCTTCTATCCACTCTTCCTTTATATTTATCTCTGCCTACATCTTCCTTCCTCTCTGCATTCTCTCTCTCTACAGTAATCTTACCCGGACAAGAGGACGACCAACGCTGTGGATGTAAGTTTTTCTTACCTCTTTTTCTCTCTCTCTCTCTCTCTCTCTCTCTCTCTCTCTCTCTCTCTCTCTCAACAAAGACATTTGCTTGGGGACCAGGAAACCATGCCACGTCTTTTTGACCCGCAACACTCGCACACACACGGCCTCACTTGCACTTGCACATGCCTCCGACAAGACAGCACCACACTACCCTACCCGCCCTTTCACTTAATCTTTTTGGGTGGGAGCTACAGGGCAGCAGGTTTCATGCCCTGCCAATCCCGTCGAGTCCACACCACGCCGCCCTGATTCATCACAGTCTCTCCCCCGTGGAACAACCGCCCCCCCTCAGCCAGTGGGGTGAAGTCTTTACCCCACTGGCTGCTTAAAGAAGTCAACAGAGCTAGAAGATGTCCGATTCGCTTATTGTGACGCATGCATGGCAGGCGCTGGGTGGAAGCTTATAAATCTTCATTCTTTTAGTGTGCTTCTTTTATTTGTTTCTTTAGGCAGCGATCCCAAATAACCCCCCCCCCCCCCCCCCCCCCCCCCCCTCCATCTTTTTTACTCACCTCCAGGGGCGGATCTAGGCATGGGGCATGGGGAGCAATGTCTCTCCCCTTTTGTCCACCTCTCTGATCACTTCATTGGCTCCCAATGTAGAATCAATGAAAGCACACCTCACTACTGTCAAGGCTTTGAATTGTCCAGATCAATCTTCCTTTTCCACAAGTCTTGAAAAATACGGGGGTTGTGTATAAAGACGACCAGAGTAGTCTTTTTTTTTATCCGGGACAATACGGTTCATGTTAACGATGTTAAAGTATATATAAGCAACAAATCTCAGAATTTCATTGCCTTTTTACCCTTACGACCCTTACGGGTCCATTTGGTTTCATTTTACGCTCTCAAGAGTTAAATTATATTTAAACACATCTGAATTACCTAATTTTCGAGAATTATTATTTTGACCAACATTTTGCCAGTCATCTTATATTAGTCTGAGAGACTAAACTCAACGTCAAATGGTGGTACTCCTCCATGGCTAACATGCAGAATAAACAGTGGGCCCTGGTATGAAAATGGTTGAAAACCCACTGCTCTAGCCCATTCTAGTGCATTTTGGATTTTGGTAGGATTTCTATGATTGCTTACTGGACTATAATTCAACACTGAATCATCGTCCAGGGTGAATTTGTCTGCATGTTCATAAAACACACAGCCTTTACCTGGGTGTGAAACAGTGTTGTTGTTTTTTTTGTTGTTGTTTTTTTTTATTTTTTGATTTAGTCTTAGTCTTTTCAATCAGGCATATTTAGTATTTTAGTCCCATTTAGTCTTCTGAAATTCATTTTAGTCTAGTTTAGTCTATACAGATTTATAATTTTTAGTATGAAACATGTCTCTTTTTGTTTCTTTCCTGAAAAGGTGTGCAATGTATACTGTAGATGTGTTCACATACTTAAAAAGAACGGAAAAAAAAGAAAAAAAAGTTTCCTATTTCCATTAGCCTTAGGTGATGATTTAGTCTTCGTCTTAGTCTTTTGAAAATACACATCTTTTAGTCCCATTTAGTCTTTTTAAATTCATTTTTGTTAGTCTAGTCTTAGTCGACTAAATATCAAAAACCTTAGTCGACTTAGTCTTTAGTCTTAGTCGACAAAAACAACACTGGTGTGAAATGTGATGAAAATACAAACCCAACTTGACTCTCGCTAACTCCTCCTCCTCGTTAGCCTTCACCCTGTTCCAGCTGGTGGCGGTGGGCGTGGCCAGCTTCCTGGCAGCGGTGCTGCTGTCGGTGCTGGCGTACGCATACTGCCAGCGGAGCAGCCGTCCGGCCGGCGCCGAGTCTGCCGCCGTGCACCCCAGCACGCCCAACCACCTCAGCTACAACAAGCACCACCACGGAAACCAGGCCACCATGCCCAAGAACGAGAAGTACACACCCATGGAGTTCAAGGTGGGCTCAACCATCACCTTTTTGTTACCTACTTTTCTTTTCGTTTTGGTAATAGAGGCATCTTTAGTGTGTACACTGTGCAGGCGTGGAAACTTGTAGCTTTTCAGTGAAAATTGCCGTTTTTTTTTTATCCCAAATGGAGCACCTACGTGATTCACGCAAATCTGTTAAAAAGGTTTGAGGGGGGTCGGACGGTCGCGGGTGTTGATCTCTTAAGATCAGTCGTGACAACTCGGTTCACTTCATGGGGTCAGTCCAATGGCGGCTCCTATACATGGACTTCTACTGAGAAAGGGGACTGGAAATAGGGACAAGCATGCAAAGCAAGCACTCAGTTTCTGACCCCTCAATGTCGACACCCTTGTGAACACACTGTCACCTTTTTCACCACCTTTTTCACCAGACCAGTTTCCACACCTGACTGTGTTTGTAAACAGTTTTTTTTTTTTTAACCAGAATCTAACTCCACCCCTCTGGTTAAAAAGTCTATTACCTTTATATCCAAGATTAAGATGTTTATCTATATATCTATCACATCTATTTTTTATTTGTTGACAAAATTGTCAATACTAAGACTATATATATGTAGTCTTAGTTTCAGTCACCATAGCTTAGTTTTCATGTAGTTTCCATTTAGTTTTTCGTCAGTGAAAAAATGTATAGTCAACGTTTTTTTCGTCTCGGTGTTAGTCGACCAAACATAGCCGCTTCGACCTCTACCCATGGATTGAATAGAGCATAATCACAAGTAATCACACAATACCCGCAGTAAACCTCAGTAAAACTTCCTTCACCCCGCCTGCTAGTAGTAGCCATGATCAACCGATGCATACATGAATACAAAATATCTACTTGCCTGGCCGGTATCTGTTATCTGCGTCTACTCGTTGTATTCGATCGTGTGATTACTTGTGGTTATGCTCTATTCAATCCATGGATAGAGGTTGAAGCGGGTGCCAAACGACACTGACTGGAAAGTTTTTCCGTTCATTAATAAAACAGTCAGAGGGGATGCTCATGAAGCGAAGCAACAACACCCCCGCTAAACGGTTTTCTTCTGGGTCATGAGGATCAGCATCGTGGGCCGCATATAGAAGACCAGAGCAGGTCGCAGGTCAGACTGCTTGGCTGGAACAGCAGATCTAGACCCTGACATCCACCACATAGTCTGACCTCCTCCTGCTCTACCGTTTATCTACCTATAGCAGCCAACTGCTCCTTCAGATACTCTGTGTGTGTGTGTGTGTGTGTGTGTGTGTGTGTGTGTGTGTGTGTGTGTGTGTGTGTGTGTGTGTGTGTGTGTGTGTGTGTGTGTGTGTGTGTGTGTGTGTGTGTGTGTGTGTGTGTGTGTGTGTGTGTGTGTGTGTGTGTGTGTGTGTGTGTGTGTGTGTGAGTGAGTGAGTGAGTGAGTGAGTGAGTGAGTGAGTGAGTGAGTGAGTGAGTGAGTGAGTGAGTGAGTGAGTGAGTGAGTGAGTGAGTGAGTGAGTGAGTGAGTGAGTGAGTGAGTGAGTGAGTGAGTGAGTGAGTGAGTGAGTGAGTGAGTGAGTGAGTGAGTGAGTGAGTGAGTGAGTGAGTGAGTGAGTGAGTGAGTGAGTGAGTGAGTGAGTGAGTGAGTGAGTGAGTGAGTGAGTGAGTGAGAGAGAGAGAGAGAGAGAGAGAGAGAGACCTGGGAGACATCTGGGACATCAATGTGCAAATGCCATAATGGTCAGTCCCTTAAAAGTTGCTGACCCTGTCCTGTCCCAGTTATCAATACTTCTGTCCCTCAAAAAACACTTTGGATCTGGTTACCTTGGAGAGTTTGAGAAGCTGCTGTACAGGCTCTCAGCATGGCACGTTGCAGTTGGTTGTAGGCTTGTAGATCAGTTATTTTGATAAAAAAAATGCGTACAAAAATATATTTTCTTAATTATTGCGGTTGCGAGGGTGAGGACAAAGTGTCAGTTTATTGAAGATGTGTAGGCATGGCCCGTGGCGCGCACATGGACCGGACCATAGACTTATTAAAAAAAATAGTTGTGGACCTTCAGCATTTTTACTTGAAGACCCCTGATCTAACCGTGGAATTTGGACTTTCAAATAAAAAGCAGCGTTGTCAAATGCGTACAATTTGTGTGTGACTGTGAACGTGTCTGCATTTGGACCTTGGCATTAAATTATAATTAAAATTAGAAGTGGCATGAAAAAGGGCATGAAAAGGCATTAAATGAGAGATCCTGATACCTGCAGGAACCCTGTTTGAGAAGTATCAAGTCAGGTCCGGAGTAGACTTGGTAAAGTGTGCGGATCAAGGTAACATCCAGGGATTTGGTCTGTACTTGTACAAATGTGAACTCGAGTATTGGAATGGTACTTGGTCGGTGATTGATGTCACAAGTTCACAAGGACAAGTATGAGCAATCAAAAACGGCCACTGACGGCAAAAAATTAAAATATCTACCACATATTACAACGTACACATACACCCAGGAAATGGGGGGGTCACCCTTTCACCCCCTTTTTTGGATACCTTTAAAAATTCTCCTGCATGGCCACTTGGCCAGTGTTAAGTCCAAGATGCTGTATTTTTCATGCACTCAAGTCTTAAAGGTAGGGTAAGTGATTTGATTCATTGTGTAGTACCAGCCTGGTGCACTAGGGGCGCCCAAGAGTAGCTACACTATGTGAACCTGCTGCTCGATCCTGATTGGAGGAGAATTCACCCTCCACCTGGGGAACTTTTATTAGCTCCTCTGCTAACGTGGGGGAGGGGGAAACTCCATGTATGGTCTGCACACCTTATAATAGAGCATTTTAACAGAAAACATTTTTTTTGGGTGATATCTGACAAAAGTTAAATCACTTCCCCTACCTTAACATGTGTTTGTAATCTTTTTCAAGGTCACACAAAATACTGCCACCGGTACGAGCCACCCTCAGTTTGTTTATGGCACACCGTGCTGGCATGTTGTTGACGAGCTAGCATCCCATTTGAACAATAAAAAACTTCAGTGACTGGAGAAAAGGCCTTGTTAGCACTGCTAGAAGTGTATTCTCGTAACCCACGGCATACAGCTGGCCCAGTGGGCATTGTTTTGGAGTTTACTTAATTCTTCTTTATAATTTTTGTCATTAGTCCCATACATCTGCAGACAGGTTTAACTGAGAGACTTGTGGCGGCTGTGGCTCAGGTGGTAGAGCAGGTCGTCCAATGATCCGTGGGTCGGCGGTTCAAATCCCGGCTCTTCCTGTCTACTTGTCCTTGGGCAAGGCACTAAACCCCAAAACTGCGGCCTATGTGCTGGTTGTGCCTCATATGGTTTCCGAAAGACTGTAATGCACTATGTACTGTAATGCACTATGTAAAGTTCCTTGGATAAAGGCATTATATACCGCATTGTCCCAAATATAACACGACTCTGGTTATAAGACGACCGCCATGTTTTTTTAGGATATTTCCATTGGGGATAAAAAAAACATAGTCTTAACATTCAGACCAATAGGGTAAATGCCCCATTTACCATTTATTTACCAAATGCTAAGAGGCTATTTTAAGTTGTTATAAAAAAAAAAATAAATAATGAAAATAGCAGATGTACCGTCGAAGCTCACAGCAAGCTCACAAGTCGGGAGCTCCTAGATTGCCTATTTTCACTATTTCTGCACGGTGCTGCCGCTGTGCAAATTCATAGTCTCGGCCTGGAACACAGGTATCATCTTACTCCTCGGCCTGCGACGCGACACGTCTCCTCCTCCTCCTCCTCCTGACCGGCGCCGCCGCCCTTCTGGTGGTCCTCCTGCGCCGCCTCCTGCCGGTGGTCCTCCTCCTTCTCCTCCTGGGCGCGGACGCAGCGGCGCGTCTCCTCCTCCGGCGCCTTCTCTTGGGAGCGGCCGCCATGGCGCTCCTCCTCCGTCGCCTCCTCCTGGCCGGCGCCTTCGCTGAGAAAGCACCGACCGAGGCCATGTCCATTATGCCCTTCGCTGAGAAAGCACCAACTGGGACGATATCCATTATTATTCCCTCTTTTGACGCTTTAAAAGAACCAATTAGTTAAATGAAAACCAATTAATTAAATGAAATTGGACAAAAGTAGTTGTTGGAAGCCAAGTTAAACAACCAGTTACTAAACTCCGTAAAACTGAACACTGAACTCTTGCGGTCCGCATTGATATAGCACGCCTTGTTGGCAAACGTATGACGTCATATGCACTATTGTACCGTCGGGAAAACATTCAAAGTTGGATTAGTGATGTTAGAGTTGGATTAGCACGATTTGAGTTGCAAGATTATGTACATTGCACATCTTCCAGGCCAAAGTGCGAGGTTTTGCATATAAATATAATTATTGTATCGATCCATTGCGGCCGTGCGCATGCTTATTACTCCTTTTCCCGGTTCAAAACCAACCATAATCCACCATGATAATTTAATGACGTCCCGAAATCCACTGAATGCGGTGCTTCGTTCAATAACTCTCTCAAACATCTACTGTACAGTACTGACATTGGCCTTTTTAGGTTGAGTCCTCAGACTGTGTGAAACGGAAATCCACTTTCGGTTTACAGGGTTCATTAAAAAGCATGAAAAGTCATTAAATGGATTTTTGCGAAAGTTAAGTCATGAAAAGGCATGAAAAAGCATAAATTTTGATGTTCATGGGCATTCAAACATTGTTTCTCACGATTTATTTTGATTATATAAACATTTTAAATCATCAACATCATCAACATTTTGATCCGATTTCATTTAATGAAATTCGTTCGAATGTTAAAAAATAAATTAAAAATAGGATTCTAGAGATTAAATTGCCAGTCAAATTTTGCCTTAATAATTAATTAATTCTATATCATATTTTTATTAATCTCTCCCTCCCTCTCTCTCTTCCCCTCCCCCTCTCCCCCCCCCCTCTCTCTCTCTCTCTTTCTCCACCTCTCTCTCTCTCTCTCTCTCTCTCTCTCTCTCTCTCTCTCTCTCCTCTCTCTCTCCTCCCTCCCTCCCTCCCTCCCTCCCTCCCTCCCTCCCTCCCTCCCTCCCTCCCTCTCTCTCTCTCTCCTCCCTCTCTCCCTCTCTCTCTCTCTCTCTCTCTCCTCTCTCTCTCCTCCCTCCCTCCCTCCCTCCCTCCCCCTCCCTCCCTCCCTCCCTCCCTCTCTCTCTCTCTCCTCCCTCTCTCTCCTCTCTCTCTCTCTCCCTCTCTCTCTCTCTCTCTCTCTCTCTCCCTCTCCCTCCCTCCCTCCCTCTCTCTCTCCCTCCCTCCCTCTCCCCGCCTCCAGACGCTGAACAAGAACAACCTGCACGCCAACGACGAGACGTGCAACTACTTCAGCTCGCCGCTCCCTTCCAGCAACGTCTACACCACCACCTACTACCCGCCGAGCCTCAGCAAGTACGACTTCCACCCCGACTCGCCCTGTAGGAACTACATGCACAGCTGAGAGCCCCCTGCCGACCCGCACCCCGCCCCGCCACCCAACGAACACACCGTCCACCCAGCAACAAAAAAACAGCACAAACCCAGGTGTGCAGAAAGAAGACTCCCATGCATCCATCTCTGGTCTTTATGTTTACTCCACAAAGCACGATCTTTCGTCTTACTGAAAATCGTCAACAGAGAGCCTGTTGAAAACGGCATTGAAATGGCATTCGGTTACTACTACTACTACATCGTTTCGTCCTTTTTTAATGTACTGTATGCCGTGTGACGTCTATACATTCAGACAACTTTAATGTAAACCTTTTACGATACCTTACTGACGCTTGTTTTGCTAGCCTTTGTTCAAAAAATGAGCCAGAACCGCCTGCGTTTCAAATCCATTACGAGTGTACTACCAGCCGACAATAAGGATTCTGGCTGTAATTCACAAAAGAAAACACATTCTGAGTGCATTCAGAATCGCGGCGAAGGCGGCAGGCAGACAACAGCGGATATAATCACAGTTCAGATGAATTCACTGCATGCAATTTGCTGCTTTTCCGACGCGACCTGCAAAGGAGTACCACACTGAAGAAAAGAAAACTCTTTATGAATGAGCTACTATCTTCTTTTTCACAATTTATCTTCTCCTGTGCACTCAAACGTTTGTCAAAGGCGAGTTCTAACCAGGAGTCTAGTGCTGTGCGCCGTTGTGTGGAATAACAAGGCAGCTTTGGGGACACGTTTATCACAAACCCGCACTCTCATCTATCCTCTCTCCTCCTCGAAATGCACACAAGATCACTCTTTCTGATGTGGGACGTTTTGTGACAAAGCGGCGCTATCTTGTGGGACGAGGACCGAGGAGCTAACGCTGTCATGAGAAATCCTTCCCCAGAGTCGTTAAGAGGAGCCCTCGATCTGGCGTAGTGTGTGTGTGTGTGTGTGTGTGTGTGTGCGTGTGCGTGCGTGTGCTGGGCTAAAGGATTCAAAGGGGTCAGAAGATACTCACAGAGGCATGTGTTGGCAGCCCGGTTGCTTTCATTTTTCATATTTCACGGATGGTAGACCGGGCAATAGCGACGAAGGATGTGTTTGACAGGATCCCTCATGCGTGGCACCCTGGGATAGTAGAGTAGCTCACAGACCTTTTTTTTCTCTCTCTGACACGCGGGGCGGTGACCGCGTGTCGTCACGTCCGTCGGGTTCACCTCGGTGTCATTTCAACTGCTTCTGCCACATGAAACCCATTGCAATGGCATCCCTAACCTGGATGGAACGCTGGCCCGGAAAATAGCAACCTCACAGCGCACCGCGTTTCGACGTGCCATAAGCTTGTATGCCAGATATTTTTAGTCAACAGTTTTGAGTTAGAAAAGGATGTAGCATGTCCCAACTCCAGTCAACTAAGGATTGCAGTACAAGTAGTCCATATTGATGTTTTTTTTTTGTTTTATATGTACAACTATGACAACGCCCCATTGGATCATAATAATCCAGTTGTACTACAGAGTCAGATAACATTGAGCTACTTTAGTCTTTTTTTGGGGGGTGGGTGGATGGAATCCTGGAAATGAAATGATTTGAACATTTCAGTGAGATTTCCGCCCGACATTGATGATAGAGGGAAGTAGAGAAGTTTTTTAAAAATATATACAGTACATGAAATAAGGTGCCTGTACAGCGCAGTGTTGTTGTTACCGACAAAGTGTTTCCCCTTGAACTACGAAATCAAAACTCCATTCCTTGTCACGTGACTTACAGGACTACAGGAATAGATGGAAGCAGATGCCCTGGCGTTCGTTCGTTCATGCAAGCTACTTGTCTTTTTAAGCGGAATGTGATTTTTTTTTTAGTGAACAGCAAAAAGGCACACAGAGAGAGAGAGAGGGTTTTGGAGAAAAGAAAACTGTACCTCACACTGCTTAACTGGAAAGGGTTCTGGCTTGACATTTTCTCCAGGAGAAGGGAGGAGAAAATAAAAGACTCCAGCGAGGGCTGGCTGTCAGAATGCCCTTGCTGATAAGCACCGTCTATTTGCACACAGTGTGATCTGTTTAGTAAAGGGTGCTATTTTTACTGTTTTGTTCTTCTGTTATTATTTTTACATGTCATGTCAAAGGGAACTGTTTCTTCTTCTTCTTCTTCTTGTCATATCAGGCGTTTCTGAATTTAGATCACGTAGCAGCAGTCAGTCATCATGGTCCTCCTGCTGGACCTGGCAATGAGATAAGTGTGGATTTTATTACCGTGGGCTTTTGTGTAAACACTGCTGTTCTTTCTCTCTCTCAGCACATTTTGCATCGCGGTATCATTTTTCACAACTCCCTCAGTGGCCTGGAGATTTGTTGGTGATGAGAACAGCACGTTTTATTTTTTATTTTTTTGACAAATGGTTGATGGGTGTGTGTGTACGTGTGTCAGGGGCGGATCTAGGCATGGGTATGGGGGGATGCCAATGCCCAGTCCCAACAAGCCAAGATATTTCAAACTAAACTGCTTTATATTTAAAAAAAAAATGATCTGAAACACTACTACTGCTACTAACTAACTACAGTTGTGGCACCACTTAAACCAACAGCATTTCATCATTGAAAAGAGAAAACTCTCTGAGTCAGACCTTTAGCTTTATGCATGCTGCTTGTCTGTCGCAACTTATTATTGATGGTACCAAAAATGGTATGGGGGCGGCTGCCCCCATACCATTTTCTCCTGCCCCCCTCCAAATGGGAAATGTTACATCCGCCCCTGGTGTGTGTGAGTGTGTGTGTGTGTGTGTGTGTGTGTGTGTGTGTGTGTGTGTGTGTGTGTGTGTGTGCAAATGCATGTTCGGGAACGGCCCCTATGGTACAGACACGCGGGTTGGTGTGTGGGCCACAAAAAAAAAAAAGAACACGGTCCGATGGTGATGAATGGGGCATAGATCCCTTAACACAGATTATCGACCTTCCCCTCCTCGTCTTCTTCGCCTCATCATTTCTAAGCTGTAAATTCCGCGTGACGGCGAGTCGACCCCTCCCTCCCCCCCCCTTGACCGTAATCAAAGGTACTGTGCGTTGTAAAATGTATATTATTATTCCATACTTTTCTTTTTTTTTTTGCTTACGGATGTAATTACTGTATGTATACTTTGTAAATATCTTGAAGACCAAGCAATGAATTAATTGGAGGCATTTCTCTCTCTACTATGTTTTATATGGTTATTATGTAGCATGAAGCACCCGAGTCCCAGTGATGTAAGCAAAACCTGCATATTCAAGAAGACACAATGTGGCATTTTTACTGATGAATTAATTACGTCTGGCTGTAAGTATTTGTGTGTGCGTGTGTGTGCGTGTGTGTGCGTGTGTGTGTGTGTGTGTGTGTGTGTGTGTGTGTGTGTGTGTGTGTGTGTGTGTGTGTGTGTGTGTGTGTGTGTGTGTGTGTGCGCGTGTGCGTGCGTGTGTGTGTGTGTGTGTGTGATCTTTAAAGGGGAATTCCACCCATTTTCATTTTTTTCCTGAGAGGCTACAAATGTGAACCAAATGGACCCTAGCGGGTCCATTTGGTTCACATTCCATTTGTACCCTCCCAGGAAAAAGGGGTCTGAAAGAAAAATCATTAACATGGTGAAATACATCTTGATGTATGTATTTCACCATGTGAATGATTTTTTTCAGACCTCCATTTTTAGGAAACACAGAATTTGGGGAACTTTTTTATCATGTCTATACAACATCTCTAAGGTGTATTATGACATTAAAATGTTGAAAATGGGTGGAGTTCCCCTTTAACGCGTTTTGGTGTTTTAGCTGTTGAAAAATAGCAGATCTACAAGCTCATATCGCGCCACCGAGTGGCGCAATATGAGCTTGTAGGTCTGCTATTTTTGAAAAATTGTGAGAATGTAGAATCTGATCAGGACACAATGGGTTAAGCTATGAACGTGTTTGACAAGTAACATTCTTCACTTTGCTGGAAAAAATATATATCGGCTTTTACAAATGGAGTTATTTTGGGGTGAGCCACACCATCCCACCATGACAATGTGCAGTATAAAAAAAGATTAGGCTTCATGTCTCACTGGATGTGCTGCTATTTGCATGTATAAAGGGCTGCATTGCCTTCTATGCAACGGACACTGGTGGTATTACTTCTCATTATGTGTCTCTCACGCAATTCTGTTGATCTTTAAAGGAAAAGTCAAAAGGAACTTGCTTGACCCCCCCCCCCCCCCCCCCCCTTACCGCACACACACACACACATACACACACACACTCTCCCCAGACCCCCCCCCCCAGACACCCCCCACCCCAAAATAAGACAACTCCCACAGATCTGTTTATTGAATATGATTTTTTAATGTGAGCATAACTGAACACTGCCTTTTTCGGACACTGTGAACTTTTGGTACTTTATATTTTTGTATATTGTTCACTGTAAAAAAAATGAGATGAATAAAACTTTGAACTTTGTTGGTGCCAAATGTCATGTAGTCATCAGTGTTTGTTGTCGGTATTTTAACGATTAGTTTGTACTTGCTTTGGATCAAAACAGTGTGGATTATTTTTCTGTTTGACAACGAGCCATGGAACTATTTTCAGGGGAAATATCTCTCATCAGATGCAAATAATTTGGCATATGCGGCACTCCAAAGGTGATCAATCAATCCAGGCAGCCTCGGTAGGATGGAAAATAGTATTGTAATTAAGCAGTCAAACTGGTAAATTGGTAAGAGATTGTAAAACAACAACAAAAAAAAACGTACCAATAAAACAGATACACTTTGCCTTTACTTTGAGGAGAAAGATTTGTTCTTGTTGTTAGTGTGTGCGCTGATGCTGAAAGGTTAGATTTTTGATTCCCAGTTGCGTCATACATGGCAAAGTTACTGCGACATACTAGTGTCATGTCCAGACGGTGTACTTGTACATCCAACTACAGAAACCAGATCTGGGCTCCTGCCCTGTGCCTCATGGCTTTTCTTATTCAGGTCTTGTGGTGGCAACTGGTGACCAAAGTCAGTTTCTATTTGTACTGTCTGTATATTGCATTGGCATTGCTATGGTAGGACGAATAGGATGCACTGCAAAGTGAAATGGAAAAAGGATTAATTTGAAACACGCATTAAGGCCTATTCATACCTACAGTTTTAGGTGATAAGGTGTCAAAGGTGACCATCAAAAAAAGCTGCATCGGTAAGCGTTCTGTTTTTTCCTAAACCACCATTTCAGTGGCCACCTCTTCACCTAAATAGTCCTTAAGAACTCTCCCAAAGGTTCTCTCATGGGACAGGAGGTTTGCAGGCAGGGGCGGATCTAGGCTTGGGCATGGGGGGGGCAATGCCCCCCTAAATGCCCAGTCTGCCCCACCAAACACAATGCCACGCAAAACAACCCAAGATATTCCAAATTAAAGTGCTTATATTTAAAATAATTTGAAACACTACTCCTGCTCCTAACTAACTACAGTTGTGGCACCACTAAACCAACCAACAGCATTTCATCATTGCTGCTTCAACAACAACTGATGTTATTATTGAAACTTAATTTCCTAATAAAACTCCTGTAACAAAAATGGTATGGGGGCGATGAAGCTGCACCCATACCATTTTCTCCTGCCCCCTCCCAATTGGGAAATGTTACATCCGCCCCTGTTTGCAGGAAAAGATTGGGTTTTGGTGGGGATTTTTTCTTTTGCCCGCAAACCACATCAACTGCTCCGTGTAGCAGCAGTCAGTCCATCGAAGCATTAAACTTTGATGGCTTCCTTTTAATCCCTGCGTCTGTGTCTACCCGTTACCTGTGCCAACCCCAATATATACCAACCTCCTCCTCCTCCTCCCCGAGTCCTGCAGCAGGGGTGGATCTAGGCATGGGTATGGGGGGGGCAATGCCCCTCTAAATGCCCAGTCTACCCCACCAAACATGATGGCATGCAAAACAACCCAAGATATTTCAAATTAGAGTGCTTATATTTAAAATGATTTGAAACACCACTACTGCTAGAATTGTCAGAAAAACAGAACACTCTCTGAGTCAGACCTTTAGCTTTATGCATGCTGCGTGTCTGTTGCAACTTCAACAACAACTGATGTTACTGTTGATGTTTTACTTGACTAAAAAAAAGTCCTGTAACCGAAAATGGTATGGGGGCGGCTTCAGCCCCCCCCCCCCCCAATTGGGAAATGTTACATCCGCCCCTGGTCCTGCAGCATCCATAATGAATCCATCCCTGCTCTGAACAGATGCGAGGGAGGAAGGTGGCGGTCAGTGGGAGATGTTCCAGCGACTTGGCTTTCGGGGGAATTATACAGACACTTACTTTTTAACACCACCGCTGCAGTCTGACCGCGAGGCTAAAGTAAAAATCGATGTACTTTTTTTTTCTCTTTGCAGTGAGACTGTGCCACTCGTCAACACGCCGCAAGTTGTGTGTGAGTGTAAATTATGGAGTAGACTCACAAGCCGCTAAATGCTTCACTTTAGGCTACTTGTAGAGGTGATGATCTCCGTTTTTGTGGCTAAAACTCGGTTTATAGTGCAACAGAACAGACCTTGCAGTAAGCCCCGCCCTCTACCCAGTGTCACAATACTTTCCAGTCAGGCTCATTCATTCTAATGTACAGTAAATATAATGGACATTACACATTAAATACTTTTTTTTTTTTTTTTTTTGAACCAACCCTTCAAAATCTTACAAATTTGTTAACACTTCTTTTTTTTTTTACATTTCTCTTTTAAAAGAATGTTTAATCATATAGGAAAGGTATTAGTAGAGAGGTTTGTCTAGATCTCACCTGTTGTGCAATTTATGCTTAGCTGTGATTGGACCATAGCAGTTTGGGGAGGGGCTTAGTGAAATGTCTATTATAGACATTCACACATTACATTGTGTGTGTGTGTGCGTGTGTGCGTGCGTGCGTGCGTGTGTGTGTGTGTGCAGGGAACCCAAACTGTACTTTGGTACGACGTTGATGAGAAGCCGTAGAGTGTTTTTATTAAGTGGCAGCATGTGAAGAATAATAAATAACATGCTCCTTAAAAAAGTTTGGCAGTTAAAGGTTTTCCCCTTGAGGAAGACGGAAGCCATCCATTTCCTCCCAGCTGTTGTGGATTAGCGATTAGGAAGCTTCAGGCCTCTCCAAGCAGCTCTTCATCAGTTCAAAGGGTAGCTGGTAGGCTGAACACTTCATTTAAGTTCCCTTGTATAACGGTGAGAGGAGCCATTATTTTTAACTGATGGTTCGTTTTCTCTGTTCGTAGGCTTATAGTGCACTTGCATTTATTGGCATTTACAGTATATCGACATGTTAATAATGTACCAGCTAATGGCATTGGATTATGTTTGATTAACAGATAACACACACTTTAAAGTCTAATACAATTAACCTGATTTCATCATCCTCCTTGATTTGGTTTTCCTATGCTTGCATACAGAGCAACAGAGGCATCATTGTACTAGTGATAATGAACATGCATAGTCCTACTCTGCTGGCTTTCACTAATAGAAGCTTTTTTTTTTTCTGGTTTTCCACTCAGACTTTAACCATCTTTTCTGTGGTACCAAGAGGGGTTCAGGGACCCTCAGGAGTCCTTCAGGGAGTTCCAATTATGCTTTTACTTTCTGACATTCAGGCTACTATAGTGTAACTCCCTGTAGACTACTCTGGGCTTAGTATGAAGTGAACTGTACTGTTGCACAATCAGCTTTTGCCGGTTGTCTGGATCCAGCCCTGAATTGACACCTGAAAAAAAAAAAATCTTAATTTGCTGCAATTTTGAATCAATTGCAACTGCAACTGCTGCAGAGTAGATTCTAAGAAGTGCAGCTACAATAGATCATGTTTGCTGGTTACCTGCTGTGAATATCTGGACTGATGTTTAAGATTTTACTGTGACTTGGAAGACCAGGCTGAGGCTCCTATTAATACTATATACAGTGTTTATGCAGGGCCCGTATGTAGGGCCCAGAAAACTCTCTCTTAGCGATCATGTCACTGTGGACACTGAGCTTGAGTGTCCACATGATCGCTAAGAGACTCAAACTCAGGGCCCCAAGAATGGTCAACAGTGGTCAGGGGCGGATTGGCCATCTGGAGTACCGGGAGTTTTCCCGGTGGCCTGTGCCACCTAGTGGCCTGGACAAGATCCAAAATGCACTAGAATGTGCTAGATGCTTGCCTGGAACATACAGATCAAAATGACCATTAATCTTCTACATTCTCTAGTTGTGTAGACCCCCCCGGTGGGAAAATATGTGCCAATCCGCCCCTGGCAATGGTACACACAATCCTTGTCACTGTTATTAACAATGAGTTTATTAATTTTGTGTCAATAAAATAACCCTAAAGCCCTAAACCATCATGATATGGTACATTACTACAAGCGTTTATTCGGTGTTTATTGTTTTCAAGCACTGCCGCCCCCCCATGCCCATGCCTAGATCCGCCCCTGTTCAGTGTGCCTGACAGTGTGTGATCATTGAATAGAGTTGAGAGCCATCACTGGGTCCTTATCGGAGAGGACCAGTGCAGGATGCGTGTCGCAGGTGCACCATCTCCAAATAGATCATTTACCTAACAAGCCGCAAATCGGCATTTTATGAGCCAATGCATATAAGCACGAGGCAGGGATGTCGGACGGTATTTTCGTGACAAATGTATATTGTATAATCAGCCATAATGGAGCCCATCAACCTCATGAATATGCATGCAGTGTAATTGCTGTCTAAGCACCTTATGTGAGGTGAGGGCAGATATCTCCTGACGGTGTTAATATTTATATATGAATATAATTCCTTCCTTCGGGCTTAGTAGTGGGTAAAAGTTAAGTTTTGACTACTTAGTAGTCCAACACACGTAGTTTATGATGTTTTCCCCAATGGGTCACCTGGAATTGAAATCTTTGTCTGGCTTTTTCCATCCGTCACTTTCACTTCGACTCTCATATATTTTTCTGGCTGTCTGCACCGTGCTGAATGAACTATAGCCTGCAATTTTGCCAGCCAGGGCCAAAGCGTGTTAGGAGCTGCCGCTGTGCGACTGTGCAGTATGACGTGTTGTACATGTGCACTGCAGGGCCAGATCTATAGGCATGGGGGGCAAAGCCCCCCCTAAATGCCCTGACTGCCCCACCAAACATGATGGCATGCAAACAACCTGAATTTCAAAGATTTTTTTTTTTTTTTTTTCAAATTCTTTCAAATTGCTTATAATTAAAATGACTTGAAACACTACTACTACTGCTGCTAACTAGCTACAATTGTGGCACCATTAAACCAACAGCATTTCATCATTGAAAACAGAAAACTCTCCGAGTCAAACCTTTAGCTTTATGCATGCTATTATTGATGCTTTACTTGACTAATACAAGTCCTGTAACCTTGAACTTCTTATGGGTGCGACTTTATCACCCGTGGCGCGAAGTTGCCCCCATGCCAATTTCGCCTGATGATGAAATGCTGTTGGTTTAGTGGTGCAATTGTAGTTAGTTAGTAGCATGGTGTTTCAAATCATTTTTAATTATAAGCACTTTAATTTGAAATATATTTGAAATTTGGGTTGTTTCCATGCCATCATGTTTGGTGGGGCAGTCAGGGCATTTGGGGGGGCATTGCCTCCCCCCATGCCCATACCTAGATCCGCCCCTGCTATTCCTATAGGTTTGGAAACATACATCAAGGCCAGGCAGAGAGCATGGCCTACATAGCACATAGTATATTGGGGCCCTTCTTGGATGTGACGGTTATAAATTATGCCTTGCTGGTCAACTGCAATGACATATTAAAGCAAGTTATCACCCTTCTTCAATAATTAGTCATTTTTGCTATTCACACAAACGCTTTTGCATTATTGTAATGACAAATGACGAACGCCTGAAATAAAATGTCACTGGCAAGGATGGGAATGAAGGGATGTTTGAGCTGAGACGGATTTCTTTTCGTTTCATCAGCCTTCTTGCCCTTCATGCTCTCAATTCCCTCTACATGTGATTTTCTTGGAATTAAGTATGAAGCCCTATCTCCCCAGATGTGTTTGTTGTCCTCCCCACACACATTGTGAGCTTGTATATCAGCTTGTTCAATGACTTAAAAAAACAACAATTCTAGCCTCCACAATGCTGTGTATATTGGTATACATTGGTATATGGTACTGCAGTAGTATAGACACATCCACTGACTCCATGCAACATCACAAATGTATCCAGGGGCGGATGCCCAACTAAATGCCCAGTCTACCCCACCAAACACGATGGCATGCAAATCAACCCAGGATATTTCAAATTAAAGTGCTTATATTTAAAATGATATGAAACACTACTACTGCTACTAAATAACTACAGCTGATGTTATCATTTGCCATGGTCTGCATGTCCAATTGCCTGATAAAAGTCCCCCACCCCCCCCCCCCCCCCCCCCAAATGGGAAATGTTACATCTGCCCCTGAATGTATCCCCAAAACAATGCATGGAACAGAAAAAAAGAAGGTCCATATCCCAATATAATATAAAAAAGAGGATCCATATCCCAATATTCAATGAAAATGGTCTCTCTCTCTCTCTCTCTCTCTCTCTCTCTCTCTCTCTCTCTCTCTCTCTCTCTCTCTCTCTCTCTCTCTCTCTCTCTCTCTCTCTCTCTCTCTCTCTCTCTCTCTCTCTCTCTCTCTCTCTCTCTCTCTCTCTCTCTCAGTGGTCATACTCAATGTGTGAGAAGCTGCCATGCAGTCCAATATTGATAATATTGTCTTCTTTATACTTTGGGTCTGCATTAGCTTTCGTTGGCTACAGTCCCATGAAACATACTGTACCTTTCCTAATAATATTGGAAACAGGAACAACAAGCTCTCCTCTGTAGATGCACTAGAGACGACTTTGTAACCTTTACATTGACCATTCTTGGCAATTATATTTTTCAAATAATTCTGAGAACATCAAGCTCTCTGTCGAGGCAGCATAGAGGCAACTTCGTAACCTTTACATTGACCGCACTCGGCAATTACATTATTTTTCTAATCTTCCGAGAAACAGGCTTTGCCAGGGGCGGATGTGACATTTCCCAATTGGGGGGGCAGGAGAAAATGGTATGGGGCCAGCTTCATCAATAAAGCTGTACGCCTTGCCCCCCCCCCCCCATGCCCATATCTAGATCCGCCCCTGCGCTCTGCTTTTCCTTGTGTTTTCCGTGTAAAATGTGACACACACAATGGTGCAAAAACCGCAACGTGAGCATTTTCCTGCAGTTTTTTTTAAATGCACAAGTGGTTTTGAGATTGAAAACACGCGCTCTAATAATTAAAACAGAATACCGTGCTGCTATCACTGCCGTTCCAATTATTTCTTACAACTTCTAAACTTTAGAGTACCATGAATACTTTTGGACAAGCTAAATTATATTAGCAGACATTTTTTTTGCATAATAAGCAAAAATTCTGTCGGCCGTATACTTTTAACCTCTTTACTTTGTAAGATACAGACAGATATGCATGAATAGTACAATATATTATTTAACACTTTTCAGGGCAAATGGCGCACTATTTTAAGATGTAATTCATAAAATCCAAGGGTAACTAACAATATTTTCAGCCACATAAAGCTGACAGGGAAACAATTAAGAAAAAACCCATAATAATCCCTGAAATCTATTGTCCCCCTACAAGTATTCACTGAAGACAGCAGATCTACAAACTCACAACACATCAAGCTGCTATACACTGTGAGCCTGTGGCGTTTCTAAGCAATTTGGAGGCCTAGGCAAGATTTTCCAAGGGTCCATTTGGTAAGAGGGGGGGGAGATCTCCTGTAAAATGGCGCCCCACCAAGGGATAAAACTATGAACTATTTTTAAACAAAGGAACATATTATATGTGTTTTAAATGTTCAACTATAGTTATAGTTACGTATTTATCCATATTAGTCTTATTAGCCTGGGATCCTTTTAAAGCATGGCTGGTGGTCGTCCCCCTCCCCTCATGGTGCCCTAGGCATCTGCCTAGTCTGCCTAATGGCAAAAACACCCCTGCTGTGAGCTTGTAGATCAGCGTTTTTTACACTACATTGCGCCACCACAGCTGGGTTGCTAGCTGAGATACAGAAGGCCATGAGCACGGAGAGGCTTATTTCCAGGTGGTCCAGAGGCTCATGGTTTGAATCCTCTGCGTCACATCTGGCTCGCCTGATGTGCCTCCACCAGACTCAGTCGGCCGTGTTCAGTTCAGGCGGATGTGGAACTGGGTCAGATAGTGTGATCTTCCACACGTGGTAGGCTACTCATAGACCAGGGGTTTTCAACCTTTTTGACACCAGGGATCACTATTTATTCAGCATTTGAGCCACGGACCACTATTTGATGACATTTTAGCCCCAAAGACCATAGAACTAAAGCATTCTTTTGGTTTTGTTCACAATTCCAGGCTGGATTTTGCAAACAAAACAGTGTAGAACTTCTTAATTAAATAGTGCTAATTCAGATGAATATTTTAACTCTTGAGAGTGTGAAAATGAAACCAAATGGACCCGCAAGGGTCCATTTGGTTTCATTTTTACATTCTCAAGAGTTACATCTGGTTAACCAACTTCCCATCATTTAGCCTATAAATGCACCATTAGCCTAGGGACCACCTGGAACCCTCTCAAGGACCACTGGTGGTCCCCCGAACCAGTTCTACACCTTTCACATGACATGAAACATTAGTAGTAGTTGGCATGACAACACAAAGAATGGGAGAAAATGGGGAAAAAGGGAAAGAATAGGATTAATCAGCTGTAGGTGAAAAGAACATACTTCAGTTGACAGGGTTCCTGCAGCGCTAGACTATATGCTCCGGTCGAAAAAACCTCACTAAATCTCTTCAACAAAAATAGCAGATTGTGATAGGGGTCGTGAGCTTCTGCCATTTTAGGGATGCTATATAGGGTTCATGTGTTTTTTCAAAAGTGACTACATTCTCCAATTCCACCCCTTTTCTCTTTAGTAATTCACATCCCTAGAGAAAGGTACCTGCATGACCCCCATTTTTGCCGTTGCATTCTTTCAATATTTCATAAAGTGCGGTTAAAGTGTGTGGTGGGGGCGACAGTGGGTGCAGTCAGTGGGTGGATGTTGATTCGTGAATAATAGAGGTGAGTGCACTATTTGTCCGCTGTGACGGCTGAAGCGTGATGCCACGCATCAAAATACAACAACAACAACAACAGCGGTTTGAAAAGGGCTCACACATAAGGTTGAGCGTTAGACTTCATGATCAATGTGAACGTGAATTGTGTGTGTCTAATCATGAACAACCTGCTCAAACTGCAGGCTCCCCCAAGAAGAGACTTTTTTGTTTTGCTTTCATAAAATAAGAAAGCAAAACAATTACAGTCCCGATTACAGTTAGTACAGAACTCTGCCGCCCGTCTACTCACTAATACAAAAAAAACGCAATCATATTACACCCATTCTAGCATCACTACATTGGCTACCTGTGAGTGCCAGATGTGATTTTAAAGTTTTACTCATTACTTTTAAAGCTCTGAATGGACTGGCTCCCATTTACATCCGGGAGATGCTGACCCTGCCAAATTCTGGTCGCAACCTCAGGTCCTCAAACAGGGCCCTTTTAGCTGTCCCTCGGACAAACATGGTCACCCGCGGTGACCGTTCCTTTACCGCACGGGCCCCCAAGCTTTGGAACGCCTTGCCAATAGACATAAGACTTGCCCCATCAGTAGCTGTTTTTAAAACCAGGTTAAAAACCCATCTTTTTAGGGAGTACTTTTTAACAACCCCATAACCTCTCACTAATGTCTGTCATTCTTTAATGTTTTTTCTTTTCCTTTTGTTTTGTTTTTTCTTTCTGTCAAATTGTCTTTCTATTTTATTGTACATTGCTTCTGTTTGTGTTTTCTCTGATTCTGTACAGCACTTTGTAACACTGTTTTGAAAAGCGCTTTACAAATAAAGTTCATATCATATCATATCATATGCTTTCATAAAATAAGAAATCTCTGCCAGTCTCAAAGGCCATGATCTTGATCTTGATCATAAAATAATGACCTGGAACAGCTCCCCATGTTGGCCATACCCATGGCAAACAACTGTGATGCCAGTCCATGAATCCCGGGGGGAAAAAATAAGGTAGTATTTTTTAAGGTTGCAATTTAGGGCTGGGGCCAGGCTACTGCTAGGCCTATATTGTCAACTGTATATGCTGAGTGAGTTGCTGTGGAGTTGGGGTACAACAAATGCTGTTAAAAGGAACCCTGGCTAATGAGACAAATATGGATAAATACACTATACTTGCCCTCTATAACTAGAAATTGAACAATCAAAACACATAAAATAAGCTCTTTAGTTTAAAAATAGTTCATGTTTTTATCCCATGGCGGCCGCCATTTTACTGTGCCTGTCACATGGGCTGTCATAGGGATGACCAGGGTTCCTTTTAATAATGTGGATTTTATTCAAAACAACGATGGGTCTTGTAGGCGAGAGGGTGAGTGTGATACTTGTAGCATTATGTAGCCTATAGTACTTACTTAGACTTGTCATATCATGTTTATATGGAGCACAACAATACGTTTACGCTATGACGTGACATTTGCGCGTGACCTCACTCTAGCTGCGTATGCTTTTGTTCTCGTCGTGTGTTATTCCGTGGCAGAGCAAAGCGAAAGCCGTAGATTAGTTCGAAATGGAATTACAGTGCCTTGATCTCATCTAGTGGTCTGTCTGCTGCTGTATAGGAAAAGAAAGAAAAGAAAAGTTATCGGAGCCTTTCACTGCTGGCGGGGATTAGTGCTCCCATGGTATAAAAAAGGGTGCTGTCTGGCCCATTTTGGAGAAATCCTGCTCTCCGTGGTCAAGGCGGTAATCCTGTGTTTGTGTTTCCCCTCATTGATGCCAGGCAGGTGGCTTAGGGGGGTCCACACAGCGACGGCCATTCAGCCGTCTCTCGCACTCTATCAATCATCCCAGAGGGCCCATAATATGATTGTGTTATTGCCTTTAGTATATACTGTATATATACCCTTCTAGGGCAGGGGTTTTCAACCTTTTTGACACCAGGGCCCACCAGTTATTCAGTATTTAAGCCACGGACCACCATTTGAGGACATTCATTCCAGCCCCACAGACCCCAAAACTAAAGATTTATTTTGTTTTTTGTCCACAATTCCAGGCTGGATTCTACAAACAAAACAGTCAAACATACAGATCCAAATGACCATTAATCTTCTACATTCTCTAGTTGTGTAGACTTGGGCTAAGTCAGATGGTGAATATTTTAACTCTTGAGAGTGTAAAAATGAAACCAAATGGACCCGCAAGGGTGCTGCTGCCCCAAAACGATATTTTCTCCAGCAACCAGAAACCAAGTGGACCCTTGCGGATCCATTTGGTTTCATGTACCCTCTCAAGTATTAAACTATTCATAATCTTAATTAGCCCAAGTCTACACAACTAGAGAACGTAGAAGATTAATGGTCATTTTGATCTGTATGTTTGACTGTTTTGTTTTCTCCGAAATCCAGCCTGGTATTATGGACAAAGCAAAAGAAATCTTTAGTTTTGTGGTCTGTGGGGCTAAAATGTCATCAGATGGTGGTGTGTGGCTCAAATTCTGAACAAATAGTGAAGCCCTGGTATGAAAAAGGTGGAAAACCACTGGCATACAACATTTGGGGAGAAAACACTACTTTCAGGAGGAACATTGTGATTTTTCACAGCCTCTGTGCCTATGCTGGAAAAACTGCGCATGTGTACGTGTGTGTGCTTGTAAGAGAGAGAGAGTAAACAGTGGTCCACTCATGCCCTGATCACTGTTTGGTGAGAATTGATGGGTTTTCTATTTGCAGCTGGCCTCTAATTAACCTTTCTAATTACAGCTGTGGACTTTGACAGAAATGAGCGAAGGAGAGCAGCAGAGAGAGAGGACTTTGCCTTAAAGGGTAGGGCAGTTTGGTCAAACTGAATTTTTTAATATTCCGCAGGACATGAAAAGATGACTTTATGAGATTTATGTTTTTTCTATTGAATAATAATGCTGCCCAACAGTCAACCGCAGAACCGCAAAAGTTCTAAGTTCAAATTCCCGGAGACTCTTGCATCCCGCTACTTTATGCTATACAGTTTTGGGAGAGGGCCTGGCCAGGAGTGTGTGGACCAGCATTTTGCCAACCAGCATCTCTTCAGAAATGCACATCTCTCCCAACTCAAGGTCACAGTCTCTCAAGTTGTGACCGTACTTGGCCAGGCTCGGATGTAACATTTCCCAATTGTGTAGTTATTTACTAGCAGCATTAGTGTTTCAAATCATTTAAAATATACTGTAAGCACTTTAATTTGAAATATCTTTGAAATTTGGGTTGTTTGCATGCCATCAATTTTGGTGGGGCAGTCATGGGGCATGGGCATGGGCATGGGGGGCCATGCCCATGCCTAGATCCGGCCTTGACCTTTGAGCCTTTCGGCCCAAACCTTGGGCATCTCTTTGTCGGCAGCCTACTGATTACTCAGAAGTGATCACTCGGATCCATATACTTTTTCCTTTCCTCCCAGATTGAAACACTGGCCTACTTTATACTGTAGGTAAAACGTGCATGCACGCATACACACACACACACACACACACACACACACACACACACACACACACACACACACACACACACACACACACACACACACACACACACACACACACACACACACACACACACACACAGAAAGACAAAGAGAAAGGCCGTATAGTCCAGTCCACACTTGTTTATTTACTTGTTGCTTCTTCTTTCTGTCTCCTCCTATTCCATTTAGCACTTCCACACTGGGAGATAGGCCTTAAATATTCAACATACCCTGAAGGATGCACTCACAATCCACTATAGAGCACTTTTTCATTCACTTTCTCTGTCCATTCCGCCGCACTTCCCATTCATATCGACACATTTTTTATTCATAAGGGGCGGTATTTACTATAGTTCAATTTCTGATTCATGTTTTTTGGGCTAGTGCTGCGGCCCAGAGAGTACAAATTTAGGTCACATTGTAGCTTTACTGTGGGAAAAAGTGGTGAAATAAAGCAAAGTGCAAATACTTTTGTGTTAAAGTTATCATAGGCAACTTTAGTGTGTACAAACTCTTTTTTTAAAAAAAAGATTTGAATCTACCTCCAGCTCCTTCATTGAGGATAGGGGAAGTGCTGTCTTAGGACAGGAATACTCACCAGTGTTGTAGTGGGACTTTTAGAAGTGTGGGGATGCCTCTTAAAGGAGATTTCCACCCATTTTGTGTGTGAACCAAATGGACCCTAGCGGGCCCAGTTAGTTCCATTTGTACACTCTCAGAAAAAAGGAAACTCATTAACATGGTGAAACACATCTTGATGATGTCATCAAGATTTATTTCACCATGTTAATGATTTTTTTCAGACCTCCATTTCTAGGAAACACAGAATGGGGGATTTTTTTTTTTACCATGTCCACACAACTGTGTAGTGAATATGCACTCTGCTGTGCAGAAACGTGTTATTGTCCAACCAGCTTACTATACAACATGACTTACTTGACTTAAGCCCTTTGCTCCTCTAGGGTGCATAGGCCGTTGACAAATGTCCTCCATTTCACTCTGCTTTTTGCCGTTCTTTCGAGATCTGTCCAGTTGAGCCCCTTCTCTGCCATCTCTGACTCGATGCTCCTTCTCCAGCTGTTCCTGGGACGACCTCGTTTCCTTTTCCCCTGGGGGTTCCATTTTAAGGCTTGCCGGGTGATGTTTGTCGCAGGTTTTCTGAGTGTGTGGCCGATCCAACTCCACTTTCTCCTCCTGATCTGTAGGTCGATGGGATCCTGGTTTGTCCTTCTCCATAGGTCCACATTGCTGACTTTGTCCCTCCACCAGATGTGAAGGATTCTCCTGAGGCATGTGTTGGTAAATGTCTGCAGTTTGTGTGATGTTAGTTTTGTTGTTCTCCATGTCTCGGCTCCGTACAGCATCACCTGTTTAACGCTCGAATTAAAGATGCGCATTTTGGTGTTGGTGGAGATGTTATTTGAGCCCCAGATCTTCCTGAGCATGTTAAACACGACTCTGGCCTTGTTTATCCTGCTTTTGATGTCAGCATCTGTTCCTCCAGTGGTGTCCACAACGCTGCCTAGGTAGGTAAATGCTTGTACCTCTTCTAGAGCAGTGTTGTTCATGAGGATGGGGTTGGTGGTTTGTGTATGGATCTTCATCACCTGTGTCTTTGATACATTGGGGGTGAGGCCGAGTTTTATTGCAGTGTGTGAGAGTTTTTCTGTTTTATCTTGCATTTGTGTATGTGTGTGTGAAAGGAGGGCTATGTCGTCCGCAAAATCAAGATCATCCAGCTGCTCCCACATTGTCCACTGGATTCCATTTCTCATCCCTTCAGTTGTTTCCCTCATTATCCAGTCGATTGCCAGGAGGAACAGGAATGGTGAGAGCAGACATCCCTGCTTGACACCCGTCTTGACCTCGAAGCTCTGGGAGAGCTGGCCTGCATGCATTACTTTGCATGAGGTTCCTTCATATGAGTTCTTAATGAGGTTTGTGATCTTGGTGGGGATGCCATAGTGGTCTAGTAGTTGCCATAGTGATGCCCTATCCAAACTGTCAAAAGCTTTCTCAAAGTCAATGAAGTTGATGTACAAGGACGTGTTCCATTCAATAGACTGTTCAATGATGATGCGTAGTGTTGCTATTTGGTCTGTGCACGAGCGATCTTTCCTAAAACCTGCTTGCTGGTCCCGGAGCCTCTTGTCTACAGCTTCCTGGAGACGGTTAAGGATGATCCTATTGAAGATCTTACTGGGCACACAAAGTAAGGTAATTCCCCGGTAGTTGTTACATTTCCTTAGGTCACCTTTCTTTGGCAGTTTCACAATGTGACCTTCTGCCCATTCTGTTGGGGTCTTTTCCTCGTCCCATATTCTCCGAAAGAGGCTGTAGAGCATGTCTGTGGAATTACTGTACAATGGGAGCAAAGAAAAAAGGCTAAATAATGTAATTGAAATTTAACTCAGGTTCTCCCCCTTTGACTTAGACCACTTCAGTGTAGACCTTTAGTGTAATGATGCTGCTTTGACTGTCCAGGTGCCAAAACAGGCAGTACCGCATTGCTCAAACAGCAATGTTGATTTATTGATGAGTTAATTCTCAGGAAAACAGAAGAGAATTCAAGAATTCAAGTCCAGCGCCCTAAAGGCACACTCGCATCTAGGGAAAAAAAAAAAAAAAAAAAAAGTTCACCTGGTGTGGCAATAGCATTTCTTTTTCTCCATTAACGTTTAATGGTGATTTTTGTTTGATTTCTTGCAATATATGAAACAGAAAATAACAACAGAATGAAATTGCACATTTCAAAATGGATTCATACTAATGTTAGGGACAAATCCATAATGTGGACAACATTCATACCGTGATATTTATCTATAGTTTTTCATATATATTATATTATATATTTCAAAATCAAATGATTCCAGCTATTGTGTGGTTAACAGGTTGACCCGCTGACCGAAGACTCCAGGTGGTTCCACAATAGAGCAAAAACAATTTAATCCTCGACTTTCTAACTCTGTTAATCTACAACAGTCGGCGTCCGGTTGTTAGCTGGATTTGTCTGATCAAACTTTCTCTTAACACGCAAAGACATAATTCCCCCCAGACAAAACGGGTCCAGTGGAGAAAAAAAAATGTCTCTTTTGTTTCACATCAAAAGTAGCCGAGAGCTCAAAGGCAGACCTGAGATCTCCCCAATTACATTTAATTTCAAGAGATTTGGAATGAAAGCTGTTTAAATGAAACATTTGAATAGCTTTGTGGAATTTAGGAAAACATGGGTCTTTGGCGTACCACTTTTAAAAGTGGTATATGCAGTAGTACTTGCCTACCACTTTTTTTGTTGAGAGTACAAAAGACCACTTTTGGTGTTCACACCCTTATGGACAGAGGCGGATGTAATATATTGCAGCTATATGATCAAATTTGTATCCCAACACTGAAGGAAATATTCTACAAAATGATCTATGAGGTGTACAGTATATAGTGAATAATATTTCCTGCCACAACACAAAATCATTACATTTTGATTTATACAGTATACTGTACTACATTTTGGATTAAGGATCCATGGGGGGAAAAAATAATCCTGAACCTCTTTCACCTCTTTATTATCGAGTCAAAGAGGACGTGTGTGTGAATCAATCACAGAGGTGTCTCTTTGTTCGGCTCATTACAGACATTCTAGTCTGGGTTAGCGCTCTGCACCTTGACAACCGGCCATGACAGACAGCTTTTAATGATGGCCAGAGGGATCCAGACTGCAGCGCCGCTGCTTGTTTAACTGAGTGTGACTTTTTACACTATGTGTCATCACACCACCAGATTAATCACAGTGGTGACCCATCGAAGCCACTAGAGAAGAAAGAGTGATATCGAATCCAGTAGGAGCCTTATTGTTCTTGCCATTGTTTTCTGCATGTCGGGAATCATCAGCCCGGTCTCACAGATAGTAGTACACTACGCTCGGAATGCCACCTACGAATTGCGTGCATACACAACTAGTTAAAGCAAAAATCCATGAATATGTACTTGGGCGTGGTTTTCACAAACACGGAAGTGGCTAGTTGGGGGTGGGGCAGTTTGGGTTTTATAATATTTACTATTCTGTCCCTAACACATCGCAACTCGGACGCGGCTGAGTCGGCTCTGCCGACCATCGCAATGCTCAGCGTGGCAATTCGCTCGGCTAGCGCCTCGCTCAGTGGCGCTTCACAATGCTCATGGTCGACAGAGACGGCGCCGCTCCGTCATTTTCAGTGGAGTATATGCACGTATAATATGCATGGATTTATTGTAAGCGAATTTTTCATACCAAGGCCCACTGTTTATTCAGCATTTGAGCCACGAACCACCATTTGTGGAGGTCGAGTCTCTCAGACCACAACTAAAGGATTTTTGTTTGCTTTTCCCGCACAGTTCCATGCCGTATTTCGGAAAGATAACAGGCCACCTGTCATCAAAATAACAATTCTTCTACCTTTTGTAATTGTGTAGATTCTTGAAATTTGGAAGTAAAATGACTTTTTTTTTTTTTAACTCTTGAAAGCAAATTGGTTTCATTTTACACTCTCATTTGGTTAGCCTACTAACTCCCATAATTTAGCTGGGGACCACCTAGAATCCTCTCAAGGACCACTGGCGCCTGGTCCCAGACCACTGGTTGAAAACCACTGCCCTAGCAGATACAAACTAGATCAGCACTCGGTAGAGCGCACAAGTAGGCCATTGCCTACTGGACGCAACAGAGGAGGAAGGAGTGCTTGTTTCCTGACCTTGAGTAGCCTGGGAAGCCTTCCATTTACTGAATTCCTCCTTCACTCAAAGGACTACAAAGGAGCAAGTTGAAGTTAGGACTTGGTATGGGGGGGGGATGGCTGGGGATGGTATACTGCTAAGTCTAATCACCTACAAAGTGCCCTCTGGTATTTTTTTGTCCAGCAGTGGAGGTGAATAGAAGCATTGGCCGCAAATTGCAGTTCTTCTTCTTTTTTAACTTTTCCAAACTCTCACGGAAGAAGAAGGAGGTGAGTTAGAGCAAGGCACAATTTTCTTTTCCCCCCTTTTCAGTCTGGCTGACTCTTATAGCTTCTTGAAACAAGCGGAATTTCCTGTGCCTGCTTAGAAAAAGAAAGTTCTTTATAACAAATAAAATTAAATATGTTGTTTTGTTGCAGTTGTTGTTGTTGTTGTTGTTTTTTAAACAGGGACTAAAGTCGAAGAGAATTCGTTAGAAAAACCTCATCAAAAGAGTCTGAGTCCTCAGAGTTGATCAAGGTCAAGTAGCTTTTCTGCTCATGTAAATACTCACAGGCTCCTTTCAAGTCAATTAGATCCTTCGAAGCATTCCTACCTATTAGAGAGTGTGAATTCGTTCAATGGGGCAGGCAGGCAGCAGGGGCGGATTGGCACATATTTTCCCACCGGGACAATTTTGCCTTTGCCAGGCCACCCTGGTGGGGGCAGCTGGTTAACCAGATGTAACTCTTTGAGAGCGTAAAAATGAAACCAAATGGACCCTTGCGGGTCCATTTGGTTTCATTTTACACCCTCAAGAGTTATAATCATGTGAATTAGCCCATTGATCTGTCATTTTGATCTGTTATATGATGATATGTTTCAGGCGAGCATCTAGCACATTCTGGTGCATTTTGGAAGTGCCACTAGTGCATTTTGGATCTTGGCAGTTGGCAACACTGCCTCCAGCAGCGCCAGCGCCCTGGCGCACAGGAGTGAACGGGAATATGGCAACTCTCCTATACTTGAAGGCTCTGGTGTAGGACACCTTTTCTTATTTGAAGGATAGAAACACTATAGTTTGCCTGCCCTGAAAAAAAAAAAAAAAAAAAAAACTGTCCAGGCCACTAGGTGGTGCAGGCCACCGGGAAAACTCCCTGTACTCCAGATGGCCAATCCGCCCCAGTGGCAGGCTGGCTCGGCCGTGCCTGGCCCTGGCATGCCACTCTTGCAGTGCCATTCACCTGGCTGCACTGCCAGCGAGGATTAATGGCCACATTTGTTGGAGGGGGAAAAAAACAGCCAACACATTCCATCACGCAGGGAAGGATTATCCAACGGGCACGTTGGGCCTAGGCCCAGGGGCCCCTGAGCTAGTGGGGCCAATGAGCTTGAGTGTACGCGTGATCGCTAAGAGGCTCAAGCTCAGGGCCCACCTATAAAAGGGGTAAAAGTGAATAATAGTGGTACACACGGTCCTTATATTATTAACGATGGGTTTACTAATTTTGTGTCACTTAAATAGCCCCAAAAGTCCTAAACCATCATGCCGCCTTGTCGGGCAGAAAAATCTTCTGGTGTATGGGGGCCCTTTGGCTGGTGGTGGCCCAGGGGCCCTTAATTTCATAATCCGCCTATGCCATCACGACAGAGACTTGACACAAATAGGACCCGAACGTCTCCTTGGGCTCAGTGTCGCCAACTTGGCGGATTTGTCGTTATATTTAGCTCTTTTCCAGACCTCCCTAGCGTCAAAATTAGTGGGCGAAACTCCTGGCGGAAAATCTAGTGTCATCTATGCTCTCAAGAGTTAAATTATATTCAAACATCTGAATTTCCAAGAATCTATGCCTACAAAGTTTGATGTTGCCCCCTGGGCAACATCATACTCGGTCATGAACGAGTATGACCTTGGATACAATCCCCCATTTCTCTTATGGGGGATTGTATCCAAGGTCCAATCCCCCATAAGAGAAATGTATTCTAAGAGTATTTTGTAAATTTGTTATCAAATGTCATTTAGCGAGGGACCCCATGAAACTCCCTCAAGCATGCTGCTTTTGGGACCTCTCTAAAAAAAATGTCCACTACATGGTAGAAAAACTATTTTTTCACGCGCAGACAAATGAATCCTCTACATTTAAATACGCATTAAGGGCCGTGGGTAGCCACGTAGTGTCCAGAGACAAGTTCAGAAGTCAATGGGCAAAAGCAGAAGCTTTTGCCTATAGCCTACCATTATTGTCTGTTTCTAAATGTAGCCTAATAATGAAATGACCATGTTGGCCAATATTGTAAACAAGTAGAACTGCTTTATGGTGCTGTGTCTGCTGTCTACTCACGGGTGTTTGAAATGTAGGCCTAATGTAAATGTCTAAGTAATAAAATTGTCAATCAATTCACCCATCCATCAATCCATAGAGGCCTGCACTAGTGGATATAGTCACTACTAAATACTACTACTACTCCCCTAGATCAGTTTTCAACCTGCTCCTTCAGAGAGTTCCAGGTGGTCCCCAGCAAAATGATGCAAAGTTGCTTAACCAGATGCAGCCTAGTTCTTTGAGACTGTAAAAATTAACCCAAATGGACCCGCAAGGGTCCATTTGGGTCCACAAGGGTCCATTTCACACTATCAAGAGTTAAAATATTCATCACACGAGTTAGCCCAAGTCTAGACAATGTCTTAGATTAATGGTCATTTTGATCTGTATGTTTGACTGTTTTGTTTCCCAAATCCAGCCTGGTATTGTGGACAAAAGCAGACACATCAAATCATCAAATGGTGGTCCGTGGGCCCCTGGTATGAAAAAGGTTAAAAACAAACAAACAAACAAAAAACCCTGGTTCATATAATAATCAGTCCTTTGTTTTTAAATTGAATTAAATTGTAAAATTAATGATTGTGACAATTGCATCTAATACAACTTACTGCGGGCTGACAGGCCCAAACATGGCTATTTCAGAAACAGCATTGTTTGATTGTTAAAACAAATCCACAGTGGCATGTGCACACTGCACACATAATGATAACCAATATTTTATTTTGAAGGACGGAAGAGGCAGCACAGGAAGTTATAAACGGTGCGTGGTTGTTTAGTTCCAGGAAGTCACACCACAAGTCAGAACCACAACAACAACAAGCAGAGATCAGAATGGGAGCAGGTGGTAAAGTCCATAGACAACGTCACTGTCTTGTTACAGTGTTATTAGCTCTGGTCCAGAGCTCCACTGCTTCTGAGTCTGACCTGCATTGGAGCTCTGTTGGTCTCCGTGCATTCGGCCATTACTCCACCCGACCAGCCTCTCTTCTCTAGTGGATATATAAAGAACGTTTTACCTACTCACCAAAATAAACACGTCTTGTGTCATTAGAAAGCCTACTTACCTTGGTGGTCACACTCTTAGCCCCCCACCACACGGATAAAATGGACTTTTTGGCCAGAACGCGATCGTTTTTCACTGAAGGAAAAATATTTCCTATGGAACTTTTCTATTGGCAATATCGGTAGAGGGCGCAAATCCTGGTTGTTTTTCCGGTGAAAAACGATCGCGTTCTGGCCAAAAAGTCCAATTTATCCGTGTGGTGGGGGGCTAAGAGTGTGACCACCAAGGTAAGTAGGCTTTCTAATGACACAAGACGTGTTTATTTTGGTGAGTAGGTAAAACGTTCTTTATATATCCACTAGAGAAGAGAGGCTGGTCGGGTGCAGTAATGGCCGAATGCACGGAGACCAACAGAGCTCCAATGCAGGTCAGACTCAAAAGCAGTGGAGCTCTGGACCAGAGCTACACTGTTACCATAACTTAACGCACTTTAGATGTCCACTGCAAATACAGTCTAGAATCGTCGCGTTGATCTTTTCTATGTGGACAACGTGGCCCCATAGAAGCACTGCTAGGATGCAGACAGTGTGCAGACAACTGTCCCTGAGACTGGTCAGTGTCGGCTACAGGTCAGTAGGGCTGGGCAAAATAATCCATATGCCAATATATCGCAATTCTTAATGCCATGATATCTGTATCAGGTTCAAAATCGATTTTTTGGGGATATTTATTCCTATTCATTATTTTCCTATTCATTAATTTGTTCGTGTCAGAAAGACATGTCCGACCAGATGTGTATGATTGAACTTTTTGTTATTTATATTGTTTAAAATGTTCTAGGTGATTCCGCCCGTTTTCAACATTTTACTGTAGGCCTACTTTATTTTACTTGATGATGACATCATCAAGTTGCTTGTTAATGATTTTTTTTAGTACCTTTTTTTCTGAGGGTGTACAAATGGAACCAAATGGACCCGTCAGGGTCCATTTGGTTCCATTTGTACGCTCTCAAAAAAAAAATCTTGAAAATGGGTGGAAACCTCCTTGTTCTAGTATAATAAAACAGTCATTTGTGGGGGGAAAAATGCAATATATCAAATCGAATCGCAGCGTAACTAAGAATCGCAATATAAATCGAATCAGAGCCCTGAATATGGATATTGTATCGTATGGTGAGGTGAAGTGAATCGTCCCAACCCTACAGATCAGCATGCACAGCAGTGTCAGGTGCTACAGGAGGAGGTGACCGGTGGAGACCACCCACTGATGGCTTCAATACGGGTCTGACCAGGAGGAAAGAGACACTCATACTGGCACGGGAACGAGTGGCCACCTGGTCAGCTTTACATTCATTATTACTGTACAGTACATTATAGGGGAACTCCACCCATTTTCAATATTTTGCAGGGTTTGACACTAACACTTAGTGTCAAACCCTGGTGGGGGGCAAGTGGTGAGGCAAGTGAAGACTGCTACCTGGTTGCCCGATCGGGCAAGTGTGCGACTTAGTGCACTATAACACAACACAAGATAAATTTGTCTTGAAGTCAGTCATTTCACCCTGCCTCTGTGTCTTTCCCTGCTTTCTAGCTATCTCTACCCATCTCTCTCCAGGTCCATTTGGTTCCAAACTATCATTTTGCTGGGGTCAGGGACCACTAGGTCTGTGACCACTATGGGCTAATTACCACCTGTTGAAAACCCCTGGTTAAAAGCACCCAAGTAGGAAGTAAACTTAAATGCAAAATTTACAATATATTTTTGGGGGGCAAGTGACCATGACCTGAGGGCAAGTAGAACCTGACTTGCACTTGCCGATGGGCAAGTGCATCGGAGCCCTTTGTGTCAACCCCTGTTTTACTATGTCATTGATGTACCTTAGAGATGTTGTGCATGTGGACATGATAAAAAAGTTCCCCCAATTCTGTATTTCCTAAAAATGGAGGTCTGAAAAAAAAAAAAAAAAAACATTAACATGGTGAAATACATCTGATGACATCATCAAGATGTATTTCACCATGTTAATGATTTTTCTTTCAGGCCCATTTTTCCTGAGAGGGTACAAATGGAACCAAATGGACCCGCTAGGGTCCATTTACAAGTTGGTTTATCAAATTCACTTTCCATATCTTTCCATTTTGCTATACACTCTGGTTTATGTATCTTAACTGGACCGCAGCATAATACATTTTTAAATTTGGAAGCCTCAAACCCCCTCTATCCTTTGGAAGGTTTCGAAAGTGAAACCTCACACTTGGCCTCTGCCAAACGTTCTGTCCCATGCAATAAATTGGGGGACCCTTGGGGGACCTCTACTGGAAAGGATTGGAATAGGAAGACTAGTCTAGAGGGCACATATATTTTTACAGGCTCGACTCTAGTGGCACTATGCATCCCATCCCTGCATCTGTTTTAATCTCCAGGTTTATTTATTTGTAGTTGTTTGCCTATTTTTACCAGATATTGACATGGGTTGGAGAATTGGCTGTATTGTATGTTCAACAATTCACCAATGCACAACAAAACCCAGAAAACACCTCACACACTTTACAACTATAATTGATAAAAGATAAAAGATATAACTTTGGACAGTGGTCAGGTTGCAGGAATTGGAAAGACAGTTGGCCAAAATGCAGACAGGAACAAGCCGGAAGTGTCCATTGAAACCCATTCAAAAATGCAGGACGTGACGTCACAGCTTGGCCGAAACCACGGACTGTGTAAAGTATAGTCTGTAGTGTAGGGGGTCAGAGAGACAGGACCTCCGGTTTCATATAATCCCCCGGAAGTTGCCATTTTTCAGCCAATCGTATTCTCTAGCTGTGTAGACCTGGTCTAATTCAGATGATTAATATTTTAACTCTTGAGAATGTAAACATGGAACCAAAATGGACCCCTCTCGCTCTCAAAGAGTTACATCTGGCTAACCAATTTTCTATCATTTAGCCTGGGGACCACCTGGAACCCTCTCAGGGACCACTGGTGGGCCCCAGACCACCTGTTGAAAACCCCTGCTTTGGCTGACAAGTTGCCTAGTGTATCGAAAGACTAATTCCAAAATCTTTCTGCTGACAACCGTGGCACAGGGGACACAGAGAAACGTGATGTGAGGGACTTTGCCCTGTGGAAGAGCTCCAAGCCACAGGAGCCGTACTGGGAGTCTCCCTGGGGCAGAGGACGACCAGGCTGGCACATCGAATGCTCCACCATCGCCAGGTTGGACCACTGCTTATACTGTATTATTTTAGTACTGTTGTTCTCAAGCACTTGAGGTGTCTGCCTGGCCTTCCTTATTAGATCTGCTCAGTCCATCAATGTTCAAGTTTTTTTTTTGCTCAAGACCTATTTTGTTTCTCTGGCTTTTAATCTCGTATGAGCTCATTCAATATTTGTTTAATTTTGTGATTCTTGTTGTCGCAAAACATGGGTCTGTGTACATGTTTTTTTTCCTCGCTCTTTACAGCACTTTGGTCTTTTTTTTAGAGCTGCAACTAACCATTGTTTTCATAATCGATTCATTGGGCGACTATTTAACCAATTCATCGATTAATCCGATTATGCCTCTTATTTAGCTATCACCTTAAAGGGGGATTCCGCGGCCCATTTTGTAAATTTTCCTGAGTGTACAAATGTGAACCACATGGACCATAGCGGGCCCATTTGGTTCAATTTGTACACTCTCAGAAAAAAGGTCCTAAAAGAAAAATCATTAAAAATCATTGTGTGAAACACAACTTGATGATGTCATCAAGCTGTGTTTCACCTTTTTTTTTTTTCAGACCTCAATTTCTAAAAACACATAATGGGGGGAACCTTTTGTAATCATGTCCACACAACATCTCTAAGGTGTATTAAATACTGACAGTGAAATGTTGAAAATGGGTGGAATTTGTTACTTAACACTGGAAAAACAATGGTTAAGTGGGAAAACGGGTTAAAACTCCAGAGGTTAGTTGCCGAACCGATTCATCCATTACTAAAATAGTTGACAACTAATCGAACAATCGATTCGATTACAATCAATCAATCAATTGTTGCAGCCTTATTAACAAACATGTTTTTTTTCTCGCTCTTGTTGTGTACGGCACTTTGGGCAATCTCAGTCGTTTTTCTTTAAATTAAGGCTGTTGAAAATAGTTCATTAATGGATTAAATTAATTTTGTTGATTAATCTGATTAAAAATTTTAACGCAATTAACTCATGTGCACACTGACTCAACCCACTGACCATTTTCTCATTGAAAGAAATGGGTAGAGCACGGTTTTACAGAGACATATAGCTGTGTGTCTCCCTGTAACCAGAGCCATAGAGTATAGCTGGAGGATCTACAAGCATTGAGGGCTTGTAGATCACCTATTTTGATAAATATTTGAAAGATAAATAGTTATTTTTCTCACAGATTCTGTTTCTTTTTTAAATGTTGAAATCCTGTCCAGGAAAACATGCATATTTTAGACATAGTTCGAGTGGTGATTAATCATGATTAAATTAATTTTGAAGCTGTGATTAATTTGATTAAAATGTTTACCGGTAATCATTCAACAGCCCTACTTTAAATGTGACCTAAGAACAATAACTGTTTTTAATTTTCCAGCTCTGTGTTTGGGAGCCAGCTGGACATCCATTCAGGGGGCATTGACCTGGCCTTCCCCCACCATGAGAATGAGATCGCCCAGAGTGAAGCCCACCACCAGTGTGGGCAGTGGGGGAATTACTTCACCACTAGGACTGTACTGTTCAGTAGGGGTGGGACCATTCTCTTACCTCACCATACGATACAATATTGATATTTAGGCTTATGAATCGATTTATATTGTGATCCTTAGTTATGCTGCGTTTCGATTTGATATATCGATACATCATTTTTTTTTACACAAATGACCCATTTTCAAGATTTTTTCCGAGAGCGTACAAATGGAACCAAATGGACCCTGACGGGTATATTTGGGTCCGTTTGTACACCCTTAACATTAACAAACGCAACACAAAAACAACTTGATGATGTCATCATCAAGTAAAATACAGTACAGTGAAATGTTGAAAATTGGTGGAATTCTGAACAATATGGAACATAACAAGTTCAATCAACGAGAACATTCTAAAGCCATTTTAAACAATATAAATAACAAAGTTCAATCATACACATCAATGCAGCCTGATAGCACCAGCCAGTCTTTCTGACACGAACAAATGAACAAATAGGCCTATATAAATATAGTTCACATTTGTACACTCTCCAGGAAATTTGGAAAATGGTGGAATTCCCCTTTTAACAATTAGTTGATTATGTTCTCAGATTGCCATATTTTTTTTTACAGATAAACCAGCAATTTGGTCGTTTGTGATCAAGAGGGAATAATTCATTGAATCATCTTTGTTTATTTGTTCTAACAGGACACCTGCACCTAAAAGGCAGTGCTGAGAAAATGTCTAAATCCTTAAAGAACTATCACCATAAAGGTAAAACAAAAAAGGTCATGATGCATTCATTTCGGCAAAGGCTTAACATATTCTTTTGCATTAAAGTGCATTTCATTAGCGCACGTTTTGATTTCTGTTCATTTTTTCGTTTCCTCACATCAGGATTTCCTGGAGTCCTGCTCTGCCAATGAGTTCAGGATGTTTTGCCTCATGACCAAATACAGAAAAGGTACAGATCAATGTCATATATTTTTTATATTCTTATATATATATATGAATATACTGTACCTGTAGTTCATAAAAGCACACTTGAAGTAGCCTGACCTCAGTCTGAATTGTCATTTCGTTCCATTTCGTTTCACTTCATTATTCAGACTGAACTTCCTCACAGAGGTTTCTAGGATGGGATAAGAAAAAGTCTGAATCTGGAGAATCTTAAAGATTTATCAAAAAGGTGATCTACAAGCCCCCAATGCTTGTAGATCTCTCAAGCTGTACTCTATGGCTCCGGTTACAGGGAGACGCACAGCTAGAGGTCTCCGTGAAACCCATTTTCTCTTTTTCAAAGAGAAAATGCTCAGTGGGTTGAGTCAGTGTGCGCATGAGACAATTGCGTTTCACATTTTAATCAGATTAGTCAACAAAATTAATTTAACTAATTAACTCGTTATTTTCAACAGCCTTAATAGAAAATATTGTGTGTGTTCCCGCAGCCATAGATTACAGCGATGCCAGCATGAACGAGGCCCAGTGCACCTTGGAGACTGTGGTCAACTTCATTCACAGTGCACAGGCCTACATGCGGGGTGAGCTCCAGTGTCTGCCCACACAGGAGGGACCTCTGTGGGAGAGGTAGGTTCTGCAAGCGAGCGAACAACCATTTTCAACATACACAACACACAAATTACTAATTATATATACAATATAAGAATACAACAACGGTCGTCCCGGTTATCATCCAACCTCAGAACGGTCAGACCCACCACTTTGATGCCTTGTTGGGTGCTGAGATTAAAGGGACACCTTTTTTGGCAAACGAATATTTGTTATGAAGAAGATTCAGAACATGTTTCTGGGGGCCTTATGTGTGTGATGTGGGGTTTTAGATTAGATCAGATGGTTAAAAAGAAAAGACCTCAGTTGACTCTACATAAGGAAGCATGAACATCTACGTCAGGGCTGCCCAAAAGGTAGATCGTGATCGTGTGTAGATCACACAGGCCGTGAGGCCATGCAGGTAGATCACATGACAGTCCCCCCAGCACTTGGACCTTTATAGATCTGTATAGATCCATTTGGTTTCATTTTAACGCTCTCAAGAGTTAAATTATATTTAAACACAATTAGAAAATGGAGAATAATTGTTATTTTGAACGTTTTGCCAGTTCTCTTTCCCAATTTTGGACAAAAACGTGAAAGTTCTTAGTTCACAAACTCTCAACTCAAACCTCAAATACTGTTTTCAAACATCAGTAGTAGAAAACCTTCCAATTCTCCCCCTCTATTTTTCATTATAAGTGCATTATTCTTAAACACTATAACAGTAAGTAACACCGTCACCAACTATTTCAATGCTCAAAGTTCCAATGGGGGGCTTGAAATGGATTTTCAGTAATTGATTAATCACATTTTTGATGTGTCGATCTTGTTGAGCCGGTCATTTTGAAGGTAGCCCTCAAGTCAAAAAAAGTGTTGGCACCCCCCTGATCTACGTGGGAGCAGTTAATCCAACACAGGGGGACCAGATTCACTACTAGACCAACCCAAGGGACGTTTTCCATCCTATTTGACAACCGCCGTCCAAGAATCTAAACTGGTCTATTTACTTTCTCGTACAATGAATAGCAAAAATAGCCCATCCAAAGCCTGCGCCCAATGACATTGTGGATCACCTTTATTTCGTTGGCTTACGAAATGGTAACACCAAATGCTTTTATTGGCATCAGATGAGATATTATAATCTCCTGCATTCCTCTGTGTTCTCTCTCTCTCTCTAGGTTAGCCCAAACAAAAGTGGCGGTCCTAGCAGCCTTGGCAGATGACTTTGATACGCCGAGAGCCATTAATGCCGTTATGGACCTGGTCTACCATGGCAACTGCCAACTTCAACCCATCACAAAGGTAACCTGAAAAAAGAAATCACTTTTTTTCCCCCAGAAGATGGATTTCAAAAAGCATTTAAAATAATAATTTATTTTAGAAACGGCCTCAATTCTAAATGGGTAAATGCAGTCAGCCTGACAAAGAAACAGATGCGTCTTGCCTACAAAGCCCTCGTTGTACTATGATGATTTTTAACGCTAAGAAAGCTTTGTGGCCTGTACACTTCTGGAATGCTGTCTTATGTTCCTTACATGATATACATTTCTGAAGCTGTTAACTCGGTTTGGCTGGACTTGATCTCACATTCCTTCTACGGAATACCTAGCCTCAACTCCCAGACTTTGACGTCGTGACCATAGATCTAAAAGCAAAGATGGGTCATAAGTTATCTGTTTACTCTTATTTGATTATTATTAGTGTTGGGACATGTGCACTACGTAACTCAATATATTACATAATATATTACCAAAATGCAGTAACTTGTAATATAAATATATTACTGAACAAAAACAATCTAATATATTATGCTTTTCTTTCTGCATTACTGCATTACTTTCAATATTACTTTCGGTCAATCTGTCTCGTTGAAAATGTTCTTGTGAAATTTTCTTGACAACTGCAGAAGTTAAATAATTACTTATTTTCTATAAATTGTCATCAAATTATTTATTCAGGAGGACGTTTTTTCAAGTTAGCCAAGTGCGCTTTCTTTATTGTACCTATGCCACTGGCCTACACAATATTTGATTAATAGTGACACTAAATATTTAATTATATATTTTGCACAACATTTTTCTTTTAAGTAATATGTAATAGTAATATTAATATATTACACTTGCTCAGACAGCAATATTGTAATACAATATATTGCTTTAAAATGAAGGTAATAAGTAATAAGTAATACATTAACAAGGTATAGTAATATTCCCAACACTGCTCTTATTTGATAGCAATCTACCTGTAACTATCCTGGTAGATTGTTTGGAACAACTGCACCATTTATTACTGTCACAGATGGAAGGAGTTGGAATGGTTACTAATATCTACAACAGGAGAAGGCAGATCATTTCTGCCACACTTACTGTAAAGTCGAGGCTCGATGGATGTATTGCATATAATCGCATCACTCACTTTGAACGATCGCATCGCATGAATATCTATTTGACAGGATCTCTGTAACATTGCATAATGTGTGGTAATGTGTTTCCACTGTGTTCAGCCAGGGGTTCATCCTCGCAGCCCGGCCGTGTTTGGAGCCATCGCCTCCTACATCCAAGAGCTCTTTGAGCAGCTTGGCCTCGATCTGCTGGACAGAAAGGTCAGAGGAACTGCATGATATTATCTGCCAATTGATTTACATTATGGATTCAAACTGTAACCACTTTTGAAAGCTTGTCATTCAGTGTTGCTTGCTGTGTTGGCCGACTACCTTTTTTTCCCCCACGGACGAAAACTAAACGACATAGCTATGACTGAAGAAAAAATGTATTTACAATTTTGTCAGCAAATAAAAACTGTACTAAAAGAAATGAGTCAAAATGAAACCAAATGGTTCCATGTTTACTCTCTCAAAAGTTAAAATATTCATCATGTGAATTAGCCCAAGTCTACACAACTAGAGAATGTAGAAGATCAATGGTCATTTTTGATCTGTATGTTTTGTTTTCTCCAAAATCCAGCCTGGTAATGTGGACAGGCGCAAAAAGAAATCTTTAGTTTTGGGGTCTGTGCGGCTAAAATGTCTGAATAAATAGTGGGTCCTGGTAAAAAAAAAAAGGTTTAAAACCCCTGCATTAGGTAATTGGCTCTGGGTGGAAAAATTGCGTTACAAATTTGTGGGGATCCATGGTCATCTGTCTCACTGCTGCCTGCCTGCGCTCTCCCCTGTCATTCCTCCTTTTGTCCACAGGAGGTCAGCGTCGGCGTCGCCCCCCTGAAGTCTTCACCCCCCCCCCCCCCCCCCTCAAGCCAAACTCTTCAGCGTCTGGCAACCCCACTGAAGTCTTGACCCCCCCCCCCCCAAGCCAAACTCTCAGGGTCTGGCAACCACGCTGAAGTCCCCTCTCAAGCAAAATTGTTGAGGGGGACTGGCAACCCCCTTGAAGTCTTGACCGCCCCCCCTCAAGCCAAACTCCCAGGTCTGGCAACCCCCCTGAAGTCTTGACCCCCCCCCCCCCAAGCCAAACTCTCAGGGTCTGGCAACCCCCCTGAAGTCTTGACTTCAGCCCCCCCCCCCCCCCCCCCCTTCTCAAGCCAACTCTCAGGGTCTGGCCTCCCCATAGGGTCTGGCAAACACCTGAAGTCCCCCCTCAAGCCAAATTGTTGAGGTGGACTGCCAAGTGCCAACCCCCCTTGAAGTCTTGACTTCCACCCCCCCCCCCCCCCCCCCCCCCCCCCCCCCCCCAAGCCAACTCTCAGGGTCTGGCAACCCCCCTGAAGTCTTGCCCCCCCCCCCCCCCCCCAATAGGGTCTGGCAACCCCCCCAAACTCTCAGGGTCTGGCAACCCCCTGAAGTCTTGACCCCCCCCCCCCAAGCCAAATTGTTGAGGGGGGACTGCCAAGTGCCAACCCCCCTGAAGTCTTCACCCCCCCCCCCCCCAAGCCAAACTCCCCCCCTTTCACCCCCCCCCCCCCCCCAAGCCAAAAGTTTTGACTTCAACCCCCCCCCCCCCCCCCCCCCAAGCCAAAAGTCTTGACTTCAACCCCCCCCCCCCCCCCCCCCCCCAAGCCAAAAGTCTTGACTTCAACCCCCCCCCCCCCCCCCCCCCCCCCCCTCAAGCCAACTCTCAGGCTCTGGCAACCCCCTGAAGTCTTGACCCCCCCCCCCCAAGCCAAATTGTTAAGGGGGGACTGCCAAGTGCCAACCCCCCTGAAGTCTTGACTTCAACCCCCCCCCTAAAGCCAACTCTCAGGGACTGGCAACCCCCCTGAAGTCTTGACCCACCCCCCCCCCCCCTTGCCGCCAAGCTAAACCCTCCCCCCTGAAGACTTCAGGGGTGAAGTCAAGACTTCAGGGGTGAAGACTTCAGGGCCTGGCAACCCCCCTGAAGTCTTCACCCCCCCCCCCCCCTCAAGCCAAACTCCCCCCCCTTCACCCCCCCCCCCCCCCCCCTCAAGCCAAAAGTCTTGACTTCAAACCCCCCCCCCCCCCCCCTCAAGCCAACTCTCAGGGTCTGGCAACCACCCTGAAGTCCCCTCTCAAGCAAAATTGTTGAGGGGGGACTGGCAACCCCCCTGAAGTCTTGATCCCCCCCCGCCGCCAAGCCAAACTCTCAGGGCCTGGCAACCCCCCTGTTGTCTTGACTTCAACCCCCACCCTCAAGCCAACTCTCAGGGTCTGGCAACCCCCCTGAAGTCTTGACCCCCCCCCCCCCCGCCGCCAAGCCAAACTCTCAGGGCCTGGCAACCCCCCTGTTGTCTTGACTTCAACCCCCCCCTCAAGCCAACTCTCAGGGTCTGGCAACCCCCTGAAGTCTTGACCCCCCCCCCCCCCCCCCCCCCCCAAGCCAAATTGTTGAGGGGGGACTGCCAACCCCCCCCCCCCCTTCCCCTCAAGCCAACTCTCAGGGTCTGGCAACCCCCCTGAAGTCCCCCCTCAAGCCTGGCAATCCCCAGGTCAACCCCCCCAAACTCTCAGGGTCTGGCAACCCCCTGAAGTCTTGACCCCCTCCCCTCAAGCCAAATTGTTGAGGGGGGACTGCCAAGTGCCAACCCCCTTGAAGTCTTGATCCCGACCCCCCCCCCCCCCCCCCCCCCCCCCCCCCCGCCCCTCAAGCCAACTCTCACGGTCTGGCAACCCCCCTGAAGTCTTCACCCCCCCCCCCCCCCCCCAAGCCAACTCTCAGGGTCTGGCAACCCCATCTGAAGTCTTGCCCCCCCACCCAGGGGGTCTCGGATTGGACGTACGTCCTCAGACGTCTCTCTTCAGATCTCAAGCCAAACCGTCAGGGTCATCCATCCTTCATCCATCCATGTCATCCATGCCCCTCACATTCTCTCTTCCCCCCTCCCCATACCCATGTCTATTTCTCATCCATGTCATTCATGCATTTAATCCTATCTGCCTTTTAATGTTCCTTCTTTTCTAAATAAAGTGTCAAATGGTGTTTATTTGAATGTGTCTGTTTACTAGTGAATGACAATATAACCAGTATGCAAAGGAATTACATTAAGTCAAAGTCAAACGAAACATCTTGTTTGCCCAATGAAAAAGTAAATGTGTAACTGACACCTGCGGGAACATTTTTACTCTAAGTCAAACTACATCTTGTTTGCTCAATGAAAGTAAGTAAATGTGGGTAACAGTATGTTTCCACTGATGGTTTAAGTCAGTTAACCACATATAGTTTTTCATTCTGTCATACCTAACTCTCAGAGGCATCATGAAGCCTGAACATCAGGGGGTATATCAGTGGATCCAGCCATTCCATAAGGGGTAGACCTGCTTTCTGAGGATTTTCTCCTTTTGACCCAAAACCTCCCCCTTCAACCTTAAATATTACCTCCGAATTCTAATAAGTGTGAAAGGCCCAGTGGTGCAAGAGAAAAGCACAGGTCTCACAAGCCAAACGTTGGCGGTTTGAATCTTGCTCAGGGTAGACCTTCATTTACTTGTTTTTTTGGGAGAAGTGTGGTGAGCTCCGGCCGCCTCCCCGGGGAGGCCAGGCAGCCTCCCAGCCGGCCTCCCCGGCTTCCTCCCAGCCGGCCGGCTTCCTCCCCAGGCCGCCTCCCAGGATTCCTCCCCAGGCCGCCTCCCCCCAGCCTGCCTCCCGTTCAAGAGGGAGGAGCTACACCTCCAAGGGGAGGATCTTTTTATAGAGGCCCACCTCATAGGTGGAGTTTAATTTGCATATTACTGTCTGGAGGGAAGGTGTTTATAAATAAAGTTGTTTTACTTTCTAGCTGGATTGGCAGTTGTGATTTGATGCACTGGTGTTACTTTTTAGTCATTTTATTTGGGTGATGTTTGAGTTTCATATTGAGTTTTGTGCATTTTGAACCTAGACCTGTGTGAGGTTTGAACCTAGACCCTGCAAGCTATTTTAGTTTTTGAGTCCCTGACTTTTAGACTGCGCCACGCTGGCACATGAAAGGTGTTGCGGGGAGGTTATACTAGACCTTTTGGAAGTGACAGACAAATGACAAAACATTGCTGTGGTCTTGAACCATCAACCTCTCGTATTCAAGGCATGAACTCATCCTCTGGGCTACAGAGACATGAAGAATGATGCATGGAAGTTATACTTGACCTTTTAGAATTTAGATGAGCAGCAAAAGTTGAAATATATTTGACAAAGTTTGAACCAACAACCATAACAAAGGTGTTAGAGGAACACTACAGTGAAGGTACATAGGACACTGGTGGCTGAGTAGGTAGAGAGGCTGCCTCACATGCAGAAGGTCCCTGGTTTGAATCTGGCTCTAGTTGTTGTTGTCTATGGGAGGTCAATAAAAGTTTCATTCATCTGCTTGGAGACATTTATTCATTTATTTAACACAGACCATGCTCATTAATCAACACAGTTTACACATTGTGTAAATGGGCCAGAGTTAGCCAAAACTAATTTACATCAGTCAGTCCTGAGCAAGCTCTTAAAAATAGTAATGAATACAAATATACATAGAACACATTAAACTTCATTAGCTTGCAGACATACACTATAAGATGTTCTGATTTCATTCATTGGATAACACAGACAGGGTTCATTAACATTTAGGCCTGACCTAAGTTTTCTGAAAAAAGTTTAAATATAGATAGCATCACAAAAATTGAACTTGTCAATACTGTACAGAATCCAAAAACGGATACCCGGCCTGAAAGAGTTAATCAACACAGCTTACAAATAATTATTTATTATATTATAATCATGTATTATCTTACAATGTGTACATATATTTAAAAGTATGAGTCGTTCATTTTACATGTCAAATTACGTGTTACTGGCCACCAATTTATTATTTAATGTATTATTTTTTTATTTATATTTATATATATCTTTATTTTTTATATTTTGTATTATTTTTTATTATTTCTTGTCAAATAAACAAACAGCCAACATCTGATAGGAAGTAGTTTTACAGGTCATTTTTAATAGAGCATTCATATAGAATAATGCAAATGGGCCAGAGTTTGCGAAAGCTAATAGGATATTTAAAAATGTTTGCCCTTTTTGCCATAAACATATAGGCCTGAATGCCTTTCATGAATGTTTCCATTAATCCCATTTATTCTTTCATTGACTAACCTAAAATAATAATTTAACAAATGTTCTATTGGACTTTTTAACTCATTTCAAAACATTTTTTTTCTCTTCTTACTTGATGTAAACATGGTAATCATGTACAACCATAATTGAAATAAAAAATACAACTATATGGAGGTTACCACTGGCCATGGTTTGGAGGGTGGAGGCATTAACTCTGATATATTTAACATCTTCGCATTCATAAGTACCTTCAGCTGTGGTTCACTATAGTGTCACCCTTACGCAAGCACTAGTGATTAACACGTTTGCATCACCAGAGAAGATTTATCATGTTTTAATCAAAGGTGAGTGCTGAATGGAGATTAGCAAGTAAACTACAAATTCAAAACCTCAACCACTTCATGCCATAAGAGTGCATCGTAAGGGTATCATTCTTACCCTAACCCTCATCTAACAAAGACAATAAATATGAAGCTAAATAGGGTGATTGTAATGTAAGGGAACTTGTTCAAATTGAACTATGCAAAGATGTATAGATTGGTCGGGAGTGTTTGGGGGGCCTGTGTTGTATAAAGAAATGACACGACAAACTGAACAGAACCAAAATCATTACTGTAATGATGATACAATCTAAATAAAATAAGCATTAAAACTGACTAACTATTCAGTATTAGGTGCTTCAAATACAGTACTTTTCTTAAAATCGATTTACAATATATACACTAGATTGTATCATCATTACATGGTAGTCCTCTTATTTTTTTTTTATTGGAGACAATACCCACATTCAAAAACAAAGCAAGTATTAAACAAGCTAACAAAAAAAGACGAGTAAAATGAAAAAAAGCAAAGAAAACTGGTTATTTTTGCACCAAAGCTGTTCAAAACAAATAAGTTTTGTACAATACAGTAGAATTGGCTCGAGACAATTGAACAGGTTTACAGACACGTCAAGCTTTATGAGGTATATTTTGTACCATAATTGTACACTATACGTTTTGAGACGACAGACGGGCAGATCGAGGTTTCTCAGATGGTTCTCAGTTCTTAGTTGGTTTCTCAGAAGGAAAATCAGAGGTTTACCCAAAACGTGCACTATGTACCAGGACATACTGTATGTCCACAGTACCAGAAAAATACAATGAAAACAAATGAATAAATTATCTTAGTTTAGGAATACAGTCCTGTCAGTTTAAGACTGTAGGAACCATTTTAGAAAATCAAATGTGTCAGATGTCAAATATAGTGCACTGTGACTTTACATTGAATGGTACATTAGCAAGTGAGTAAATCCAGGCAATAGATGAAGCGCTTTGTTTAAAAAAAAAAACCCATAAAAAGTAGATTCAGGATTCAGGAATTCAGAACAGACCAAATTTTAGTGGTATGGCATAGCATTAATCCACAGTTACAAAGTCTGTAAAGGGGCAGCTGTACGCAGACTGAATCACAACATACTTTTACAACGCAGTGACAGAGACCAGTAGGTCAATATGCTGACAAATACAAATGATGCACCCTGCAATATTTGTTAGGAATAACAGCATAGAGACAACATAAACAGGGCTAGGCCAGAGTTAAAATCATTAGGGACAAATATGAGGATAATGGGCATGACCAACTTGAAATTGAATTATAAAGATCGATTATCCTTCAGATGGAGCCAATAAATATTATTCATTAAAACAATAGTGTCCAACTCATAGATGAAGAGTTGCTTGTCCACAGGTCTTCCAGTGTTTGTGTCTTAGTCTTGTCCTGCACACATCTGACATGCCCCTTTCATCAGGTATCATGTGTAACACTTCCCTCTGCATCAGGCACTAAGCTCTCCTACTGACACATTCACCTTAATCTGACAAAATACTGCACTTTTCCCATCGCTCACCATGTATCAAGTGTTTTGTGAAAAGCTCAAGTGGCATTGAGTGTTGGTACATAGAAAATTCACATATTGCATAGTATGACTTTCAGATGTACATATTTCTTTTCTTGATTGTACTGAACTTTGCCAATGTAAACGCATATATTCCTATGCCAATAAAGCACTTTGAATGGACACTGAATTGAGTGAGTGAATTCACATCACATGTCTTCTGCAAATCAGCTTTCACAAAGATTAAAAGGAGGTGGTGTGAAAAGGCGGTATTAGTAGGTGGTGGTTAAGAAAGTGATATTAGGAGGTGGTTTAAAAGAAGTCGGTGAAAGCATTTACAGAAGACATGATACTGTGAATTAATCACTTGGGTTAGGGTTAGGACTTATAAATTTACAACATAATATCCGGGGTTACGGACAAATATAATCAAATGGAGAGCCCAAGGGAAGCCCATGGGCCTCTAGCACAAATCTCCCAAGCCCCCACCCTTCTTCTATGCACAATGGACCCCCATAGCCACCAAGACATGACCGTTGCGGCGTCAATGTTAACTATGTCAGCACCTCAGTAATGCCACTTGCGATGTTCACCAAAAAAGTAAAAATATCATCATAAATCAGTGCTCACACAGGCTGGTCAGACAACAAAATAAAGTGGTATAATAATGTTAAAGATAAAATTCATTCAGTGGTGTACTATGATATGGTAGCAGCAGTCCGTGGTCATGCTTTGACGGGTGGCCGGGTCCATAGTCACATTCTTCCTAGGCTCTATGAAGAGGCCTGATCCAGCTGGGGGTCCATAGTACATGAAGTCCATGGCACTGCAAAGTGGGATGATGCCAGACGATAAGAATTAACATAATTCTGAAAGACCTCATAAACATTATGAAAATACAAAATATAATCTTCAGGTGAAATCAGACATCTTCAGTGTTCTAAGGTTAAGAAAATACAGTGTAGATGAGTAGCCTACCATGTTATGCTAGCAGTCCATGGCTGTGCTCTGTGAAGACTCCTGGTCCACTCTTGATGGGCATCTGGGGGTCCATGGAACTGCAGAGTGGGAGACATAATCTCCGGGGAGTGTCTCCCCGGGATGATGAGTTAGTGACAGGCCTTACTGGACTGTGAGTCTGTACATTTTAACAACAATCACACTGATGGTAAATTAAACCACACAGGCGAGGGCAGGAGAAAAGGGAGCAGGGCATGGAAGACACAGAGTTCTCCACCCTAGCTGGGTCGGCCCGACCATAACAATTACCATCTTAGGCCAGTCGATGGTTCAATGTATCGATTGCTGGAGAGAACACACTTAAAACAGAAATAAAGCATTCATGTAACTTAACACAAGTGCCTGCCTGATGAAATGATGTTTGTGTGCTGGTGATCACAGTATATATATACACTGTATATAGTATAGTTTTATAGTTTAGTTGTAGTCTAGTTGTGGTATAGTTCTAGTATAGTATTCTTATTTGTTATTTATTTTTTTATTACCCGCTTATTTTTGTTTTTATTGATTGCTTATATTGTGTTTTGTCTTATTGTAACCTGTATAGCACTTTGGTTGACCTGGTCATGTTAAATGTGCTTTATAAATAAAGTTGAGTTGAGTATAGTGGGTAATATTCTTGTTCGGTTTTCTGTTTAGTTTTGTTAATATGTCACTTTATTTATACGATTTAGGTTATTATAGTTTAGCACCTTTACTTTATAATTAGTGTTATTGTTCAGTTAGACAGCAATTTATTACCTTCATCTTCGTCATACTTTCTGCTCTACTGTTTGTCCTATGTCTTGTGGAAATGTTATTTCATCCCTGTATATCTCCACACACTGGTGTGACAAATAAAAAACCTTGAAATTTTTTCACTCTCAGACATGTATTTTGTAGACAAGTGGAATGACTTAAGTACTGACAAATTTCCATTGCTGACACACGGCAAAGGCCAGTTCTGGGTTGGTATGGGAGTTCCACTGCGCAGAGAGGAAGCTTCTTCTGGTTAAATCAATATGTCTGTTTGTGTCAATGGCCAATGGGCTCTGTTTCACTCCATTTGATGATGTTTGGCTTATATATCTTCTGTAGATCAGCTTCCACCAAGATGGAAGTAGGTGGTTTTAGGAGGTGGTGTTAGTAGGATGTGCTTGTTAGAAAGGAGGTGGCATGAGTAGAAGTTGGTGGGAGCTGATCTTCAGTAGACATAATGTGAATTCAACCAAAAGAGACCCCAAGCTTCTCTGTACAATGGAACACCTATACCAGAGGTCAGAGCTGGCCTGTGCTGCCTGTCAGCAATGGAAATACGTCAGAACCTCAATCATGCCACTTGAGCTGTTCACAAAAGAAGACTCACGTATATGATGAAAGTTGCAAAAACTGCAGTGCAGAATTGTTTTGGAAGAGATGGGTGATGCGTTAATGATGAGGTCTTATTGTGAAGAGCTATTTGAAATTCAATGGCTCATTAAATCAAACTGAATGGCTGTTTATGGAGACTATGCCCAATCGATCCTGTGTTATTAACAACAGCTAGCAAGATGATGCCAACGGTGAGTAGCGTTATGACTCGATCTATCGATGTGACTGTAAAGAGAATGACTGCTGGCGATGAAAGGCAATCACTTAATTGACAGCCATCATCGGGAATGGCATTTTATCTGAACTTTTATCTGATTTATCTTTTATCTGGAAACCTTGTGCAGGGGAGCTCCGGAGAGCTGTAGTTGGAGTCCCTAACCGATGCCGAAGTGGTGGGTGGAGGTGAGATTGAAAACCAGGACTGTGTTCCTAGTGAAATTAAAGATACTAGGAACACAAATAAGATAAAACAATCAAATGTGTGAAGCAGTTAACAATTAACAGTACCATGAGGTTTATGTGTGGGATTTATCTTTAACATTTAAAGTGTGGCTTCGCTCTTAGGCGGTCTTGAAGGTATGTGAGTGTGCAATGTGTGAGAGTGGGTGAGTGTTGTTGTATGGGGTTGTGAAAGGGAAAAGGGAGGGGGAGATGGGTAGAAGTGGTGGAACTGCTTCCAATGGAAGAACCTTCCCCAAACCGGGTTGCGAACATGGCGCCCCTGCAGAGCCTAAAGGATGCAGTGAACATTAAGTCATCACTCTGCCCTCTAAGAGGGTGCGCCACAAACGCTACCTGTGATCCGAAAACCCTAGCAGAACATGTGGACTTCGAGTGAATTGACACCGTGCTCTTCCCTCCGGCCGGAGAAAGGCAAACTGACAACGGGAGAGGGCGCCGGACCCCCCCACACCTGCCCCCGAGCAAGCACGTGGGTCCCCCACCCACCTGAGTGGGCAGAAGATCCACGGACGGCACGTCGGACCGAGTAACGAGGAAGGCGCCGCACCCCATTGGCAACCCATCTGGGCAAAGGCTTCAGTTCACCACCATCCTAGACAGACTCCCTGGTGCCCCGAACATGGACCACCTGAGTGGCCCGCGCCGTGAGCACCAGTGGAGCGGCCCGTCAGCCCGTTCGACGGGCCCTTAGACCCCTGGGTGCAACCGCACGTCCCGGCCCGCGTCCCTATTGGGACGGCGATTAGCGCACCGTCCTGGTGGCATGATGTTGTAACTTGTTACGGCTTCCAAAGAAGATTCGTGACATCTGGAGAGTAAGCCGCTACCCAAACCCGTGGTACGGCCGGTCGGTCGGTATCCAACAGGACACAGTGCCTGGTGCAGAGCCGGTTCCGACCGGTTGGTCGTTATCCACCAGGACACATAGTGCCCGGTGCAGAGCCGGTTCCGACCGGTCGGTCGGTATCCACCAGTACACAGTGCCCGTGCAGGGCCTGTTCCGACATAGGCCAATGGGATAGGGTGACCCTCTCGTCTGTATTTAAGGGGACGGAGCAAAGCTACGACACCCCAGCCGCAGAGACTAGGTCTCTGATTGAGAAGTTAACCGCCTTAACGACCGGCCGCCGCTCCGTCGGGACGGGCCGCACAGCACAAGCCCAGGGGTTCAATTTCCGTAGCGAGCCCCGGGTAGCCGAAGCTCCCGCGGGACTACGCCCGCCCGTCAATTCCTGTATGTTTCCACCCACCGGAGCACAAGGCAGATCAATCAGATAAAAGAACCCAGCAATGGCAGGTGTTTTCGTCACTCCTGACTTTAACTAATGACTTCATCAACACCTCTTTTTTAGGACTAAGACTAAAACTGACAAGCTAAAATAGTCTTTTCAGGATGTTGACTAAAACTAAACTATCATGAATAGAAATGACTGAAATGTGACTAAAATGAACAAGCCTTTCGTCCAAAAGATTAACACTGACTAAATTTAAAAAATACCTGCCAAAAAACAACACTGGTTGCTTTTGTGAGGAAAAATAAGCAACCAGGTCTAACATCAGAACACCAACTGCACCTTAAACATACTGTGCCTAGTTATTATTCATTAAAGTAGTTAAATACACATTCTCATTTCATTTCATTTACTAACATGGGGCTAAAGGTTTTGATTTTCCACAGAAAAAACTGATTTAAACTTCTTTGAGTTTCCATCGACTAAAACTAGTCGATAGAAATGTGACTAAAGGGGCTTACAGACGGCGAGGAATAAATCGCCCACTCTAATTCATTCTCAATGGGGACGGCGTTTTTTTTAGCACAAAAGTTCAAAAATCGACCCGCGTTCAAGAAAGCGTTTATCGTCGGTTGTTTTCCGCTCAGCGTCACTGATTTTTATCGCGCGCGCGTGCACGAAACGAGCACGCGCGCGCGAGTTCAATTCATGTTCAATTCCAGTGAACTTTTTGTAAAACGCTTGGCGATTTATAGCAAACATACAACATAATGAGGACGATGAGGACCCACTCTACCAGTAGACCTGCACAGTGACTTCACCGTTTCTGTTCCGGGAGTGGATTCCCTAATCATTTAAGGCTCTGGCGCAGCCGAGCCAGGGCAGGATCTAGCCAGCCCTACTAGGGTGGGCTGGAAGAATGGCGGGTGGGCAACTCCAAAGTTTTTCATAAGAAGCAGTGCTTTTGAACATTTTTTTATACCAGGGCCCACTATTTATTTGGCTTTTGTGGACCACTAGTGGTCCACTGGTTGAAAACCACTGATATTACCTTTCATTGGGTGGGCAGGATGCACGTTTGGGTGGGCTGTGCCCACCCCTGCCCCCCTCTATATCCGACCCTGAGCCGAGCCACGACGTGAGTTGTGGCAATTCTGCTCTAACGTTCTATTTACAACGCATTATTGCGCGACGTGTTGTGAGTTTGTGTCACGGTCATACGAAGCATGTTGGTTACATGCTTTTAGCCAGCAGAGTTTATTATACAACATATTTAAACCGTGATGGATGCTGCCGATTTTATTTTAACCTACGCAACTTGGAATAACTATAGTCTACGTTCAAATGTCAACCTCTACGGCTGCAGCCATCATTATTGGTGACTGGTGAGTCATTAATTCATTGTAAATGAATTGTAAATTCAGCGTGATCATGATCAGGTATAGCGCTTGACTGGAAGTTGTCTGGGAAGTTGGTAGTCTGTTGGCTTGGTTGGCTTCTGAGCCACGCATTTCGTCCGCCCCCCTCCCCTCCTCTCCCGGCATAAAACGCGTAGCGTTTATCGACGGGCGATTTTCTTATTTCGGCACTGCCGGCATAAAAAAACTCGCCCGTCTGGAAGCCCCTTAAGACTAATTAAACATTTTGTCCAAATGACTAAAGAGTGACTAAAATGAATCAGCATTTCGTCCAAAAGACTAAGACTGACTAAATCTAAAAAAAAGGCCTGCCAAAAACAACACTGACGATACCTGATGCTAAGTGAAGACTTACTTCAGACTGACTTGTTGGAAATCTGACTCTCACTCTGTGCCGTTCTGATGTCCATCTCACTTAGGTCTTCTCTGGCTGTCTGTCTCGACAGGAGGATTAAAATAATGACATCACAAGTTGTACTTCATGATGTTACTAAAACGTACTTTGCAATGATACAGATTTACAAGGGATGCTAGTCCCTTCTATAAATATCTTTTGTCCCCAAATGTCTCAAGATTTGCTATTGACCAGTTTAAGTTCATGCTGATCAAATGTCCACTAAAGTTTGTTCCTGGCCGTCTCATAAAGGGAAACTTTAGGTCATAAGTAAACCGGAGAATCTGCTAGCCAATCACAGGCGACTGGTATTGTGATTGGCCAATTCTGCAACACGTGACGTAAATTAAACATCAAAACATTACACACTATGGCATTGAAGGGTAAATCCACATCATATTTAATTTATGTATGTAGCCAATGTCTAATGTCTGTTAACATGCATTGCTGTACGATGACCTGAGCCCCTCTTTTCAGCGTGAAATTAGGGGCGTGAGAAAGCAGGGGGGCTATATTACATTTAGAGTGGTATTCACCTATTAGACTAAATACTACAGTGTAGTGGTGTTGCCTACCATGGTAGCAGCCGGGGGTCCATAACACATGAAGTCCATGGAACTGCAGAGAGGGAGACAAAGGATCTCCGGGGAAATATCACCCCGGATGATGAGTTAGTGACAGGCCTTTACTGTACAGTGTTTACAGTGCTCGTTCCGTGGTTCAGTACAGATCACGGGTCGGCAACCCAAGATGTTGAAAGAGCCATTTTCGACCCAAATTAAATTCAAAATCTGTCTGGAGCCGCATTTTATTATTATTTTTTTCCTGAGAGTGCGCAAATGTGCACACACTCATTAACATGGTGAAACACAACATCTTCAGAAATAGAAACAAAAAATAAAAATAAAGGAGTTTTACAGAACTCCATTTCTAGTCCACACAACATCTCTAAGGTATATTAATGACAGTAAACTGAGTAAACCTTTGAAAATGGGTGGTTCAGATTGAAAGCTCCACCTCTGATAACTGCTGGGCTTTTTTGACATGGCCAAGTGCTACTTTAACTGGCAACTGTCAGACAGCGCAACGCGTTTTGGGTGACTGAGATGTTTATATTATTTTGGTGCGGATCACCCCAGTGTGTGTAAGTAATAATGCTCCAGCCACTGAGCCACTAGGGCTGTGTTCTGGAGCCGCAAATGAGTGCCATATCTCATGTCAAATATTTTCAAATTTCAGTGAATGTAACACCAGGTGAATGCTCACATTCTGCACTTTAATACCCCCTCCCAAAAAAGTCCCATTTTCAGTCACATGTCATTTGCAGATCAACCAACAACCAATATGGAAGAAGGTGGTGTTAGTACAGTAGGTGGTGATAGAAGGAGGTGCTCTCATAAGGTGATATTAGGAGGTGCTATTAGAAGGTGTTGGTGGAAGGTGATCTGCAGCAGACAATATGATAATGTGAATTCATTCACTCCTGTTGGTGCTGGTATTTGCTCCTGCCATAGAGGAGACTTCAATTCAATAATATTAATGAATGGCTCAGTATACACCTATACCCTCAGCCCTACTATTGCACACAGCCCGACATATTTTTATTTAGTCATACTTTAGTTGACTAATAGTCAAGAATTTTAGTCTCAATCTTAGTCTACAAACCCCTGAATGTATTTGTCTAGCTTTAGTAAACATAACCCTTTTTGCACTTTACTTTTTTCATCAGCATCTAATCTAAAAATATTTCACATTTTGTCATGCTTTTGATGAAAAACACAATTGTAAAGATTGCATCACAGGTGTGGAATGCGTTTTGATCTGCAAATGTATTTGGAACCATAACAAGTCACAGAAATATTGATGACTTAATTTATTGTGAACATAGAGTAAATCATATAGAGCCATTTTCAAAATAAAGTGACTTTGCTTCACCTCCACTAGTCCCTCCCTGTAACTTTAGTATTGTTTTTATTAGTAGACTTATCAGTTTTCATGCATTGGCAAAATATTTTTTTTAGTTTTAGTCATTGCAGCTAATTTTATTTCTGTTTAGATTTTTTTTTGAAGTTCACAACACTGCGTCCAAGTGGCCTCGCCCCGTTTCTCCCCCTCAGGGTGTCTTAGTGGGTTTATGCTTTAGCTATTAAAAATATCAGATCTACAAGCTCCAAACCCACATTGTGGGTTTGGAGATATTTGATATTTGATATTTTTGAATAGCCCATTAGTCCAAAATAACAGTATGCATTTGAAAACAAGTTGTTGGCCTATTTACCAATGTTTCTCCATCCACCCTGGAGTGCTTCTGTGTTGATGTTCAGTCTCGTCTGCGCAGTCGGTCGTTGATGCTCTGTCTGCGCAGAAGTAGCAAAGACACTGAGTGAGGTTGTCCATGAACTGCGTTTTCTACACACAAAAAAGATTTAACAAACAGGCAAAACATTGATAAACAGTGATTAACTTGATACTCACTGATGATCCAGCCTGGATTGTTTGTCAGCGCAGAGGGACGTTGGTGCTCAGTCTGTCCATCTGTGAAGGAGTAGCAATAAGGACATTGAGTGATGTTGTCCATAAATTGTGTTTCCTACACACATACAATAAAAAAAGATAATATACTGGTTTCACAGGTTCACCTTAAACTAAAGGCCTCTAATTATGCAGATGAATTCATCTTCTTGCAAGGAAATTCAATGTTCAAATCACTATAACAAATATAAACAACTTTAATTCAATGTGTCTACACATACATGTTTGGCCAAAAAGTCAATAACATAAATAGCAATAAAACAGTCCAGTCCAAACAACAGAGGAAAGCTGTGCAGCATGGAGGACCGAGGTTACATTCTAACACACTGAGAGAAAACAATTAAAACAATTAAATATCTGCATTAACTGCCCTGCAAACTAATTTAAAAAGGTCCCTTTAAGAAAACAGATTGTTAGCCCTAGTAGTGAAATATATGCAAACAAGCAAACACAGCATTAAATCATTAGCACATCATTAAAAGATCAAACAATAAAACCAGCTTTTATTTGCAGTGATGGTACTGCTCAATCAATTTGAGATCAAAGGGGTCCCTGCAAGCAAGACCGCGCTGGCCCTGTCAAGGCCCAGTTAGGGCTTGCGCAAGGGGCCGCTTTGGGTTGCCCGCGCAGGACCCTAGGGGGTTTGCACATCGGCAAACTGCTGGGCCCTAAGTGCTGGGCCAGTATGGTCAGCCCCCACGTAGCCCTAAGATGCCTAAATGGGCCCGCAAGGGCCCCAGAATAAGCCCTCACTCAGCCTGCAGGAAACCCCCATTAACTGCCCTGACTAGGCCCCCACCACACCCACATTGGCTTTAACCATTAATATTTTACTACCGGTATATTTATTTTAAAAGAACTACAAATGAGCCACGAATTGCATCATTAAATCTGTTTACACCAACTGACTGAACTAAAAATTGAAGTACACCAATTAAAATGCAAGTTGTCACTGCATAACCATGATCTGTACTGTGAAAAAAAAATAGTCAAAGTGATTCAAATCAAAGAATGTATTATATACACCAACAATAGAAAGCATTACAACATATTACAAACATTGGAACAACATTGGAACACACAAAAATAACACATTTAACGTGGGGGAGGGGGTGCAAGGGAGTTAATGCAAATCCTTTGTCTGGGCTGTTCAGTATTTGGGCCAAAACAGCACCAGGCTATAGAGCTGGCAAGTGTGGCAGCCATCTTAGTTCCACGCTAAAAATCCCAATGCATTTTCCCCATAGAGATTTCCAAAGATATTGTAAGCCTTGAATCCAGCCATCCAGGATCATGGTTAATCATGACCATAAAACCTTTGATCATGTGAAAAAGGTTTTAAATGTTTTAATTAATTATGATATACGATGTTTAATAAATACTGTTTTTCAAATATTTCTTTTCACAGAATCAAAGGTTTTATGGTCATACTTCACCATGATCCTGGATGGCTGGATTCAAGGCTTACAATAATTGATATAAATATCTTTGGAAATCTCTATGGGAAAAATGCATCAGGATTTTTAGCGTGGAACCAAGATGGCCGCCACACCTGCCAGCTCTATACTGAATGGCCCTCCAAGGATGCCCTGTGCCAGATCAGAGAGATCTGATCATGTAATTGGTCCTCACTAATGTTCATGAAACATTGGCACATTTTTCCCCACTTGGTCTGTGTCTCATAGGAGGGCTGTGGGCAGTTCAGAAACTAGGCTTATATGACATCAAGAGAATCCAAGCTGATAGAAACGACAGGCTTTTAATTCATGAAAAGTTACCATGTGTTACCAAGTTACCAATGAAAGCCATCGTTCTCGCGATAATGTATCTTTTAAATCCCCCAAAAATAAAATACATTTTTGGATGTCATCGATGATGTCCCATAACTCCAGTTTCTGAATGCCCACAGCCCTCCTATGAGACACAGACCGAGTGGGAAAAGAATCTGCCAATTTTTCATTAACATTAGCAAGGACCAATTACATGAAGAGCATTTAAGGCAAATGGCACAGGTTAAAGGAACATCTTAGGATGTAAGCCGAGAAAATCTCCTAACACCACCAAACCATCTTGACCTATTCTCCCCAAAGCAAAAATTGAGTAAGTCAAGGCACGGGACACACCGTGTAACAAAACAAGACGCTGTATACGTAACATTTTAAACTGATGTTGACATTTAGTTTTTTTTTTTTTTCTCTAGTTCAACTGCAACTGGAAACTAATTTCCTCTCACGTTTACATATAAATTGCTGAAAAATAAAGAGGAAGTTGAAAAGGCAATACTGAATTTGAAATTTGCAATGATATTAATTTGATAATGCGTAAGCATGAAGCAACAACAGCTATAGGAATGAGAGGCAAGTGCCAAACCAAGGTAAATAATTAAAATAAAATCAGAATTGCTCGACTTTTAGTTAGATTCAGACACTGCCCTGGGTCTATCAATGAATCATTCACCATAGGTACAATATCAACAGGTTTAGTATATCAATAGTAGTAGTTTTTAACCAGTTTTCCTGCAAACATGGATGTGACACTATTGTTCCAACATTGTTTGCTGCTCCCCTCCGGTTCCCAATGGTCAGAATACATCAATACTGAGCAAACAACTGGTGATGGAGACAGCTCTAAACACAACTCAACACAATAACTGTCTTAACTGTCTTAAACAATATTATAGGAAACAAGCCAAAATAAGCAACAGCATCATTTTACAAACAAGCCCAAAACCTACTAATGATGTAAAAGCAACTTTACAGAAAAAATAAAATGAAAATAAAAGCCCTTGGTCGGTAGTCAGTGGACACCAAAGAGTGGGTCCAACTCAGTGTGACCTGGAGTGAGGCAACCACAGGTGTAGGCAACAAGTGTTTGTTCTGTACAGTAGGTTCGTAGTTATTCAGTGCTTACATTTTGTTGTGTGGGAGGAAGTTTTACAACTGTATGCATCAAAGAACTAAATGCAGGAGAGAAATGTCAAGTTCAAAAGGCTTGGATGCCAATAGTCCAGGCTTCCAGGTGCTATACAACATTCAGAATTAAGCCTCTCCATTCAACAGCTTATTAGGGCCACATATTAGCGACTAGCGAGTTCCGCTTAATTGTCCTCAGACCCCTCATATAGTTGACTCTTAGCAAACTCAGATGCAACTTGCTGACTGCACAGGTGTGGACCTTTTTGAGACATCTAAAAAAGCAGTTCAACTCACAGGTTCCCATCTCGAGTGACCACTTCAGGTAAGATGAGGTTTAGGCGGTTGTGAGGTTTATCTTTTCTCGGGCCATGGTCTCTCTGCTGAAACGGGAGGATAAAAAAAAGGACTGGAGGGGAAGGACGACCAGCCACCTCTCAAAATAGGATGTTTCTTCTTGTACTCCTCGCAACCATGGCTTGTAGTCCTTTCTCAGGCCTGAATTCATCTGGAAACATATAAAAGAAAATATTATTGATTATCGGCCTAGTGTGCCTTTGCGGTAATCAATCCCTGGTAACCTAACTGTAACACAGTGAGAAGACTCTCACATAGTGACACTACAAAAGGCAGGCCTACAACTGTGTTTGTGTGTGTATATCAGGAACCTGTCGATTGCGGTTCACTGGTAGACCGCGGACTGTTCCCAAGTCGACTGCAACGTGACGAAACGTTCAAAAACCTACCATTTCACTCTGAATGGGAGGAAGATTATGTTTTGTTTATTATAATTAAACGTGCCTTTTCGTCCTCACTTGGAGAACTACTGATGTTAGGTGGTTAAGCATGAATGTTCCTGATCAGATTTCTGATCATAGCTATATCTGAAATCTAGTAGTTCCCGAAGCTTTCTACACAGGGATAATCATACAAAGCTAGTTGACCACCAGTGGCTTTTAGATTTCATTTGTCTTTCCTCACTAATCTCACCCGCGAGCTCAATGGGTTGAATGAAGAGCTCCAGGGTAAAAATAAAGATGTAGTCAACATGAGTTCCGTGGACACGTTTTGTTGATTATTCAACATACAGTACTTTGATTACATATTACCCTATTGGCCTGAATATAAGTGTTTTTTCAAATGGCAAAAATCTTAAAAATGGAGTCGTCTTATATTTGTGGACTATATTATTTGACATTCAATGTTTTCTTCTTTACACAAATTAGTCTTGAAAAATGGGGGTCTTCTTATAACCAGGGTCGTCTTATACTTGGGACAATACGGTAATATTTAATACTTGCCTTTAATACCATGTTTCTCAGCTTGCTGTTCTCTCTGTAAAGTCTTCAGCTGGCCTTGCAGTTCTTTGGTGTAGTCTTGACTTGACAGTTCTGCTGAACTGGGGTTGAACAGATCCTCAGACAACATTCCCTCGTCCACCCGTCTTTGTGTAGCAACTTTGGCCTTTTTCTGGGGGGAAAAGATGTTATTTCGTATTTAAAGGGGAATTGCACCCATTTAATATTTTTTCAGCATACAAATAGAACTAAATGAACCCTCAGGTCCATTTGTACAAAAGAAAAGCATCAATGCTGTGAAACAACTTGATGACACCATTAAGTTGTGTTTCACCATGTTGATGTTTTTTTCCAGTCCTCCATTTCTAAGAGACACAGAATGTGGAAACTTTTTTTTTTATCATGTCCACATAACATATTCAATTTGGTATATTAATGATAGGCTATAGTAAAATGTTGAAAATGGGTGGAATTTCCCTTTAATCAAAGAGCAGTCAATATACATTCATTCTTTTCTGGGTGTACTATCAATCTCTGGTTAATTACCTGTTTGGGATTTCCAGGGCCAAAGCCTTTGTCACCATTACTGGAGTCTTCTTCACCAAAGTCCAGGTTTTACGCTTTCCTCACCCTCTTGCCAAGATTCGGAATGTCAACTGCGTAGAGTTCCCGCTCAGCAGCTTTGAGTGTAGCCTCTTTGTCTGCATCCAAGTAAATTAGAAGGATAGATTTTAATAATTCCAAAAAAACAACATTGTCATCAACCTAATGTTTTAAAATGTAAATTTTGTGTGAGTGTGTGTAAAGACCTCACTTGCCTGCTAACTGAAGAATTTGAGCATGCTCAACCGGCCATCCATTAGCAGGTTTCTTGCGGCCTAATGTACGGCACTCCACATGATGTGCCCTGTCAATTTCAATTCAATACAAATAAGTTTGATTGGCATGAAAAACATACTGTACATTTTCAGTGCCAGAAAACGTGTCAAATAAATAAATGCAATAAAATAAAGGGGGAAGTAATACAGCACTGTGTAAACAGAGCCATGTCATATTGCATCTTTTACATGTTAGGGTGCTGTGGTTTCCAAAGTGGAACCTGTATTTCTTAAAAATGGAGGTCTGAAAAAAATTAACAACTGATGACATCATGAAGATTGACATTATTATTATTATTATTATTACATCATGAAGATGTATTTCACCATGTTAATGATTTTTCTTTCAGATCGCTTTTTCCTGAGAGGGTACAAATGGAACCAAATTGACCCGCTAGGGTCCATTTGGTTCACATTTGTATCCTCTCAGGATTTTTTTTTTTTTTTAATGTGTGGAATTCCCCTTTAACATTCGTTTTGACGAATCGGTGGTGCAAGTGCAATCTGCAGCCTATTGTCAAATAGGGGTCTTTGAAATTAAATGTATTTAGAATCACTGCTTAGAGCCATTCAAATTTCTACTGATGTGGCGTTATCTTATCATATGGGGGTCCACGGGCTCATTAATGACAATTTCGGGGTCCTTGTCATGAAAAGGTTTGGGAACCACTGTTATAAATAGGATATAAATATAGATATTTTTACTTTTTAGTCAAGACAAGAACAAAAAACAAAGACAAGTAGTAGTTATTGTTTTGCAGTTATTTTGTACAGGTATATCAGAGGCCGTTTTCCCCAGGACTAATTTAAACATTATACAGAAAAACGCAGACTTAGCAATGTGTTTGGGTTGTACATTGTACTCCCAAAGGGGAGATTATTTTGTTTTTGGTCATAGTTTCAAACTCACCTTTCAGTATCACTGTCAACTATCCAGCTGCTTGGAACAATGCTGGTCGTATTCTTGTCAGCCCCCTCTGCCCAGCTAACAAGGGCAAACTTGTATTCCGTCATAGTTTTGTTGATTTGATAAATAATTTTAATAATTTTAATGTTTCTGTTCGCTGAACGAGTGGACGTTGTTGTGTTGTGCCGCATCCGTTGGAAGAAAGACAGCGCTCGAGCCATCGCGCTCGAGCGATGCGTATGCGTTGAATAGGTCTGTGTGCTATGATTGGCTGGCTGGAGGGGGGAGGGTTCTGCGCATGCGTGAGTTGCGCGCTAAGCATTCTGGCCGATGTAGTTCTAGTAGAGTAAGCAATGCTTACTGATAAGTACAGCGGAACTACACCAACCAAAATGCTTAGCGTCTCAATGAAAGCCGGAAGCCATCTCTCAAAACCAAAACACAGCAAATATAAGCAAAAAATGGATCGGCTCCGATTTAGAAGAAAATATATTCTCCCGGATTCTGATGAAACGGACATTCCAAAAAGAACAACACGTTTCTGAAAAGAAGGTGAGTCTTATTCTGTTTACTGAATCATACGACAATGCAGACGGATATTGTAACTGCTTGCATGACCTCACTGTCTAAACCAGAGGCATCTAGTAGACAAGTTGCGACATTGAGGGGTCAGAACCCGAGCGCTGTTCATTTTGCCTAAAAGGTACAGACTACAGTTGGGAATACATCGTTTTCAGCAATGTGTTAAAGTATGCAACGTTTATGCTGTAATATTACTACAAATCGATATAAAATAAAGGGATGTATTTATTTATCATTATCACAAGCTGGGCTGCTATTCGTTGTCCCAATTTTCAGTAGAAGTCTAGGTATAAGGGCCTCCATTGGACTGACCCCATTAAGTGAACGGAGTTGGCGTAGCTGTCTATACGCTAAAGCCCTGGTCTAAACTAAAACAATGCAGAGATAAGATTGAGATCAAATACTGTACAATTGTTATTGGGTCTGTCTAGGGCCTGTTTTCGCGAAGGGAACATGGTATATATCATTGTCTATAAACAATGAAAATGTAAATGTCTGTAGACAGACTAGGCCAGGTGGTTCACAAAGTGGGGTCTTTGAGGGGCTCCCTAAATGATACTTAGGAACCAAGTGGACCCTTATGGGTCCCAATTCTGAGAGTAAAGATGGGCCCATTAAAAGCAAGCCCAAAAAGGCATTTGCTGACTTAAAACATGAAATAAGTACAAAAAGATCCCAATAAACAAGCTATTAACAGACCAGTAATAAACTGTACTGTGCTTAAAGTATTGGAATTAATTCAATCACCAACCTGTCAATGACATGAGAGTCATGTCATGCATTATTTTCTTACATAGAATCTGAATGAAGATTCCTCTCACTATAAGTCTGACATTGGCTTTGAAGATACATATCATATGATATGAGCCACATTATGGTTATTGTGCTGTACAAGAGTATTTCTCAGCCATGTTCTTCTTAGGTTACCCCTTCTGAAGTCCATTGTTAGTTCAACAGTACATTTACAATCAGTTATATCAGTGGTGATTGAGGGACATACATTATGATATGATGATTGAAGTATTAAAATCTGTTTTCTTTTCTTTCTTTTTTTTTTCTTTCTTTCTTTCTTTCTTTCTTTCTTTCTTTCTTTCTTTCTTTCTTTCTTTCTTTCTTTCTTTCTTTCTTTCTTTCTTTCTTTCTTTCTTTCTTTCTTTCTTTCTTCTAGAGCCTGTATGCTGGTGGTGGAGATTCTATTCCCAGATATCCTGCTCTTGTTTGAGGATGACTTTACCAGAGAGTGAGGCTAATTCAACAATGGACATAATTGCAGTCAAGCATCATCAGTGTGTGCAGTATTTTTTTTTTTCTTGTGACTTAGATCACAGTGTTGGGTCCATTATTGGAAGTGGAGAATAATAATAATAATAATGGATTGTTCAGTTTTATTTGAAGATATCCCTTATTAATCAGCAAGGAATCACATTCACAAGTCTGTGAATCTGTGAAACAATTTCCTCTGAAAAATGAAGACCCCCTATACACTGGTTCACGACTTACCCAAGCTTCACTGTGCTGTTGCAAAATGGACACAATTTCTATATACTATTACATGCTTTGCTTTTGAGAAGGGTCCAGCTGCAGACCTAGCCTAGGAGTGGACGTGCCTCACAGTTGATGTGATGACGTCACATCAACCCACAGGCCCCTGTTGTTGAGCACCGGGGATTTAGGCTTAGGGTTACGGTTGGAGGGGTCTAGAGTTTTGCTACAAACATTGCTACACCCTTCTCTAAACCTACCCCTAACCCTAACCACAAGCTAAGATGGTGCTGATAAGCAGCCTACTGGGAATTATCGCTTGATAACGGTAGAAGCGGGTGGCACATGGCAAAAACAGGGGTCTATGGGTTGATGTGTGACGTCATCACATCAACTGTGAGGCACATCCACTCCTGGGCTAGGTCTGCAGGTGGAGCCTTTTGGATCTTTTGGCAGAAAGAATGACAGATCACATAGTTCACTGATTGATGTTGAAAATGTGGTTGGTCTGAAAAGGGGATTCCACAGGCATGAAACAGGTATTTGATGGGACATTGTTAAAAAGAAAATGTGTGCTATTGATCTATCACAATTAGCAAGCCTTTATGCATATACTGTATAGCAAGATCCAGTGTGGAAGATTGAAAATGTAAAAGGCAAAGAGGTTTTAATAAACATCAAAGTGATGCATATTATTTTGTCTTCAATGTGTTTTCTTTAGTATATATAGCTATGCTATGAATGGTTCATGTGTATGCTATAAATGTTTATTCGCAAAGTAAAAAATGAAAGTAAAATAGTAAAGTATTATTAAATATGTTACGATATATAATCATATATGGCACAATATATACCAATATATGGTACATGCATTATATTGTAGTATATTGTAGCACATAGATAAAATAAAATCATGCATGGCACACTATATAACAATACAGCACATGCATATATTGGGCATGCAAAGACTGAATATAAATGACCATATATTGTACCATATATAATTATACAGATGGAATTATGTAGCAATGTATGGAACACTCATATATTGCAATATATTGGAGCATACAAAGACTGAATATAAATTGCCATATATTTTACAATATATAATTAGACTGGGCACAATATATACCAATATATGGCACACTCCTATTGAAATATATTGGAGCATATAAAGACTGAATATAAATTGCCATATATTTTGCAATATATAATTATACCGGTACAATATATACCAATATATGGCACACTCATATATTGCAATATATTGGAGCACATAAAGACTGAATATAAATTGTAAGGCTGTTGAAAATAGTTAATTAATGGGATTAAATTAATTTTGTTGATTAATCTGATTAAAATTTTTAACGCAATTAACTCATGTGCACCCTGACTCAACCCACTGAGCATTTTCTCATTGAAAGAAATGGGTAGAGCACGGTTTTACGGAGACATATAGCTGTGTGTCTCCCTGTAACCAGAGTCATAGAGTATAGCTGGAGGATCTACAAGCATTGAGGGCTTGTAGATCAACTATTTTGATAAATATTGTAAAGATAAATGGTTATTTTTTCCCACAGATTCTGTTTCTTTTTTAAATGTTGGAATCCTGTACAGGAAAACATGCATATTTTGGACATAGTTTGATTGGTGATTAATCATGATTAAATTAATTTTGAAGCTGTGATTAATTTGATTAAAATTTTTAATCATTCAACAGCCCTAATAAATTGCCATATATTTTACAATATATAATTAGACCGGGTACAATATATACCAATATATGGTGCATGCATATATTGCAATATATTTGTTATACAATATATAATTATACATGGTACAATATATACCAATATATGGGACATGCATATATTGCAATATATTGGACAATATAAATACTAAATCTCATATATGGGAAAATATATTCCTGTATATTGCACATTTTAAAATATAATGCAATATATGTTTCTTCCGTAAGGGGCTTTTACAATGAAATGGTTCAAATCATGAACACAGTGTGCTGTTTCCATGAAATTTTGCACGCACATTCAATTTGAGTCACAAATACATATTTTACATATATTTTTTAATTAAGCTGCTAGTGCGGTGGTAGTTAATGCAGGAACATTTCAATCAATAAATGAATGAATAATAAGGAAAGAGCAGATATGGGCTGTCCACACAAAAAAGGCATTGGGCCCAAAGGTATAAATATGCTAAGGGCCTACACGGGCGAAAGCAAACTGGGCCAGTATGGGAATGCTGTGGGCTGCCCGCAGGTGCGGGTTATCGCATAGTTGCCCACGGTAAGCCAACAGCTATGGGCATCACTTGGGCAAGCCCTCTGGGGCCCCCTTAAGGTTAAGTGCAGGCTGCCATAGCCCTCACTGCCCACATACAGCCTGCGCAGGGCCCTCAGAGGCTTGCTTGAAGGGGTTACTAAACTAAAACTGGATTTAAATACACATGTAGAATGCTACTGTAGAACACAGGTGTGTTTTTACCTGTAGCCTGTCTCCAGTTCTCTACAAACACAGGATCAGGACACTTCATTTGTGCTCAACTTATTTTAATATGAAACAAATAGACCAAATACATATGAATATTAATAATAAAATTAAATAAAAACAAAAGCCAGCCAGCATTCGCCCTCAACAAACATTTCAGCCTACCATGCTTTTTTGGCAAAATGGCTGCCACTTGCTCTTCTACTTCTTTTTGTTTTACTGCAGTTGGCACACAGTTTTTGGTGAATTACTGCCACCTTGTGACCAAAATCTTCGACCAGCCAAAAATCTACCTTCCCAAACTTTTTTCTTCCAGTGAAGGCCACATAAATTTTCTCTTCTATAATGGGGGGCCAAGTTCAGTTTGTAACAGAAAAAGTGTGAAGAAAAGCTACAGTAAGCCACACATAACCAAATATTAATAACCCCTTTCGAGATCAAATAACCCTTTCTGGGTAATTACACACATCTTTTTTTAATTAGCTAACTTAAAATACCCCATCTTACATCAGAATACACAGACATTTTCTGGATGAGATTAAAATAGTTCAACATGCATTTTCTTTAAAGGTATAGTAAGTGATTTCACTTTCTTCAAATATTGTTATTGTCCTTTTTTGGCTATCCTGCCTATACAGACTACATACGACATTTGAACTCCATTTGAACTCATTGGTTCATCTCATGGTGGACATGTTTAATGAATCCTTGAAATGTTTTATTTAGAAATATAGTTCTTATGTGGCAAAAGTGTTACTAACGGGCCAGGCCACACTGCTGCCTTATAACTTATGGACAGTTTTTTTTTTTTTTTTTTTTTTTTTTTTACCCCTGTGTACTGAAAGTATGCACAGGCAGGTCTGTGACTTGGGACAAGTTCTATATCATACGACGTCGCCACCTGACAGTCAAACTCTGCTGGATATGACCTGCAGACACAGCCAGTTGCATGAAAGACGTCCATACGACGTTGTTCGTAGCCTACATTAAAAACATTGGGGACAGTCCCCAATGTTAGTCCCCACTGGCACTGACAGGCTGGAAGTTTGTTAGGGGGCTGTCAACATTGGGGACAGCCCCCCAACAAACTTCCAGCCTGTCAGAATCCCCAACATTAGAAAATTGTACACCAGTGGCTGAACAGGGGGATTCCCCTCCAGTGGCTGAACAGGGGGATTCCCCTGAATCCCTTGGAGAAGTGGATGGCTTGTTTCCTTTAACAATTTGTCTTGCTGCCTTGTTTGTCTTGTCTGTTTTTGTGTAATAGGCCTATAGGCTACGTTGTAACATCATACATAACAATGCAATGGCAACGTTTCGTGTATAAATTAAAGGACCACTTCACCACTTTTCAACGTACTGTATGTTCTTGTTCATATAGGTCCTTACTAAATGTACATGATAAAATACCGCTATTTTTTTTCTACTCAGTCCGTGTCTCACAGGAGGGCTGTGTGGGCAGTTCAGAAACTTCTTCCAATGACATCATCATATTAGCTTGGTTTCCATCATTGATGATGGAAATCATTGATGATGGAAACCGTATCTTGGGTGCAGGGCATAGAGCACAGGGCATGGAGCACAGGGCATGGAGCACAGGGCATGGAGCACAGGGCATGGAGCACAGGGCATAGAGCACAGGGCATGGAGCACAGGGCATGGAGCACAGGGCATAGAGCACAGGGCATGGAGCACAGGGCATAGAGCACAGGGCATGGAGCACAGGGCATGGAGCACAGGGCATGGAGCACAGGGCATGGAGCACAGGGCATGGAGCACAGGGCATGGAGCACAGGGCATGGAGCACAGGGCATGGAGCACAGGGCATGGAGCACAGGGCATGGAGCACAGGGCATGGAGCTCGCAGGGCATGAAGCTCGCCGCTAGATGTCGCTATTGTGCTGGAGCTGAATGCTCATGGTGCATACTGCCATACAATCAGTCATTCCCAAACTACTTTATATTTAGGCCTATGTACAATCACAATCATTTCAAATACTTAAAATCCATAAAAAAAGCAGCTCCACAAGCTCATAGCAACATCATGTCATACTAGGGCTGACTTTGATAAGTTGAACACGAACAGTGGAATAATCGATCGGAATTTGTCTTAGTCGACTACCAATCTCTTAGTAGATAGTTGATATCTTTATCTTTTCTATTATTATATTACTATTATTACTGTATACTATTTTGAATGATTTGACTTGATATGTTGATTGATTGGCCTAATGCTGTATAAATACTAATAGTAAAAAACTAAAAATATCCGCAAATAATTGCATTTGTGGATATTCATCCAAACAGCATTGTGCAAGACTAGACTAGTTAATACTCATCTGCAGCATTTACTATGGTCTGCAAAACAACTACCCTTTACCAGGTCTCGGCCAACATGCTGTAGTATGTTTTTTTTTTTTTTTTTTTTTTTTTATCATTTCTGAGGATTTTTTTTTTTTAAATGTCAAAATTGAAGAAAAACCAAAGGCTATAGTACATGGCCTCGGACGACATGCTATAGTATGGCATTTTTTATTTTATTTTTGAGGATGCCATTTTTCTGTATAAATGCTGCTACTCAAAGGAAAATCAAGACTGACCTACTACTGATCCCTGGTCCAGGCGGCACAGTCGGTTTGGCTGTAGACTGTTAGCTTTCATTGGGAGGTTGGGAGTTCAAACCCCACTCAAGTACTTCCTTTTGGAACGAAACTCAATTGACCCCATTATAAATTATGAAGCTCTATATTTCTACAACAATGAAACATTTCAAAGATTCCTTTTCAGGCAAACATGTCCACCATAAGATGAACCTAAATAGCTTTAAACCCATTTAGGCCTGACCTAAGGTTTTTGAAAAACCTGAAATATTCATATTTCAGCATCAAATAAAGTTAATTATGGAATTCTGTACATACTGTACAGAATCCAAATATGGATTCCCGGCCTGAAAGGTTTGGGGTTTCTATGTGTAAGTATGTAGCACTAATAACATAATAAAGCTTGCCATTGGGAATGCATTGGGTGTTTAAGTTAAATAACTTAGAAACTACAAAACATTTCAAATTAAAGAAGGTACAGCATGTATCTGCACTGTAAGCTGAATCTAAAAATGTGTGAATGGAGTTTCTAGGAGAACGTGATTTTTTGACCCCCTTTGAAGCTCCCATAGACCCCATTATAAAATTCTCAAATTTGGGACCACTATATTTCTAAAACGATGAAACATTTCAAAAATTCATTTTCAAGCAAACATTCTAAACATGCCTAATACTGACCTAAGTTTTCTCAAAATAAAATAAATCTCATAAACCCCCAAATGGGGTTGAAGGAGAAGGGGGTCACAAAAGGGGGTCCCGCCAATAATGGGTGATCAAGGCCACGGGTGATGAAGTCGCACCCATGAAGTTGCACCCATACCCGCACCCATACCCATACACCCATACCATTTTTGGTTACAGGACTTTTAATAATAGTCAAGTAAAGCATCAACAACATCAGTTGTTGTTGAAGTTGCAACAGACACACAGCATGCATAAAGCTAAAGGTCTGACTCAGAGAGTTTTCTGTTTTCAATGATGAAAATGCTATTGGTTTAGTGGTGACACAGCTGTACTTAGTAGCAGTAGTAGTGTTTCAAATCATTTTAAATATAAGCACTTTAATTTGAATTTCAAATGAAAGTAAATATTTAAGAGTCTCTTCTGGTAAAATAACCTTGATATTCATCAGTTTATAGCTCAAAACTTGTAACAGAAGGGTACAGTATATGCATTGGTCAATGGAGACATATACTTTACTACATAATATTATAATTTGATTATATTATACTGGTAATGTTTCCGTCCAAGCTAACATATTTTACAGGATCTTGGATCCTATGAAAGACTGGCTCAGAATTTGAAGCATCAAAGTTTTTCAGTCTGTTTATCCTGAAATATCTCACATCATTTGTCTTGTCTTTTTTGGTAGTCTCATGTCATTGTTTAATTGCAACCCTCCGCTCCAGGTGCGTGTTGACAACCCCTAATGTGTACATATCTTTAAATAATACAGTAGAGGTTTTATAGGTGTTACAGTTACAGTCGGTTCTGCTATCAATACCACAATCAAAACCACATATAATGTGATATTAAAGGGTCTTGTCAGTGGAAGTGATTCTGTTAGGACAGTTAGAAAATCTGAGGATATTCCTAAAAAATGTTTTCAGTGGTGTGTTGTTGGTGCCATCTAATGGCTCAGAGCAGACAAGGTATTGCCTTAACATTTTATATAGTTTCTGCTCCACACCTCAGAGGATAATATTGTCCTTTATACACTAAACTTATCTTACAGATTTAGTTGCTTGTTAAACTGCAGATTTATATTATTTTTAGCCACTTGAAAGTGGCTGATAACATGCTCACAATGTGTCACCTCACCTTAGCTTTTCAACTGGCTTATTTAAGTTGCTCTGAAAACAAGTGATTGCAAAAAGAAACACTTTTCTCAGCTATGAATAGCTGGCAATTGGCAAATACCTAAGCTCCATTAAAAAAAACAAAACAAACATTTATCCTAGCTTTGACGTCTGAGTTTGAGCAAAGTGCCTTTAAAAATAAGTATGGTAATAAATAATTACTGATTACAGTAATAAACAATCAATATTCTTCATCTGTAATCAGTTGAAGAATATTAGTATTTTGTCAGTTAACCTCAGACAGATGTTTACTGATACCTGAGACATTTAACCCATATTTAGAGAAAGAGTAAGGTTAAAACCGCTGGTCAACACACAGCTGCAAATGCAACCATGTATAGCCTATTAATCACACAACATTAATTTAATGAATGATTGGGAATAAATTGATGAATGATTCTCATACAGTGTACATACAGTATATACCCTTTAGGTCGGGAATCCATTTTTGGATTTTTTCTTAGTTTATCTCTCCTAAATTGTGGGGGTCCAAGAGATTAAACTCCATCAACTGGTGGTCCGTGGCTAAAGTGCTGATAAAAAAGGTTGACCACTGCTGTACAGTATGTACAGTATTCAAGCATTCAAGTGCTGGGTTTTTCAGAAAACTTAGGTTAGGCCTAATCCCCCAAAGTGGGGTGCAGGCATCCCCAGAGAACCTCGAGGGAGTTCCAGGCGGACCCCAGTTAAATGACAGTTTGAAATCAAATGCTATACTGTACTGTAGAGAAAAAGGCAAACAGTTAGCTTCACACTACTGACGAGGAAAAGAAGGCTTACAGGTCACATGCTGTGACAAATGGTTGCTTTAATGGATGCTTATTTACAAAAAACATCTGTCATATTAGCACAACTGCCTGTAAGGTGTTGTTCTAGCGAATACAGCCATATCAATTGTGTAAATGTAGACCTTGCATTCTGGTGTATTCATGTATATGGTGTCCCAAATTGAGGGATAGACACATTATAACTCGCTTGACTATAAGTCCCAAGCTTGAGAAATGAACAGTGAAAAATAAAGCAGAGGGCGATGGAAACACCTGCAGCTCTGTTCTCCCTCCGCCCAGCTGTGGACGACGTGGTGCAGTATGGACAGCCATCGACGTTTCAGCTCCTGTATCAAAAACATTTGTGGACCTCTGTGGCCAAAATGGATTTTCTTTTTTTCAGTAATAATTGTCCAAATCTAAACTACTTTCCACTAGGGCATTAACTAAATATTCGACTAGTCGATTATTCGACTAGCAAAACACTATTCGACACTATTAATTCATTAGTTGTTATTTGCTAATATAATTTTTGATATATTTTTCAATTTTCTGCAGCAGGCATTGTGGATGTGTGCTGTGGTGTTGGTAGTGATTGTTGGTTGATTGCTTAATTTTCATGTCATAATGTAACTGAGTTACAGTAGTGTAATAGGCATGCACTGTTTCAATCGGAAGTCCAGAATCACACATTTTATTGGCTAAAAAACAAATATATATCACTATAGACTAGTCGACAATTATTCGACTACCAAAGTAGTCGATTCGACTAGCAAAAAACGTGTTTGGTTAATGCCCTACTTTCCACTAGTTCAATATTTTCAAAACCGAGACAAAAAGGGTGTTCACTGCTCAATAGCAATGATTTATCCAAATATGTATGAAAACCTCCAGACAGAAAGAATATGATGATCACACACTGTACCTGTGTGTTGCCTTGGTAAGAAGCAGAGCAGAAGCACAGGCCTAATTGTTTATATATATATACACACTGTATATAATAGTTCTTTCTTACGCAGTTCTAGGAGGTCCCATGAGGGTCTTCTGGTACTTTGTGCAGACTGGCATCTCCTCCGGATTTCTGTAAAAGGCTTTTTTATAGGGGGCTGCCCTTAGTTTGATCACAAGGATCGTAAGCACCTCCACCACGCCAAGGTGGCAGCCCATGGGAGGTGACCCCCGCCCCCCCCCACACACAACCCACCCATCATTTTGGTAGGTGGTGTGTGTGGGGGGAGGGGGGGGGTGGCTAAGGCTCATCCAGAGTTTAGATTTGTGGTGATCACCGCAACGACCGCTCCGACCACCGCAACCACCACTATTCATAGACCACCAGCTCACCGCTCCTCCTAGTCCCCTGCTCTCCTGTTCTCCTCGCATCCGTCGTTTATGTTTTCCCCCTGTTTTCTCTCTTTACTGTCTACCTGCCTCAATTATAATCCTTTCTACTGCGTTTATGTATATTTCCTTTTTACTTGTGTGAGCGGATACGTTAGCTTGGACGGAACATTACCAGTATAATATAATGCTAATATAATCAAATTATAATATTTATTGTGTACTAAAGTATATGGACAGCGGGATTGGTGCGCGCTGCTGTATGGTGTACGGCGGTGCACGGTCGGTTACCCCTCGGGGTACTCCGACTGGCCAGTTCAGGACATTTTTTTTAGATTTGAGGCTGGCCCAAAAGGTGCAATAATTAAGTAAATAATTGGCAGAATGTAACTAGACTAAAATGTAAACGTTTTTGTTGTTTTTGGACTAAAACTAGACAAATAAATGTAGGGGTTTGTCGACCAAGATTAATTTTAGTTGACTAAAACATGACTATTTAGTCTATACAATTAGTTTGACTAAATATGACAATATGAAATTACTTATACTCGTCGAACCTCAAGACTTTCAAAGTAATTGGTTTGGGGAGGGGGGATTGTGATGTAATTGTTTGTTTTTGGTAATTTCTAATTCAATGTGATTGGTTTAGCTCTGTTTGGTGTCCGTTCCCGGTGAGCACCACTGCGGTGGTGAGTAAAAATCGGTGTATGCGGTGGCATGACGTCATATGGTAGGCAACGGTGGTCATGGTGGTCGCGGTGATCACCGAAAATCAAACTCTGAATAGGCCTTTAGCCTGCCGGACATCAGTAAAAACCTGCAAACTGAACACACTGAAGAAAAGATTAATAAGATTAATAAGACTCTCTCATCAGGTGAGAGAGTCAAAGACACAGTTATACATCTCCTTACGACCATAATCTACCAATTTAAAATGAAAGTCGTTGTTGTACCATTTTTGCTATATAAATTGGCTGCTCTTTTTTCGCTTGGTCCTTTTTTGCATAGATACTGATTAATAAAATCATGAATTTCAAATTCAATAATCTAACACAACCAATAATTGGTCTATCACTAGACAGGACTCCTGCCTAGTGAGTAAAAAATAAATAAAATTAGTGGTAAATAAAAACAGTAAATAAAACAGAAATAAAACAGAAAGTTGACTAAAACATGACTAAATAAAAATACAATTAGTTTGCCTGAATATTATGAAAACTACCAGTGATTGAAAACAGACTACGACAGACTAAATTTAAAAATGGCCGACAATAAAACAACACTGGACAGAACGTTACAGCCTAATGCCTGTCTTGCTGCGAGGAGGTCGTCGCAGTGCGACAGGAGAAAGGGAAGGGGAAGGGGAAGACGGCTCACCACTGAAGGCGAGACGCCGCCGTACCTGTTCTCCGGGGAAGCTGCAGAACACCGACAGCTGCATCTGACCGTCCGGCCCGTAGAGCGTCACCCTCCACTGCCGTGGGAGCAGCCGTCCCCCCAGCTTCCATGTGGCGGAGACGCCCGAGATGACCCTGGCCAGCTGGTGACCTCTCACCTCCACCAGGTCATGCTGGGCGCCCCGGCGGTCGCTGCCACACCTGAAGGGGGAGAGGAATACTTTGGTTAGACATACTGTAGCATTGGTTCCCTTTGGGAGGTTAAGGTTAGAGTGAGGGTTAGAGATAGGGTTTTTGTCTGACTAAAAGAACGCAGCACTCACCGGAAGGGGGGTGTCAGGGTGTCTGGGTGGGGAGGAGTCACCCGGGACCTGGAGAACTCCTGGAACAGAAGCGTGTTCTGTGTGGTCACCACCGCCGGCAGAGGCATGGGCGGCCGCACGGGCACCCACGCCTTCGTACGGGGGTCGAGGCGCACGCAGACACACCGCTGCACCGTAGGACGGAACGCCGGCCTCCACTGGTCCCTGTGGCGGTCGTAGCGAGCGTAGATAGGCCTCCACTCCCCGGTGCGCCAGTCGTAGCGACAGGCACAGGGCCTCTCCACGACCGGCGTGACGTCCACAGGAGGCCTGAGGAGCTGCTGGTCCACCAGCACGAGTGACGAGAGGTCACTGGCCTGGTCGATCCGGCGGTACAGCTCGGGAACGCACGCCGCGATGGCTGCCACGTCCCCGTCTGTCAGCGGCCGGTTCCTCAGGTTCTCCACGTGGACGCCGATCTGCCTCCTGAGACGAGCTCCTGTAATGCAAAAACACAAGATTAATAATGATGTATGACTATGATAAGAGCTGCCCTCACTTCACACGGGTGTGAATGTTACATTCCAGATTGGATTGAAATATTGTGTCGATCCCGTGAGGTGAATGAGCCAAACAGTGAATGGACTAAACAGAAAACATGCATCTCTCAGTAATTGAACAAAACTTACTTGCACGTCCAGAGGCAGATGACGGCTTGTTGGTCAGCCTGAGGTGCAACTTCTCCATCCTGATGAGAGAGAGAGACACACACACACACACACACACACACACGCACACACACACACACACACACACACACACACACACACACGCACGCACAGAGGGAGGGAGAGAGATGTGCAGAGATCTGACACCTGTGTAGGAAAGATAAATGAAATCTTGTCAGTTTGTTGTCAGTGGACCTAAAACTAAAGAATTATTTTGGTTTTGTTCACAATTCCAGGTTGGATTTTTGCAGACAAAACAGTTTAACCCTTGAGTGTGTGAAAATGAAACCAAATGGACCTGCAAGGGTCCATTTGGTTTTATTTTTACATTCTCAAGAGTTACATCTGGTTAACCAACTTTTCATCATTTAGCCTGGGGACCACCTGGAACCCTCTCAAGGACCAATGGTGGTCCCCGGACCACCTGTTGAAAACCCCTGTAGTAAATTATGAAAACTGCTAGACATAGGGAAGTTAGCATCTGTCAGTTTCTACATGCTGTGGGCCCCCTACTGAACATTTCTAACATAAAACCTTGGCTTGGTGTATTCAACATGTCTGGGATTACATTCCTTGCAAAGGGACTTATTTCAAATTTTCAATACAAATTTGATGTAGGCCACTTAAAAAAAACGTAAAATAGGCTACTTCAACCAATGGTCCGGGGACCACCAGTGATCCTTGAGAGGATTCCAGGGGGCCATAGCTAAATGATGGACAGTAGATATAACCAAATGGACCCTTATAGATCTGTAACTCTTGGGATCGTAGAATTGACACCATTTTACATTATATTTGAACATCTGGATTACTTAACAACTACTTAACAATTAGCGACGGTACTTTTTCCTTTTACGATGGAAATGGAATGGTGCATATTGCATCATACAATGATGGCAAAAACGATATGGGCGCAGAGTTTCCAGCTTTCAAACTGCAGGCCGTTAACCCACGATACAAACACATCAATAAATAGGCATTTCAAACGTTAACCGACATTTTTAATCAGTGGTCCGGGGACCATCAATGGTCCTTGAGAGGGTTCCAGGTGGTCCCCACTCCCCAGGCTAAATGATGGAAAATTGGTAAACGGTTAACCAACTCAAGAGTTACATCCGGTTAACCGTCGTAGATGTAACTCTTGAGAGCGTAGAAATGAAACCAAATAGATTTGGTTTTTCACCCTCAAGAGTTTCAAACTGCAGCCGTTAAACCCACGCTGCAGTAAAACGCATCAATAAATCGGCAATTCAAACGATAACTGACCAAGTGACGACACCTCAAAACGGCCCGAAAAGCACGAGAATTTCAAACAAACAAAACTAAACTCACCGCTTGCAGAGAACTGTAAGTCGATAAATATTCCACAGTAAGTAGATAAATATTCCACAATCTGTGTGTGAACGTCGATTGTCCTCTGCTCTGGTGGTCCGAAGTGATGGTTGAGAGATGCTGCTGCTGTGAAGCTGCTGGGTGGAGGTAGAATGCGTCTGGTCTGGAAGAAGATCTAGAGCATTCTGAGCTCCTGCCCTGTGGTCCTGCACGCTCACCTGCTCTGCTGCACGCGTCACCTTCCACGTATGACTCGAGCCATATAAGGCTCGAGCCTTATATGGCGCTAATTTGCAGCAGCAGAGGCACCGGGCAGCAGTATGGATCTGCCAGAGCCATATATGGCCAGAGCCTTCTGCCCAGTGCCTCTGATAGTCCCGCGAGACTTCAGACGGGATTTCATGACAGTCACATGTCCATCCGGGATTCAAAATGGCGGCACAATTAAAGGGAAACTCCACCCATTTTCAACATTTTATTATGTCATTAATAGGCTATAACTTAGAGTTAGAGATGTTGTGTGTGTGGATGGACATGATAAAAAAAGTTCCCCCAATTCTGTATTTCCTAAAAATGGAGGTCTGAAAAAATCATTAGCATTGTGAGATACATCTGATGACATCAAGATGTATTTGACCATGCCACTGTCCTCAGAGTCAGCTGCAAGGAAGGAGACAGTAAATAAAGTAATAAAATAAAATAGTAAATAAACAAAGTAAACAAGGTAAAGTCACATCAATAGAAGAGGAGAAGGTAGAGCCTTAAAGGGGAATTCCACCCATTTTCAAAATGTTCCTCTCATGAAAAAGTTGTCTGAAAGAAATATCATTAACATGGTGAAATACATCTGACGACATCATCAGGATGTATTTCACCATGTTAATGATTTTTTCAGACCTCCATTTTTAGGAAATACAGAATTGGGGGAACTTTTTCATCATGTCCACACAACATCGGTAAGGTATATTAATGACTTATTAAAATGCTGAAAATGGGTGGAGTTCCCCTTTACAACATCTGGGACTTGAACCCAGGCCCTCAAACTTCCAGGCACAATCGTTATCCAGTGAGCTACAGTGCCTTGCTGGTGTGCACACAAAATGCCAAATAGAAAGTGACAGTAACACCAAAAGCTTGCTTCCATTGTTTCCTAACATTCAAACATATATAGTATGCCGTTTTTCGTCGATTTTGAACCAAAGGCTATAGTACATGGTCTCAGACGGACGACATGCTGCCATTTTTCATCGTTTTTGAGGATTTTTGAAAAAAATGTTGAAAATCGAAGAAAAACCAATGGTACATGGTCTCGGACGACATGCTATAGTATGCTGTTGTTCATTGTTTTTGAGGATTTTTATGGCCTAAGCATGACATATACTGTAATTGCTGAAAATGGCCATTAAAAATGCTGAAACCGTGACAATATGCACTATTTATTGACTATAAGATAATTTATTGTAACATTTTGCGATGGAACTCAAGAGTGTCAAGGAAAAAAATCGTGGCACTCCATGTCAAAAAGGTTCCTACCCCAGAAGTATAACATAGAGAGAACCACTATAATCATGCCCTGTCATGCTCTGACCATAATAAAGATCCATACTCTTTCCTGATTGACTCAGCTCCTCCCACTTGCGTTGTCGTTTCCTGTCATTTTCAAGGATTCAAAATAATTACATACTATAGGAAAGGTGTGAAGGGGTTGTGGCCACTGTGTTTGGAAAACCAGGAACTCTCCGTCTTTCCAAACACAGAGAGGTCACACTTCTCATTATTTCAATACAATACTTGTATGGGTGCTTGCCCGCTTTCAACACCATCATTAATGGAGGAGTCATTTTGAAACACAGGTGTTTCAAAATGATCCTTCATTTGTTAGGAATTGCAATGGTTCTAAATTTATACTATAAGGGTCCATTTGGTTACCGTCTCTATCATTTAACTGGAGACCACACATACACACTCCTGCTCCATCCATCACAGCATAGTCGAACACAGACAAAACATCTTATTTATTGACATGAGAAAAGATATACAATATACACAAAATATACATTCTGTAACCCAGAAAAACAAAACATACAAAGTTCGGATACTTAGGTTGTGTCAGGTATCAATTGTAACATTATACCATTGAAACAAAACCGGAAAAAAAGATCCAGTTTAAAGTATTCATCCCATTCCTAAATTTTTGCCATTGACCTACAGTATAGCCTCAGGTTCTGTGCTTGGATTTTCAACCGGCAGCAACGACGCCAAAGGCAGGGAAGCCAGTCCTTGAATCACATGGGAAAAAATGAGGTAGTATTTTTTTTAAGGTGCTGATTCAGGGCTGAGCCAGGCTAAGGGGCCCAAATATTCTGAAGGTGTGATTGAGGCAACCACACAATTTCCACAGGATTACAACACAACCTTAAGGGATGCGTATCTGTACTACAACCTACACAGCCAATGATGAAGTGTCAACTCTGTCCCTTCCTACCGAAGCAGAGCTACCATTACTAGAGTACTTCCAGCTGCCACCATGCCACAGGATGGCTCTGCCAAATATAGGACTGATGATGACACAAAGGATGGAAGTCCCACAGACCAGCTGGAAGATATGGTCCGCCAAGATAGGAAAGCAAGAAACAGGAACTGGTCAATGCCAAGCTCCAATGCCAAGTTTGCGATGAAGGGAGTGAAAGGTAGAGGAGAGGAGGGGAGTATTCCTGTTGCTCCCTGGACCACAGTGCCTCATAAACCACTTCTACCCCTGCCAACATTTCTATGTTGTCTCGGAAGGGTCTGGCGCAGGGGTGCCCACACTTTTTTGACTTGAGAGCTACTTTCAAAATGACCGTTTCAATAAGATCTACACATCAAAAATGTGATTGTTCCATTACTGAAAATCCATTTTGTGGTGATGGTGTTACTTACTGTTGTAGTGTTTAAGAATAATGCGCTTAAAATGAAAAATAGAAAATCAGAAGGTTTTCTTGTATATGCTACTGACAGAGTTGACAGTTCGTGATGTTGAGTTTAGTCTCTTGCACCCAAAAAGAAAAAAAAAAACAACTTTCACATTTTTGTCCACAATTGTGAAAGAGAACTGGCAAAACATTGGTCAAAATAACAATAATTGTGTTACAGAGTGTAAAATGAAACCAAATGGACCCGTAAGGGTCCATTTGGTTTCATTTGAACACTCAAGAGTTACAGATCTATGGGGACTGTCGTGACGTGATCTACCTGCATGGTCTGTGTGATCTACTGGTAGGGGACTGGAAACTGGTTGGAATAACGTGTTCCTTCCGTGCACTGCATCCAAACAGGGAAACGCCCCCGTTAGGTGAAAAGAAGTTGGCATTGAAGGAAGCATGGGCCCAGTCTGCTGCCTCCCCAGGTTGGCGGAGGATGTGTAGAGCCCAGGATCACATTAGGAATTGGCACTAGGTGAAAAAAATGGGTTGCAAAATTGTGGGGATAAAATATATATCTTAAAAAAAATCTGATTAAACGCCTTCCATTCCTATTCTGCCAGACTCGTGCTGCGGTAGGGTATGCAAATGCATGTTGTCCAGCAGGGGAGTCGGTTTAGCAAGGCTATGCCCACAGAGCGCACTGAAAACTGAATCAACAGGACATGAAAAAAAAAATGGTGAAAAAACATGACATCATAAAACTGGCTTGGACATGCGTTGTGATTTTTATTTTGGGGAAGTGGCAAAATCACCCAAATAAAATAAGGGTCCGGTGTTCAATTTTACGGCTCTTTAGCAACCGACCACCTGTGCCTCTTTATATAGCAGAACAAGGAGATGGGGGTGGAGGCCAGTGTTGCCAACTACCAAAATCCAAAATGCACTAGTGGGACTTCCAAAATGCGCTAGAATGCACTAGATGACTTGACTGGAAGGGAATATGTATATAAACGTACAGAATCAAAATGACCATTAATCTACATTCTTTAGTTGTGTAGACCTGGGCTAAATGCTAACTCTTGATAGCGTAAAAATGAAACCAAATGGACCCGCAAGGGTCCATTTGGTCTCCTTTTTACGCTCTCAAAGAGTTACATCTAGTTAACCAACTGTCCATCATTTAGCCTGGGGACCACTGGTTGAAAACCACAGTCATAGGAGGAAAAAAAATAGTCACCAACTCGCCACCAACTCACCAGCCAAAAAACACTAGATTTTCCGCCAGGAGCTTTTCATTAATTTCGCCTCTAGGAGGGTCTGAAAAAGAAAAGCTAAATATAGTGACAAATGCGCTGAGTTGGCAACACTGGTGGAGGCACCTATCAGCATCTTAAAAGTCCCATTTTCTTTCATGTTCCGGCTCAGCCGCTGCCCGCCTGAGGAACGTCCATTGACAAAAACATACAATAACTAAACACAAATCTCACTTGAAATAGTATCAAGATTGCGATTGAATGTGAAAGTGTTCACATGTTTTGAACACTGTAAAAATTTAGTAAGGACTTGTAAGGCATCTGTGCGTGTGTGTGTTCATATGATGCAGTGTGTTGTGATGAGTTGTTGGGCCATCTCTGTGTTGCCACTGGCTCTGTAGATGAGGGACAGGTTGAAGGCGATCTCAGCACTCAGATCCACCTGGTCACGAGAGATACCCTGGAGAGAGAGAGAGAGAGAGAGAATTATATCGGAAGAAGACGAATGTAACATTTTCCCAATTGGGGGCGCAGGAGAAATTCGCCATGAAGCCACACCCATACCATTTTCAGTTACAGGACTTATTAGGCAACTAAAGCATCAATAATAACATCAGTTGTTGTTGAAGTTGCAACAGACACGCATCACTGAAGTCCCAAGAACCATGTTAATCCATAACTCTCGAGTCTGGGATTGCTATTCTTCCACCGTTACCATTAAAACTCACTGAGAAATACAGTATATATTTTTTCAATGGCAGATGTAGTCACTAGGTAGGACCACAAATGCCCTGTGAAAGTAGCTAGCCTAGCCGCCCAGTCTGCTGCGCTCTGAGAGAAGAACAAGTTCTTTGTATCAATTAGCTCAGTGGCGAATCTAGGCATAGACCAACCAATAGTTCCTCAAAACGACCTGTGGTAGAAAATAATAAAAAATAATGATGAGAAAATAATTCCCCCAGTCCTTGAAACCAATGTCCCAAAACCGTTAACTAGGTCCCTCAGCCTACAAGACAGAATAACTACCGTAATTTCCGGACTATAAACCGCTACTTTTTTCACATGCTTTTGACCCTGAGGCTTATACAACGGTGCGGCTAATCTATGGATTTTCCAGGTTCCAGGTGGGCACTGCAGACTAAATGATAGAAAGTTGGTTAACCAGATGTAACTCTTTGAGAGCGTAAAAATGAAACCACTCATGTTTACACTCTCAAAAAGTTATGATATTCGGCATCTAAATTAGCACCACTTAATAAGTCATAAGTCATGTTCATTTTGGTCTAATTTTGATGTTTTGCCTCTTTTATTGCGAAAATCCATCCTGGAATTGTGAACAAACCCAAAAGAAATCTTTAGTTTTGGGGTCTGTGAGGTGAAGATGTTAAATTGTGAAAAAGTTGAAAACCACTGCTCTAATATGAAGCACCTGACTATAAGCCTGGTGCGGCTTATAGTCAGGTGCGGCTTATACAAGGAAAAATCAGTATTTTGCCCCAAATTTAGCTGGTGCGGCTTATATTCAGGTGCGGCTTATAATCCGGAAATTACGGTAGATTTTCCTTTTTGCACGTGTGTGTGTGTGTGTGTGTGTGTGTGTGTGTGTGTGTGTGTGTGTGTGTGTGTGTTCGTACCTCCAGTGTGTCTGCAGGTAGACTCAGAGCTTTGTGGTAGTAGTGCAGAGCCAGGTGAACCAGGCCCACCTGGTGCAGCGCTCTCCCCAGGTTGTACATGCTCTCCTGGCATTCTCCACGCAGCTCCACGTAGCGCCACAGGAACGAGAAACCCTGTCAAGCACACATATACAGTACGTACACACAAACTAGATTACACAAAAAAGATTAGACATTTTAAAAAGGTAAAAGCTTTGGTCTCATTACAATGTAGGCATTTAGCAGACGCTCTTGATCCAGAGCGACTTACAATGGTGAAAAGTTTACAATTTAATAAGGATTTACAATGCATTTTACAATATACAATGAAGTGCTAAAAACATTGTAAAACATTAGGCAACGTATATAAGTCATTGCAGCAAGTACTGTGGGTTGGTATGTAATACAAGTGCTATGGGTTGAGATGGAGTCTGAAGAGGTTTGTTTTCAGACTGCGGCGGAAGATAGGTAGTGAGTCTGTGGTTCTGACTGCAGTGGGAAGTGCATTCCATAGTTTTGGAGCCAGGAGGGAGAAGAGCTTGGGGCGCGTGGAACATTGACCAGGCGTTTTTAGTGGGGCTACTGCCAGCTTCCCAGTGTCGGCTGATCGGAGTGCACGGGAGGGCTTGTAGGGTTTTATGAGGCCACTGAGGTAAGGTGCAGTCAAACCTTTGGTTGCTTTGAATGCAAGCGTGAGAGTTTTGAACACTGTGCGTGCAGCGACTGGGAGCCAATGGAGGGAGCGGAGAAGTGGCGTGACATGTGACAATTTTGGCTGGTTAAAGACCAGGTTAAAGATTCAGCCGATACCCGTTTGGTACAACTACGTCAGCGTAGTGGTTTTCAACATTTTAACATTTGTAAAGATCCGTCCCTGACGCGCACACGCAGACACACACACCTACCTGCACCAGCAGTGGATGTCGTTTGGCTACAAACTTCTGTGAGGCCATGTGGAAGAAGGTGATGCCCACATACAGACTGTGGAGAGGATTCTGGGAGTCTGTGCGGAACGCCTGCATGTACTGACCTGTAGGGGGGCGACAGACGGTGTTGATTTCAACAGCAAATTTGAGATTTCAGTTAAGTCATAGTCAAAAATGAAATTATTCATTTAATTTCCATTTTTGTCACCTTAGAATGTTTTAGTGTTTCCCTAGTTGATTTAGGTATTTTGTTGATTTAGGTATTTTGGAGGGATTGATGCTGTCGTTATGGCTGTTCTTTACAAAGACATGTCTATGAGTTCATGCGCCTGAGTGCGAACAGTAACACGCCATGTGCACATGACACATAGGCCTAGATGAAGACTTGTCAAGGTTTAAGGTTAACTTCATTGTCCCTTGAAGCCAATAATAATATTGACCCTAACCCTGAAGCCAATAATAGTAAAAGCACAGCAAACAAGGGCTCTCTTAAAGGAGAATTCCATTGTTGTCTTTATTCTACTGCAGGCATTTTAGTAGCTCCAAACATATTTTTTCACACATATTTTAACAGTATACTGATACGCATGAGTTTTATTTCACTCTGAGGCAGCCTTTACATGTAATCCCAGGGGTAATATATTCCTCCTCCTCTCCTCCCCTCCCTTTTGCCACACTCTCCTCTCCAATCACTATGTGGTTTGCTGTGATGTGTGAAAAAAAGGTTTGGAGCTACTGAAATGCCTGTATTAGAATAAAGACAACCTCTGGCAATGGGCTGTCAATCAATTTCGCCTCAACTCACCAGCCAAAAAGCTGGTCAAAACCAAGTTTGTTGTTAACAACACACTTGTTTTTTTGACTCACATATGAAATCTTTTAAATGACCAAATCTTTGATTGTACCCAGAGCGTGTTTGAAGCTTCCAGACACCAGGGCGTTGTGTCCACACAGGACACACAGGGCCAGGTTCTCTGGGTTCTTCAACATCAGACGCAGGCAGAAGCGGTGATGACGCTGGTCCTGAGAGTTCATGGTCACCTACAACAACAAGAGGCTTAAAATTAATTCCAATGACCCAAAATCAGTGTTGGGCAATACTACCGGTACTGTTAATGTGTTACTTATTACCCCTCAGAAAAGCCAAAACAAACAAAAAAGCTACTCTACAGGACCATATCAAATCGTGTCACATATTGAAACAGCTATTAATAAATAAAAGAACATCCATAATACATATGACAATATATCAGGAGTGTAAGCATGAAACCAAGTGGACCCACAAGGGCCCATTTGGTTTCATTTTTACGCTCTCAAAGAGCTACATCTGGTTAAACAACTTTGTATCATTTAGCCTGGGGACCACCTGGAACCCTCTCAGGGACCACCCCTGGTTGAAAACCCCTGCTCTAGTGTAGTTCTGATGACTGAGTGGAGCCCAAACCTCACTGAGCGATCGGCTGGATAATGCTGTCAAATATTTTAGTCTAGTCTAGCAGGTCCAGAAGATGCTGATGCGTGGAAGGACCAGTACAGTCTCATTTGCTGTTGCAACATTTAACTTATGAATGTTACCGGCAATTGAGACAGAGGCCGCTTTACTCGAATATCCCTGATGTCACCCATTGCGTGACATCAAATGAGGTTTCTGATTCGAAGGTAAACTGTTGTTTTTACTGCCTGTCTCTCTCTCTCATTGGTGAGTGAGTGCTTTAACCAACAAATTGAGTTGAAGTTCCTGACACTTGATTCACACTCTGACTCTGATAGTAAGTCCCTTTCTCAATCATGCCGCAATACTAACTTCTCTATTCTCCATCAATAATGGCACAATACAAACTTCTCGATTCTTCTCTCTGACGCACAAGAAACTATGACTACTGTAGACCCCTTTGATTTTAACTAGTCATCGACATATGCAATCCAAATGTCTATATAGCCTGACGGGTACATTTGGTTTCATTTGTACACCCTCAGAAAAAAGGTCTGAAAAGAAAAATCATTAACAAACACAAATTGATGATGTCATCATCAAGTAAAATACAGTACAGTAAAATGTTGGCGGAATTCTGAACAATATTGACCATGACAAGTTGAATCAACTAGAACATTTTAAAGCAAATTTAAACAATATAAATAACAAAAGGTGCAATCACACACTTCAATGCAGCCCGATAACGTCGGTCAGTCTTTCTAACATGAACACGTTAGTGAATAGGACCTACATGAACATCATTAAGCATTAAGAATTGCGATATATTGGCATATCGATTTTTTTTGCCCAGCCCTACTAGATGGATCCAAATCCCTCTAGGCCACGGGTTTTGATTATGAACCAGGGACCACCACTCCAACTAAAGGTATCAACCTGGTGGACCACTGTTGTGTGGTGTGCAGAGATATGGGCATGATGTGGGTTGGGGGGGCTTCTTCAAAACAAAGCATATTGACCCTTAAAAGGATCCCTGTCTAATAAGACAAGTATGCCTTAAAACACTATACTTGCATTCTATAACTAAAGAATACAGATAAAACACCTCCAATACCTTTATTTCATTCATAAATACATAATATTTCACTCAATAGGGACTGCTCCTGTTGCAGGTTGATGATGTCACATGAGGCTGTGTGGTTCAGGCCTAAAGGAACACATGCTCGTGTGACATCATCAAACTGCGACAGGAGCACTCCCTGTTGAGTGAAAGAATCTATATTTTTGGAAGAACTAAGATACTGATGGTGTTTTTATTTGTTTATTTTAGTTATATATGGCAAGTATAATGTTTTAAGCCATATTTGTCTTATTAGACAGGGATCCTTTTAACATTCATGACTCACGTTAGTGGTCTGCAGCTAAAAAAATAACACCAATCTCTTCCTTTGCCATGGTTGCCCTTACGCTGTCCTTCCACGAATTCATACAGCAGCACACATGCATTTGCATGATTACAGTATGTCTGTAATTTGTGCAGTCATATTGGCTAATAACAGTGACTCAACCTGTCAATTGCGTGGTAGTAGGCCTGCACTAATTTCGTAGAATATTCAACTTGTCAGTAACTGACAACATTGATGTGTCAATTACCAGGTGTTACCGCATATTTATTACACACTCCTACTTACAAGGTGAGCAGTTTGAAAACGGACTACAATTTCTGAAGACGCGCACACACCTCAACTGTAGCCTCAACTCTGAGGAAAACTCAACTCAGCTCGACCTAAAATGTCTGACGACATCTACACCGTACCAGGGCCGACCGAGGACACTTATGAAGACCTCAGGGTTCCCACTGACCACACTTATCAAAACCTCAGAGTTCCTGACCCTGAGAAGACAGCACAACATGGAGGTAAAAATATATATATATATTTAAATACTTCTGCTACTACTACCAGGGGTGTAGTGGAGGGGGGACGCGGGGGGACAGCGTCCCCCCACTTCTCACATCTAGAATATTTTTGGGGCAAAAGTAGGCCTATGTTTTTTTTTGTCTTGTCATTTACTTTTATGGACACAATTAAGCATTGTAAACAATCTTTCTCACATGCTATACGTTTTAATAGCGTGTCTGTGTGTGTTGCACAGGTGCACGCAAATGCAAGTGTGCATGCATGCACGTGTCTTAAAGAGGAATTCCGCTCATTTTCAATACTTTACTATGTCATTAATATGCCTTAGAGATGTTGTGTGGACATGGTAAAAAAGTTTTAATGAGTTTCCTTTTTTCTGAGAGTGTACAAATGGAGCCAAATGACCATTTGGTTCACATTTGTACACTCAGAAAAAAAAAATGCAAATGGATGGAATTTCCCTTTAAAGGGGTACTTCACCCAAAAAAAAACTTTTGGTCATGTTATGGTCTACTCAGCCTCATGTGAACACACCAGACAGTTTATAAGTTACTCCTTTCACTATTTAGATATTTGATCTAGATCTAATGGGTTTGGTCTGCCAGACCCAAACCCATTATAACTTAAAACTCCATTTTAACCATGACAGATTATTCGAAAACAACCCATCTTTTTTCTGGTGACTGATATTGTCCTCCTAATACGTGAGAGGGCAGTGGAATTGCATCTACAGTTTTCATTTATTTTGAAAATATTGTTTTGTAAAATGTAGCCCCCTCCATATTTGGGAATGCCCACCCAAATGAATAAAACAATATTTTAAAAATAAATAAAAACTGTAAATGAAATTCCACAGCCCTCTCACGTATTAGGAGGACAATATCAGTCACCAGAAAAAAGATGGGTTGTTTTTGAATAATCTGTCATGGTTAAAATGGAGTTTTAAGTTATAATGGGTTTGGGTCTGGCAGACCAAACCCATTAGATCTAGATCAAATATCTAAATACTGAAAGGAGTAACTTATAAACTGTCTGGTGTGTTCACATGAGGCTGAGTAGACCATAAAATGACCAAAAGTTTTTTTTTGGGTGAAGTACCCCTTTAAGAGGCGTCCCCCTAACTTCTAAAAGTCCCACTACAAGTCTGACTACAACCACTACTACTACTACTACTACTACTACTACTACTACTATAATAATCACCACAATAGCAGTGGCATAGTGTCCAATCACAAATCTTATCAATGCTTATTATTATTTGTGTTTAAAGGGTACATACACACTTATTCACAAGCCATATGTTTATACAGTATACAATAATGTATGCAATCAACATGAAAAACATGTCTGATATTTACTTTCAGGAGTTAAGAAGATTTGTAGCGATAATTTCTTCAAAGCTGTTGCGGCATGTGTGGGACTGCTCCTAATGGGTGCCGTCATTTTCCTGGTCATACGAGGTGAGTAGCATTTTATAAACACTACTGTATCTTTATGGCTCATGTCTGCATCAGGGGCGGATCTAGGCATGGGCATGGGGGGCAATGCCCCCCTAAATGCCCAGACTGCCCCACCAAACACGATGGCATGCAAAGCAACCCAAGATATTTCAAATTAAGGTGCTTATATTTAAAATGATTTGAAACACTACTACTGTTACTAACTAGTTGTGGCACCACTAAACCAACAGCATTTCATCATTGAAAATAGAAAACTCTCTGAGTCAGCTTTATGCATGCTGCGTGTCTGTTGCAACTTCAACAACTGATGTTATTATTGATGCTTGCTTGCCTAATAAAAGTCCTGTAATGGAAATGTATGCCCCATGCCATTTTCTCCTGCCCCCCAATTAGGAATTGTTACATTTGCCCCTAGTCTGCATCGATAATAGTAACTGATTGATTGATCCAATACTTAGCAATGGTTCACCAGAAAAAGAGTCCAATGGGGAGAATTCTGCTCTGGTTTTGGTGAAATATGAAGTACTTCCTTATGGTCATTTTGTGGGGGTCATTAGGGTCACGAAGCAAAAGTAAATGAATCCATAAAACTAACATCATTTGCATTAGTTTTTTGTTCATTTTTGCTTCTTGCAGACTTGATCCTGACTAAAGAGAGAGACCAGTGGATAACCAGTGTTGTCGAATTACAGTTCACACTTACCAACATGACAACTGGTCAGTGAAAAAAAAACTGTGTCTTATATCGCAATATTTTAATGAACGGACCACTGTAATATGCTTTGTTGTTGGTTGAGTACCGAGTTGTGTGCTGCGCCCACTGTACTGTACTTGTACTAATGCAGATTTAAGGCTCATACCTCAGGGTGAAGTGATCACTGCGGCGAGTGACTTACAGTATATGCTGTAGTTAGTTTGCCAACCCTTTAAAAGCTATGCTGCGGAGATATGCTATCACCTCAAACTGGAGTACTGTATATGAGCCTTTACTTTTACAAAAGTTGGATTTAAAACTAACCAGTTTGTTGATTATCCTTCTTGCAGTGTTGACTGAAGAGAGAGGCCAGTGGAAGACCAGATTTAATGCGTTAGAGTCCAGACTTAACAACATGACTGAAGAGAGAGACCAGTGGAAGATCAGATTTAATGCGTTAGAGTCCAGACTTAACAACATGACTGAACTGAAGAGGATTCTTTGCGGTCAGTGAAACATCGCTGTTTTTATTCATTCTTATGTTCCACTGCCTTAATGAATGGACCATTTGCCTTGTTTGTTCACGTGTCGTTAATCTGTGCTCACAAAAACAGCGTCTAACATTATGTTTTGTATCACAGAATCCCATGGATTTACATTTGGCGGTGACGTGTGTTACTACATCTCTACTGAGCAGAAGACCTGGGACGACAGCAGAGCATTCTGTACAGCCAGACAATCTGACCTGGTGACCGTGAAGAGTGAGGAAAAACAGGTACTATGTGTGCGCGTGTGTGTATGTATGCGTGCGTGCGTGCATGCATGTCTGTGGGTGTATTTTAGCATTTCATACTGTATTTCAGAGAGAAGTCCGATATTGGCTTTTTTAGTAATAAAATGAAAAAATATATATAATAAAGGGGCATTCAGTGATTTGGGTCATTTGGTAAAACAACAATAGCCCCACATCATGTGCACCAAGACCTGCCCCCCCTCGATCATAAATGGAGGCTTGCCAAATAATTTTCCCTGATTGTGCGGCACTATACATTTCTGTAAACAGTGTTTTACGGAAAAAAAAAAAAAAAAAGTCATATTTTTATAATATTTTTCCCTGAACACCGTTATTTCGCTGTTGCTTTTAACCCTTTCTGTACTGAACGCGTTTTGGTGTTTTAGCTGTTGAAAAATAGCAGAACTACAAGCTCATATCGCGCCACCGAGTGGCGCGATATGAGCTTGTAGTTCTGCTATTTTTTTTGAAAATTTGTGAAAATGGGGTTTAAAGTAAAAAAAAATCTTGAGACTGAAAATGATCTTTTGCAAATAAGCACTGAGCTAATTAAATGGCCCGTGTGAAATCCTCAGGACTGAAATCAGTACCCAGTACTGAGAACTTTAATGCCTGAATCTAGCATTAGAAACTACAATCTAGTAACCAGCTGATTTTCTGTCCAGCTTTTTGTTGGCAGACTCGTTGGCCGCGGCAAGCGTGCGTGGATTGGATTGACCGACAGAGAGACAAAAGGAGTCTTCAAGTGGGTGGACGGAACATGGGCCAGCCTGAGATACTGGCTGCCTGGTGAGCCTCGCGGTGGTGACGGAGGAGGCTGTTTTTACTCTTCTGATACAGCGTGGGGCGAAGAGCAATGTTCGTCAAAACAAAAATACTGGATTTGTGAAATCGTTTTCTAGAGTTATGCATCAATGCATCAACTAGTAATAGTTGACTGCCCCACCAAACATGATGGCATGCAAAACAACCTATGATATTTCAAATTAAAGTGCTTATATTTAAAATGATTTAAATGACACTACTACTGCTAACTACAGTTGTGGCACCACTAAACCAACCTGATGCTTACTTGCCTAATAAAAGCCCCGTAACTGAAAATGGTATGGGGACGGCTTCGCGCCACGGGCGATGAAGCCGTTCCCATACCATTTTTTCCTGCTCCCCCCCAATTGGGAAATGTTAGATCCGCCCCTGTGTGTGTGTGTGTGTGTGTGCAGCACCTGATTAACCATTTGTCTGGAGCTACCACCCCTGTGTGTGTGTTTGTGTGTGCATGCGATTCTGATTCACCGTGGTCTGTTTATTTTATTATTTTATCATCTTCTGTGCACCTCACATAGACACTGTGCTGTGAGATTGTAGATCTGAAATTTTGGGAAATGTTCCTCCTAGAACGGTCATGCTGGGGTTCAAGAAGTTAATTAAGTAGCCCTGTTATAAGCAGAATAACGGAAGATAATGGCCTTCAGGACGTTTAAACATCATGTCGGTCGTTATTTTCCAACAACTACAGTGCTTGCTCACCTGGTTGAAAATGTTCCAGAGCTGAGGGCGTTCCGCATTGTCCATTAGCATCAACCTATTGAAGAGAGAGAGAGACCAAAACATTGTGATTAATGATTTACTGTAATTTCCGGACTATAAGCCGCTACTTTTTGCAGTTGTTTTGGACCCGCCGGCTTATACAACAGTGCGGCCAATCTATGGATTTTTACAGGCGTTTTTTTTTTTTTTTTTAACAGGGGTTTTCAACAGGTGGTCCGGGGACCACCAGTGGTCTCTGAGAGGGTTCCAGGTGGGCCCTCCAGACTAAATGATGGAAAGTTGGTTAGCCAGATATAACTCTTTGAGAGCGTAAAAATGAATCCAAATGGACCCACAAACACTCTCAAGAGTTATGATATTCACCATTTAAATTAGCACCATTTAATTAATAAGTGATGGTCATTTTGATCTCTATGTTTTGCCTGTTTTGTTTGCAAAACAAAACCAAAGAAATCTTTAGTTTTGGGTTCTGTGGGGTGAAAATGTTGTCAAATAGTGGTCTGTAGCTCAAATGCTGAATAAATAGTGGGCCCTGGAATCAAAAAGGTTGAAAGCCACAGCTCTAACATGAAGCTTGTTGTCTGGTGTGGCTTATACATGGAAAAATCAGGATTTTGCACCAAATTTAGATGGTGCGGCTTATATTCAGGTGCGGCTTATAGTCCAGAAATTACGGTAATTGTGGTTTTGGCATTGAGCATTTGGAAGATCTCTCTAAAAACACATTGAGGAACTTTGTACACTTTCCACAATCCACTGCCCAAGCCACCGTACCTAAACATTGACTTCTGATCACCCCACAGTGATAATTTGATTGGCTGAGTAAAATGCACATTGAAGATAAAAAATGAGGGGCAGAAAAGTCAAGACGCCAAAGCTGATTATTGTGATAATGTTTGGCTGAGCACGGAATGATGTGTGATGAAAATAGCAAGAGGGGTAACGCATATCCTTCAGTGGTGCTGAGCCAAAACCGTAGTAACAGTGAACAAGAAAGTTGTTTTGGAGCACTTTAAAGTGCTTCAAAACAACTTTTATTTAGCGACAGCAGGCAAATACAATGTTTCGCCCCATTATGGTCTTCTTCAGGTATTCTTTCCTGAAGAAGACCATAAAGGGTGAAATGTCGTATTTGCCTGCTGTTGCTAAATAAAAATTGTTTTGGGGCACTTTAAAGTGAGTTGCGAGCCCCTACTTTCTTTTCTGATTAAAATAGCACCCCTCCCTTTAAGCAAAGTGTTTTGCCATCATAGCTTAGCTTCTCATTTAGTTTTTGTCAGTGGAACAAACATCTTTTGTCCCGTTACCTGATGTAGTCGTAGGCGCGGCGGTAGTTCTTGTCGAGGAAGGCGGCCGACAGGCCGAGGAACTCCAGCTCCTTCCTCTTGGCCTTGTTCTCGTAGAAGTACATGAACTCCATGGAGGAGTCCACCAGCAGCTCTGCCTCCTTGTAGCGCCGCACGTCGCACAGCACGCACACGCAGCGACACACCAACTGCCACCAGTCCTCCCTGGACAGCACACTGGCCTTGCCTGGTGAATAATACATCAGCAAAATCTGGTGGTTATTAAAGGGGGAACTTCAGCCATTTTCAACATTTTAATATGTCATTAATATACCTTAGAGATGTTGTGTATGTGGACATGATAAAAAAAAAAGTTCCTCCAATTCTGTATTTCCTAAAAATGGAGGTCTGAAAAAAATCATTAACATGGTGAAATACATCTGATGACATCATCAAGATGTATTTCACCATGTTAATGTTTTTTCTTTCAGACCCCTTTTTCCTGAGAGGGTACAAAATAATGGAACCAAATGGACCAATAGGGTCCATTTGGTTCACATTTGTATCCTCTCAGGAAATTTTTCAAGATAGGTGTAATTCCCCTTTAAAGAACATAGTTTATATTTAAATATTTCTATAATCATTTTTAAATAACATTACTTTTGTATCATAATAAGAGTGTAAATACGATAAAATGGAGGCTCTTGGCATCTGTTATTCCAGTAACAATCAAGTCTCAGGTCTCCTTATGTTTACATAGTATTAGTTCCATTTATGAAATGAAGTTGGACTAGGAACTAACGTCACGTGCCAATGTTTTTAGTGGGACATTAAAAACGGACCTGTTAGTGTGATTATCATGTGTTTTGAAGACGAAACTGCTCTGCTGTGCTGGTTGGAGGTGAATAAAACAGGCATCATAACTGGTGCTCTGTTGTTTAGTTAACTTTTATTTGAAAAATACGCTGTCTTATATATACAGTACTATGGATTGATTACAAATTCATTAAGGGAATGTGCAATATTATAATGAAATGGTGTTATAATAATGCAAATGTATTCTGTATCATTTTTACAGATGTTGCAAAACTATTGTGCAGGGTTTTTTTGTAAAAAATGATAAATATAAATAAAGTAAATACTTTTTTAAAATAAACTCTCTAGTTTCTCTCTATATATTCTCTCTCTCTATTCCCACTAATTCCCCCTAATGCATAAATATATCGGCATTATATTCACACAAAACTAATGAACTGTACAGTATATCAGCATATATTCACACACTACCTAATAAATGAATATATCTGTGTATATTCAAACATTAACCTAATTTAATTAACGCATTAGCTGCCACCACAATACAAGCAAAAAGTGTGGCACTGGTGCCAGTCATGCTCACAAAATTCCAAAGTAGAAGAAGAGATCTGCAAGAAGTGGAATGCACTCCAATAGTGTTGCCAACTTGGCGCATTTGTCGCTATATTTAGCTTTTTTTTCCAGACCCCCCTAGCGCCAAAATTAATGAAAAACTCCTGGCGGAAAATCTAGTGCTTTTTTGCTGGTGAGTTGGGGCGAAATTGGTTGAATTTTTCCTCCTATGATAGAGTCCTCTTTTGTTCCTAGAAAGGACCATTGGTAAATGGTCCAAATGGACCATTTTAGTATCTGTAACTCTTGAGATCGTAAAATGAAACCAAACGGACCCGAAAGGGTCCGTTTGGTTTCATTTTAAGCTCTTAAGAGTTGAATCATATTTAACCATCTGAATTAATTACCTAATTTTCAAGAATCTACACATTTAGAAAATGTAGAAGAATTGCTCTTTTGACCAACATTTTGTCAGTTATTTCTCTTAAAGGCAACAGTGTGCTCTGTGACTCCTGAGTCCTTCTAACACCGCCTCACTCAGTATGCACACGTTCATGGCCTGCACCTACCCATGATGTCCTGGTAAGAGGCTTCCTGCTCCTCGATGTCTGGAAGCACTCTTTTGAGCCTCACTAGCTTCATGTGACGCTGGCCAGATTCACACACGGAGCGCGCTGCCACCCGCGCACGCTGCATCGCTACCTACACACACAGTCAAATATTGTGTAGTGAGTTAATGAGCTTGTTAGTACAACAAAGTCTAAAACGACTTCTGGAGTGATAAGCAGACAACAGAATAATCAATCACTCCACCAAACGCCGTGTTAATCTGTCAAGGGGTTAACTAAAGTGATCATAATTTTAAATTATTTATATATTTTCTAAAAGCTACAAGACGAACATTAATGTTATTAAACCTTTAACAGCTAATGAAGAGAACATGTCCACATATTATTTTGGGTTCCTTGGTATGAAATGGCTTGAGAGCCAGCTGATATTGAAGCACAAGGTTTTTCAGAAAACTACGATGATTTAGACACCGTTAAATGTGGAGTCACTACCTTCAGCAGCATGGCCAGCATGGTGTCTATGTTCATTACCTTCAGCAGCATGGCCAGCATGGTGAGCATGGTGTCTATGTTCCTTACCTTCAGCAGCATGGCCAGCATGGTGAGCATGGTGTCTATGTTCCTTACCTTCAGCAGCATGGCCAGCATGGTGAGCATGGTGTCTATGTTCATTACCTTCAGCAGCATGGCCAGCATGGTGAGCATGGTGTCTATGTTCATTACCTTCAGCAGCATGGCCAGCATGGTGAGCATGGTGTCTATGTTCTCCTGGACCTTGCCCTGGGTCTGCAGCAGAGTGGAGCGCTGGAGGAGCAGCTTCAGCTCCTGCAGGGGGAAGCAGGTAGTAAGGTGGTCATAACTCTAAATTTCTATTATTTAGCTGCAGAACCTCATCTAAAAACATGTTCTAGGAATCCCTGAGAAGCAAAGATTGCAGTTAAAAATGTTTGCTTCCAAAATAATGTATTCAAAGATTTTGCACCACATTCTCACGATTTTTTTTAAAAATAGCAGAACTACAAGCTCATATCGCGCCACTCGGTGGCGCGATATGAGCTTGTAGATCTGCTATTTTTCAACAGCTTAAAAACACCAAAACGCGTTCAGTACACAAAGGGTTTTAAAAGGATGTCGTGGAGGAGGTGACCTACCTGCTGCGTGGCGGAGGAGTCCTGTGCCAGCGTGTCGGGGTCGTACATGGGCTCCAGAGCCTTCAGGGCCAGGTCGGGACGTCCCAGCTGCTGCTGCAGGGTGGACAGGCACAGGCGGGCCTCCAGGTGCTGCGGAGCCATCTGGACCACCTGGGTGTAGCTCTGGGCGGCGGCGTCCATGTGACCCAACGCCTTCAGACACTCTGAGGAGGAGAGAGGAGTCAATGACTCAGAGATGAGCTTTGTTTTTCCTTTTGTCTAATTCGTCTTTACATGCGTCTGTTATGGTCATGTTTTAGGGCCGACCAGTGGAAGAGATCACAGGTATTATGCTTTTATGGCATTTCTGGAAGATCCTTCTAAAGTTGTATTCTACTGCTAGTCGAATACAAATGAACCTCTAAGAAATGAAATGGACCCCTAAGGGTCCATTTGGTTTCATTTTAACGCTTTCAAGAGTTAAGGATCCATAAGGGTCCATTTGGTTACCGACTGACTATCATTTAGCTGCATCGGAAGTGGGGACCACCTGGAAACCCCTGTTCTACGGTGATAGTGATAGTGTGTGTGTGGTGTCATACCAGCGTGCCTCAGCCAGACCACAGCCAGGTTGTATTTCTCAGACGTCACCAGGGCAGACAGCAGCGGCAGGGCTGATGTGTACTGGCCCTGGTCCAGGTAGGCCTCAGCCACGTCCAGGTACAGGTCTCCTACCTCCTCTGGGCTCTGCTCCATTAACTCTGTCAGCAGCGCCTGCACAGTAGGGGTGGGCAAAAGAAAAAAAAATCGCTGTCAATATATCGCAATTCTTAACGCCATGATATCCATATTGAATCGCCAGGTTCAAAATCTATTTTTTTGATATTTATGTAGGTCCTATTCATTGAGTTATTCATGTCAGAAAGAATGGCTTATGTTAGCAGGCTGCACTGATGTGTATGATTGAACTTTGTTATTTATATTATTTAAATTTGCTTTAAAATGTTCTAGTTGATTGAACTTGTCACGGTCCATATTGTTCAGAATTCTGCCCATTTTCAACATTTTACTGTACTGTATTTTACTTGATCATGATGTGATCAAATTGTGTTTGTTAATGCTTTTTCTTTTCAGACCATTTTCTGAGGGTGCACAAATGGAACCAAATGGACCCGTCAGGGTCCATTTGGTTCCATTTGTATGCTCTCAGAAAAAAATCGAATTGAAATTGAAAAATCGAATTGAAATGGAATCCCCCTTGTTCTAGTATGATAAGAGCACAGTCATTTGAGGGGGAAAAGTGCGATATATCGATATATCAAATCGCAGCATAACTAAGAATCGCAATATAAATTGATTCAGTACCCTAAATGTCAATATTGTATCGTATTGTGAGGTAAGTGAATTGTCCCACCTCTACTGAACAGTTTAGCATTCACAGCAGAGGCATTCAGCGGAAGCTCTTAATGCATGCAGGGCTATGGCCGATTCTAAAAAAAGGCTTTCAAAGATACAGAAATCAGTGAAATGGTTAAACTGGGCGATGGGCGATTTTATTTTGAAGTTTCAACCTCAAACAGAGAATGTTAGTTTCAAACCAATCAGAGCGCCACGTCCCTCCAGGCTATGGAAACTGAGGGACCGTATCGCTCCGTCACTTCACTATAGGACAATTGCTAGGGGCTAAGCATGCAGTTCAGATTGCAGCCATTTCGTAGCTGTGCCTTTGGCTGGTGGAGACAATGACAAAACGAATTGATTCTGACTCTGTATGAGACAGCCTTACCTCCAGGGGTTTGTAGATCTGCTGGTGGATCAGACAGACCATCAGTTTGGCTCTGATGTCCACCGGCACGCTGTCTGCTATTTCCACCTCCAGTATTTCTCCTGGACATGAAAAGATCACAATATTTATCTAGCTTTTGTGATTGAGAAATTATATTATAGGCGATAACATGGAACTGGTCAGTAAAAAAAAAAAGGATTCAATTTCCCATTGTCATACCAACAAAATTGGGCTCCCGAAAGATAGAAATACTATTAAACGGTACATGTCAAACTGGGGGATCCTAATTATACAGGTTGAGAATCACTGCTAGTGCTTTTGTTCTTCTCTTATGGGGGTGGTCCCTTGCATATATTTTCTAAAGGTGGTCCGTGGGCTGGTGTCAAGTGTCAATGTTTGGGCCCTGGACACAAAAGAGTTTGTGAACCACTGATGTACTGTATCTACTGTAGATAGTATTTAACCCATTCTGACGTGAAAAATAATTCAAAGATTTGTGACACATTTTCACCATTTTCAAAAATATCAGATCTACAAGCTCATAGCCCGCCACTCCGTGGCGCGCTATGAGCTTGTAGGTCTGACATTTTTCAATAACCCTAGAAGGCCCAATGTTGCTTTTTAGCCCTTTTTTGGGTTATTTTTTCACATAAATATCATGGTTGAGGTTGATTGTTTAGAAATTCAATGCAATTGGTCATGACATTTGCATAACAATACCCCCCCACAGAGGCTGCAATTAGCCTCTTCAATTAATCTCTGGACTTTTTTGATGATTTTCTTTGATTTTTAACCTTTGACCTTTAGCCTTTAACCCTAATAAAAGTATGTAAAATGACTGCAATAAATATACTTTTGTGATTATTAGATTATTAAAAGATATCCCCTTTTTAATTCATTATAATTAATTAATTAGCATAAATAAAGTTTCATGTTTACACTCTCAAGAGTGGACTAATTTTGATGTTTTGCCTCTTGTTTGCGAAAATCCATCCTGGAATTGTGAACAAAACCAAAAGAAATCTTTAGTTTTGGGTTCTGTGGGGTGAAGATGTTGTTAAATTGTGAAAAAGTTGAAAACCACTGCTCTAACATGAAGCACCTGACTATAAACCTGGTGCGGCTTATAATCCAGAAATTACGGTAATGCTAAAAATGCTTAGAACACCAAAAGGCGTAACCCGCCCACCGTGGGTTAAACCGGACCAACTCACCAAGTAGCTCTTCGCTTGGCTCTTCTGCGGTGGTCTCTGTGGCCTCCGTCTCTTTCTTGTCCCCTTCCTCTTTCTCCTCCTCCTCCTTCACCTCGTCCTTCACCTTCTCCTTCACACTCATCTGCTCCATCTGAGCCGACGGAGCGTCGGCCGGCCGTACGTCGTCTCTCACCAAGATGATGCCGCAGAACTTCACCAGAATCTATGGCACGAGCACAGGCACGAAAAGCGCAAACTCATGTATGCTCACACCCAGTGTTGGCCTATATTACTTAGGAAAGTAACTTCTTTACTTTACTCATTACCCCTTAGACAAAGTAATATCATTACTTTACTTATTACTGGAATTGAAGAGTAATATATTACATATTACATCATTACTTTCCCAAGTTCTCAACACCGCCTTTGGAAAAATAGAGATGTACAACATAATCTGTTTAGCGAGCTCTTTTTAGAACTGAATCCAATTTATTGGAATAATAATCTCACAAACTGCACCTGAAAACAAAGCCAACAAAATCTGTCTCTTTGACTTTTTAAACTTCACAATTGTTTTCAAAGACAGTTGAGGTCTTGTATTTTAAAATAAAATACAAAATAAAGCAGTAAGCGATTTGTAGTTTACATAGCTGTGCGCAGGATGCAGCGTGTGGACTAGATCTACAATCTACTGCACATCTCTGTTGTTACAGTACCTGTCGATAGCTTGTAAATCTGTTCTATTTTTGCATGCAACAACAAGCTCATTTTAAAAAAGTAACTTGGCGTTACTTGCAAAGTAATGCGTTACTTATTACCCATTTTTGCAGAGTAATCTCGTTACTTTACTTTTTGGAGCAAAAGTAATAATATTACAGTAATATGTAATCTAAAATTAGTTACTGCCCAACACTGCTCACACCCACTTGAGTCATTTCAGTACAACTTACACACATGCCCTCACATGTAACTTTCCAAATTTTGGTTTTAATAATCTATTTGCATACTGGGATTAGGCATGGGATTTGAAAATGAAAGTTACCTATGTAATTACGGTTCTATGAATCCCAAACGAGCACCAGAGGGTGGTGCTTTAAGCACTGAACATGTCCTTTGCGCATGCATGGACATTCATAACTACACAATTATTGTGCCAAAAATGCCTTTTTAATCAAATTATGATGTAAACCCTAAAATCCATAACTCCCCAGTATACATATCATGAAGCGAAAAATCAACGATAACCTTCCTATCCTAAAAATTGGATAAATGTCACAGTTTGCTTTATTGCACATCACAAACATCCAAAGAGGGCATGTTTGAAAATTTGCACTGAGCGCACCGTTGTGCCCTCTTGTCGTGTTGCACTCGGAACGTTGTTGTTCGACTATGACCGAAAATACAGTCATGGAAAAAATTATTAGACCACCCTTGTTTTCTTCAATTTCTTGTTAATTTTAATGCCTGGCTCAACTAAAGGTACATTTGTATGGGCAATTATTATAATGATAACAACAAAAATAGCTAAAAATGTCCACCCTACTGAGGTGTGAAAAACTTCTGAAACCTTGAATGGCTTTTTCTCAATTTTGCACTCAGATTTATATGCTCATAACTACTCCAAAAAATCTCCAATTTCCTGGAGCATTTTTGGAGAGTGATGCATCATATGAGAGCTTACCTTGCATACTTTAATAATCTGCAAAAAAGAAAAAAATGACCTTGAGCCTAAAAGTACCAGATTGTGTCACAAGGGTGGTCTAATATTTTTTTCCATGACTGTAAATGACCATGGAAAGGTTGGGGTGTTATTAGTTACCTGCATTGCCCTGCGGTGCTGGCGGTTGGCGATGAACAGCTCGGCGGCCATGTTGGTGAGCTCGTGGGTGATGAGGGCAGGGTGTCTGTCCAGGGCCTCCTCCATCACCCCCAGAGCAGAGGGAAGGTCGTTGCTCTCGTAGTAGCTCCTGTAAGCACAAACACACAAGTTACTCTCATTTAGTAGCTCCTGTAAGCACAAACACACAAGTTACTCTCATTTAGTAACTCCTGTAAGCACAAACACACAAGTTACTCTCATTTAGTAGCTCCTGTAAGCACAAACACACAAGTTACTCTCATTTCAGTAGCTCCTGTAAGCACAAACACACAAGCTACCCTCATTTAGTAACTCCTGCAAGCACAAACACACAAGTTACCCTCATTTAGTAACTCCTGCAAGCACAAACACACAAGTTACCCTCATTTAGTAACTCCTGCAAGCACAAACACACAAGTTACCCTCATTTAGTAACTCCTGCAAGCACAAACACACAAGTTACCCTCATTTAGTAACTCCTGCAAGCACAAACACAAGTTACTCTCATTTCAGTAGCTCCTGTCCCTGAAAAGTACAGACGCCAAAAGTGACTGGTCTGGCTGGAATGACTTTTGTTATGATTTGATTGTCTGAATTGACAGTATGATGCTGCACGTGTGTATGACAAGTCCAGTCCTCTAAGGCTGTGGTCCGGGGACCACCAGTGGTCCTTGAGAGGGTTCCAGGTGGTCCCCAGCTAAATGATGGACAGTGGGTTAACCGGATGTAACGGATGTAGCCACGGTCCACCACTTGATGACGTTTTAGCCCCACAGACCCCAACACTAAAGATTTCTTTTGCTTTTGTCCACAATTCCAGGCTGGATTTTAGAAACAAAAAAATTCAAACATACAGACCAAAATGAACATTAATCTCCTACATTCTCTAGTTGTGTAGAGACTTGGGGTTAATTCACATTTAAAGATGAAATTTTTAACTCTTGAGAGTGTAAACATGAAACCAAATGGACCCGCAAGGGTCCATTTGGTTTCATGTTTACGCTCTCAAAGAGTTACATCTGGTTAACCAACTGTCCATCATTTAGTCTGGAATCCTCTCAGGGACCACTTGTGGTCCCCGGACCCCTGTTCTACTCACTTTGCCATGTCTTTGGACAGCTGGATGAAGTCCTGTCCACTCTCCATGGGCAGCAGGGACAGGATGCGTCGGTATCCGTCCATGCACTGTTTGTGCTCTCCCAGCTGCATGTAGAGGTTGGAGCGCTCCCACAGGAAGCGCACGTTGCTGGGGTCGTACTTGATGGCTGTCGGGGAACACCGGGGTGGAGGACAGATTGAAAAGAGTTAAAAAAGCGGGAAAAAGTAGTTGTTTTTCTCCTCACCGGAATTTAATATGTGCAGTAACAGTACAAAAGGTACTAGGTTAGGTTAGGTAGGTTCTTTGAGGCTTTGCAATCTCAATTACACCTCAAACACCTGACCTTTGAACCTTCTGTGGCTGAGGTTTTCTGTGTGGTTTGAGCTGCAACAAAAACTGGCAAAACAGTGGAAACGGCGACATCTGCTGGCAGGTTCTATTGTATGTCTTGTTTGAACCAGAAAACCTCCAGAACACAGAAAATCTACTGAATGTGAAAACGTTTTGGGGGGCAACTGAGCTCGGAAAACATAAAAAAAAGAAGAAAAAAAAAAACGTTTTAAATGTCACAATCCCTTTAAAGTACCAAAAATAGTAAAAGTAAAAAGTACTCATTGCATGCAGTATGTCCTATTTTAAGTTTTTAAATGTATAAACATCTTTTGAAAATCAAAATTAGCTGTCCAAGTTTTGTTATTTGTGTTCATGAGTATTTTTTGCCATGCCATAATGTTCTACCTGCACAACAGCATGTGTGATATACTTGGTGGGTCACAAGTATTTTGGGTAGCCCCGCTGTTCTAAATGTGATCCACCCTTGAATGGCATACCATTGTCTAGGGCAGGGGTGCCCACACTTTTTTGACTTACTTTTTTGAGCTAATTTCAAAATGACCAGCTCAACAAGATCTACACATAACAACAAACCAAACTGTTATAGTGTTTAAGAATAATGCACTTATGATAAAAAATGGATGGGGAGAATTGGAAGGTTCTACTACTGGTGTTTGAGAACAGTATTTGGGGTTTGAGTTGACAGTTTGTGATGTTGAGTTTAGTCTCTTGCACCCAAAACTAATAACTTTCACGTTTTTGTCCACAATTGGGAAAGAGGACTGGCAAAACGTTGGTCAAAATAACAATTATTCTCCATTTTCTAATTGTGTAGACTCTTGAAATTACGTAATTCAGATGTTTAAATACAATTTAGACTCTAAATTATATTTTAACTCTTGAGAGTGTAAAATGAAACCAAATGGACCCGTAAGGGTCCATTTGGTTTCATTTTAACGCTCTCAAGAGTTACAGATCTATACATTTTAGGGGACTGTCATGTGATCTACCTGCATGGCCTGTGTGATCTACTGGTAGATCACCATCTACCTTTTGGGCAGCCCTGGTCTAGGGACAGGGGGTGAAACGTGACCCACCCTTGCCGTAGCAGACCACGGCCTGCCGCGCGTTGCCTTGCTCCAGGGACATCTCGGCCAGCTTCACCCACTCCTCACAGTCCGAGGGGTTGAGGTGGGCGGCGATCAGGCCGAACTGCAGCGCCTTGTCCACGTCCTCGTTGTCCTCGTAGATCATGGCCAGCGTGGAGAACGGCTCATAGGCCAGGGGAGCTGTGGGAGGAGGAGGAAGTACCGATTAAAGTATATACTGTATAAGCAATAAATCTCAGAATTTTAGTGGCGTTCTTTCCGTCTTTTCCATCTTTGTCTTAGGCCGTTTCATTATTAAATCACTTCCTGAAAATATCTTGTATCTATGACAGCCATAGGAGCGGCAGTGGCCCTTTAAAAATCATAGTCCTTCCTTTTTCCTTTAATCAGAGGCAGCCAAGCGAGGCTCTTTCTGATTGGGTAACAAATGTTTGTTAGCCAATGACAAAGCTTATAGGGATTTCATTGGAGGTCTCCTGCAGCCCCTAGAGGGGTCAAGAAGACGAGATTTTTTTAGATAATCTAATTAAAGGAAGGCTTCATGAAAAACAAAAACTTCAAAAAAGAGAAGGGCTACCGGTAATTACAAAGAATACAGTGATTTGATCCCCTGATGAATTTGAAGTTGAAGTTTTTGAAGTTTTCATGATTAGAAAGAAATTAGCACAGAATATGAACAAAAATGTCCATAAGAAAAATAATATTTAAAGGTTACAAATTCATTTGTGTTAGAGCTAGTGAAATAAGTATTTGAAGCACAATGACTTGAAGCACAATCTGACTTAGTACTTGGTGGAGAAACCCTTGTTGGCAAGCATAGAAGTCAGACCTTTCTTGTAGTTGGTCACCAAGTTTGCTTAGTGTTCTAGGGTTAAATGAAAGAAAGACAAAGAAATGTACTGTATGTCGGAATGCTAGATATTCACTTCTCTCTCAGACACACTCGCACACTTCCTCACCCTGCCTGATGATCTCCATGCACATCAGGATGGCGTCGTCCTTCTCTCCGCGGGCGTAGCGGATGTTGGCCTCGCCCATCAGGCCTCGGAGCGCGCGGGGCAGCTTGCTGCGGTGACGACGCTCCTGCACACAAACGCTTACATTTTAACAGCCAGCAAACGCCTCAGTCTGGGCGATGAAAATCTCCCTAATGGGCTCTCATCACTGTATGTGGTTAAAATGTGCATTAGAAAGCTCTATATTAGTACAATAACCATTGGCGATTTTGGGGGGTGCAATGCCAGTTATAAACAAGTACTTATGTAGCATATTTAGCTGCATATATTGTACAGCAGTGGTTCTCAACCACTGTCATACCAGGGCCCAATATTTATTCTGCATTTTAGCCACGCAGTACCACAATTGGAGTTTTTGTCCACAATTTAGGAGAGATAGCTGGCAAAATGTTAGTCAAAATAACAATTCTACATTTTCTAATTGTGTAGATTCTTGAAAATTACATAATTCAGATGTTTACATATAACTCTTGAGAGTGTAAAATGAAACCAAATGGACCCGCAGGGGTCCAAGAGTTACAGGTCTATAAGCGCTCCCCTGCTGGGAGAGTCTAAAATCGCCTATGACAATAATACCCATACCATTTTCAGTAGTGTTTCAAATACTTTTAAATATAAGCACCGGAATATCTTGGGTTGTTTTGCATGCCATCATGTTTGGTGGGGCAGACTAGGCATTCCTATGCCTAGATCCGCCCCTGCCTGTTACCTTCCTCGACCTACCGTACGCACTCTCACTCACCTTCATCATTTTCCTGTTCTCACGGTTCAGCTCCATCTCCAGAGCGAACACGTCTCCTACGCTGGGCTTGTCCTCTCCCGCCTCCCTGTCCTCCAACACCTCCTCATCCTCCTCCTCCTCCTCCACCACCATCTTTTTCTTCTTCCTCTTCCTGCTGCTGCTACTCCTCCCGCCCTGCTTCTTGGGCCTGCTCACCACCTCCTCCTCCCTGTAGTCCTCATCTCTCTCGTCGTCCACGTAGCTCATGGAGTCGGACGCGTTGCCGTCCTCCTCTTCGTCCTCGTCTGAAGAGGACAGCTGCGGCTGTATTCTGTCTTCCAGCATGGAGGCGAAGGCCAGCTGCACCCCAGCGCTGACTCCCTCCTCCACATTACCTAGAGAGAAACAAAGATTAGTTCAGTTCATTTATTTCCAGCTCTTTTGGACAACAGGGTACATATATAATATATATACTTTGCAATGACGCGGCTTGGTCAAGCCCAGTATTACTTATTACTGCAATATTACTTAGCAGAGTAATATCTCTACTTTACTTATGATCCCTTATAAAAAGTAATAATATTACATTACTTATTACTAGAATCAGAGAATAATAGCATCATTACTTTGCGTTTGCTTGAAAAGGTAATAATATTAAAGTAATATGTAATATTTAATTAGTTTGTGCCCAACACTAGTCAAGACATAATCACGAAAAGAATGAAATGGAAAAGTCCAAGGCACAAGGGGTTCCATTTTTGTCACACACTAAACACTTACCCGCCACGCTACCCCATGCTAAACCCTTACCCCCTGCTAAACCCTTTACCCCACGCTAAACCCTTTATCTCTACTTTGAGGCGTTGTAACCTTGTAAGACTGGCCATTTTAACTATTCAGAAATGGGTTTAAAAATTGTAAAAACGCAAAGAGGTTTAGGGATAAGGGGTTTAGCATTGACAAAAATGGAGTCCTACATGTCAAGTCCATTTGATATGAGAGTGTCCAGGATGCTGGAATAGGGGACATGGAGAAGCATAGTGCTTATTTAGTCCTATGGACCTATTTACACTATTTGATAAATCAGCCATGAGTCCAGCTTTAATCATATCCAATGGGAGTCATATGGTTTGACTCTGCAAACTTGTCCTATGCTGTTTTTCTGCCTTCTCCAACTTGTCAAGTCAAGACTTTCATGTCAAATCATGTGATTCCCGCTGGAAATAAATGGAGCTGGTCTTATCATAGCTGATTTCAAATAACTTTCTGGATTTGCCAGATGTAGTAGTGGCCTATACCTTGGCTGATTTCATAAAGAATGGAAAAGGAGATAAATTGAACAGTGATTACATCATCCAATTCCGGCTCCTCCTGTCTACATGTTGAAGTGTCCTTGGTCAAGACACTGAATCCCAAATTGCTCCCGATGTGCTGGGTGTGCCTTGCATGGTTTCCAACGCAATCTGAGTATGAATGTGTATGTGTGTGTGTGTGTGTGTGTGTGTGTGTGTGTGTGTGTGTGTGTGTATGTGTGTGTGTAAATGTAATGCAGTGAGGTAAAGCGCCTATGCAAAAGCACCATTTACCAGTATTTCCGAGGCTTTGTCCAGAGGTTGTGGGTTGAGCATCCTCCTCTCCGTCGCCATGACCTGAAGACTGTCCCTTTGATTCCTGCAATAAGAGAGAGAGAGAACCTTTAGAATTTACCTTTAGAATTCATAACAACTAGCACATGAAATAATGGGGTCATGCCTATGTTCCCACAGTTCTATGTTCCCTCAACAGTTAGGCATAGTTTTACAGAGGTTAATGTTAGGGTGAGGGTTAGGTTTAGGCATAGTTTTACTGAAATTAAGGTTACGTTTGTGGCAGAGCTGAGGGAACATAGACATGGTCCCGACTCCCGAAATAATTACACATGCAAAGCATTTTACCAATACCACAGGACAATGTTACCATGCGAGTATTGTCTCTGACTCCGTATTTACTGTATATTGTGTGTGTGTGTGTGTGTGTGTGTGTGTGTGTGTGTGTGTGTGTGTGTGTGTGTGTGTGTGTGTGTGTGTGAAAATGTACCTCGGTCTCACGTTGTTCTCTCCTCTTGTCAAACTCCTCGAAGGTGATTCTACCCTCCAGATAGTCGATGAGTTCAGCGCTGAACCCTGACATGATGATGATGATGGTCCCTCCCGCCTCTTCTTCTCCTCCTTAACTATTCCTCACGAAAGTTCACTTCTGTTCTGAAAAGAAAACACCCCGATTAAGCATCACACGCATTTACAACAGAGTCCACCATTCTCAATTCATCAGAAGATGTGCAGGTATAGGGCCTACTTTGATCGTCTTAAGCACCATGTCTTGTGACTTAAATCAAATTCATCCACAGTAAGTTTTTGCATTTGTATTTACTTTCGTTTGAAATGCGCCCATTCTGCAAATGGTCTAATATAACATAAGCACAAGTCAAAACAAAAACTGATATTGTGGAAGACAAGACGCCATGATTTATGAATTAAAGCAGGGGTTTTCAACCAGTGGTCCGGGGACCACCAGTGGTCCTTGAGAGGGTTCCAGGTGGTCCCCAGCTGAGTTGGTTAACCAGATGTAACTCTTGAGAACGTAAAAATGAAACCAAATGGACCCTGGCGGGTCCATTTGGTTTCATTTTTACTCTCTCAAGAGTTAAAATATTCCTCATGTGAATTAGTCCTAATCTACACAACTAGAAGATTAATGGTCATGGACAGAAGCAAAGGAAATCTTTAGTTTGGGGGGGGTCTGTGGGGCTAAAATGTCCTCAAATGGTGGTCCGTGGCTCAAATGCTGAATAAATGGTGGGCCCTGGGATGAAAAAGGTTGAAAACCACTGAATTAAAGCATTAGACTTGTTTAATGTTAATTTGGGAATCATTGGACTATAGTGAATAATGTTTCAATCACCAATACGAGTAAAAGTAAGACAGCAGCAGAGAACCAAAATGTGATTAATTGATTAAAAACAGCTTGTATATTTGCAATGCAACTCAAGCAAAACTCAATACAAGACTGTACATGGACAAACCAATAAAGCTTACGCTTGTTTACGACGACAGTCACACTTCATTTCATCATTTAAAGAGCCTCTGCAAAGTCAGAAGCAGCAGATCATAGTGGAGGTAAAGGGGGAAAGAAACATATACGAGGGGGGAAAGGGGTGGGTGATGGGAACAGCCTACCTTACACGGCGGTAGAAACGGATGATAAAGATGCATAATGTTAATCTATCCCAGACTGCTGATTATTAGTAAAGAAGCTTCATGACAGTCGTTTTGAACCGACTACAACAAAACCACGTGACCTCCAACCACATCCGGGTCAGAGCCATCTAGTATCACAGTTGCGACATTGAGGGGTAACAAACCGAGCGCTCGAACTGCTGTTCATGCAGCCCGAAAGAGGGACAACAAACGAGTCGGAAATGCGTTGTTTTCAACGAGGACGGCGCACATAAGAGCTATTTAGCACGTGTGCAACATGACAACTGTTTTAAAATATTGTACAGTAACAACTAACCAACTAAGGTTTATGTAATGCCTGTGTTGTGTTCTACTGTCTCTCTGTAGAAATGCCGCCATTGGACTGGCCCCATGAAGTAAACGGAGTTTGCGTCAATACTCTGTCTATAACATGACTCTGATGAGCGGAACAGAGCAGGTGAGGTGTTTTGCTGACATCTAGTGGTGACAGCAAATGGTGCTCCAGGGCACAACATTACTGATTGATTGGAATTAATTTGTATAAAAAAAAATGCACTTTGCAGAATGAATGAGTACATTTCAAACGAAAAGTGTAGGTCAGTACAATTCCTACGAGTAGAATAACAGAAAAAGACTTTGCTTTGCTGTTTTTTACATCAATTATTACAGACAGCAATGTTCCTGACTGTTTCATAGAGACAGGCTGGAGAACTTATGTTGGACTCCACACACTGTAGGAGGGTAATAATAGCCTAATGTAAGGTGTCTGCCCCTTAGAGTATGTACCTGTACCTGTATATTATATTGTATATATGTCAATGGTCTGCCCAAGTGAAAATATGGTAGGGGATGTGCAACAGGGACAAAAAAGGTTTGAGAAGCACTGGCAGTGGCAGCATCCATAATCTTCAGACACAGGTGTATCCTCTGCTGGTGAACACTAGATGGCGTCCAAGCAGCAGTTTTCTTATGACCAGTCAGTCAGTCTCAGTCACACACACACACACTCACACTCTCTCTCACACTCTCTCTCACACTCTCTCTCACACTCTCTCTCACACACACACACACACACACACACACACACACACACACACACACACACACACACACACACACACACACACACACACACACACACACACACACACACACACACACACACACACACACACACACACACACACACACACACACACACACACACACACACACCAAGGTACTTTTAGGTGAAAGAAGGCAGCTTGGACTCCCCCATATATTGCTGCTGTGTACATTTTGATCACATTCATGGCAAATAAAAATGTAGACCCTCAAAGGCACATCTTTAGCCTTGTGTGTCTGTAATGTAGATATTAGGAAAGCGTGTGCGCTGCTACATATTCACTAGTTATTTTTATGAACCACAATCCAGGCGGCTGAAAAAGCATTAGCGTGAAATTAGACATCGCAGGCTATTCTTCCTCTTCACCTTGATGAATTACAAACTGCAGCTTTGAGCTAGCGTTCCACCGCTCTCAAATCTCTCATAGTATCATATTACAGTAGATGTTTTCGTTTTTTTTTAATGTATTGTTATTTCTAGGAATCTAGATTAGCCCTACCGTATTTGTTCAGCAAGATAACTGACAGACAGTAAAATCACACCTGTGTGAAGTGAGGGGCACTCTCATCAGCTTACAACATCCTTTCATTCGCAATGAGAATTTAAATTCAGTGGTTTGGGTGAATGGTCATGGGCAGAAGCAAAATAAATATTTAGTTTTGTACTATTGGGGTCTGTGGGGCTAAAATGTCCTCAAATGGCGGTCCGTGGCTCAAATGCTGAATAAATGGTGGGCCCTGGTATCAAAAAGGTTGAAAACCCCTGCTCTAGCTGAATATAGGAAGGGCATATAGCGCCCCTAACAAAAAGAAAAAACACTGAAAGTTGACCGAAGCACCGATCTGTTACAGTTTCGGTGACAGGAAGCCTGCTGCTTTTCATCTTTATTCCAATTACGCGCAATCTCCCAGGGGATACAGCTAGACTCCCACATGTTGTCCTCCGCTGAGTTACACTACAACAGTTTTGTCTTCTCCGGAGCAACAGGGAATTAAGTGCATTGCTCAAGGCTACCGTTTGTTACTAAGGAGATCTGAGAGCGTTTTCTCATGCAGCAGCCTGCTTATATAGTCCATTTGCAAGAATGTGAACCCGGACACACTGAGTACACCATGGTTTTATGTTAGAAATGTTGAGTATGGATGCTAACTTGCATAATGTTGAGCAATTTTCATGATTGGCATAATGGCGATTTTTAGCCCAAAAAAGTGTTTTTGGCAAAGACAATGCTTGGAATAGATTCAGCATTGTGAAGACCACCTAGTTAGACATAAAGAATGATTACATTTTGCACTTTTTCTATAGGTATTCTATATCTAAATGATATGGCCGCAGACAGTATTATCATACCAATTATGAAAATTGCTCAACATGCTGGGGACACATAGGCCGTAAAACCTCATTATACTCAACATGTCTGGGATCACAATGGGGCTATATGGGCTACAAGCACACTTATCACCAGAATGCCCCTAATTTGGGAGCATCACCAGAATGCCCCTAATTTGGGGATTCACCCCAGGCTCCAATGAATAGGTGGGCCAGTCAAGACACATACCTGTACGTGGCCGGTTAAGACTCACCTGTGGCTTGCTGTTTTATGCCTCTCAATTACAGTACTTGCATGGGCAGAGTGCCGAGTACTGCAGTCGGCTGTGGGCGGTGTGTGCGCACCGCCCATATTGATTTGACAGTGTGATGTAATGAAGATATCCTTCGATGTGGGTAATAGTCAATATACAGCATGTCCATTTTGTTTCATTTTTACACTCTCAAGAGTTAAAATATTCATCATCTGATTTTCCTAAAATCTACACAATCAGATAATGTATTTCATGAATGGTCATTTTTTTGGTCTATGTTTGCCTGTTTTGTTTCCCAAATCCAGCCTGGAATTGTGGACAAAAACAAAATAAATCTTTAGTTTTGGGGTCTGTGGGTCTAAAATGTCATCAAATGGTGGTCCGCTGTGGCTCAAATACTGGACTTACTTTTGTCTTGAAATTAAATTAATACTACGCAGACTTTAGTTCAGCCTTTAGTCTTGGCCCGCCACAATATTTTATGTATCTCATTTGGCCCCTTGGGAAAAATAATTGCCCACCCCTGGACAGTGATGTATAATAACCAATCATTTAACAAGCCTATTCACCAACTTCATTTAGTTGAGAAGGACCATCTCATGGACCACTGGTGGGACCCCATACCACTGGTTGAGAACCAGCTGCTTCACATGGCTCTAGTTCTCATTGGGGTTACTGGCCACGAGCGATATCCCACAGAGCACTGTGGGAAGTCTGACATGAAAAGAATATCCGCAGATCTACTGTATATAAATTATTTCCTAATGTGGTTTTAATAAGGAGTAAATGCTCTGCGTTCCAGGGACTGGTTTCTACACACCAGCTCTGAGAATTACCCCCCGAGTCACGTGCAAGCTCATTTGATTCTATAATGTTCTCAGGCAGCTTGAGGGAGACTTTTAAAACATGTTTAACGGTTCCAGGTGGTCCCCAACTTAACGATGGAGAGTTTGTAAACAAATGGACGCTTATAGATCTAAAAATATTGGTAAACATCTGCAATAATTAATTTTCAAGAAGTCTACACACCATTAGAGCTTGTAAAATAATTGCCTGTTATCTTGCAGTAAGCCCGCCCTCTCCCCACTTTCCAGTCGGGCTCACTCAATTCCTATGTAAATATCATGGACATTACATATTAAATACTGGTTAATTTTTTTTGGAACCAAACCGTCAAAATCTCTTCCAAATACAGCCAACAAGGCCTGCTGTATGCAGTGGAAAAATATGCGTGTGATATTTCTTTTTAAAACAATGTTTCATCATAATAGTAAAACTATCGGTGGAGAGGTTTGTAACACATTATGCTTAGCGGTGATTGGACCATAGCACGTTGGGGAGAGAGGGGCTTACTGCAAAGTCTAGTAATATCATGGCAGCATGGAATAGTGGGTGAAATCTTCCCACAAAAATATTCTTCATAGTTTGGGCGTCTGAGAGGCTAAGGGCTCCATTTTCGTCCCACGCTACACACCTTATACCAAACCCCTTATCCCTCTTTTACTATTTTGATAAACGTTTTGGAATAGTTCAACATTCCAATCTACTGACACGCTGTGTGCTTGTAGACAGGCCATTTTAACTATTGAAAAAATGTTTTTAAATTAATTTAAAAAAGAAGTTAAGGGATAAGGGGTAGAGGTGACGAAAATCAAATGATGGTCAGTGTGACTTAAATGCAGAACCAATACAGGTGCAAAATAAATAATGGAAGTTCACATGAAATGGAAGTTCCATGCCCTAGAAAGGAAGGTAACCGAGATGCTCCGGGTTGAGCAGAGTTTGGGGTGAAAACCGAGTAGAGCCTTTGCATTATGAGGATGTGACAATAAAGGGCTTCATCACGGACTTCTTGGACTAATTGTTTGTTGGCAGGTTTGTTAAAGGTTGTACAAGGGGAAACAGAATATCAATCTGAATTAAAGTAAAAAAAAAAAGTTTCTCGAAGCAGCTTTGCTGAAGGGAATGATTAACATGGGAGGTCTTCAGAGGGTAAGAGCAATAATAGAGCTAACTATGGCAGTCACTGGACCTCGCTCTTGGCCCCTTGCCACGGCACTAGTCCTGCAGTCGTCTGGAGAAGAAGGTCATTAGTGTAATGATGTATGGCTCTCTGCCTCCAAGTAGTCACTCGCCACTTTTTATTCATGCCTCGTGGGTCGCGCTTGACACTATAACCCACGATGCACCTGATAAAAAAAGACCCCCGAAGTGCTGGGGGGTATCTAGCGCCGCCTCCTCTTACACGGACTGTCTGATGTCCCAGCATGAGAAAGATGGAGCAACGTCTGGTCTCTAGCTCCCATCTGTGGACCTGGCTGGTTCAAGACAGGACAAAGCTACTCTGAAGTTCTGTTGCTCATCCATCTTAATCAATCTCTTACCGTGGAAATACTTACAAAACCTCAGGTGTCAGGTAAAAACCTGACAAAAAAAGAAACTGACGTAACTGGCTGCTTTTAGAACTTGTCAAGTTGCATGATCACAGTCACTGACGAGAACTGCACTCAGTAGAGTGCCAACTTACGCATCGCACACAAGTAGGCCATGTTCTACTTGTGGCCATGGCCCACAACCCTAACCATGGTCTAACTGGTCCCCAGCTAAATGGTGGTTAACCAGATGTAACTCTTTGAGAGCGTTTCATTTTTAGACTCTCACGAGTTAAAATATTCATCATCTGAATTAGCCCAAGTCTACACAACTAGAGAATGTAGAAGATTAATGGTAATTTTCATCTGCATGTTTGATTGTTTTGTTTCCCAGATCCAGCCTGGAATTGTGGACAAAAGTAAAATTAATATTTAGTTTTGGGGTCTGGGTGGCTAAAATGTCATCAAATGGTGTTCTGTGGCTCAAATGCCGAATACAGCAAATAGGGGGCTTGGTGTCAAAAAGATTGAAAACCACTGCTTCATATGAAACACTACACTAGTAGGGCTGGGTAAATCCGGCCCTGCTATACACCATTCCAACTAAAGAGCTTTCGGTTGTCGGAAAGCACCTGGAAAGCCTCATAAGATCCGCCTTTGCTTGTTTGTCTAAGGCGGTGGTACCTGCAGTATGGCTGGTGGGCAGACTACTCCCAAATAATTGACTGAAGATAGAGTGAATTAAGCCAGCCCACACAGTGTGTCTCATTCACTGCAATGGCAAAAGACCTCCAAGTGGCCCGGGAACAAAGCCATTAGTGAAATTACAGCATTTCTGCTCCGAAGGAGCAGGTAGTCATGACAACAACGTTATTATGATGTGAATATACCACTTTCAGTTTTGACCCAATCGCACGTTGTATCTCCACTGCAGCAACTCATTCAACTGTGGAGCTCTCCATTACGGTAAGAAGCATCCCACACTGCGGTGTAAGTCATGGTGTGTAATGCACTGTAATGGCGTAATAACGCGTATAAATCTTAGAATGGGATGGTCAGTGGAGTGAGTTAACCCTTTGTATACTGAACACATTTTGGTGTTTTAGCTGTTGAAAAATAGCAGATCTACAAGCTCATATCGCGCCACCGAGTGGCGCGATATGAGCTTGTAGTTCTGCTATTTTTGAAAAATTGTGAAAATGTGCAAATCTTTGATACATTATTTCGGAAGCAAACATTTTAACTCAAATCTTTGTTCTGGGGGATCACCTAGACAACATGTTTTAGATGAGGTTCTGCAGCTAAAAAGACATTTTTCCAGAAAAACTAGAACTCGCGAAGAACTAAATGTGTCACAAACTAGAATTAGTGTCATGGACTAGAATCTAGTGTCGGGAACTATTAGTGTCGGGAACGAGAATCAGTATCAGAAACTGGAATCTAACTTAAGCTACCTACTGAGAGGAACCAAATCTAGCGTGGGACTAGAATCTAGCGTCGGAAACTAGAATCTCGGGCTGTGAACTAGAATCTAACATCAGAAACTAGAATCTGATCAGGACACAATTAGCGTAGTTCGTTAGAATCGTTTTTTTCTGAAAATAACATTGAACAAGTCAAGTCGCTAGTGAGGACTGAACAGGGTTGTTTCTCTGGGGACTGTAAATACAGTCACTTCCGCAACTAACGTTCTCAGTCTCAAAAGTGCACCGTGTAACCAGGGTGGGACACAATGGGTTAACCGAGTTAGAATCGTACATCGCTGGACTCATTCATGATGATTCATAACCATGTAACCCTTTTGTTTTAGCTGAACACTCATGTACTTCAGAGCGTTCATTATCATTGTTATACTGTATGCATGAGTAAACGCAACCAGTGTACAGATTGTCTATTTTAATCAGTGTCACTGTTATCTCTGTACAAATAGGCTACAGGATAGAGTATACTTACTCACATGTTTTTCTACAGTAAAAGTATCAATACTGCAACAGCAGAAACAGAAATATGCCAATCCAGGATTAAACATTAATAATATGCCGGTACGTGAGTAAAAGTACACACACATATTGGTATCAAAATGCACTTAAAGTATGAAAGTATTCCTGATGCAGAAAGTTGCGTTTCAAGTTCTCAAATGTAGCCTATGAAAACCTACAGTATTACCAGATCTGCAAGCTCATAATGTCCCATAATGTGTCGAAGGTGCTCTTGTGGATTGGCTATTTTCAAATGCCCAAAATGCGTCAAACGGTTTCATTTATATTTTTTTGTAATGATCAAAATCTACAAAGCAACTAGCCTATATTGTTTTCAAATAAATGTCATTAAATAAAAGTGCAATATTTGCCTCTGGTATAGTAGGAGTTTTAACAAGTAAAATACAGTACATAATACAGTACCGAAAGTGGGCACACATCATTCGTTCAAATGAAGTAGCAATGAATAGTAGTAGTAATGAAGCTATAGTTTCAATTTTTAGTAGTTTAAGTTTCAATTTAGATATTGAATTGAAACTTAAACTTAACTTGAAACTTCAAGTTTCAAAAGTTTCTTCTTAATGTTCAAACATAAGCCTATTTCAAGAAGTCTGATCTACAAGCTTGGGCAACGTGGTGTGGTATAACCTGCTGATACAAATGAAAGCTAGGTAAATGATAGGCTTTATTGCTGGAACGAAACGAGAGCCAGTTGGACCGCATTTATATTTCATTTGTCATTGTCTAATTATACTGTAATTATTGGAAGAACAGAGCCGTAATCTAGAACAGTAATTTGGAAGTGATCCCCATTCGTTCACTGCTGGATTGATAGCTGTAGCCGCGACGAAAAAAAAAAAAAAAACACAAAACAAAACAAAACAAAACAATGCTCATTTATTTCGGGCTCCAGAAGCTGCTAGACAACAACGCAGTTCAAACGTGTGTGTGTGTGCATGTGCGTGTGCATGTGTGCATCCTTGTTTGTCTGGCGCGCATGCATGCATGTGCACGTGTGTGTGTTTGTGCAGTCGGCGGGCCGTAGCTTAACCCATTGTGTCTGATTGTGATCAGATTCTAGTTTCTGATGCTAGATTCTAGTCCCCACGATAGATTCTAGTTTCTCCGTAGAATTTGAAGTTAGATCCCAGTTTTGACACTAGATCTAGTTCCCGACACTAGATTCTAGTTTGTGACACTAATTTAGTCTGGCGCGAGATTCTAGTTTTTCTGGAAAATCCTTTTCTGTGTCAGTGATGCTTGACATATTCATAGGAAGGACCCGAAAATATCTTTATTTAGCTGCAGAACCTCATCTAAAAACATGTTGTTCTAGGGGATCCCTCAGAAGCAAAGATTTGAGTTAAAAATGTTTGCTCCGAAATAATATATTCAAAATTTGCACCACATTTTCACAATGTTTAAAAATAGCAGAATTACAAGCTCATGTCGCGCACTCGGTGGCGCGATATGAGCTTGTAGATCTGCTATTTTTCAACCGTTAAAACACCAAAACGCGTTCGGTGCACAAAGGGTTAATTACCATACCAATTTGCATTCGTAATTATTGCCGACAGACACTGGCCCGTTCCTCAAGCAGCGCGGTGCAAACAGGAATGATGCTTGCAGAGCAACAAAACCCCCAAGATTATCATTATTGTAACGACACCACTTCCTCTCCAGGAATCTTTTGTCTTTTTACTTTATTTTTTTTTTTAAATTGCACACACGACACCAAACCGACACGACTGTCTGAATTCAAAGCAGCAGGAGGGGCTGCAATTACTTATTTGGCTCACCGCTTTGGTCCACAGAAGTAACACACGAGTGTGAATCAGGGTTGTTCAGGGGCGGATCTAGGCATGTACATGGGGGGGGGGGCAATGCCCCCCTAAATGCCCGGACTGCCCCACCAAACACGATGGCATGCAAAACAACCCAAGATATTTCAAATTAAAGAGTATATTTAAAATGATTTGGAACACTACTACTGCTACTGACTAAAACTAAACCAACAGCATTTCATCATTGAAAACAGAAAACTCTCTGAGTCAGACCTTTAGCTTCATGCATGCTGCGTGTCTGTTGCAACTTCAACAACAACTGATGTTATTATTGATACTTTACTTGCCTGTAACTGAAAATAGTATGGGTATGCCCCCATACCATTTTCTCCTGCCCCCCACATTGGGAAATGTTACATCCGCCCCTGGGGTTGTTTTTTTTTTTTCAACTTGTTCCATATCAAGCCCCCATAATTACTTCAGCATTTAATTGAAGCCACCACGGACCACCATTTTGATGAGATTTGGTCTCCCGTACCCAAAACGGAATGTCATTGGATGCATTCCATGCTGTATTGATGTGTCACCACATGAGATAACAGTAAAACAATTCATGTTCTTTCTCTGATTGTCTAGACTTTCTCTGGGCGCTTGTGATCTGTCCGACATACCAGTGGTCCGATGCACCTACACCTAACCATCGGACCAATGCTTACCACTAGTGAAAAATAGATCAATGACCATCATGATATGGATAAAACAAAACAGCGTCCACAAAAAACTGTGTCTATCTAAGGCCCACTATTTAATCAGTATTTGAGCCACGGAATACCATTTGATGACATTTTCACCCCACAGACCCAAAGGAAAGCTTTATATGTCCACATTAGGCTGGATTTGGGAAACAAAAGAGGCAAACATCGATCAGAAATGAGCATTCTTCTACATTCTAGTTGTGCTAATTCAGAGGATGAATATTTTAACGCTTGAGAGCGTAAAATGAAACCATTTGGTTTCATATTTACGCTCTCAACACATCTGGTTAACCCACTTTCCATCATTTAGCTGCATGGGGACCACCTGGAACTCTCTCTAGGACCACTGGTGGTCCCCGAAACCACTGCTCCAAGGCTGATGTTTAACAATAATTTGAGAGTGCAAAATAAAACCAAATGGGCACGCTAAACATCTAATAAAGGGTTCATTTGGTTAGCTTTAACTCATTACATTTTCCCAGTGGTTGAGTTAGTACTCTCATTGCCAGTCTGAGTCATCATGACTCATGTAAACTGACATAGTGTGCATGCAGAGTGAAGTGGCTTCCACAGGACAAAATTTCAGCATAATGATGATGACTGGTCATATGGTAACATAGCATATAAATCCTTTATGTCTTTTTTTTTTAAATATTTTTTATCCCACGATTTTGTAACCCATTTTTTCACCCAGTGCCAATTCCTAATGTGATCCTGGGCTCTACACACCCTCCACCAACCTGGGGAGGCAGCGGGCTGGCCTCATGCTTCCTTCAATGCATGAGGAGTCCAAGCTGCCTTCTTTTCACCTGACAGGGGGGAGTTTCCCTGGTTGGACGTAGCGCGTGGAAGGAACACGTTATTCCAACCAGTTCCTGTCCCCTCCATCAGGCGCCCCGGCTGGCCAGGGGAGGTAGTTTAGAGTCCAGGATTACAGCATGTTTTTGTGAGGGTATCTACCCTAGGGGACACGGGGAGAACATGCAAACTCCACACAGAAAGGCCCTTTCGCCAACCTCACCTCGGGTATGGGCACTGATGACGCGGAGGAGCAGACACGCCGCCAGCACCCACAGCAGCACCCTAGCGGGAATCGAACCCCGGACCTTCTAGCTGTGAGGCGACAGCACTAACCACTGTGCCACCGTGCCCCCTAGTGCCCCCCCTAATCCTTTATGTCTGTCTATGCATGAGCAGGGCTTCAGTATTATATCCATATCATTAGACTGATTATTGTCTCTGATAATTCTATTCCTGTTATTTTTAGAAGTAGAGCTTAAACCAAACCACAATTAGACCCGTGATCCACTAGGGAATAGTATTGTTTTTGTCACAGAAGGTGCAGTGTCTGGGTCAGGCTAACACAACAGCAGAACAATACAGCACTAAACAGTCTGTCTTATCCAATAACACACCCTGGGATGTCCTCAAATCCACTACTAAAAGGGTCACCGTTCTTAGAGAGTTTGTCGTTACACCTGTTATTCCGTGGCTTGAACCCAAATGAACAGAAAAACAATGCCGTGTGTGAGCTCACCACTCAGGGGCGGATCTAGGCATGGGCATGGGGGGGCAATGCCCCACTAAATGCCCTGACTGCCCCCCCCCCCCACCAAACATGATGGCATGCAAAACAACCTAACATATTTCAAATTAAAGTGCTTAGATTTAAAATGTGAAACTACTACTACTGCTACTAACTAACTACAGCTGTGTCACCACTAAACCAACAGCATTTCATCATTGAAAACAGAAAACTCTCTGAGTCAGACCTTAAGCTTTATGCATGCTGCGTGTCTGTTGCAACTTAACAACTACTGATGTTATCATTGATATTTAGCCTACTTGGCTAATACTGTACTCTAAGTCCTGTAACTGAAAATGCTATGGGGGCGGCTTGACACAATTGGGAATTGTTACATTATGATCCAGGCCTGCTTATAACCACCTTCAACCTAGCATCCCTGTTTTTGGACATGATGATGCTTAATTGCGTAATAAAAGTCCTGTAACAGAAAATGGTATGGGTGCGACTTCATCGCCGGTCGCTTCGCGCCACGGGCGATGAAGCCGCACCCATACCATTTTCTCTTGCCCCTCCAACATGTTCTCTTGCCCCCCCCCCCCCCCCCCCCAAATGGGACATGTTATATCCGCCCCTGCCGCCGCTGCCGCCACCACAGCAGCATGCAAAAGCAAGAATAAACTCATAATATTGGTACAACAAGGCGGTCCAATGAGAGCAATGACTGGCTGTCACTCAGAGCTCTCCTTCCTTCATTGGACTCGGCGTCGTTTCTACAAATGGCCCCCGCAGTGGAACACGGGAATGGAAGCAGTCATTTGTCATGACTGGGTAAGTGCAGAACCCTTCTAACACCGTGTGTGCGTGTGCTTAGGTGTGTGCGTGCGCTTTGGCGTCGACATTACTCCTGGGGTATAAGAGAGACTTTGATCCGACAACGAACACACCACAATTAATTTGTGTATACAGTAGGTGTGGGCGGATGTAACATTTCCCAATTGTGGGCGCAGGAGAAAATGGTATGGGGGCGATTCATCGCCCGAAGCCGCCCCCATACCATTTTCGGTTACAGGACTTTTATTAGGTAAGTAAAGCATCAATAATAACATCAGTTGTTGTTGAAGTTGCGACAGACACGCAGCATGCATAAAGCTAAAGGTCTGACTCAGAGAGTTTTCTGTTTTCAATGATGAAATGCTGTTGGTCTAGTGGTGCCACAGCTGTAGTTAGTTAGTAGCAGTAGTAGTGTTTCAAATCATTTTAAATATACTGTAGGGGGGCATTGCCCCCATGCCCATGCCTAGATCCGCCCCTGGTATATAGTGAACAATGCTTGCAGAACCCTCGACTGTGTGTTTCTCACAAAAACGGAAAAATAGCACCTAGGTGTGAATGCATGTACACACACACATACAACACACACAAGGCCCAGCCATGAGTGTGCGTTCGGCTTGCCTTGAAATAGCTAGGCGATGGTTATTGCAGCCATAAAGCACCTCACCGCCATTACTCTTGGCAGCAGTTATTGTGCCCGCCGATTATCTCCCATCAGCCCATCCTGGCCTGTCATACCTATCCACCTCCCTCCTGTGCGCTCACAATGCCCCGCGGATGCCGG
>CM076988.1:6265069-6287569 GCA_039105355.1 Benthosema pterotum | reverse complement strand
TACTTGTGTTGTTTTGGCTCTGCAAAACTGTGCTGTCTATCAACGGAGTGGAGTGAGACAAATATAGTAAATATATGTCTGCCAGGGATGTGTCTCCACACTGAGGGAAAGTGACAGAGAGATGAGGATTGAGAGAGAGAGAGAGAGAGAGAGAGAGAGAGAGAGAGAGAGAGAGAGAGAGAGCAGACAGGCTATAGGCTGATAAGCACTGACAAGACAGAAGTTTTTGAGGGTAGAAAACAGAGGCTGCCGCAGCTATTCTCGTCCAACTCATTTTTTACATGTCCACAGTGATTAGAAACGGGTCTTTCTGGGCCATCTGTCTGCACTGTCTGTCTGGATCAGAACTCGGTTTTCACACAAAAAAACCACACACCGCATTCATTCACGTCTCGTAATGAATCTGGCAAGCGATTCTGCAATGAATGTGGCAGCGCCGCGGCACAGAAGTGTGATTTGTTTTATTTTACTTTGGGGAGGTCCCAATCTACACTGCAAATCCCCGGTATTCTCAGTATTCATTTAAAGGGGATCCACCATTTTTTTGCCACCTCCTCAAGTGTATATACGTCTGACTGATTTTTAAACAGTCAGACCTATATTGAGATACAGTATCTGGTTTTCTGTGTGCCTGAATGGGAGCGCATAAATGGGCTCTCTCTCAGATTCTCCTGTTTAGCTAACAGCGATGTCACTGAAAATACCAATTTCAATAGTCCTCAACCCTTTATTATGGATTGCATTTTTATGGCACTTTTCTATGCACTACGTGTATACTCAAAGCGCTTACAATGGTCCATTCATTCATGAATACACTGGGAAGTAGAGCGGCGAACAGTCAACGTCAGCGTCCTCACTTCCCACATTCACAAGGTGGGATTCAGTGGCTTGCCCAAGGACACTCCGACATGTAGACAGGAGGAGCCAGGGTTCGAACCGCCGACCACTGGATCATTGGCCGACCTGCTCTACCTCCTGAGCCACAGTCGTCCTCTTTAACTTTGCCTTTACCCTTTAAGTCATTGGTGCATGGAATCCATGCATGGAATACACACGCCGTCAAAGAAGTCCAATGAAACCGACTGAAACCAGGCAGAAGCACATTCTTCTAATGAGACAGGGAATAACAGTGAGGAGGGAAGGGACATTTTTGGTACTGCAGCCAAATAGCACACTGAGGAAAATATGACAAAATAATTATGTGGGTGACTGTTTAAGCTACAGAGTCAAAATTGTATTATGATACATTTGATTTTGAATTCATGGTGGAGTCCCCCTTTAACTCTGGGAGAGTACGCTCTCTTAGCCAAGGACCCCTAGGGTCCTCTCGATCACACCTGGTTGCGTTCTGAAGAGCTAACCGCCTGCAGTGAGATGTAGTTCAAGGTCGCGGCGGCGACAGCGCGGAACGCGGCGCTACGCTAATGGAGATTAATTAATGGCATACCAAATGAGCCGCCTAATATCTTAGTGCTAGGTCTCCGTGGTCGCTAACCTAATATCTGCGTGCTACGTCCCTGTGGCCGCTACGCTAACGAGTGACTGAGGAACTCAATTCTGTTTCGCTAGGGCATGATCCACCATAGGTGCAGATCTAGGCATGGGCATGGGGAGGGGGGCAATGCCCCCCTAAATGCCCGGACTGCCCCACTAAACACGATGGCGTGCAAAACCACCCAAGTTCACCCAAATAAAGTGCTTATATTTAAAATTATTTGAAACACTACTACTACTACAACCAACTGCAATTGTACAGTAGCACCACTAAACCAAAAGCATTTCGTCATTGAAAACAGAAAACTCCTGAGTCAGACCTTTAGCTTCATGCATGCTGTGTGTCTGTTGCAACTTCAACAACAACTGATGTTATTATTGATGCTTTACTTGACTAATAAAAGTCCTGTAACCGGAAATGGTATGGGTGCGACTTCATCGCGATGAAGCCGTCCCCCATACCATTTTTTTCCTGCCCCCCAATTGTGAAATGTTACGTCCGCCCCTGATCCCCCACCATCACCACCACTACGGCTTTGCCTGCGGAAACGGGAAACTTTTGGCCGATCAAAGCAATCCGGATCACAGTCGGAGGTGATGCTGTCTGATGTTGACATGCACCCCGGCAAAAGAAGACAGTGTGTCGGAGCGGCAAAACGGATGCTAATTGTAGCGTACAGCCGCGCCCCCGAGGCTCTGCACTGGCCCCGGCTAGTCTTTCAGTGTAGTTTAACCCAGTGTATACAAAGCACTTCATTGGGGGCGGCAGTGGCTCAGGAGGCAGGGCGAAAATAATAAAGGGGTACTCTGCACAGCAGCTATCGTCCACAGTGTTACGCCGACATAGTAGTCCATGCGATGTTTTCGGCTACGGCTGGCCTTCATCGGGTGATAATGATGACAAAAACAATCTATGACCACATAGGTAAGACAATAGCAAAGTAGGTGATCGCAACACCATGATATCACTGATATTTGGCAATTAAGTGACAGCCATCCTTACAATGGGTGCTCTAACTGTCTCGACTTTGTCTTATTGCACTGTGGAAAATGGAAACGCTATTTCATCCCTGTATATGTCCTGACATACACTGGAGTGACAAATAAAGAACCTTGAACCTAACACGACTGCACAGATCTTAAGCATACCAAGAGAAGTGGAGATATAAAATAATAAATGCACGAATTGTAATAATTCACAGAGGCAGATATATCATAATTCACAAGGGAGATAGATCAAAGTCCTCATTTAGTCCATTAAAGATGGAATGCCATGATTTTTTCTACACTAAAACATGATCATCAGGTATGAATATTATATGAAAAGTAAGATTTTTTTTTTCCAAAAAGTGTTCAGTGTTTGTTAAACTGTTATTTTTATGATTCCACCCTACCAGTTCATTAAGTATGTCTGGTTTGCCTGGTGGCTGGTGATGGCTGGAGATCCACCTGATCTGAAGCCATGCCCACAGCTTTAGTTGCATGATAAAGGGGGAGGAGTTAGGGGAGGGGCTGAGCACATGATGTCACTATATTGAAGTTTTTTTCATTGGCATGTTTGGCTGGAAAGGTTCAGCCCCCAGGAAGAAACCCTAAATACAAAGGGAAGACATCATTGCACATAAAAAACACACCAAGGGGTCTATTTACATACTGTAACCTCTTCAACAAATTTGAAAAAAATCCTAAAATCACGGCACCCCCTCTTTAAGATGTAAAGGGAGGTAGGGAGGCAAATAACAAAAGGTTCCTGGTTATGGCTCCGATACCTTCATCTCCATCCTTCCTTCTCTGTGTAAGAACCACCAGATTGTCCAGATTATGCAGAGGCTCTTAATCCAAAGTGATTTACAGTATTAAAGAACAACACATGCCTCATAGACAAGACAACGCCTCATAGAATGTATTTCAGATCATAATGTCAAAGACAAATAAGAACAGACACACAGATATCAATTTGGCGACCACAATTAATTACTGTATCGCTTTGAGAATAAAGCAATCTATCACGATCTAAACCTCAATAACAAAACTAAATTGAAAGAAGCGATTCAAATTGCATACTATACGCCGTCTTAATGGCAATCAATTGCCAAATTCAAATGGCAGCCGCGGGGCTTTATTGGATTTATTATTAGAATTATTGTTACAAATGACTTGAACACAGGCTATCAAGCAAAGTGCTTGAGAATGTCAATGTTAAAGAGGTTCAGCAAGTGGACAGCTGTCCTCCCCACAAGCTATTTCAATCTCAGAGTGAACAATTCAGCAACTTGCTATTTAACCCTTTGGTGTTCAAAGCATTATGTTACACTCAAGCTATTGAAAAATATCAGACCTACAAGCTCACAGCGCGCCACCGAGTGGCGCGCTGTGAGCTTGTAGCTCTGATATTTTTTGAAAAATAGTGAAAATATGATGCAAATCTTTGAATATATATTCTTTCGGAAGCAAATATTTTGAACTATAATTGTTGCTCCCGGCGATCCCTGTTTTCAGATGAGGGTCCGCAGCCAAATATAGATAATTCTGGTGGTCCTTGGCATGAAATATGTTAAGCCTCACTGACACAGGAACATAGATTTTTCAGAGAAACTAGAATCTAGAAACTAGAATCTAGTGTCAAATAGAATATATTCTTAGATTTGTGCATCATTTTCACATTTTTTTTTAAATATCAGATCTACAAGCTCAAAATGTGTTCAGTGCACAAAAGGTTAAACTCCTTGACTGGCTCTTTTACTTCATATCAATATGAATCGTCTGCCTGCCCGTTGGTTGCTAGGCAACACCTCTGTAACCTCCAGCATCAGGAAACTTGGACAGGGCTCCATAGAGCACCAGTCAATGTGGGATCTAAAATGCCTCGGAACTCTGATATACCAATGTTCAGATGTGATTTGAGATTTTAACCCACTGTATCTCTTACACTAGTTGTTTCTTCCTATTTCACTTTGTGAGGCCAGTAGACCAAAATGACTAGAAATGTCATATCCGTCGGAAGGGTTTAACTGCCTACCGCAGGATTTTCAACCTTTTTGACTCCAAGGACCACCATTTATTCAGCATTTGAGCCACGGACCACCAGTCGAGGACATTTTAGCCCCACAGACCCCAAAACTAAAGATTTCTCCAACCAACTGTCCATCATTTAGCCTGGGGACCACCTGGAACCCTCTCAGGTACCACTGGTGGTCCCTGGACCACCTGTTGAAAATAGATTCTATAGGTCCAGCCTGTGTAAGGTATGGAACTAGCCTGAGCGGGGACAGACAGCTCTTTACCATGATTGGATTTCACGATCTGTCGGTCAAACTCGCCCGCTCTTCTTCTATAGGCCACCGTGGCCAATCATTTAGTCCGGGCTTTCTTGTTTTTGCGCAGCACGGATGAAAGTGAAAGCCTGGGATCGAGGCTACTATGGAAACAGATGGCTAACTAACTGTGTCTTTGAGATCCTTTCCATTTAGAAGCTCATTAAAAACACACAAGCATACAGAGAAACAGATCTCTTTTTTGTTTGGCAGTAAATTAAGCCACCTGTAACGTATGGAATAAACCTTCTAGTCCCACACCAAATAACAGACGTTAATTTGAGAGAGTAAACACAATTTAAAGTATCTTTCAGGTGGAATTTGATGGCAAATAAAGAGTTCTGTTAAAACAAGTCATTAAGAACTGTGTACACACACACACACACACACACACACACACCCACACACACACACACACACACACACACACACACACACACACACACACACACACACACACACACACACACACCACCACACAGTAGCCTGAGCCTACAGTATAATTCTCTCTCTCTCTCTCTCTCTCTCTCTCTCTCTCTCTCTCTCTCTCTCTCTCCATGTCCAGGTGCGTGTGGAAATAACAGTGTTTTAATTAAGTGTAAATGAGCCCAAGCTGGAGGCAAATATTTATATATATCCTTTGGTCGTATAATAAAGAAAATAAATGCGTACAGATAACAGGTGCTGTTTGGAAAGGGTTTTGGTTTCAGGAAGAGTTCTTGTCAGGTGATTCCCTCTGCAGTGCAGGGGCGGATGTAACATTTCCCAATTGGTGGGGGGGATGGTATGGGTGTGTTGCTTCGTGCCACGGGCGATGAAGCCCCACCCACACCATTTTCAGTTACAGGACATATATTAGGCAAGTATAAGCATCAATCAGTTGTTGTTGAAGTTGCAACACACACACACAGCAGCATGCATAAAGCTAAAGGTCTGACTCAGAGAGTTTTCTGTTTTCAATGATGAAACTGTAGTTAGTTAGTAGCAGTAGTAGTGTTCCAAATCATTTTAAATATAAGCACTTTAATTTGAAATATCGTGGGTTGTTCTGTGCCGTCGTGTTTGGTGGGGCAGACTGAGCATTTAGGGGGGCATTGCCCCTCCATGCCATGCCTAGATCCGCCCGCCCTTCTGCAGTGCAGGGCAAAGATGACGGTCGCCATCATGATACAAGTGGAGAAAAGCTATTGATTGGTGAGGATGGTGAAGCAGAACGACCCTGATTGGAAAATATACACACGGATTGTGTCTGAGGGCATTTTAACCTCACTAAGACCTGAGGCTGGTTCTACAAAATGTCTTCTTAGTCCCAGAGGCGTTTTTGCCATTAGGCAGACTAGGCAGTTGCCTAGGGCGCCATGAGGGGAGGGGCGCGACCATGAGGAGATTTTCCCTGAGCCCCCCCTAACCAAATGGACCCGTAAGGGTCCATTTGCTAAGGGGGGCTCCAGGGAAAATCTTGCCTATAGGGCTCCGAAGAAACCCCACTGCTTAGTCCTAATGGTGTTATTGAAAACGACTATAATTCAGTAATGGTGCTCAAACATTTTCAAGTCAAGGACTCCCAAATGACAATGGCGTATTAAAGGACAAGTTTTTTTTACCCCCAACCAAGGTTCATGTTTTAGGTTGCTATTAGAGAAAGTAATAGATGGTGTTAATTTTTTTTTACATTCATTGCTTTTTTTAGTTTTAGGGACTTTAGCTAAGGGGGAGGGCATTTGAACATGGTCCTAAGTGCGTACTTGTTTACACAATTTTAAAGCGATTTACTTTTTTATTCTGCTCCAGTCCTAATAAACCCCAGAAATTACATCTGGCCACAAATGATCTACTGAATGTGACAAACTGTGTGTGTAAAGCGCAGTGTGTTAATTGTGCTGCCTCCTTCACATTAAGTAGATCCTGGTCTCTAGTAAGATTTTGTAAACAAATATACAGTATATTTAGGACCATGTTTGAATGCCCCCTCCGATAGCTAAAATCCTTAAAACTAAAGAAAGCAAGGAATGTAAAACGATTACTGTAACACGCATCTTTTACTTTCTCTAAAACAACCTGAACACATAGCTCTTGATCCAAGGCCCTCCAGATAAGCAAAAACTTCAGTTAAAAAAGAGGCTTGCGTCAAAATAATATTCAAATAATTTTCTCTGTAAAAACAGTGCAGATCTACAAGCTTACAGTGCAGATCTACAAGCTTGCAGTGCAGCACAAAGTGGACACTTATGAGCTTGCAGATATGCCATTTTTGGAATAGCCGAAGTATAATAATGATGTTTTTCTTTAAATCTCAAATCTAAAAGGAGAGCTGATGCTTTACGGTCCAACTGCAACCTACAGCGGTTCGCTGAGGAATGAAGATTACAGCGGGATTACAAAAAAGGAAGGGAAAAAAGATGAAGAAGAAAGGTTCTAAATGTTTTCGGGGGTTTTCTCTTGGTGTTTGCGAGATGAAAGCACCACCGGAGCATATATACTCAAACCAGAGGCGATGTCATGCTGCGAGAGAAATGCGCCCTCCGTTCCGTTCCGTTCCGACCGCACACTGTTTTTTTAAAGAAGCGCTTTAAAACTTTAAAGCACATGATCCGAGTGTCCCCGACGGGGGTTTTGGGAAAACGTCCGGTCTGGAACTGCAACAAAAACGGAGCTTTCGATTGTTTCTTCTTCTTCATGCACCACGAAGGCATGCTTGATGAAGTTGTTGAGTCATTTTGTTTTGAGGTCATTTTGGCGGAGAGAAAGGTGGCAGCATGGCGCTCTGGTGGGTATATACCTGTATATATTATTAGTGATGCACTGTCCGACCTTTAACCCCGCGAGTACCGCGGACTACCCGCGGGGCGGAGCTGAGCTGAGTCATAGCTCTATTGGTGAGGCCGGTTGGGGCGTGTTAAGCCATAATTGGACGGGAACGCCTTTCGGTGTTATAAGCGTTATTAGCATAATTAGCGTTACTTATCATTATTAGCCTTGCTTAGCATTATTAGCATTATTAACAATACTTAGTGTTGGCATTACTTAGCACTGTTAGCCTTACTTACTTAGCATTAGCAATACTTATCATTACCAGCATTACTTACTTAGCATTATTAGAATCAATTGGCATTATTCGCATTACCTAGCATTATTAGCATCATTAACAATACTTAGCATTAGCATTACTTAGCATTATTAGAATTTTAATGGTACTTAGCATTAGCATTACTTAGCATTATTAGCATTACTTTGTGTTACTTAATACCATTGGCATTACTTTAGTTATTGAAAAATGTATGAGCTTGTAGTTGTGATATTTTTGGAAATGGTGAAAATGTGGCTCAAATCTCACAATTGGTTCAAATCAGAATTATTTTTCAGTACGAACGGGTTAAATAATTCTACTGTGATTTAATGCCCACCAATGCGGTAGAAATTACGGCAACTATGCACAGACTGCAAGGCGTCGCTGATAGGTCACCGTTTTCTGGAACTTGTGTGCTCGCCAGTGACATATTAACTTATTGAGGCTGTTACAAGCACGTTGCTGCAGCTTTTCTGTCTGGGGTGAGACAGATATTTATTATTAATAAATGCGGGACCCATGGGCACCAGGGTCATAAAAAAAACCCTGACCTATGCAACACATACATATAAATTATATATCTCTGCGTTGGGAATAAACAACAAAATTATTTTTTCCCCAGGAAATTAAAGTAAACATTATTCAGGAAATGAAGAAAACCTTATTTTAACAAGAAAAAGTGCCCTTCTGGGCACTCCTGGTGGCGCTATAATAGGCCAATGTTAAAAGGGTGCCATTTCTTCTTGTGGCTCTGGCATTTGGATGATTTGAGGCATTTTGTCCAAAAATTGTTTTGTGTTTTGCAAATATCCACCTGTTGGTGGTTGCCTTTGTGGATAATGGAAAATTTGGGGCAGAGGTTCATCGTTGGCATCCAGCGAGTGTGTGTGTGCAAATTTTGGCATCGATCGGGTTAAAACAAAGCAATATGGCCTCATCAAAGTTGGTGTCAGAATTTTATAGATAGCTGGGGAGATAGTGGACCCCAGCTAAGTTGTTTTACCAGATGTAAAAATGGAACCAAATGGACCCTGGCGGGTCCATTTGGTTTCATTTTTACACTCTCAAGAGTTAAAATATTCATCATGTGAATTAGTCCTAATCTACACAACTAGAAGATTAATGGTCATGGACAGAAGCAAAGGAAATCTTTAGTTTGGGGGGGTCTGTGGGGCTAAAATGTCCTCAAATGGTGGTCCGTGGCTCAAATGCTGAATAAATGGTTGGCCCTGGTGTCAAGGTTGAAAACCCCTGTTCTAGCAGGTACACAGGCCCACAACAGAGCTACAGCAGCTGCCATCGCTGCAGGAGTGTATGTGGTGGACCCACGGCGATAAATCTCACGTTGAAGACAGGCTGGTTCCTCCACGGTTCTCCCAACAACCCCTTTGTGAAGAAGAAGTCGCAAAACTGGCGCACACAAAACGTGGCCTTCTCGGTGAAACACGGTCCATAACTCCTTATCTACAGTGCACAAGGCTCCACCGGCGGCCAAGCGGAACCGAGTGCCGCTGGAAGGCTTAAAACACAACGCACCGGGGAGAACGAACACTGGGAGAATGGGGTAGGGGCGGATCTAGACATGGGCCTGGGGGGGGCAATGCCCCCCTAAATGCCTTGACTGCCCCACCACACATGCTGGCAAGATATTTCGAATTATACTGCTTATAATTAAAACGATTCTAAACACTATGCTACTAACTACAATTGTGGCACCACCAAACCAAGACCATTTCATAATTCAAAAAACAGAAAACTCTTGAGTCAGACCTTTAGCTTTATGCATGCTGCGTGTCTGTTGCAACTTCAACAACAACTGATGTTATTATTGATGCTTTACTTGACTAATAAAAGTCTTGTAACCAAAAATGGTATGGGTGCGACTGGTATGGTATGAGGTCGCCCCCATACCATTTTCACCTGCCCCCCCAATTGGGAAATGTTACATCCACCCTGGGGAGGGGAGGGGAGGAGGAACGTCTTGACAGAGCATTGTTCGTGCCAGTGTTTTTTCAAAAGGCAGCAGCTGGGTGGATGCCCAGGCTTGGCTTTCGAGGGTTTGCAGGCATCGAGCCACTTCACGCACCAAGCCCCAAGAAGATCAATGGGAATGTTTTCACGGCATCTCAAACAGGTCAGAGATCCTTTCAACAGTCTCCACTGGACCCCCCCAAACTTCAACTTCTTCTTTCACTGAAGGCACCAGCATGGTTCTGAATCTGCACTCCAAACATGGAGCCTGCAGGAGCTCCATGAGAAATAGGGTGACCGGATGATCCAAACGGTTCACTTGATGGTACAGAAGTGTTGCATGTGCGGAAGCGAACGGGACAAAATGGGGTTAGCAAGTTATTGACATCTTGATGTCAATGTTCTGAAAGTAATTCCGGATTTCAAATCTGATCTCCGATTTCAAAAGATTGTAGATCAGTTATTTTTTGATACATCTGGGACATCTTTTTTTTGGGACATCTGGTCACCCTGGTGAGAAAACGACTGTTCTCATGGTGCCTCTAAAGCCAGGGGCGGGTAGCTTTGAAGATGCAGAGAGTGGCCCACTGTAGTAGTTCACTCAGAAGGTTACCACTGCCTATAGCAGTAGTAACCAATCTATTCATGCCAAAAAGTATGTTATTCCCCAATTGTACGCCACAATCTACTAAAAAAGAGAAACGGAACAATTTTGGATTTTGTGCCGATATGTGCATCCACACAGACTAGGTTATATTACAACGTATGATCAATTCCTACATATTAAGACATACATTATAGACATATTATAAATATAATTAGGAGAAATATTAGGAAAATGATATTTTTCCCAATGCAGACAATTTTGCTATTATTTTGTCAGTAAACTAAAACTAAGACTACAATTGAACATTTCAGATGTTTCAGTCAAAATACCATAACCAAACTAACTCCAGCGGTGTTGGGTGACTTCATGGCTGCTTGTACAGTACAGTACATCCTTGTGCTGTGTGACAGTCTAAATATTTCACCTAAAAAGCAGGGAGGGTATTTTCCTGGAAGCAAAGACAACCACCGACTCCCTCCGTTTGGCCAATGAGACCATCAAGTAAAACAAAAAATAAATAAACAACCAAAAAACAACAAGTTTTCCACCACTGACCTTGATGCCTCCCAGGCTGCATGCTTGGCTTACCCTTCAATATGCTTTTTAGATACCGGTTGTATTCTTGAAATCCCCCTGGACTCACTTTTATCTCCGTTTGAACTTTTGACTCAGGAGTTTGTCCAGTGTTTACACAAAACAGTCTCTGGTTTACAGACAGACAGACAGACAGACAGACAGACAGACAGACAGACAGACAGACAGACAGACAGACAGACAGACAGACAGGCTATTAGAGAAATTTAAAGATGAGTGTTAATTGGTTTTAATTTACTGCTTCTTTTAGTTTTAGGGATTTAAACTGTTTTTGACAGGGGGTGGATACAAATGTGGGGGTGGATAAAAAAAGAAAAAAGGTGTCTGAAAGAAAAATAATTAACACGGTGAAATACATCTTGATGATGTCATCAGATGTATTTCACCATGTTAATGATTTTTTCAGACCTCCATTTTTTAGGAAATACAGAATTGGGGGAACTTTTTTTTTTATCATGTCCACTAGTGTTGTAGTTCGAGACATTAGTGTTCGAGCAACACTAATGTCCACACAACATCTCTAAGGTGTATTAATGACATTAAAATGTTGAAAATGGTTGGAATTCCCCTTTAAGTTCTATGGCAGCTTGCAAATATTGGCACACGCTATAATTCTTCAATTGAATGAATGGATGGATGGATGGATGGATGGATGGATGGATGGATGGATGGACAGATGGATGGATGGAGGGATGGAGGGATGGATGGATGGATGGATGGATGGATGGATGGATGGATGGATGGATGGATGGATGGATGGATGGATGGATGGATGGATGGATGGATGGATGGATGGATGGATGGATGGATGGATGGATGGATGGATGGATGGATGGATGGATGGACGTACGCAGCCCCATATTCTTTATGCCCTGCTATGCAGTTAGTCACAGTCGCATACAGACTCTGCATTTCCCCTCCCTGAACATCCATCCAAAGTGTGCACAACCATCGATCCATGCCTGACAGCGCCAAGCACCCACAGGACACGCCACAGCAGCAGTTAAGTGCTCACATGCACGCACGCCAGAGGCGGATCAAGGCATGGGCAAGGGGGGGGGCAATGCCCCTCTAAATGTCATGACTGCCCCACCTAACATGACGGCATGCAAAACAACCCAAATTTCAAATACATGTATATTACTAAACCAACAGCATTTCCTAATTGAAAACAGAAAACTCTCTGTGTCAGACCTTTAGCTTTATGCATGCTGCGTGTCTGTTGCAACTTTAACGACAACTGAAGTTATTATTGATGCTTTACTTACCTAACATAAGTCCTGTAACTGAAAATGGTATGGGTGCGACTTCATCGCCCCACACCATTTTTGTCTACCCCCAATTGGGAAATTTTACATCCGCCCCTGACACGCACGCACACGCACGCACGCGCACACACGCACACACACACACACACACACATACAACACGGCAGCGGTGTAAGCACTGACACTAACCTGTAAGTGTGCACTGAAGTCATGTTAAAACAGATCACACTCTTGTACCTGATATATAGCCACACTTAAGGTAATTACCGTAAGACTTAATTTTGGGGTTAAGTGAGGTGCTATTGTCTCTAGTTATTTAACGTCTGCTACTATATTTGGGTATTGATCTCATCTGCTGATCGATAGAGGTGATGAGTGTCACTGAACAGACGTAGACTTCACAGGGAGAGCGAAAGGCCAAGTTTTGTCGGTAAGTGTATAATGGCCTGAATAACTTCTATGACAGGGGCGTTTTTTGCCATTAGGCAGACTAGGCAGTCTCTACTAAATTGAAAACCAAAGGGGACAGATCCTATCAGGCGCAGGCGGTTGCTGCTAAACTTTGGAATGCACTGCCACTTTCACTGAGACTTTCTTCATCAGTAGACATTTTTTTTAAAAAGTTTGTTTTGCTAATTGTTGCTGCTAATTCATGGTTCGTGATTTTATTTTTTTCCCCTAATGCTTTGCATGTATTCTGGTTTTATATAGTGGAGTTGCACACCTTTTTCGATTTTTATTCTCCTGTTTTTACGCTCTTGTTTTTTTCCCCTGTTGTACACCGTTTCCATTTTATTCTCCTGTTTTCTTTTGTGTATGTATGTAAAGCACTTTGTGAGACCTCTCTGTGAAAGGTGCTATATAAATAAAATTTACTTACTTACAGTTGCCTAGGGCGCTAGGGGGGCGACCATGACGGGTGGGGGCAAGCACCTCGGCCAATAAGCCTAATATGGATAAATAGATTACACTTGTCCTCTATAACTAGAATTGAACATTTGAAAACACATAATATTGGGGGCGCCATTTTACAGGAGATTTTTAGGGAAAATGTTGCCTAGGGCTCCAAATTGCTAAGAAACGCCACTGCTTGGTGGTCGTATTGGCAAAAACGTATGCCAGTCTATGGTGGCACTATGGTGAATAAAATGTTGGGGCATGTTGAATTTACTTCACCCAAGTGCAAACCTTTAGCTTTATGCATGCTGCGTGTCTGTTGCAACTTCAACAACAACTGATGTTATTATTAATGATACTTACTGTATTTGCCTAATATAAGTCCTATAACTGCAAATGGTATGGGTGTATGGGGGCGGCGATGAAGCCGCCCCCCATACCATTTTCTCCTGCCCAAATGGAAAATGTTACATCCGCCCCTGACAACATCACTAAAAGTCGTACATGTGCAAGTAAAGTACGACAACATGCAAACACAGCAGCAAGGTTTGTGAGCTGCTGTGGCAGGAGTAGCATGTCAAATGGATCACAACCACCCTAAAGACCAGTCATTGTATCTATTTTATATCTGCATCAACTGAACTCTCATTTTGTTTTGGTTGTACTTTTCCACTTTTTTGCTTTGACAATATATAATGCAATGTTTCCTGCTAATAAAGCCCTTTTTCTTCTATAATTTTGATCGCCATGATTTTGCAACCCCCTTTTTCCTCCCACTAAGTGTCAATTATCTAATGTAATCCTGGGCGCTACACTTGGTCTGGCAACCTTTCATGTCAAAAGAGCCAATTTGGACCAAAAAACACGAAAATACAACATACATCTATCTGCAGCCAAATATATTTGCTTCTTATAATTAAGTGAACACTGGCTATATTAGCCCATCAAAATGATTAAAGGGGAATTCCAGTAAAGAACAGGGGCATGCGCACATCCAAATTCAGCTCTGGTGCTGGACTAAAAAGACATAGTCAAAATAATAAAGGAAGTCCGCACACAGATAAGCTCCACAGTGTTTATTAAATTAAAATCAGGTGACCTGATGAAGGCCAAACATGGCCGAAACGTCGTGACACTTTCGGTGTTTTAATTTAATAAACACTGTGGAGCTTATCTGTGTGCGGACTTCCTTTATTATTTTTAAAGGGGAATTCCACCCATTTTCAAAATTTTCCTGAGAGGATACAAATGTGAACCAAATGGACCCTAGCGGGTCCATTTGGTTCCATTTGTACCCTCTCAGGAAAAAAGGGGTCTGAAAGAAAAATCATTAACATGGAGAAATACATCTCGATGATGTCATCAGAAGTATTTCACAATGTTAATGATTCTTTCATACGTCCATTTTTTAGGAAACACAGAATTGAGAGAACTTTTTTATCATGTCCACATACACAACATCTCTATATTAATGACATTAAAATGTTGAAAATGGGTGGAGTTCCCCTTTAAATGCGATCTCAATATTCTGTAAAGCTATGGGGAGCCAAAGGGGCTAAAGAGCCACATGTGGCTCTAGAGCTGCCTGTTGCAGAGCCATGCCCTAACCTAAGCAAAAAAATCGATATGCCAATATATCGCAATTGTTAATGCCATGATATCAATATAGAATCGCCAGGTTCAAAATCGATTTTTTTTATATTTATGTTTATGTCAGAAAGACTGACCTCATTAGGCTGCATTGATGTGTATGATTGAACTCCTTCTGTGCTACGTTGTTCTAGTATGTTGTATAATAAAAGCACAGTCATTTGTGGGGAAAAATGTGATGTATCAATATATCAAATCGAATCGCAGCATAACTAAGAATCGCAATATAAATCAATATTGTATCGTATTGTGAGGTAAGTGAATCGTCCCACCCCTACTAAGCAACCCGCACAGACTGCTTACTGCAGGTTTTCAATTTACTACTAAATTGAAAACCAAAGCGGACAGATCTTATCAGACGGTTGCTGCTAAACTCTGGAATGCACTGCCACTTTCACTGACACTCTCTTCATCAGTAGACATTTTTAAGAAAAGTCTTAAAACATTCCTATTCGCACAAGCTTTTGTTGCTGCTAATTGATGGTTTGTGTTTTTATGTTTCTTTGCTTCCATGTATCTGGGCCATATATAGTGGAGTTGCACACCTTTTTCTATTTTTATTGTCCTGTTTTTTTTTCTCCTGTTGTACAGTTTCCATTTTATCCTCCTGTTTTCTTTTCTGTATGTATGTATGTATAGCACTTTGTGAGACCTCTCTGTGAAATATGTATACAAATAAAATGTACGTACTTACTGCAGCGGCCAGACATGGGTTCGAGGAGAAGTTCTACCTGAATCATGGCAGCATTGCAGGTCATACGGGGACACAGGACGCGTCTCTCACACACGCACACGCACACGCACACGCACACACACACACACACACACACACACACACACACACACACACACACACACACACACACACACACACACACACACACACGCCTTAGTTGGCATCAGCTGTCAAGTCTGCTGATTGTTCCAATCCCTAATCAGCGGTGACACCCTTCACCACTCCACAGACACCAGGCTGCTGATCGTTACCAATTAAATGAGTCACACTTCTCTGCACTACCAATCACAACTCAATTCCCACCACATTTCCTACAACACCAGGGGTTTTCAACAGGCGGTCCGGGGACCACCAGTGGTCCCTGAGAGGGACCATTCCAGGTGGTCCCCAGCTAAGTTGGTTAACCAGATGTAACTCTTGAGAACGTAAAAATGAAACCAAATGGACCCTGGCGGGTCCATTTGGTTTCATTTTTACACTCTCAAGAGTTAAAATATTCATCATCTGAACTAGCCCAAATCTACACAACTACTAGAGATCTATGTTTGCCTGTTATGTTTTCAAAATCCATCCTGGAAGATGAAAAAAGTAGAAATCTTAGGGTTTTGGGTCTGTGGGGCTAAAATGTCCTCAAATGGTGCTCCGTGGCTCAAATCCTGAATAAAAGGTGATCCCTGAGATGAAAAAGGTTGAAAACTCCTGTACTACACAGATTTTCAACTGCTGCCTCATACACTGCTGCTGTTGCTGCCTCCACCGCCCCGGCCTCCACCTTCTGTAGTTCTTCCTGACTCAAGTTAACCGTTTCCCTACTAATTGATTCATTGTTTTATTGGCGAGCCTATACCAGTGACGTGGCCATTGATACTTATTACACTTACACTTACGTGTAAATTGATTTGTCTACAATAAAACATAGTTTTAGCTGATCACCATTTTTTGCGCGATCGCCTAACGGCAGGCTCTGCTCACTCAGAAATGATCAAAATTGCCTGGTGCACGCTCCCACGTGCACGTGCGCGGTCCGTATGTCCATCGTTGATCATAATCCAGAAATCAACGCGACATTACGGCCTGATTTGAGTTATTTATGATGATTGTCATCCTAGCGATCAACCATCCAGCCAAAATCTGCTGGAAAAAATATGAACCGGAACTACTAGGAGTATATCCTGTTTGAGTGAAATAGTCAAAGAGATCCATTGAATTATGTAGAGAATATTTGAAGAGAATGAGAATACAAACGCTATTTGAATGGGAATAATTTGATAAATAGAAAATGCGAAAACCACTGGTAGGAAACTACTATATACATGTAAAGTACTGTACGTCCTTGGGCGTTATTGAGTTACTGGTACTGGTAAGAGAAGGTGTGCTTGGCTCAAAATGCATGTCAGAAAATGGTGAAACACATCTTGAACCATCAGAAAAGTGCTGAAAATGGGTGGAATTCCCCTTTAACAACAACCCAGCATACTCTCTGCTGTATCCTGACTCCTGGAACAATCCCATGCTGCTTCTCCGCCTTCCAGTATTTCACGGTATGCTGCCTGTTGTTACACGGCTGACGGTGTCTCACCTGTGGCCCCAACCTGCGGCGTGTACCCGACGCCCGATTGCACAACGTGATTGAATGTCGGATGCAGCAGGAGCAGAGCGGTGGCTGATCTAATTCAGGTTCGTCTCTATATTCCTGTCGTCGTATAGAGCGTGCTGCGCATGTACCACGTGTTCACCATCCATGAGCACATAATCCTTTGTCACTTTGTCCTTGGGCCTGGAGTAAAAGTACTGTACAATATGTGTCTCTGAGATGTAGCTCAGTAGAAGTAAACGGAAAAGAGTCAAGTTAAACAGTGTAAACGGCGATATTACTCGATATTACTGCCAAAACACGCCTCATTACTTATTACAAATGAGCTTGTTGTTGCATGATGCACAACAACAAGCTCTCTGCTATCAACAGATAACAACAGAGATGTGCAGTAGTTTGTAGATCTTAATCCACCGCAGCATTCTACAGTACACACATAACTTAATATCTAACATATTAAGTAATATGAATGGTGATTCATCGTGCCGCCCCTAATATTACACATTGTTTTAAGGGGTCATAAGTAAATTAAAGAGGGGGTGCCGTATTTTTTGTATTTTTTCCAATTTTGTACATGTTTGAGAGCTGACAGTATGTAAATCTACCTGGGGCCTGTGATGTGTTTTTTTATGTGGAATGATGTCTTCCCTTTGTATTTAGGGTTTCTTCCTGGGGCCTGAACATTTCCAGTCAAACGTGCCAATGAAAAAAACTGCAATATAGTGACATCACCTGTTCAGCCCTCCCCTAACTCCTCCCCCTTTATCATGCAACTAAAGCTGTGGGCGTGGCTTCAGTTCAGCTGGATCTCCACCCATCACCACCCACCAGGCAAACCAGGCATACTTAATGAACTGGTAGGATGGAATCATAAAAATTACAGTTTAACACTGTACACTTTTTGGAGGAAAATCTTACTCTTAATAACTTAATAACATGAATAACATTCATACCTGATGATCATGTTTTAGGGTAGAAAAAAATCATGGCACTCCATCTTTAATATTATCCTCCCAAGTAATATTGCCCAGTAGTGCAAGTAAAGTACAAATACCTAAAGTAAAGTCACCTCTATTCTGAGTCTAGTGTGGGGACTCTGCTCTGCATACACCACAAACCCACTCTGTACAATATGCTTTGTGCCAGACACAGGGAGACAGTATAGCCTTCGAGCCTCCACTATACCAGCCTGATCTGCATATTATGTTTCCCTCCTGCTCTTTGGGATTACCGACTTTCCTGCTCGACTCGCAGGCATTTGCATACAAACTACTGCACAAGCAGCAAGCAGCAGCACCCCGCAAACACAAACTACTACCATGGCTGGTTGCTGAGGATATCTGCTGCAATGCTTTTTACCGTTGATAGATTAGATGTTTCCCCATGAATATTCACACCCATTTACAATGTAGGCGTTTAACAGACACTCTTAAAGATAGAGTGCTGTGATTTTTTTTAATACTTTTTCTGTTTTGCAAGTGCCCATGGAGTTAATATTACTCTAACAGAGTACCACTTGTGGTTAGAATATTCTCTTCCTTGTGTTTTTGGTTTCTTTCAGCATGCTGAAAGCCTTTGGGTCAAAAGGCCCAATCGAAATAACACCATTTTAGTGACATCATAACTCTAACCCCTCCCACATTAGCACAACAACAGTTGTGATCAGCGGTTTGGTTCAGGTGGCGGTGCGAAGGTGCTAAAAAACAATGAACGGGTGATGGCTGTGGCCACATAAAAACAATTCTAACATTTTGTGTACACATTATAGAAAGAAATATTCCTTAGTGTAGTGTAATCATAATAATTGAGTCATATAATAACTAGCGTAGTGTAATCACTATAATGGAGTCATAATAATAACTATAATCATAATAACTGATGATCATGTGTTAGCGTGAAAAAATAAATCACATGAATCACTTTCAAACCAAGGTGACTTAGAGAATAAATAACAAAACATGGTAATAGCAGTTTTGTGATCTTGTGTTAGCAGAGACGCCTCACTCTAATGTGCGCTTGCAGGTTAGGCAACTCGAAAGCAAACTCCAGCATACGACAGTGTTAACCCTTTATCTAAGCCTACAATTATATGTAGTTAAGACTGGCATATTTGCCAGTACTGTATTTGGATGGGTGTGTTTGGATTTCATTTGGATACCTCGTAGCATAGGCTAAGTTATTACTTTTTCTGCCTTGTGTACAGTATTCAGTGATGGGCAGTAGCTTGTTACAAGTAGCTAAGCTACATAGCTTAACTACATTTTCCCGTAACTTGTAGTGTAGCTTACTACTTTTGTTCTGGGAATAGCTTGTAGTGAAGCTACACTACTTTTTTCGAGTAACAAGGATTGTAGCTTACTACATTTTCCCACACACATTTTCAAATTCCACCCATTTTAATGGGTAGAAAACATCTAATATACATCCCAAAACTTAAACATGCCACCATCCCAGGTTCAAACCCACCCCTAAATTATTATGATTTTTACTTATATTATTTTATTATTATGATTATTATTTAGAAGGTTGTACATTAAGTTGAGATATATATTTATATTATGTAGTGTTGATGTAGCAAGCTACATCAAGCTACTTTTGTCGTGTAGCTTGTAGTGTAGCTTGCTACATTTTTGGGGAGATAACTTGTAGTGTAGCTTAGCTACATTTTTTCGAGATTAGCAAGTAGTGTAACTTACTACATTTTCCCAGTAACTTGCCCATCACTGACAGTATTGATATGGGGATATGGGGAGAGAGGGATGGGAGGGTGACACATGGCAAAGGTCGTCAACATTGGAAATCAAACGTGTGACACGCCGTCGGGATGGATTAGCAGCCTAACTGTCTGGGCCGCTACACCAGCTGCCCCGTCCACATACAGTAAAGCTAAGCTCTATTCTCTATTCAAACTCCATGCAAGCACATAATTAAAATGAAAGACATTTCAAGCAGTTATTGTGGCTCAAAGGTTTTGGCCACCCTTGTTTCTCACCCAGCGACATCATTTCTCTGAGCTTTAATTAGCACAACAACAACAATGTCCCCCGAAGACATTATTCATAAGACAAACCCGAGACGCCACTGCCTTTGGCTTCTCTGTTGCTCTTTTTACAGCAAACAGAATTCCGCAATGCCATTCCGGCGGTCGTAGAAAACGCACTTTCGCGCTGTAAACTAATTCGATACATTGTTTTCTTTGCGAAGTGCCACTTCCAAGTTTTTAAGAGACACCAAAAGACGCTTTGGAGTTACAACAGGAGACATTTAGCCCCGCATGAGGTTTTCATTAAAATTCAACGACCCACTATTGGCAGCGAGGCGCCGCCATGAATCACAGACCCATTTTCCAGCTGCCGGGGGGAAAAAATGGCACGCAAGTTCTCTCTCTCTCCGGGCGTCGATGTAAATGAGTCCTGGCCGGTGTGTGCTGTTGCAAATGCATGATTCACTAAGACAACTGTGCTGCTCTGCTGCAGTGAGCTACAGCAAGGGTGGAGAAACTCACTCCACAGGGCCACTGTAGTCCTACACTCACTCCACAGAGCCACTGTAGCCCTACACTCACTCCACAGAGCCACTGTAGCCCTACACTCACTCCACAGAGCCACTGTAGCCCTACACTCACTCCACAGAGCCACTGTAGCCCTACACTCACTCCACAGAGCCACTGTAGCCCTACACTCACTCCACAGAGCCACTGTAGCCCTACACTCACTCCACAGAGCCACTGTAGCCCTACACTCACTCCACAGGGCCACTATACTATAGTTCCACACTCACACCACAGAGCCACTATAGTTCCACACTCACTCCAGAGGACCACTATAGTTACCACACTCACTCCAGAGGTCCAAATAATAACAGATTTTTCCCCCTATTTGAATGGAAGTAATGGAAGCTGAAGCCGATCAAGAACGCTTGGAATTGTAAACAGCCGGAAGACTACTGGAATATCAACATTTGGACATTAACCTGCGGGACGCATTAAATGAAGTTGGGGGTTATGTGGCCACATGTCGCACATGGTGCTTTTTTATCCAAGGCGCTTCATGCACAGAGGTTGTCCATTATATTTGACGCCAGAGGAAACCAAGGCAATGCACCGGCATGAACATGAACGTGGACGGGAGCAATTTGGGGTAATTCAGTGAGTCTTCTCATGCTCTTCACACTTCACAAGGTACAGTACACCAACCATCGTCGTCTAACAAGTGCCTTAAGTGTCTGTTCAGAGAGCGACCGCACTGCGGGGCTGGGCATCGCCGAGTCGAGTCCCACTGACTGAACAAGAGCAGAGAAACATAACCGTGGCGTGGTGAGAGTATCGCGCTTTTCTTGTGGAAGCCTGTAACGTCTGACAGATTCACTGATCTTCAGCGCGCTACACGCGACCCGCAGCACGACAGAACTAGGCCATCTAACCCTCGCTTCAGGTAACTTAAATAATGGAGAAAAAACATGTCTAAATATGCAAGCGCATGCGCGCATGTACGTGTGTATTATTGTCATTTCGTGTGAACCGAGATTCGTCACTGCATGCGGGGTCTTTCATTTTCGCCCGTATCATATGCTAGTGTACTGTGCCGTTCATTACTCTCGGGGCATGATGGGATTTTAAAAACCCAATTTTACATTTCAAATCAACCCGTATATTGTGCTGTGATGATGCTGCTGCCCTAGGGCTCACCTCTGGCTTGAATCAGCCAATCTTTATGAAAGCTCATCTCTAACCGCATTGAATTTTATGACTCTCTCTCTCTCTCTCTCTCTCTCTCTCTCTCTCTCCCTCTCTCTCCCCGTGGCCTGACAGGCCGAGACATGCTTAAAATATGACAGGTCTGATCTGTCTGAAGCTCCAAACCGCTCATAAATATGAGGCCTGTCCTTCACTAAAGTGAGATGAAGGTGAGCGCCTGTCCGCCGCGCCTCCCATCGGTTCCAAACGACCGTCTTGTGTCCGTCCGCCCGTCCGTCCGCTCGGCACAAACAGTTAATTTATCGCCTGGTGCATTTGTGGATTCCACCGTGGTGTCACACTCATCTCTGTCAAGTGCTCCCGGCGCAGTCGTCCCGCGGGCTGTGTGATGTATGCCCCCCGATTTAAATCTCATCTATCGAGTGCGGCTGACAGGAACTAATTCACAGCCGCTGCCGCCCAAACGCCGGCCAGTCGTCATCGACCTGGGATGGCACGGCGGTCTATCAGTAAACACACATCGATATTTATGCTTAGATCTTTACATTTAAATGTGGAGATATCTGCGTATTTCCCGCAATGGGTGGGATTCGGGGATCATGTAGCGATCAC
>CM076988.1:6244190-6264569 GCA_039105355.1 Benthosema pterotum | reverse complement strand
TTTCGCAGAATGTTCTATCTATGTTCGTCAGATGTTCGCCTATGCCCAGAATAATTATGCAATGGACTGCGTGGCTAGACTTAACACGACAAGATTACGCTGTGTGTGTGTGTGTTAGTGTGTGTGTGTGTATGTATGTGTGTGTGTGAATGGAGATGAATGGGAGCTCACCTCACTTTACCCCAGCCTTACGGGCTCATGTGGAGCAAAGCCAAGGGGGGTGTGAGGTGGGAGGAGGAGGGACTGCTGTGATTACATTCAGGTCTTTAATGTGTACGCTAAACCGAGATCGAACGCCTGTCTCACTCTCCACACAGCAGGGCCCAAGGACGAAGAAACTCCATCGTACTCCCCCCGAGTCTTATCTTCTAATAATCCCTCGAAGTTTCATACATTTCAACACCTCATATATTTGCTCTTCTCCTCCTTCTTTTTTGCAGCCTTGTGATTCCAGGTTAAGTCCGAAACTTGTGCAAAGCTGACTTATCAGGAGTTGGTTTATAAGCGCGGGGCCCACGGGAGGACGCGTTGTGAATATTAAATAGCCATCTGCAGTGCCTATAGAGAGCAGAACTAATGACCGAACGCTCTGTCCCTCTCGATCCGGACCAAAGTCGAGTCGTTAAGGAGTCTAGACGCCGCTGTGCGATTCCCTACAAGAGGGAATCATCCAAGCCAGCACCGCTGTCTGCTCTCGTCGTTCGGCGTATTGAATGCATCGGGGTCGATTCAACATTCCATCATACTTGATCTGTCCGTGTTGGTGGTGTAATTGCTCTCCCGATCGCTTGTTCTATCTCTCTCGTGTCCTCCCCTTCTCAATCTCTTCTTTCTCCTCTGCTTCTTATTCAATCTCTTTCTTCACTTGTCTTTCTTCTTCTCTCTCTCCTTCTTTCTCTCTCATCTCTGGTCCCCCGCTCTCACTTCGCTCACTCTCTCTGTCTGGAATCTCAACCTCCACATTATTAAAGATAGAGTGCAATTAATTTTTTCTACCCTAAATCATGATCATCAGGTATTAATGTTATATGAAAAGTAAGATTTTTTTCCCCAAAAAGTGTACAGTGTTTGTTAAACTGTCATTTTTATGATTCCACCCTACCAGTTCATTAAGTATGCCTGGTTTGCCTGGTGGGTGGTGATGGGTGGAGATCCACCTGAACTGAAAGCCACGCCCACAGCTTTAGTTGCATGATAAAGGGGGAGGAGTTTAAGGGAGGGGCTGAACAGGTGATGTCAACATATTGAAGTTTTTTTCATTGGCACATTTGGCTGAAAAGGTTCAGCCCCCAGGAAGAAACCCTAAATACAAAGGGAAGACATCATTGCACATAAAAAACATCACCAAGGGGTCTATTTACATACTAAAAAAATCCAAAAATCACGGCACCCTCTTTAACACTTTCACTACTTTATTAGCGCTACTCTAATGTATTTCACTCCCAGAGATTTGTTTGCGTATCTGCTGTTTACATGCCAAAAACCTGTCGTCCATGCACATAAAACTGTTAAAAAGGGACCAAGAGGAGCTTCTTCAAAGACTGTGTCTTTCTCTCCCACCTCGCAGGAACGGCGGCTGGACCCCGTGGTCGTCTTGGGGCCCGTGCAGCACCAGCTGTGGCATCGGCTTCGAGGTCCGCCAGCGCTCCTGCAACAACCCGTCTCCGCGGCACGGCGGACGCGTCTGTGTGGGACAGGGCCGTGAGGAGAGGTGAGGAGGAGGAGGAAGAGGAGGAGGAGGAGGAGAGACTCCGGTGGAGGTGTCCTGTTGTCCAAAACAAATGTTACGAGGCGAATAAAATAAACCGCTCTTTTTGAACCGCTCGGGTTCAAAAATTGGCTGTCGACTTCATGCAGAGGCCAAAGAGAAACGTCTTTCAAGGTTCAAGGTTCTTTATTTGTCACTCAGTGTATGTCAGGACATATACAGGGATGAAATAACGTTTCCATTGTTCCCCAGTGCAATAAGACAATAGACAGTGCAATAAGAAAAAGGACAAATACAAACAATACAAGAAACAATAAGTGACGTAGTGCAACAGACTAGAGCAGTAAAGTGCAACTGTAACAGCATAAAGTGGGGTGAAGGTGCTAACCAGGTATAATCTTGAGATAAGGATGGGAGCGGTACCGTACCATTTTTTTAAGCTGCAGTCCATTGAACTTCTTTGAATGAATTTATTTGTATTCGGTCCAAAGCATGGACATCTCTGTCCTGTCAAGCTGACATTATCAGTGAAAAGTGAAGTTGATGAAGACATCTCTTCTGAATTTGAAGTTGAACTTTAAAAGGTCTGTCTGTCTGCCTGTTGGTTCACCCATCCCCTCCCTCCTGTGTGTGGTGTGTGTGTGTGTGTGTGGTGTGTGTGTGTGTGTGTCCAGGCTGTGTAATGAGAAGGTCCCGTGTCCCCAGCCCGTGCTGTGGACCTCCTGGGGGTCCTGGGCGCGCTGCAGCGCAGACTGCGGAGGAGGCGTACACTCCAGGACCAGAACCTGCGAGAACGGGAACAGCTGCCCCGGATGTACCATGGTAGTATTATCACTAGTATCAATACACTATTACACCTTGACACCAACTTATTGCGATCACGTGGTTGTACTTACCGAGGTGTTCTATACCTCACCATGTCTTGCACGGAAAGGAGAGATTATTAAATCATGTTTAATCAATTAATCGTAATCGAATAGATGGTTCACAAGTTGTATAATCGTTGATAATCGCTAGTTGCAGGCCTACACGTTACTAATCCTCACTTATAAATTGGACCTTTGCCGAAGCATCGAAATAACATGAAGTTAGAGACAAAACAGCAGTGGAGGGAAAAATATGAAAGGATGACACAAAAATAGAAATAAAAACACACCTCTCTATGAACTGTTATTGAACGCCTTTAGTCCAAACCTATTTCTCTCCTGTGACGGTAATGCCTCCAGAGCACTGTGAGAGCCGTGTCAATTGAACGCTTAAAAAACATCGGCGCTGCCGCCGCTATACGATCCATTACAACATCAGAGCGCCTCGGTGTGTCCATTCATCACAGACACTCTCTGCCGGAGTGAGAAAACCGATGTACTCAACCCCCCCCAGGGGCGGATCTAGGCATGGGCATGGGGGGGCAATGCACCCCTAAATGCCCAGTCTTCCCCACTAAACATGATGGCATGCAAAACAACCCAAGATATTTCATTAAAGTGTTTATATTTACTACTACTTTATATTTACTACTGCTATTTACTAACTACAGCTGTGGCACCACTAAACCAACAGCATTTCATCATTGAAAACAGAAAACTCTCTGAGTCAGACCTTTAGCTTTATGCATGCTGCGTGTCTGTTGCAACGTCAACAACAACTGATGTTATATTATTGATGCTTAGGTGACTAATAAAACCGAAAATGGTATGGGTGCGACTTCATCGCGCCACGGGTGATGAAGCCACACCCATACCATTTTCTCCTGCCCCTACCCCCCCATTGGGAAATGTTACATCCGTCCCTGCCCCCTCCCTCTATCTCTGTAAACTTTTCGTCTTCTTCTTCCATAACTTATGCTCAGGCAGCGAACCACTTAGTAGTTGTGTTCCTCGCTATTCTCCTAATTCACTGAGCTCAATAATACAGTTGAGCAGCTCCACAAAAAATGGAAAATGAAGATAAAGGTCCCATTATGATTCAGCCACCAGCCTGCCTCAGAGTCACATTCATTATATGGTGTCACTTTTTTTTATTTCTCGCCAGGCTGCGGCGGCATCTGCCCGGTGACTTGCATTGCAACACTGGAATTTATATAGACAAGTTTTTTTATATATATAGTAAAGCACATTTCAATGCGAGACGATTTTGAAATGTATACACGAAGCATTACGGGAGCATTCAATGGTTTGGAAAACCCTGCGCCCCTCCCCATGGTAACAAGATGTGCACATGCATACACTCTACGGTGGTGGTGGTGGTGGTGGTGGTGGGGGGGGGGTGACAGGCCAGCAGCACATACACCAAGGCCCACTCCCCACTCGATCCTGATTGGAGGAAGGCCCCTCTCAGCCTGACTGGACGAAAGGCTCCCTTTCTCCCAAAGCCCAAAACTGAAACTAGGGTTTATGGACCCCAGGGTACTCGCTAGGGACAGCGAAGACAGTCACCACACTCTATGGGAGGATTAGAAAGGAAAAGAAAAAAAATTGAACTGAAATCACTTACTATACCTTTAAAGAGGGGGTGTCATGATTTTTGTATTTTTTTCCAATTTTGTACATGTTAATAGGTGACAGTATGTAATGGGCCCCTTGGTATGTTTTTTATGTGCAACGATGTCTTCCCTTTGTATTTAGGGTTTCTTCCTGGGGCTGAACTTTTCCAGTCAAACGTGCCAATGGAAAAAAATGCAATATAGTGACTCACATGCTCAGCCCCTCCCCTAACTCCTCCCCCTTTATCATGCAACTAAAGCTGTGGGCGTGGCTTCAGTTCAGGTGGATCTCCAGCCATCACCACCCACCAGGCAAACCAGACATACTTAATGAACTGGTAGGGTGGTGGAATCATAAAAGTGACAATTTAACAAACACTGTACACTTTTTGGGAAAAAAATCTTACTTTTCATATAACATTAATACCTGATGATCATGTTTTAGGGTAGAAAAAAAAAAATGGCACTTCATCTTTAAGCATTAAGGCTAAAACACGATGATGGATGGATGGATGGATGGATGGATGGATGGATGGATGGAGTGGATAGATCACGTCGGTTTTTCAAAGAGGATACCAAGCTTTTTCAAGTTGTTCAAAAGCCAGAAGGGACGTGCCAGAGATGATACCGCCGTAATATTTCGACCTCTCTTTTTGAAGTGTTTCTTTTAGTTTAGTTTAATTTATTTATTTAATTAACGAGAGACGCGCCATTAGGCCCGAGACCTTCTGCTGGTATCGAGCCTGTTTGAACTCTATCATGGTAACTTTCCTAGAAAACGGACCGTGCCTAAAGGTGTGTATGTGTACGATCGTTATCTTGCCCTAAGACACGGACTCTCAGCAGAGGGAATGCAAGACTTGCCAATTAAATAATGCCGTCAGGAATGCAATGCCCACAGTTGCCACCGCGTTTAAAAAAATGTATATACGTCTTCGTTACTAGTTTCACGGCTCGTTTAGAAAGTTTTCAAGCTACTGGCAAAGCAGCAAAAATTACTTATTTTTCTCACTTCAAATGAATATGTGCACGCACGCGCGCGCACGCACACACACACACACACCACACACCACACACACACACACACACACACATATACGCTTCTATGCAGAGTAAATGGCAAATGCCATGGTGCACTTACTGTAGCACCTTTATCCATTCAATAGTGCTTCACAGTTTTTCTTTGCTTGAAAAAAAAAATAATAATAATATTCACACAAGAGCACAACCTTCAGTGAATTCTGGCCAGAGTCGAGTGTGACAATGTGCAGGGGCGGATGTAACATGTCCCCTTTGGGGGGGGGGGGGGGGGGCAAGAGAACATGTTGGAGGGGTAGAAAATGGTATGGGGGCGGCTTCGGTTACAGGACTTTTATTAGTCAAGTAAAGCATCAATAATAACATCAGTTGTTGTTGAAGTTGCAACAGACACGCAGCATGCATGAAGCTGAAGGTCTGACTCAGAGAGTTTTCTGTTTTCAATGATGAAATGCTGTTGGTTTAGTGGTGCCACAATTGTAGTTAGTGGCGTTTCAAATAGGGGTGTTCATTATTAGTAGCAGTGTTTCAAATCATTTTAAATATAAGCACTTTAATTTGAAATATCTTGGGTTGTTTTGCATGGCATTGTGTTTGGGGAGGCAGACTGGGTATTTAGGGGGGCACTGCCCCCCCCACCTCCCCATGCCTAGATCCGCCCCTGACAACGTGTGATCTACTATTTTCCACTCAGTACGGTTGGTTTTCACCCCGAACGGGTTTGTAAATTGGGCTGTTTTTTGGGATGTCGGATGCCAGCATCGATAGGTCCGAAATTTGGTAAGGGGATTCTACATTAGACACGATGACGGACTATCAAACTCATTGTGTCGCTCCCTTTATCGCTTTTCATCTGTTGTTATTACCAGCAGCAACAATGTGAGCACCGCTTTACTGGGTGAAAGGAAATGTTCTCTTTCCAAATGATGCCACACATTGAATACATTCTTAATATGAGCATCTTTTATGGACCATTTTATGCTAAACGCGTCTACAGTATATTTTATGGGCTATTATCCAACTGCTCTCTTATGTAAATGTTGTTCTAAGTGCTCTCGCGGGTGGGTTCATTGTTCCACTTTGCCATAAAGCCAAGATGGAGCTTTTTTTTGCGCTTCTTTCCTTCCTTTCACGCCATTAACTTTATACAGAGTCCACAGCGTACATTTCACGTAGTTTATTACAATTCATAACAAGTTCCTTTCTTCTCTTCTGCAAAGCGCTTTCAGATGGCGGCCCTTCCGTGTTTGTCTATCCAATTGGCATGAAAACCTTTGCAAACTATTGTTTTAGACGGCATTTGTAGAATCGGCTTCAGGACTTTTTGACCGTTTGACTGAATGCCAAAGTCTGCTTTTTTAAGATGGCACGATCCTTTGTCATACTTTTGAGAAATAAATAAAGCGCCAACCTGGCAATTAATAACAACAACAGAGAGGAGGGGGACATACCCGTTGCGCACCACCGCCGTCGCCATTTCACGGCATTGGGCCTCAATTTCCCAGAACCCTTTGCATGCCAGTAAGACAGAAACCCCACAGGTCTTAAGGGGGAGTTACTGTACATGAAATTCATGTTTTTAGTTAGGTTTTCATTTCATATATCAATACACCTTACTTTGTAAAATGCCTCCTTCGGTTTTCATTTCCAAATTTGCATTTCCACTTTGTTTGCAATGTCCAACATTGTTGATTTTCCAAGCTGGCACGGAATAGAAACAAGCCTGGTTGTATCTAGCATCAGTATTGAGGGCATTATGGAGAGTGATGACTGGGGAGATAATCACTCAGCATAAAAAAAAAAAAGCTCACCAGAATCGCGGTCTAAAAAAACAACACCGGACACTGCGATAACGTCACACGCTTTCTTTGTCACACATGTTTTCTAAGCATAAAACACCTGCCCCATTGAAAATGAAATACTCTCCATATCAGCGCCCCCACCTCCTCAGGACACTGTGGTAAACTGATTTCAAAGTCCAGAAGCAAATGACAAGGACTGGTTATATCAGAGTGGTGAATAAGGAATAAGCTTGACGGACATATAAATATAAGTATTTAAGTATTAAAAGGCAACTGTTTGATTTCCCCCCGATCCTTAACCTTCCCAGGAATATAAAGCATGCAATCTGGAGGCCTGTCCGGAGGTGCGCCGCAACACCCCCTGGACCCCCTGGATGCCCGTCAACGTGAGCCAGGACGGGGCGCGGCAGGAGCAGAGGTCCCGCTACACCTGCCGCGCCCTCCTGCCGGACCCCCACCAGCTGCAGCTGGGCAAGAGGAAGGTGGAGACCCGCGTCTGCCCCAACGACGGCTCCGGGGCCTGTGAGACCGACCGTGAGTGGCTTTAGGGCTTTAGTGGTTTTCAACCTTTTTTTCATACCAGGGACCACTGTTTATTCCGAATTTGAGTCACGGGGGACCACCATTTGATGACATTTTATCCCCACAGACCTAAAACTAAAGGTTTCGTCAAAGAATTTGTCAAAGATACAGATCAAAATGACCATTAATCCTCTTCATTCTCTAGTTGTGTAGACTTGGGGCTAATTCAGATGATGGTGGAGATGAATATTTTAACTCTTGAGAGTGTAAAAATGAAAACAAATGGACCCTTGCGGGTCCATTTGGTTTCATTTTTTCGCTCTCAAAGAGTTACATCAGGTTAACCAACTTAGCTGGGGACCACCTGGAACCCTCTCAAGGACCACTGGTTGAAAACACCTGCAGGAGAAAATGGCATGATCAATTACAGGACTTTTATTAGTCAAGTAAAGCATCAATAATACCAGTTGTTGTTGAAGTTGCAACAGACACGCAGCATGCATAAAGCTAAAGGTCTGACTCAGAGAGTTTTCTGTTTTCAATGATGAAATGCTGTTGGTTTAGTGGTGACACAGCTGTAGTTAGTTAGTAGCAGTAGGAGTGTTTCAAATCATTTTAAATATAAGCACTTTAATTTGAAATATCTTGGGTTGTTTTGCATGCCATCATGTTTGGTGGGGCAGTCAGGCCCCCTCCCCCATACCCATGCCTCGATCCGCCCCTGGCATCACAACATCCCCTGTGCTGCATAGCAGTCAAACACCAGAACAAATTAAATGAACCCTGAGGTTGATGCCCCATCTGGGGCCATTCTAAATCCACGTTCCGTGTATGGACAGTGATGGCTGCCTGTCAGTCTGACACCCACTGAATCTACCTGAATGGCTTCTGTGAGCTACTGGTAGCTCCCAAACCTTTGGCTGGTTGGTTACCCCTGGATTAGATTACTGGGTTTTCAATCAGTTGTCCTTGAGGGAGGCTATAGGTGGTTCCCAATGCAGATAAATGATGGGGTAGTCGGTAACCCTTATTAGACCCTTATTAGATATTTAACTCGCTGGACGCTTAAGGGTGTGCTTGGTTTCGTTTCACGCTCTCAAGCTCCATGTCAGGGGATTCATTCGGTATGTACGCTCTCATGGTGTTAAAGAAATACCTGGAGATATCAAGGCATTAACCTCTTCAGCTGACAGTACATTTTAACGGCGGGCGATGGACAGGCAACGTCGGCCGACATCCATTATTTGTTTATGGGAGCCGCCGATTCAGGCGATAGCAGCAGAACGGGCGACGTCAGCCGATGTGGGAGGGCGACGTCGGCCGGAAAGATAAAAATTGGTGAGCTTTTCGGCCGAATCGGCTGACGTTTGCCCGGGATAACCAATGAGAGTCAAGTGCCGTGTTTCCCCCCCTTCAACCCCGAACCATTCGGCGCAGTTTGGTTCCTAGTTCCGCCCCACTTCCTCCTCCACCGTACATTTTTTCTCAGTGCACCACAGCACCGTCGCTTACGGTTCTCTTTATGCATGCCATTCTAAGCGAGAATTTACGGTAATGACCGTCGACGTCGCTCATATCGGCCGACGTTGCTTGTCCATCGTCCACCGTTAAAACGTACTATAAGAGCGATGTTCCACGAGCTGTAAATTATGGTCTATGGGTGGATCAGATGAGATTTCATATTGACTTCATATTGTCGTTTTTAATAATGATTTTTACCAGCTCCTGGCATCATCGTCACCCGGCAATGATTTTCACTCAGGCCGTCTTTAGTAACAATTTCCAGTCGTGTTTCTGTTGGAATTGATGCTGGGATTGAGGAACGTCTCGGTTTTATTAGCCCAGCAAGAAGAAAATCACAAATAGAGCCGTATTATTTTTGCCATATGCTGTATCCCTTATCGTTCCACTAGCTGATATACATCAAAGACGTTAAAAGAAAAGAAAAGCAGTTTAGGGATAAGAGGTTCATCATGGTGGAAGACAGCTAGGCCCTAATGCGTATCAAACTCTGGGTGCTTTGACACCAGCAAGGTTTAGAATCACCGGATTTTTTGACGTCTCGGTTTAAAGAAAAAAAAAACCCAATCTCAGCAGCGTTTGTTTCCGCACCGTGTTCTTTGGTTTAACCCTTTGTGTACTGAACGCGTTTTGGTGTTCTAAAGCCTTGAAAAATAGCAGATCTACAAGCTCATAGCGCGCCACCGAGTGGCGCGCTATGAGCTTGTAGGTCTGCTATTTTTGAAAAAAATAAAAAATAAATAAACGTGTGGTGCAAATCACCACATGTTCACGAATGTATTATTTCAGAAGCAAACATGTCTAACTCAAATCTTTGCTTCTGGGGGTTCCCTAGAACAACATGTTTTCAGCTGGGGGTCCACAGCCAAATATAGATAATTCTGATGGTCCATGGCATGAAACATGTTGAGCATCACTCATACAAGAACATAGATTTTTCAGAAAAAAGTAGAATCTAATGTCAGAAACTAGAATCTAGCGTCAGAAACTAGAATCTAGTGTCAGAAACTAGAATCTAGTGTTGGGAACTAGAATCTAGTGTCAGGAACTAGAATCCAGTGTCAGGAACTAGAATGTAGGGTCAGGAACTACTGTAGAATGTAGTGTCAGAAACTAGAATCTAGTGTCAGGAACTAGAATCTAGTGTCAGGAACTAGAATGTAGGGTCAGGAACTAGAATGTAGTGTCGGAAACTGGAATCTAGCTTCAGAAACTGGAATCTAGCTTCAGAAACTGGAATGTAGCGTCAGAAACTAGAGTCTAGCGTCAGAAACTAGAATGTAGCGCCTGAAACTAGAAATGGGTTAAATCCAAGCGAAACAAAACAACAGAACAGGCACAGGGGGTGCTGTACATGTGCCGATGTTTGGATATCTGTGTGCGTGCGTGTACACTGCATGTGCGCTCACACATGCGAGGGAGCGTGCTATGCAAAGCGCACTGCCGCGGCGGCGGTGAGCAGTGCTGATCCGAGCTGACAGAAGCCTTTACCAGCCATCTGGAGCTGCTGCTGTCTGGCCAAGTTCTTTTGTCTAGCACTTACGCAGCCCCTTTGAAATGAGCAAAAACAAAACATCTGAGATATGGATGAAAGAAACATTTCTGCCGACCTAATGGGAAGGAAGCCTCGGGGACGGACGGCACCTGTTTCCCATGTACTGTGTGTGCGTGCACGAGCGCGTTTGTGCGCACGGTGCTTGTGCTTGCAATTGCGTACGTGATTGCATATCCGCATTGTCTGGAAGAGGGAACTAGTTCATTTCTGTCGTGACCCACATTGCACCTCACGAATGATTCATGATGTGAATGAGTGTAGTGTCGATGTGAACACTAGCCTGATATACTTCAGTTTGAAGCTGCGCAGTGTTTATATTTGTGACAAGCCAGTTTAATTGATCTGCAATCAGAGTTTGGCTATAGTGACGACTCAGTCCTCAGATTGTGGCAGACAATTTGGAGTGAATCTGCAGTTGTAACAGCAATGGTCAAGTTTCTTCCACAGTTTTGGTGCTGGAAGAGACATGAGTCTGGGACATGTGGGAACATTATCCCTTACCCTTGCTTTGTAGCTAGGGGTGTGCTGAAATATTGTTATTGTGATAATATCGTATACTTCCTCCCGCAATATATATCGTATATTCCTCAGCAAATATCGTAAGGAAAAAACATGTTGCAGAGCATCCACAACAGGGATAATTCCCTGAGGAAAAACGGATCACTAAACTGAAATGTCAAAGGACTTTTATAGCTGCTTCATTCCCAAGAAACAAACACAAGATAAAAAACAAAAAGCCTTGTGTGAGAACTGAGAATCAGATGAGACAAATAAAAGCTAAGATTTTCCTTTTAGTTAATTCATTTATTGTTTTTTTTTTTCAGCTGAATGATATATCGTTGATGAATTTCATGCAATATATTGATATATCGCAAATATCGCAATATATCAAATATTGTGATTCATTCATTATCGAAGGCCTAATATTGCCACCTATATTGTATCATGAGGTACCAATATTTTGTAGGCCAACATGTGCATTCGGGCAGTAACTGAGAGCCAACATTTTGGCTGGTCAAAGACCAACTATGCTGCAGCATTCTGGATCATTATGTCCCCACACCAATTTGGCTATGGCTGCATGCTTGCCTCGCGCTGCAACAACCATTCAGCAGGTGATCTATCTCGCCAAGATGTCAGACGAGCAATGCAACAATCATCGTTCTTTGTGTATATGCTGTCTGTACCAAGTGTTAAAAAACAGCATGTGCTTGTCTGTTAGGAATGATGAAGTGGCTGACCGGGGATCAGGTCAGATCACTGGTGCGCAATATGTTGGGGTGCACAGTTATTTCCAGGTCAGTTAAAGCATGCCATGCATACATCATCATCAAACCTCTGTGGAATCAATCAGGGATTACATTATTCATTAAGGTGCAAACACGCAATTAAATGTCATTCCACTGGTGCACAGGAACCTCTTTTGTGTTCATTTATTTAATGTTTGCTCATTATGAATCTGCTGGAGACTGCTGTGCTGTGATTGGCTAAAACGCTGCCTCACCCCACAACCCCCTCCCCCTCTCACATTAGCACTACCTTCCCTGAGCCCGCCATTTTTTTATTTTTATATATATATTTTTTTCATAATTTGTTGACAACAACAAAGTTCTGGACCGTTTGCAGGACAAAGCAAGTGTCTGAAACAGCTGCAGCATCAAAGTCCATGTAGAGGCAACGTAGAGGGGGAAAAGGAAAACATATAGCTATATCTTTTTTTTGTTTTTGACTAAAAAGTTGCCCCTATTACCTTTAAATCAGTGGTTTTCAACCTTTTTGATACCAGGGCCCACCATTTATTCAGAATTTGAGCCACGGACCACCATTTGATGACATTTTAGCCCCACACACCCCAAACTCTAAAGATTTCTACTAATCTTCCACATTCTCTAGTTGTGTAGACTTGGGCTAATTCAGATGATGAATATTTTAACTCTTGAGAGTGTAAAAATGAAACCAAATGGACCCTTGCGGGTCCATTTGGTTTCATTTTTACGTTCTCAAGAGTTACATCTGGGTTAACCAACTTAGCTGGGGACCACCTGAAACCCTCTCAGGGACCACTGGTGGTCCCCGGACCACGGTTGAAAACCCCTGCTTTAGATAAACGTCTGGAAATTACTTCAACCTTTACAGTCTATAGTATTCTTTAAAGCAGCTGCTTATAGTTGGTTAATTAAATTGCTAAGAGCCAGAGGGACTCGCCCATTTGTTACATATTATTAATAATAATAAATTTCAGCGCCTGACGGAGCCCCTTGTTGTGGACCATCATTAAATCCACCTTCTGGGAAGCTAGTGAGGAGCGAAATGCAGTCGTCAAGTTTTATATTACTGACGCCTGGGTGAAATAGGAGCTGGGCTGACTCCTGGGTGATATACTACTATAAGTCTCTACTAAAATGTCTCCGCAAAGCCATTTCACTTTCATGGCTTCAGTTCATAATCCTTTTATAAAATTATTTTTTTCTATCATACTGTACCTGTCAATGTGGCTGTCTGAAGGATACTTCCTTCCATACCACCCCTTCCAAGTCCAGTAGACGAAGACACTCTGCTAAAAGTGTTGAGTGAATGGGTAAAGCTTGTCTGCAAAGACTTGAAAATGTATATACTTTGGTTTCATGTTTACACATATTATTATTTTTTTATTTTATTTTAGGAACCGCATTTTATGTTATAAAGCAATAAAAAATACGTAGGAGTTGTTCTTGAACCACAATATTTTGTTGTGTTTTGTTCATAAAAACATCCACAGGCGTCGCCATCTTGTTTTGTGAGGCAGACATGCTGAATGCTCATTGGCTGGAGCACAGCCTCTAGACTAGAGCCCTTTCTTTACTAGTGTAAAGCCTACAGAACAGGTTTATTTGTTTTACCTTTTTTTGATAACAGTTAAAACTGGGTCTGTTGTTTGGTATAGTCCCTGGGAGGCTGGGACTCATCTTAAAGGGGAAGTCCACCCATTTTCAACATTCTAATATTATTACTAGTCATTAGTATACCCTAGAGGTGCTGGGTGGACACGATAAAAAAAGTCCCCCATTCTGTGTTCCCAAGAAATGGAGGTCTGAAGAAAACCACTAACATGGTGAAACATCTTGATAACACCATCAAGATGTATTTTCACCATGTTAATGGATTTCTTTAGACACTTTTTTTTTCTGAGAGCGTACAAATGGAACCAAATGAACCCCTTTTGGTTGCATTTGTATGCTCTCAGAAAAAAAGTTGAAAATGGGTGGAATTCCCCTTTAAAGACTGAAGTGACCTGCATCCCAGGGACTCATTAGAGTAGTATATACTGTACACACTTTCTTTTGTTTTACATTTTATGAAAAATGTGTGCATCTAATGACAATCCCGAAATAGGGCACAAAGCACATTGCATATAGCAGAACATACTGTAAAATGGAAAACAAAATAAATGCAATCACGTTGTGTCTGCAATATATTCCAGCTCTGGTGGAAGACCTGGTAAAGACCAGCGGCCGACCCGCAGTGGTCCGTCCCCAGAGCGGCGCTCGCTGGGGATCCTGGGAAACGTGGTCCGCCTGCTCCCGGGAGTGTTCCAGAGGGTTCCGCACGCGCAAGCGCACCTGTGCCACCTCCCAGGGCAAGGCCGCCCCCAACAGCTGTTCAGGCTCCCCCGTTGAGTACCAGGACTGCAACTCCCAGCCATGCCCAGGTAACAACACTCTTAACCCATCAGGCCTGACCTAAGATTTTTGAACAACTTCAGATATTTATTTAGCAGCATCAAAAATATTTACTGTTTCATTACTGTACATACTGTACAGAATCCAAATATGGATTCCCGTCCTGAATGGGTTATAGGTCCCCAGAAACACCCTGAGGCCTTTTGAAAAGTTCTTGTTCATCACTTAAAGGGGAACTCCACCCATTTTCAACATTTTAACATGTCATTAATACACCTTAGAGATGTTGCGTGGACATGATAAAAAGTTCTCCCAATTCTGTATTTCCTAAAAATCAGGACATCATCAAGATGTATTTTCACCATGATTTCACCATGATTAATGATTTTTCTTTCAGACCCCTTTTTCCTGAGAGCGTACAAATGGACCCTGGCGGGTCCATTTGGTTCACATTTGTATGTAGAAGATTAATGGTCATTTTGATGTGTATGTTTGACTGTTTTGTTTGTGAAATCCAGCCTGGAATTGTGGACAAAGGCAAAAGAAATCTTTAGTTTTGGGGTCTGTGGGGCTAGAATGTCATCAAATGGCTCTGTGGCTCAGATTTTGAATAAATAGAGGGCCGTGGTGTCAAAATGGTTGGTCTTACTCTTACTTTTATCTTGAAATTAAATTAATATCACGCAGACTTTAGTTCAGCCTTTAGTCTTGGCCCTCCACAATATTTTATGTATCTCATTTGGCCACTTGGGAAAAATACCGATAATTGCCAGCCGTGAACTACTTCTGGCTTACTGGGGTGAATTTCAGGGGGTTCAAAATAAAACTCCCGAACCGTGGAAACCGTGGAGTTTTAAAATTGTTTGTTTGTTTGTTTTTATGTGTGCGTGTGTTCCAGTGAGCGGAGCGTGGTCCTGCTGGTCACCCTGGACCCAGTGCTCAGCCTCGTGCGGAGGAGGACACTACCAGCGCACGCGCACCTGCTCCAGCCCCGCCCCCGCCAACGGAGGAGACATCTGCATCGGCCTGCACACCGAGGAGGCCCTGTGCAACACGCACGCCTGCGAGGGTACGCACACACGCACACACACACACGCACACACACACACGCACACACACACACACCCACACCCCGAGAGTTGTGAAACAAAGCAGTCAAACATACAGATCAGAATGACCATTTAATCTTCTACATGCTCTAGTTGTGTAGACTTGGGCCCGCAAGGGTGCAATTAATTTCATTTTACGCTCTCAGGGGTTACATCTGGTTAACCAACTTTCCATCATTTAGCCTGGGGATCACCTGGATCCCCCTCAAGGACCACTGGTTGAAAACCACTGGTTTGCAGGGTTTTCTGATAAACCTATTGTATGTTTTGTATTGCTGGTGTCCAACCCAAGACCTCCAGAATCATATGTATTTGACACGTCAGACCCCCATCTGAAAGTAATTATGTTGCTCCAGGTATCCTCCAGAGAAGACTTGAGTTAAAAATGTTGGCCGAAAAAAAATATATATATATGCAAAGATTTGCGCCACATTTTACTGTTTTGTTTTGTCTTTGTTTGTTTGTGTTTTTAACTCAAACCACCAAAAAGAGTTACTACACAGAACTCTTTAATATTAATCCATTAATCCTCATCCTAACTAAAACTAAATATTACATATAGACACATTTGTCAGGCTGAAACAAACATCTGTCTTCATTGTGCATATTTTCCTGCTCTCCAGTTAGCTCTCTCTCTCTCTCTGTCTCTCTCTCTCCCCAGGTTGGGGCGGGTGGAGTGAGTGGGGCGACTGCGACGAGGAGGGTCTGCAGCGGCGCAGTCGTGCGTGCGGCGAGGACAACAGCGCGCCAGACGCCGCCGCTAGCCTCTGCCAGGGCAACCTCACCCAGGCCAGGCCGTGCCAGGCCCGCGAGGTGCCAGGTAAACAACCCAACCATTAGTCATTCAGCCATGCTGTGCTGAAAATGGTTTACTACGATTGAGACCAGATCAGATTCAAACACGGGGGGGGGGCTTGTGCACTAACTTGACATTGACGCGTTCCCTCCTGTTACTATAATGAGGATGGTGAGGTCAGTGCCAGTGTAATGTGTGCAAAAAACGCAGAAGAAGAGGCCACTTCGTCCAGACCCGGAAGTGATGGCCCTCACTAATGAAAGATTAGGGTTTTTTGTTAGAAGGTCCCAGAGACCAGAAATGGATAGAAAAGACAAATCGGTGTGTGTGAAGTGATTAAGCTACTGTAATGCCTTAATTAATATTTTTCTATGTATTTGCAAATCACAACTACAATATGAATATACGAAACCTGATTTATATAGCCAGTGTTGGACGGTAACACTTAAATAAATAATAAATAAATATCTATATTTGAGCATGCCTGACTCAGAACTCAGAAAAAAAACACAAGCTACGAACACTTTGCCATGCATTGTACGTTGTAGATCTGTTCTTTTTTTTTCATGCGACCCTGTGCTAAACTATGACCTGCAGAAAAATAATTAAGTACTTAATCATGAACGAGAAGAAACAGGCAAACTTTCCACAACATGTTGCGATTATTTGTGTCTGACAAAGATGCAAATGTTGTCTGTTGCAAAAAAAAACCTTGGAGGAGGCAGCAAATGGCTTTTCTTTAAACCATGAATAATTCATCGTCTAATTTGTTGAAGCGTCTGAAAAGGGGGCAGTTAGGTTTGACCGAGAGGCTGCGAATGTTGTGCGTTTTTTCTGCTGTTTGGCAAATTTGTTGAACTCCCTCCTATGAGGATAATTATTGTTTCAATCAGGGCAAGAATTTCATAGAGGCCACGATGTTAAGGAAAAGGTCCTCAAATGTTTTTACTTAAGTAAATGTACCAAGAGAGCAATTTTTGACACTGCTTTGTTACAAAAGTTCAACCCGATTTTGGTGTACTAAGCATTTATGTATACTTTAGCTAATTGAAAATAAGCAGGATCTAATAGCTCATAGCGTGCCCAACCGTGCCACCGAGTGGCGCACTATGAGCTTGTAGCTCTGCTATTTTCAAAAATCGTGAAAATGTGGCGCAATTTTTTAATAATATATTATTTCAGAAGCAAACATTTTTTAACTCAAATCTTTGCTTCTGGGGGATCCCTAGAAGATGTTTTCAGATGGGGGTCCGGTCCGCAGCCAAATATAGATAATTCTGGTGGTCCTTGGCATGAAATATGTTAAGAATCACTGACACTTTTTTGGTACTTTTTTTTTCCCCGGAAAAACTAGAATCAAGTATCAGAAACTAGAATCTAGCGACACAAAGTAGAATCTATCGCCACAAACTCAAATCTAGCTTTGGAAACTAGAATCTAGAACCGGGAACTAGAATCAACCATCAGAAACTAGAATCTAGCGCCTGCAACTAGAATCTCGAATTGGAATTGTAACGTCAAAACAAGAATCTCGTGCCAGAAACTAGAATGTCGCATTAGAAACTAGAATCTAGTGTCAGAAAGTAGAATCTAGTCAGGACAAAATGGTTTAAAATATGGAATTGAAAATGTGCTTGAGTAAAAATACAAAAGTATCGGCACCAAAATATTCTTGAAGTACTAAAAGTAATACTGCGGAATACGTCCCATTTTGGATTCAGAAGGCAACAACAGAAAGCCCGAGGCCAAACAAAAAGCAAACAAACAAACTGTAGCTCAATTATTTTTTTTCCTATGTGCTTTTTAAAAAGTTGGAATGAGGCAGAATCAGACAACGGCTCGGACGCTCACCCTGTTTTCCACCACCACCGCCGTTTCAAGGTTGTCGCTTGAACTTGGATTTTTTTGGAGGAGTTTGTGCTCAGGGCCAAGACGAAGCCAGAGAGTACGGCATCCGGCAGTCACACGGGGCCTTGTTAAAACTTTGTGTACTATAACGCGTTTTTGTGTTTTAGCTGTTGAAAAATAGCAGATCTACAAGCTCATATCGCGCCACCGAGTGGCGCGATATGAGCTTGTAGTTCTGCTATTTTTGAAAGATTGTGAAAATGTGGTGCAAATCTTTGAATACATTATTTGGGAAGCAAACATTTTCAACTCAAATCTTTGCTTCTGGGGGATCCCTAGAACAACATGTTTTTAGATGAGGTTCTGCAGGTAAATAATAGATATTTCTGGGGTCCTTCCTATGAAATATGTTAAGCATCACTGACACAGAAAGATATTTTTCCAGAAAAACTAGAACCTCGCGCCAGGGACTAGAATTTAGTGTCACAAACTAGAATTTAGTGTCATGGAATAGTGTCGGGAAGTAGAATCTAGTGTCAGAAACTGGAATCTAACTTCAGAAACTACAATCTACTGAGAGGAACTAGAATCTACCACACAATGGGTTAAACCAACCCACCTCAGCACTTCTTTCTTCCTTACAGGACACAGGGGGGTTAGCCTATAGTTTTTTCTTATTATGTTTGCTGTGACAGACTTTAGGAAGGCCAGGAGAGGGTGAGAGACAACGTGTGTGAGAGAGGGAGTGATAGAGAGTCCTTGTAACCCACAACGACGTTCAGGGGCGTTTTTGCCATTAGGCAGACTAGGCAGTTGCCTAGGGAGCCATGAGGGGAAGGGGGCAACCATGAGAGAGAGCGCCATTTTACAGGAGATTTTCCCCGGAGCCCCCCCTTACCAACTTGGTAAGGGGGGCGCCAAGGAAAATCTTGCCTAGGCCTCCAGGTTGCTTAGAAACGCCACAGACGACGTTACAATATGCACAAGTTGGTTTTGAAGGAAAGAAATGGACGGTCATACAACTGCACATTCCTTCATCTTCCTGAGATGTAATCATGTATGTTTAATGGATAATCTCACTGTCGTAATATTTTGGTTTTTTTTTTTTAAGAACCGAGCGTTTACATGAGTAGAAATTATCTCCCCCCGGTGTGCTGCTTCCACGCTCGAATGTAGAAATATCGTTTTTGTCTTTCTGTCCGTTTCCCTCGCACAAAAGAACATACAAAGGAATGCTGACTTCCTAAAATCTTTGCCTGTGGAAATAATGGGGTAAAAAAGTGAAAAAGATAAAGGAAAGGTGGATTTGTAAAGACGTCAGCATTATAAATCCCTGGCTTGTGTGCATGGGTACATGCGCAGATGTGTACGTGTCTGTGTGCACACTACTTGCAATTGTCAGATTTTTTTTTTTTTGCTTCTATTTCTGGTATTTTCTAATTCTGTTATGTTTTGTGTTCTTCTATCCACTCTTCCTTTATATTTATCTCTGCCTACATCTTCCTTCCTCTCTGCTTTCTCTCTCTCTACAGTAATCTTACCCGGACAAGAGGACGACCAACGCTGTGGATGTAAGTTTTTCTTACCTCTCTCTCTCTCTCTCTCTCTCTCTCTCTCTCTCTCTCTCTCTCTCTCTCTCTCTCTCTCTCTCTCTCCTTCTCTCTCTCTCTTCTCTCTCTCTCTCTCTCTCTCTATCTCTCTCTCTCTCTTCTCTCTCTCTCTCTCTCTCTCTCTCTCTCTCTCAACAAAGACATTTGCTTGGGGACCAGGAAACCATGCCATGTCTTTTTGACCCGCAACACTCGCACACACGGCCTCACTTGCACTTGCACATGCCTCCGACAAGACAGCACCACACTACCCGCCCTTTCACTTAATCTTTTGGGTGGGAGCTACAGGGCAGCAGGTTTCATGCCCTGCCAATCCCGTCGAGTCCACACCACGCCGCCCTGATTCATCACAGTCTCTTCCCCGTGGAACAACCGCCCCCCCCCAGCCAGTGGGGTGAAGTCTTTACCTCACTGGCTGCTTAAAGAACAGAGCTAGAAGATGTCCGATTCGCTTATTGTGACGCATGCATGGCAGGCGCTGGGTGGAAGCTCATAAATCTTCATTCTTTTAGTGTGCTTTCTTTTATTTGTTTTTTTAGGCAGCGTTCCCAAATAAACCCCCCCCCTCCATCTTTTTTACTCACCTTCAGGGGCGGATCTAGGCATGGGGCATTGGGAGCAATGCCATCATGACCCCCCACCAAACATGGTGGGCATGCGAATGAAGAAAGATATTTCAAAGTGCTGATATTTAAAATGATTTGAAGCAATACTACTGCTACTAACTAA
>CM076988.1:6156831-6243690 GCA_039105355.1 Benthosema pterotum | reverse complement strand
CCCCTATATATTGCTGCAGTGTACATTTTGATCACATTCTTGGCAAATAAAAATGTAGACCCTCAAAGGCACATCTTTAGCCTTGTGTGTGTCTGTAATGTCGATATTAGGAAAGCGGTGTGCGCTGCTACATATTCACTATTTATTTGTGAACCACAATCCAGGCGGCTGAAAAAGCATTAGCGTGAAATTAGACATCGCAGGCTATTCTTCCTCTTCACCTTGATGAATTACAAACTGCAGCTTTGAGCTAGCGTTCCCACGCTCTTCAAATCTCTCATAGTATCATATTACAGTAGATTGTTTTCGTTTTTTTTTTTTTTTCTTCTTTTTTATTTATTGTTATTTCTAGGAATCTAGATTAGCCCTACCGTATTTGTTCAGCAAGATAACTGACAGACAGTAAAATCACACCTGTGTGAAGTGAGGGGCACTCTCATCAGCTAAGCCTACAACATCCTTTCATTCGCAATGAGAATTTAAATTCAGTGGTTTGGGTGAATGGTCATGGGCAGAAGCAAATAAATAATTTAGTTTTGTATTGGGGTCTGTGGAGCTAAAAGGTCCTCAAATGGCGGTCCATGGCTCAAATGCTGAATAAATGGTGGGGCCTGGTATCAAAAAGGTTGAAAACCCCTGCTCTAGCTGAATATAGGAAAGGCATATAGCGCCCCTAACAAAAAGAAAAAAACACTGAAAGTTGACCGAAGCACCGATCTGTTACAGTTTTGGTGACAGGAAGCTGCTGCTTTTCATCTTTATTCCAATTACGCGCAATCTCCCAGGGGATACAGCTAGACTCCCACATGTTGTCCTCTGCTGAGTTACCACTACAACAGTTTGTCTTCTCCAGAGCAACAGGGAATTAAGTGCATTGCTCAAGGCTACCGTTTGTTTTTACTAAGGAGATCTGAGAGCGTTTTCTCATGCAGCAGCTGCTTATATAGTCCATTTGCAAAAAGTTGAACCCGGACACGCTGAGTACACCATGGTTTTATGTTAGAAATGTTGAGTATGGATGCTAACTGCATATGTTGAGCAATTTTCATAATTGGCATAATGGCGATTTCTAGCCCAAAAAAGTGTTTTTGGCAAAGACAATGCTTGGAATAGATTCAGCATTGTGAAGACCACCTAGTTAGACTAAAGAATGATTACATTTTGCACTTTTTCTATAGGTATTCTATATCTAAATGATATGGCCGCAGACAGTATTATCATAACAATTATGAAAATTGCTCAACATGCTGGGGACACATAGGCCGTAAACCTCATTATACTCAACATGTCTGGGATCACAATGGGGCTATATGGGCTACAAGCACACTTATCACCAGAATGCCCTAATTTGGGAGCATCACCAGAATGCCCCCTAATTGGGGATTCACCCAGGCTCCAATGAATAGGTGGGCCAGTCAAGACACATACCTGTACGTGGCCGGTTAAGACTCACCTGTGGTGCTGTTTTATGCCTCTCAATTTACAGTACTTGCATGGGGCAGAGTGCCGAGTACTGCAGTCGGCTGTGGGCGGGTGTGCGCACCGCCATATTGATTTGACAGTGTGATGTAATGAAGATATCCTTCGATGTGGGTAATAGTCAATATACTGCATGTCCATTTTGTTTCATTTTTACACTCTCAAGAGTTAAAATAGTCATCATCTGATTTTCCTAAATCTACACAATCAGATAATGTATTTCATGAATGGTCATTTTTTTGGTCTATGTTTGCCTGTTTTGTTTCCAAATCCAGCCTGGAATTGTGGACAAGAACAAAATAAATCTTTAGTTTTGGGGTCTGTGGGTCTAAAATGTCATCAAATGGTGGTCCGCTGTGGCTCAAAATACTGGACTTACTTTTGTCTTGAAATTAAATTGATACTACACAGACTTTAGTTTCAGCCTTTAGTCTTGGCCCGCCACAATATTTTATGTATCTCATTTGGCCCCTTGGGAAAAATAATTTCCCAGTATAGACAGTGATGTAATAACCAATCATTTAACAAGCCTATTCACCAACTCTCCATCATTTAGTTGAGAAGGACCATCTCAAGGACCACTGGTGGGACCCCGTACCACTGGTTGAGAACCAGTTGCTTCACATGGCTCTCGTGGGTTACTGGCCACGAGCGATATCCCACAGAGCACTGTGGGAAGTATGACATGAAAAGAATATCCGCAGATCTACTGTATATATATATTTCCTAATGTGGTTTTAATAAGGAGTAAATGCTCTGCGTTCCAGGGACTGGTTTCTACACACCAGCTCTGAGAATTACCCCCGAGTCACGTGCAAGCTCATTTGATTCTATAATGTTTCAGGCAGCTTGAGGGAGACTTTTTAAAACATGTTTAACGGTTCCAGGTGGTCCCCAACTTAACGATGGAGAGTTTGTAAACAAATGGACGCTTATAGATCTAAAAATATTGGTAAACATCTGCAATAATTAATTTTCAAGAAGTCTACACACCATTAGAGCTTGTAAAATAATTGCCTGTTATCTTGCAGTAAGCCCGCCCTCTCCCCACTTTCCAGTCGGGCTCACTCAATTCCTATGTAAATATCATGGACATTACATATTAAATACTGGTTAATTTTTTTTGGAACCAAACCATCAAAATCTCTTCCAAATACAGCCAACAAGGCCTGCTGTATGCAGTGGAAAAATATGCGTGTGATATTTCTTTTTTAAAACAATATTTCATCATAATAGTAAAACTATCGGTGGAGAGGTTTGTGTATAACACATTACGCTTAGTGGTGATTGGACCATAGCACGTTGGGGAGAGAGGGGCTTACTGCAAAGTCTAGTAATATCATGACAGCATGGAATAGTGGGTGAAATCTTCCCACAAAAATATTCTTCATAGTTTGGGCGTCTGAGAGGCTAAGGGCTCCATTTTCGTCCCACGCTACACACCTTATACCAAACCCCTTATCCCTCTTTTACTATTTTGATAAACGTTTTGGAATAGTTCAACATTCCAATCTACTGACACTCTGTGCGCTTGTAGACAGGCCACTTTAACTATTGAAAAAATGTTTTTAAATTAATTTAAAAAAGAAGTTAAGGGATAAGGGGTAGAGGTGACGAAAATCAAATGATGGTCAGTGTGACTTAAATGCAGAACCAATACAGGTGCAAAATAAATAATCGAAGTTCACATGAAAATATGAAAAGTTCTGAAAACCTAAGTATGCCCTAGAAAGGAAGGTAACCGAGATGCTCCGGGTTGAGCAGAGTTTGGGGTGAAAACCGAGTAGAGCCTTTGCATTATGAGGATGTGACAATAAAGGGCTTCATCACGGACTTCTTGGACTAATTGTTTGTTGGCAGGTTTGTTAAAGGTTGTACAAGGGGAAACAGAATATCAATCTGAATTAAAGTAAAAAAAAAAAGTTTCTCGAAGCAGCTTTGCTGAAGGGAATGATTAACATGGGAGGTCTTCAGAGGGTAAGAGCAATAATAGAGCTAACTATGGCAGTCACTGGACCTCGCTCTTGGCCCCTTGCCACGGCACTAGTCCTGCAGTCGTCTGGAGAAGAAGGTCATTAGTGTAATGATGTATGGCTCTCTGCCTCCAAGTAGTCACATCGCCACTTTTTATTCATGCCTCGTGGGTCGCGCTTGACACTATAACCCACGATGCACCTGATAAAAAAAGACCCCCGAAGTGCTGGGGGTATCTATAGCGCCGCCTCCTCTTACACGGACTGTCTGATGTCCCAGCATGAGAAAGACGGAGCGATGCCTGGTCTCTAGCTCCATCTGTGGCCCTAGCTGGTTCAAGACAGGACAAAGCTACTCTGAAGTTCTGTTGCTCATCCATCTTAATCAATCTCTTACCGTGGAAATACTTACAAAACCTCAGGTGTCAGGTAAAAACCTGACAAAAAAAGAAACTGACGTGACTGGCTGCTTCTAGAACTTGTCAAGTTGCATGATCACAGTCACTGACTAGAACTGCACTCAGTAGAGTGCCAACTTACGCATCGCACACAAGTAGGCCATGTTCTACTTGTGGCCATGGCCCACAACCCTAACCATGGTCTAACTGGTCCCCAGCTAAATGGTGGTTAACCAGATGTAACTCTTTGAGAGCGTAAAAATATGCATCATCTAAATTAGCCCAAGTCTACACAACTAGAGAATGCAGAAGATTAATGTCATTTTCATCTGCATGTTTGACTGTTTTGTTTCCCAAATCCAGTCTGGAATTGTGAACAAAAGCAAAAGAAATCTTTAGTTTTGGGGTCTGTGTGGCTAAAATGTCATCAAATGGTGTTCTGTGGCTCAAATGCCGAATACAGCAAATAGGGGGCTTGGTGTCAAAAAGATTGAAAACCACTGCTTCATATGAAACACTACACTAGTAGGGCTGGGTAAATCCGGCCCTGCTATACACCATTCCAACTAAAGAGCTTTCGGTTGTCGGAAAGCACCTGGAAAGCCTCATAAGATCCGCCTTTGCTTGTTTGTCTAAGGCGGTGGTACCTGCAGTATGGCTGGTGGGCAGACTACTCCAAATAATTGACTGAAGATAGAGTGAATTAAGCCAGCCCACACAGTGTGTCTCATTCACTGCAATGGCAAAAGACCTCCAAGTGGCCCGGGAACAAAGCCATTAGTGAAATTACAGCATTTCTGCTCCGAAGGAGCAGGTAGTCATGACAACAACGTTATTATGATGTGAATATACCACTTTCATTTTGACCCAATCGCACGTTGTATCTCCACTGCAGCAACTCATTCAACTGTGGAGCTCTCCATTACGGTAAGAAGCATCCCACACTGCGGTGTAAGTCATGGTGTGTAATGCACTGTAATGGCGTAATAACGCGTATAAATCTTAGAATGGGATGGTCAGTGGAGTGAGTTAACCGAGTTAGAATCGTACATCGCTGGACTCATTCATGATGATTCATAACCACCCTGTAACCCTTTTGTTTTAGCTGAACAGCTCATGTACTTCAGAGCGTTCATTATCATTGTTATACTGTATGCATGAGTAAACGCAACCAGTGTACAAGAATGTCTATTTTAATCAGTGTCACTGTTATCTCTGTACAAATAGGCCTACAGGTTAGAGTATACTTACTCACATGTTTTACTACAGTAAAAGTATCAATACTGCAACTGCAGGAATAGAAATATGCCAGTCCAGGATTAAACATTCATAATATACCGGTACGTGAGTAAAAGTACACACATATTGGTATCAAAATGCACTTAAAGTATGAAAGTATTCCTGATGCAGAAAGTTGCGTTTCATGTTCTCAAATGTAGCCTATGAAAACCTACAGTATTACCAGATCTGCAAGCTCATAATGTCCCATAATGTGTCGAAGGTGCTCTTGTGGATTGGCTATTTTCAAATGCCCAAAATGCGTGAAACGGTTTCATTTATATTTTTTGTAATGATTATCAAAATCTACAAAGCAACTAGCCTATATTGTTTTCAAATAAATGTCATTAAAATAAAAGTGCAATATTTGCCTCTGGTATAGTAGGAGTTTTAACAAGTAAAATACAGTACATAATACAGTACCGAAAGTGGGCACACATCATTCGTTCAAATGAAGTAGCAATGAATAGTAGTAGTAATGAAGCTATAGTTTCAATTTTTAGTAGTTTAAGTTTCAATTTAGATATTGAATTGAAACTTAAACTTAACTTGAAACTTCAAGTTTCAAAACTGCCTCTTCTTAATGTTCAAACATAAACCTATTTCAAGAAGTCTGATCTACAAGCTCGGGCAACGTGGTGTGGTATAAACCTGCTGATACAAATGAAAGCTAGGTAAATGATAGGCTTTATGCTGGAACGAAACGAGAGCCAGTTGGACCGCATTTATATTTCATTTGTCATTGTCTAATTATACTGTAATTATTGGAAGAACAGAGCCGTAATCTAGAACAGTAATTTGGAAGTGATCCCCATTCGTTCACTGCTGGATTGATAGCTGTAGCCGCGACGAAAAAAAACACACAAAACAAAACAAAACAATGCTCATTTATTTCGGGCTCCAGAAGCTGCTAGACAACAACGCAGTCCAAACGTGTGTGTGTGTGCATGTGCGTGTGCATGTGTGCATCCTTGTTTGTCTGGCGCGCATGCATGCATGTGCACGTGTGTGTGTTTGTGCAGTCGGCGGGCCGTAGCTTAACCCATTGTGTCTGATTGTGATCAGATTCTAGTTTCTGATGCTAGATTCTAGTCCCCACGATAGATTCTAGTTCCTCTCCGTAGAATTCTGAAGTTAGTCCCAGTTTCTGACACTAGATTCTAGTTCCCGACACTGATTCTAGTTTGTGACACTAAATTTAGTCCCTGGCGCGAGATTCTAGTTTTTCTGGAAAAATCCTTTTCTGTGTCAGTGATGCTTGACATATTTCATAGGAAGGACCCCCAGAAATATCTATTATTTAGCTGCAGAACCTCATCTAAAAACATGTTGTTCTAGGGGATCCCTCAGAAGCAAAGATTTGAGTTAAAAATGTTTGCTTCCGAAATAATATATTCAAAGATTTGCACCACATTTTCACAATGTTTCAAAAATAGCAGAACTACAAGCTCATGTCGCGCCACTCGGTGGCGCGATATGAGCTGTAGATCTGCTATTTTTCAACCGTTAAAACACCAAAACGCGTTCGGTGCACAAAGGGTTAATTACCATACCAATTTGCATTCGTAATTATTGCCGACAGACACACTGGCCCGTTCCTCAAGCAGCGCGGTGCAAACAGGAATGATGCTTGCAGAGCAACAAAACCCCCAAAGATTATCATTATTGTAACGACGACCACTTCCTCTCCCAGGAATCTTTTGTCTTTTTTTTTTATTTCTTTTTTTAAATTGCACACACGACACCAAACCGACACGACTGTCTGAATTCAAAGCAGCAGGAGGGGCTGCAATTACTTATTTGGCTCACCGCTTTGGTCCACAGAAGTAACACACGTACTGTGAATCAGGGTTGTTCAGGGGCGGATCTAGGCATGTACATGGGGGGGGGGGCAATGCCCCCTAAATGCCCGGACTGCCCCACCAAACACGATGGCATGCAAAACAACCCCAGATATTTCAAATTAAAGAGTATATTTAAAATGATTTGAAACACTACTACTGCTACTGACTAAATGACTCACCACTAAACCAACAGCATTTCATCATTGAAAACAGAAAACTCTCTGAGTCAGACCTTTAGCTTCATGCATGCTGCGTGTCTGTTGCAACTTCAACAACAACTGATGTTATTATTGATACTTTACTTGCCTGTAACTGAAAATAGTATGGGTATGCCCCCATACCATTTTCTCCTGCCCCCCACATTGAGAAATGTTACATCCGCCCCTGGGGATGTTTTTTTTTTTTCAACTTGTTCCATATCAAGCCCCCATAATTACTTCAGCATTTAATTGAAGCCACCACGGACCACCATTTTGATGAGATTTGGTCTCCCGTACCCAAAACGGAATGTCATTGGATGCATTCCATGCTGTATTGATGTGTCACCACATGAGATAACAGTCAAACAATTCATGTTCTTTCTCTGATTGTCTAGACTTCCTCTGGGCGCTTGTGATCTGTCCGACATACCAGTGGTCCGATGCACCTAAACCTAACCATCGGACCAATGCTTACCACTAGTGAAAAATAGATCAATGACCATCATGATATGGATAAAACAAAACAAAACAGCGTCCACAAAAAAATCTAAGGGCCCACTATTTAATCAGTATTTGAGCCACGGAATACCATCTGATGACATTTTCACCCCACAGACCCAAAGGAAAGATTTCTTTAGCTTTATATGTCCACATTAGGCTGGATTTGGGAAACAAAAGAGGCAAACATCGATCAGAAATGAGCATTCTTCTACATTCTAGTTGTGCTAATTCAGAGGATGGATATTTTAACGCTTGAGAGCGTAAAATGAAACCATTTGGTTTCATATTTATGCTCTCAACACATCTGGTTAACCCACTTTCCATCATTTAGCTGCATGGGGACCACCTGGAACTCTCTCTAGGACCACTGGTGGTCCCCGAACCACTGCTCCAAGGCTGATGTTTAACAATAATTTGAGAGTGCAAAATAAAACCAAATGGGCACGCTAAACATCTAATAAAGGGTTCATTTGGTTAGCTTTAACTCATTACATTTTCCCAGTGGTTGAGTTAGTACTCTCATTGCCAGTCTGAGTCATCATGACTCATGTAAACTGACATAGTGTGCATGCAGAGTGAAGTGGCTTCCACAGGACAAAATTTCAGCATAATGATGATGACTGGTCATATGGTAACATAGCATATAAATCCTTTATGTCTTTTTTTTTTTTAAATATTTTTTATCCCACGATTTTGTAACCCATTTTTTCACCCAGTGCCAATTCCTAATGTGATCCTGGGCTCTACACACCCTCCACCAACCTGGGGAGGCAGCGGGCTGGCCTCATGCTTCCTTCAATGCATGAGGAGTCCAAGCTGCCTTCTTTTCACCTGACAGGGGGGAGTTTCCCTGGTTGGACGTAGCGCGTGGAAGGAACACGTTATTCCAACCAGTTCCTGTCCCCTCCATCAGGCGCCCCGGCTGGCCAGGGGGAGGTAGTTTAGAGTCCAGGATTACAGCATGTTTTTGTGAGGGTATCTACCCTAGGGGACACGGGGAGAACATGCAAACTCCACACAGAAAGGCCCTTTCGCCAACCTCACCTCGGGTATGGGCACTGATGACGCGGAGGAGCAGACACGCCGCCAGCACCCACAGCAGCACCCCTAGCGGGAATCGAACCCCGGACCTTCTAGCTGTGAGGCGACAGCACTAACCACTGTGCCACCGTGCCCCCTAGTGCCCCCCCTAATCCTTTATGTCTGTCTATGCATGAGCAGGGCTTCAGTATTATATCCATATCATTAGACTGATTATTGTCTCTGATAATTCTATTCCTGTTATTTTTAGAAGTAGAGCTTAAACCAAACCACAATTAGACCCGTGATCCACTAGGGAATAGTATTGTTTTTGTCACAGAAGGTGCAGTGTCTGGGCCAGGCTAACACAACAGCAGAACAATACAGCACTAAACAGTCTGTCTTATCCAATAACACACCCTGGGAATCTGTCCTCAAATCCACTACTAAAAGGGTCACCGTTCTTAGAGAGTTTGTCGTTACACCTGTTATTCCGTGGCTTGAACCCAAATGAACAGAAAAACAATGCCGTGTGTGAGCTCACCACTCAGGGGCGGATCTAGGCATGGGCATGGGGGGGCAATGCCCCACTAAATGCCCTGACTGCCCCCCCACCAAACATGATGGCATGCAAAACAACCTAACATATTTCAAATTAAAGTGCTTAGATTTAAAATGTGAAACTACTACTACTGCTACTAACTAACTACAGCTGTGTCACCACTAAACCAAACCAACATCATTTCATCAATCATCATTGAAAACAGAAAACTCTCTGAGTCAGACCTTAAGCTTTATGCATGCTGCGTGTCTGTTGCAACTTAACAACTACTGATGTTATCATTGATATTTAGCCTACTTGGCTAATACTGTATAAGTCCTGTAACTGAAAATGCTATGGGGGCGGCTTGACACAATTGGGAATTGTTACATTATGATCCAGGCCTGCTTATAACCACCTTCAACCTAGCATCCCTGTTTTTGGACATGATGATGCTTAATTGCATAATAAAAGTCCTGTAACAGAAAATGGTATGGGTGCGACTTCATCGCCCGTGTCGCTTCGCGCCACGGCATCGCGATGAAGCCGCACACATACCATTTTCTCTTGCCCCTCCAACATGTTCTCTTGCCCCCCCAAATGGGACATGTTATATCCGCCCCTGCCGCCGCTGCCGCCACCACAGCAGCATGCAAAAGCAAGAATAAACTCATTTTGACAAAACGAAAAGCTATAATATTGGTACAACAATGCGGTCCAATGAGAGCAATGACTGGCTGTCACTCAGAGCTCTCCTTCCTTCATTGGACTCGGCGTCGTTTCTACAAATGGCCCCCGCAGTGGAACACGGGAATGGAAGCAGTCATTTGTCATGACTGGGTAAGTGCAGAACCCTTCTAACACCGTGTGTGTGTGTGCGTGTGTAGGTGTGTGCGTGTGCTTAGGTGTGTGCGTGCGCTTTGGCGTCGACATTACTCCTGGGGTATAAGAGAGACTTTGATCCGACAACGAACACACCACAATTAATTTGTGTATACAGTAGGTGTGGGCGGATGTAACATTTCCCAATTGTGGGCGCAGGAGAAAATGGTATGGGGGCGATTCATCGCCCGAAGCCGCCCCCATACCATTTTCGGTTACAGGACTTTTATTAGGTAAGTAAAGCATCAATAATAACATCAGTTGTTGTTGAAGTTGCGACAGACACGCAGCATGCATAAAGCTAAAGGTCTGACTCAGAGAGTTTTCTGTTTTCAATGATGAAATGCTGTTGGTCTAGTGGTGCCACAGCTGTAGTTAGTTAGTAGCAGTAGTAGTGTTTCAAATCATTTTAAATATAGGGGGGCATTGCCCCCCCCCATGCCCATGCCTAGATCCGCCCCTGGTATATAGTGAACAATGCTTGCAGAACCCTCGACTGTGTGTTCTCACAAAAACGGAAAAATAGCACCTAGGTGTGAATGCATGTACACACACACATACAACACACACAAGGCCCAGCCATGAGTGTGCGTTCGGCTTGCCTTGAAATAGCTAGGCGATGGTTATTGCAGCCATAAAGCACCTCACCGCCATTACTCTTGGCAGCAGTTATTGTGCCCGCCGATTATCTCCCATCAGCCCATCCTGGCCTGTCATACCCTATCCACCTCCCCCATCCCCTCCTGTGCGCTCACAATGCCCCGCGGATGCAGGCCCCTGCCCTGCCGCATGCCGCTTAATTTCATTTTAGATTATCTTCAGGAACGCCGGGGATATCTGGACAAGACAGCAGTCCTTGCTATATTAACTACATTGGACGAGATTGGACCTCCCAGGCCGCTGCTCTCCAATGTCACGTAATGTCGGCTGACACGTATCTATCCATCTAGTACCACAGCAACCTTTTACTGTGCTATACTGTTAAGCCCCTCACCCCCCACCCCGCTTTGGCCACGCAGGCTATTGGTCTCTCTTTGTTTCATTACTTTCTCTAGTAATAGCAACATGCTCCCTGCCACTGTAATCTTCACGGCTGGAAGCAGCTGTGCAGAGACGCTTAGAAAGTGCAAGGAAAGAAGTGCTTAACACATTTCCCGCCCGGGACGGGAGTAGACGAGTCTTTTAGCACCGAATGTATCGCCAAGGACGAGATTGGACGAGTTAAGCCCCGCCTACATTTTTTGTTTTTTAATCCAGAAATTAAAAAACAAACAAACTTGGTCTAAAACCTCCATGGCTTGTCCTAGAGCCAATTGAAAAACAACAACAACAACAACAAAAAATCTGAATTATTTTCGTGTCCCTGGAAGTGTGTCAATTTTGTCAATCTCGCCCTGAGTAGGATCTGGTTCGGATCAAATCTCTAGCAGGGAATGACATTTTGAGGCCGCAAGGACAGCAGGGAAGGATTAATTCACCGCCAGAGCTTTACAAAAGGCATAAAACAGGAGCTACGTACATGGCAGTATCTGCCTGAGTCTCATCTCCGACCAACTGAATAGGTCTGTTGTTGCTGCAGGAACCTTTTCAATACCCAGCTGAGGCAATTAGTACATCACTTGGTCTACTCTCTATTGCACTCATACATTGCAATCGCCCAGAACATTATGACTGCAGTTTCATTACTGCTGTGCAAATACCAAAGTGCTATGCTTAATTGCTATGCAATTAATCAATAAATAAACAGATATAAGGTTGCAATGTCTAGTAATACAGGACCTCTGTTACAGCCCAGGGGCGGATCTAGGCATGGGTATGAGGGGAGCATCTGCCCCACCAAACATGATGGCATGCAAAACAACCAAAGATATTTCAGTGCTTCTATTTATGGAAGTATTGGAAACACTACTACCGCTACTAACTAACTACAGCTGTGTCACCACTAAACCAACAGCATTTCATCATTGAAAACAGAAAACTCTCTGAGTCAGACCTTTAGCTTTATCCATGCTGTGTGTCTGTTGCAACTTCAACAACAACTGATGTTATTATTGATGCTTTACTGGCCTAATAAAAGTCCTGCAACTGAAAATGGCATTTTCTGCTGCCCCCCCCCCCCCCCCCCCATTGGGAAATGTTAGATCCGCCCCTGTTACAGCCCCTGATTATCCTGTCGGGCAGTGAGAGGCTACTCAACCCGCAATCCGGCTTATCTGCTGCCCATCACGGTCATCATATCAATAAAAATATAGTTAATTTGTTTTCTTTCCCCCCGACAGGGTATGTTGTGAATGAAGCCTCGACTCTTCATTATTTACTAATCACAATGTCTTTAATTAATTGACCCATGCGGCCCCATGCACTTTCACATAATTGCGGCTTGCGCAATTATGTGAAAATTTGTAAGTTTAATGAATAGTATTAACATGTTAATGTTTTTGTGTCCAATTTGTGTTTATGTTCTTCGAGTTAATATATCTTATAATTAAACACATTTCAAATTAAATAAAATGTTACTTTTAGTGGTCCTCTGGAGTGAATGTGGAAATATAGTGGTCCTCTGGAGTGAGTGTGGAACTATAGCGGTCCTCTGGAGTGAGTGTGGAACTATAGTGGTCCTCTGGAGTGAGTGTGGAACTATAATGGTCCTCTGGAGTGAGTGTGGAACTATAGCAGTCCTCTGGAGTGAGTGTGGAACTATAGCAGTCCTCTGGAGTGAGTGTGGAACTATAGCGGTCCTCTGGAGTGAGTGTGGAACTATAGTGGTCCTCTGGAGTGAGTGTGGAACTATAGTGGTCCTCTGGAGTGAGTGTGGAACTATAGTGGTCCTCTGGAGTGAGTGTGGAACTATAGTGTCCCTCTGGAGTGAGTGTGGAACTATAATGGTCCTCTGGAGTGAGTGTGGAACTATAATGGTCCTCTGGAGTGAGTGTGGAACTATAGTGGTCGTCTGGGGTGAGTATGTAAAATACAGTGGCCCTCTCTCTCCATTATTAAAGTCGCCCATAGTCCTGCTGTAGGCTATATCAATAGTAGTGCCAGGGATGACGGTAAATGTGTAATACACCCAACAGTCCAAAGCTCATATTACTGCTGCTTCATATTAAACCTCACACCACATTTTCACATCCCGTTATTACACATACAGTTGCTGCTAGGCGGGAACTGACACACACACGCACACGCACACGCACACACACACACACACACACACACACACACACACACACACACACACACACACACACACCAAGATCACCTTGAGTCAACTATGACTAATGATCCTTTAAAATCTCATGAGCAGTTTACGCTTGCGATTGAATTTAAAAAAAGCGCACACACGCTGGTCAGACTGTTTTGTTGTTGTTGTCGACCCCAGAGGGACACACCATAGATAGACAACACTGCGATAGAGAGAGAGAGAGAGAGAGAGAGAGAGAGAGAGAGAGAGAGAGAGAGAGAGAGATGTGTTACGTTTTTATTATTTGTTAATCATAAGGAAAAAAGGGATTACGCGCAACTGATCGGCTCAGAGATGCGTGTGTATGGGCACTGAAATGTTGCTCAAATAAAGTGTCCATATTGAGGGCGTGTGCGTGCATTGTTCGTGCATTGTTCTTTTATGTGTACTTTTTGCACATCACACGCACGTGTGGATGCTGCCTTTCTGTATATAGTCTGACTTTTTGGTTTGAACTAAACCCTGAAGTGTAGTTTTAATTTGGGGTTTACACTGGTGCTTTTCTATGGTTATTATAAAAACCTGGAGTAGATTTTCTGGTATTATAGGCTTACATTTTTGCGGGCTCCAGGAAGATTTTGAATATATTTTTTGGTCGAAGACTTGTCACAGACTTGCATCTATGGGTTTGGACCAAGCTAAGGCTTTGGTTTCTGGTAGGACTTGTTTATGTGTCGGGACTCGTGGCAGTCGACAAATCGTTTCTTGGTGGCTTTTCAAGGCCACATTTTACAATTGTTGCGTGAGCTGACAAAGCCTGTCTCTCTCTCTCTCTGTCTCTCTGGAGACACAGAGCAGAGCCGGGTCTGAGCACATAAAGGCGATCCAAACAAAGGAACGACTGAGACATTCCATTTCCAGCAGCGAGTCAATCAACGCGACATAGAAAAGAAAAGCAAAAGAAACCTCAACACACAAAAACAAATCGATCCTTCCTTTTGTCGGTGACGTCACGCGGAGAGACCATCGCTCCGCCGATTGAATCAATCTCACGTTGTCAGTGTGTCGCTCGGCAAGCCACCGGGGACAACAAATGAATTTGTCTCAGAGGGCGAAAAAGCCTGTAATCCAATTGGAATTGATGGCAGCCCATTCCGGCTGATTGAATTACCTTACTGGGATTTGCGTTATCTCCTCAGAGCCCCGCGCATTATTTCAGGAAAGTGCAATATTAAGCAGATATTAATTAGATCGGCGAATTCGTTCATTTTACCATTTGCATAATGGCCCACAGTGCAAACGGGGCATGACTTGAATTCACACCTGCCGATTCTGTTCGCTGCCAAATGGAACAAAAGTGCCGTCGGAGGGGATTAAAAGTCATTAACCACAGTCTTTCACAGATAGCGGAATTGGCAGCGAGCGCAGCAGATCTACAGGCGAGAATAACAGCGAACAGCAACGCAGCACAGCCTTAGAGATCTGCTTTCTTCTCTTGCCGTTCATGAAAATGGTTCAGTGTATTTATTCTTAAAGGTAACTCCACCTCACTTCCACTCTATTGGCTCATTATGAAACTGCTGTGCTGTGATTGGCTAAAACGCTGCCTCGCCCCACACAACCCCCCTCTCCCACTCACAAAGTAGCACCGCCTTTCCATCCTGAGCCTGACGAATGTCTTGTTTTCGTGATTTGTTGACAACAACAACAAAGTTCTGGACCGTCTGCAGGACGAAGCTAGTGTGTGTCTGCAGGGAAACAGCAGCAGCATCAAAGCAGAAGCAACGTAGAGGAGGGAAAAAGGCAAAAAATATTTAGGCTAAAAAGTTTCCTGTATCACCTTTAAATGTACTGTACCTACGGGGTGACATGCCACCGTAATATGATTAGCAGGTAGAGATGTCTGAGACAGGAGTTAGTTGGAGATGGAAAAAGGAGAAGGGATCGGGACATGCACAGCATCTTCTGACACTATTGTGGCACCCCCCCCCCCACCCAATCCATCTGGCATTTTGTGTTGACAAGTTCAGAGAAAAATGTCACCCGGGCCCTTAAGAAATGTGTCAGCTGTGAGCTCACACGTCAGCGGCGCTCAAGTGCTCCGTCTTCGCAATTGAGAGCTCCCTCTCCCTCCCTCCCTCCGAAAGAAATGCATACTTGTGTTGTTTTGGCTCTGCAAAACTGTGCTGTCTATCAACGGAGTGGAGTGAGACAAATATAGTAAATATATGTCTGCCAGGGATGTGTCTCCACACTGAGGGAAAGTGACAGAGAGATGAGGGATTGAGAGAGAGAGAGAGAGAGAGAGAGAGAGAGAGAGAGAGAGAGAGAGAGAGAGCAGACAGGCTATAGGCTGATAAGCACTGACAAGACAGAAGTTTTTGAGGGTAGAAAACAGAGGCTGCCGCAGCTATTCTCGTCCAACTCATTTTTTACATGTCCACAGTGATTAGAAACGGGTCTTTCTGGGCCATCTGTCTGCACTGTCTGTCTGGATCAGAACTCGGTTTTCACACACACAAAAAAAAAACACACACACACACACCGCATTCATTCAAGTCTCGTAATGAATCTGGCAAGCGATTCTGCAATGAATGTGGCAGCGCCACGGCACAGAAGTGTGATTTGTTTTATTTTACTTTGGGGAGGTCCCAATCTACACTGCAAATCCCCGGTATTCTCAGTATTCATTTAAAGGGGATCCACCATTTTTTTGCCACCTCCTCAAGTGTATATACGTCTGACTGATTTTTAAACAGTCAGACCTATATTGAGATACAGTATCTGGTTTTCTGTGTGCCTGAATGGGAGCGCATAAATGGGCTCTCTCTCAGATTCTCCTGTTTAGCTAACAGCGATGTCACTGAAAATACCAATTTCAATAGTCCTCAACCCTTTATTATGGATTGCATTTTTATGGCACTTTTCTATGCACTACGTGTATACTCAAAGCGCTTACAATGGTCCATTCATTCATGAATACACTGGGAAGTAGAGCGGCGAACAGTCAACGTCAGCGTCCTCACTTCCCACATTCACAAGGTGGGATTCAGTGGCTTGCCCAAGGACACTCCGACATGTAGACAGGAGGAGCCAGGGTTCGAACCGCCGACCACTGGATCATTGGCCGACCTGCTCTACCTCCTGAGCCACAGTCGTCCTCTTTAACTTTGCCTTTACCCTTTAAGTCATTGGTGCATGGAATCCATGCATGGAATACACACGCCGTCAAAGAAGTCCAATGAAACCGACTGAAACCAGGCAGAAGCACATTCCTCTAATGAGACAGGGAATAACAGTGAGGAGGGAAGGGACATTTTTGGTACTGCAGCCAAATAGCACACTGAGGAAAATATGACAAAATAATTATGTGGGTGACTGTTTAAGCTACAGAGTCAAAATTGTATTATGATACATTTGATTTTGAATTCATGGTGGAGTCCCCTTTAACTCTGGGAGAGTACGCTCTCTTAGCCAAGGACCCCTAGGGGTCCTCTCGATCACACCTGGTTGCGTTCTGAAGAGCTAACCGCCTGCAGTGAGATGTAGTTCAAGGTCGCGGCGGCGACAGCGCGGAACGCGGCGCTACGCTAATGGAGATTAATTAATGGCATACCAAATGAGCCGCCTAATATCTTAGTGCTAGGTCTCCGTGGTCGCTAACCTAATATCTGCGTGCTACGTCCCTGTGGCCGCTACGCTAACGAGTGACTGAGGAACTCAATTCTGTTTCGCTAGGGCATGATCCACCATAGGTGCAGATCTAGGCATGGGCATGGGGAGGGGGGCAATGCCCCCCTAAATGCCCGGACTGCCCCACTAAACACGATGGCGTGCAAAACCACCCAAGTTCACCCAAATAAAGTGCTTATATTTAAAATTATTTGAAACACTACTACTACTACAACTAACTGCAATTGTACAGTAGCACCACTAAACCAAAAGCATTTCATCATTGAAAACAGAAAACTCTCTGAGTAAGACCTTTAGCTTCATGCATGCTGTGTGTCTGTTGCAACTTCAACAACAGCTGATGATATTACTGATGCTTTACTTGACTAATAAAAGTCCTGTAACCGGAAATGGTATGGGTGCGACTTCATCGCGATGAAGCCGTCCCCCATACCATTTTTTTCCTGCCCCCCAATTGTGAAATGTTACGTCCGCCCCTGATCCACCACCATCACCACCACTACGGCTTTGCCTGCGGGAAACGGGAAACTTTTGGCCGATCAAAGCAATCCGGATCACAGTCGGAGGTGATGCTGTCTGATGTTGACATGCACCCCGGCGAAAGAAGACAGTGTGTCGGAGCGGCAAAACGGATGCTAATTGTAGCGTACAGCCGGCGCCCCGAGGCTCTGCACTGGCCCCGGCTAGTCTTTCAGTGTAGTTTAACCCAGTGTATACAAAGCACTTCATTGGGGGCGGCAGTGGCTCAGGAGGCAGGGCGAAAATAATAAAGGGGTACTCTGCACAGCAGCCATCGTCCACAGTGTTACGCCGACATAGTAGTCCATGCGATGTTTTCGGCTACGGCTGGCCTTCATCGGGTGATAATGATGACAAAAACAATCTATGACCACATAGGTAAGACAATAGCAAAGTAGGTGATCGCAACACCATGATATCACTGATATTTGGCAATTAAGTGACAGCCATCCTTACAATGGGTGCTCTAACTGTCTCGACTTTGTCTTATTGCACTGTGGAAAATGGAAACGCTATTTCATCCCTGTATATGTCCTGACATACACTGGAGTGACAAATAAAGAACCTTGAACCTAACACGACTGCACAGATCTTAAGCATACCAAGAGAAGTGGAGATATAAAATAATAAATGCACGAATTGTAATAATTCACAGAGGCAGATATATCATAATTCACAAGGGAGATAGATCAAAGTCCTCATTTAGTCCATTAAAGATGGAATGCCATGATTTTTTCTACACTAAAACATGATCATCAGGTATGAATATTATATGAAAAGTAAGATTTTTTCTTTCCAAAAAGTGTTCAGTGTTTGTTAAACTGTTATTTTTATGATTCCACCCTACCAGTTCATTAAGTATGTCTGGTTTGCCTGGTGGCTGGTGATGGCTGGAGATCCACCTGATCTGAAGCCATGCCCACAGCTTTAGTTGCATGATAAAGGGGGACGAGTTAGGGGAGGAGCTGAGCACGTGATGTCACTATATTGTTTTTTTCATTGGCATGTTTAACTGGAAAAGTTCAGCCCCCAGGAAGAAACCCTAAATACAAAGGCAAGACATCATTGCACATAAAAAAACACACCAAGGGGTCTATTTACATACTGTCACCTCTTAAACAAATTGGAAAAAAATACCACCCCCTCTTTAAGAGGTAAAGGGAGGTAGGGAGGCAAATAACAAAAGGTTCCTGGTTATGGCTCCGATACCTTCATCTCCATCCTTCCTTCTCTGTGTAAGAACCTCCAGATTGTCCAGATTATGCAGAGGCTCTTAATCCAAAGTGATTTACAGTATTAAAGAACAACACATGCCTCATAGACAAGACAACGCCTCATAGAATGTATTTCAGATCATAATGTCAAAGACAAATAAGAACAGACACACAGATATATCAATTTGGCGACCACAATTAATTACTGTATCACTTTGAGAATAAAGCAATCTATCACGATCTAAACCTCAATAACAAAACTAAATTGAAAGAAGCGATTCAAATTGCATACTATACGCCCGTCTTAATGGCAATCAATTGCCAAATTCAAATGGCAGCCGCGGGGCTTTATTGGATTTATTATTAGAATTATTGTTACAAATGACTTGAACACAGGCTATCAAGCAAAGTGCTTGAGAATGTCAATGTTAAAGAGGTTCAGCAAGTGGACAGCTGTCCTCCCCACAAGCTATTTCAATCTCAGAGTGAACAATTCAGCAACTTGCTATTTAACCCTTTGGTGTTCAAAGCATTATGTTACACTCAAGCTATTGAAAAATATCAGACCTACAAGCTCACAGCGCGCCACCGAGTGGCGCGCTGTGAGCTTGTAGCTCTGATATTTTTGAAAAATAGTAAAAATATGATGCAAGTCTTTGAATATAATTCTTTCGGAAGCAAATATTTTGAACTATAATTGTTGCTCCTGGGCGATCCCTGTTTTCAGATGAGGGTCCGCAGCCAAATATAGATAATTCTGGTGGTCCTTGGCATGAAATATGTTAAGCATCACTGACACAGGAACATAGATTTTTCAGAGAAACTAGAATCTAGAAACTAGAATCTGGTGTCAAATAGAATATATTCTTAGATTTGTGCATCATTTTCACATTTTTTTTTAAATATCAGATCTACAAGCTCAAAATGTGTTCAGTGCACAAAAGGCTATTTAAACTCCTTGACTGGCTCTTTTACTTCATATCAATATGAATCGTCTGCCTGCCCGTTGGTTGCTAGGCAACACCTCTGTAACCTCCAGCATCAGGAAACTTGGACAGGGCTCCATAGAGCACCAGTCAATGTGGGATCTAAAATGCCTCGGAACTCTGATATACCAATGTTCAGATGTGATTTGAGATTTTAACCCGCTGTATCTCTTACACTAGTTGTTTCTTCCTATTTCACTTTGTGAGGCCAGTAGACCAAGTGACTAGAAATGTCATATCCGTCGGCAGGGTTTAACTGCCTACCGCAGGGGTTTTCAACCTTTTTGACTCCAGGGACCACCATTTATTCAGCATTTGAGCCACGGACCACCAGTCGAGGACATTTTAGCCCCACAGACCTCACCAAAACTAAAGATTTCTCCAACCAACTGTCCATCATTTAGCCTGGGGACCACCTGGAACCCTCTCAGGTACCACTGGTGGTCCCTGGACCACCTGTTGAAAATAGATTCTATAGGTCCAGCCTGTGTAAGGTATGGAACTAGCCTGAGCGGGGACAGACAGCTCTTTACCATGATTGGATTTCACGATCTGTCAGTCAAACTCGGCCGCTCTTCTTCTGTAGGCCACCGTGGCCAATCATTTAGTCCGGGCTTTCTTGTTTTTGCGCAGCACGGATGAAAGTGAAAGCCTGGGTATCGAGGCTACTATGGAACAGATGGCTAACTAACTGTGTCTTTGAGATCCTTTCCATTTAGAGGCTCATTAAAAACACACAAGCATACAGAGAAACAGATCTCTTTTTTTTAGTTTGGCAGTAAATTAAGCCACCTGTAACATATGGAATAAACCTTCTAGTCCCACACCAAATAACAGACGTTAATTTGAGAGAGTAAACACAATTTAAAGTATCTTTCAGGTGGAATTTGATGGCAAATAAAGAGTTCTGTTAAAACAAGTCATTAAGAACTGTGTACACACACACACACACACACACACACACACACACACACACACACACACACACACACACACACACACACACACACACACACACACACACACACACACACACACACACAGTAGCCTGAGCCTACAGTATAATTCTCTCTCTCTCTCTCTCTCTCTCTCTCTCTCTCTCTCTCTCTCTCTCTCTCTCCATGTCCAGGTGCGTGTGGAAATAACAGTGTTTTAATTAAGTGTAAATGAGCCCAAGCTGGAGGCAAATATTTATATATATCCTTTGGTCGTATAATAAAGAAAATAAATGGCGTACAGATAACAGGTGCTGTTTGGAAAGGGTTTTGGTTTCAGGAAGAGTTCTTGTCAGGTGATTCCCTCTGCAGTGCAGGGGCGGATGTAACATTTCCCAATTGGTGGGGGGGATGGTATGGGGGTGTTGCTTCGTGCCACGGGCGATGAAGCCCCACCCACACCATTTTCAGTTACAGGACATATATTAGGCAAGTATAAGCATCAATCAGTTGTTGTTGAAGTTGCAACAGACACACAGCATGCATAAAGCTAAAGGTCTGACTCAGAGAGTTTTCTGTTTTCAATGATGAAACTGTAGTTAGTTAGTAGCAGTAGTAGTGTTCCAAATCATTTTCAATATAAGCACTTTAATTTGAAATATCGTGGGTTGTTCTGTGCCGTCGTGTTTGGTGGGGCAGACTGAGCATTTAGGGGGGCATTGCCCCTCCCATGCCCATGCCTAGATCCGCCCCTGTCCCTCTGCAGTGCAGGGCAAAGAGGTGACGGTCGCCATCATGATACAAGTGGAGAAAAGCTATTGATTGGTGTGGAAGGTGGAGCAGAACGACCCTGATTGGAAAATATACACACGGATTGTGTCTGAGGGCATTTTAACCTCACTAAGACCTGAGGCTGGTTCTACAAAATGTCTTCTTAGTCCCAGAGGCGTTTTTGCCACTAGGCAGACTAGGCAGTTGCCTAGGGCGCCATGAGGGGAGGGGGGCGACCATGAGGAGATTTTCCCTGGAGCCTCCATTTGGTAAGGGGGGCTCCAGGGAAAATCTTGCCTATAGGGCTCTGAAGAAATGCCACTGCTTAGTCCTAATGGTGTTATTGAAAACGACTATAATTCAGTAATGGTGCTCAAACATTTTCAAGTCAAGGACTCCCAAAATGACATATGACGTATTAAAGGACAAGTTTTTTTTCCAACCCCCAACCAAGGTTCATGTTTTAGGTTGCTATTAGAGAAAGTAAAAGATGGGTGTTAATTTTTTTTTACATTCATTGCTTTCTTTAGTTTTAGAGACTTTAGCATTTGAACATGGTCCTAAGTGCGTACTTGTTTACACAATTTTAAAGTGATTTACTTTTTATATTCTGCTCCAGTCCTAATAAACCCCAGGAAATTACATCTGGCTACAAATGATCTACTGAATGTGACAAACTGTGTGTGTTAATTGTGCTGCCTCCTTCACATTAAGTATAGATCCTGGTCTCTAGTAAGATTTTGTAAACAAATATTCAGTATATTTAGGAGCATGTTTGAATGCCCCCTCCGATAGCTAAAATCCCTAAAACTAAAGAAAGCAGGGAATGTAAAACGATTAACACGCATCTTTTACTTTCTCTAATAACAACCTGAACACATAACTCTTGATCCTCCAGATAAGCAAAAACTTCAGTTAAAAAAAGAGGCTTGCGTCAAAATAATATTCAAATATTTTCTCTGTAAAAACACTGCAGATCTACAAGCTTACAGTGCAGATCTACAAGCTTGCAGTGCAGCACAAAGTGGACACTTTATGAGCTTGCAGATATGCCATTTTGGAATAGCCGTAGTAAGTATAATAATGATGTTTTTCTTTTAAATCTCAAATCTAAAAGGAGAGCTGATGCTTTACGGTCGAACTGCAACCTACAGCGGTTCGCTGAGGAATGAAGATTACAGCGGGATTACAAAAAAGGAAGGGAAAAGAAGATGAAGAAGAAAGGTTCTAAATGTTTTCGGGGGTTTTCTCTTGGTGTTTGCGAGATGAAAGCACCAAACCGGAGCGTATATACTCAAACCAGAGGCGATGTCATGCTGCGAGAGAAATGCGCGCTCCGCTCCGTTCCGTTCCGACCGCACACTGTTTTTTTGAAGAAGCGCTTTAAAACTTTAAAGCACATGATCCGAGTGTCCCCGACGGGGGTTTTGGAAAACGTCCGGTCTGGAACTGCAACAAAAACGGAGCTTTCGATCGCTTCTTCTTCATGCACCACGAAGGCATGCTTGATGAAGTTGTTGAGTCATTTTGTTTTGAGGTCATTTTGGCGGAGAGAAAGGTGGCAGCATGGCGCTCTGGTGGGTATATACCTGTATATATTATTAGTGATGCACTGTCCGACCTTTAACCCCGCGAGTACCGCGGACTACCCGCGGGGCGGAGCTGAGCTGAGTCATAGCTCTATTGGTGAGGCCGGTTGGGGCGTGTTAAGCCATAATTGGACGGGAACGCCTTTCGGTGTTATAAGCGTAGCTAGCGTATCATTATAGCTTGCTTATTAGCATTATTAACAATACTTAGTGTTGGCATTACTTAGCACTGTTAGCCTTACTTACTTAGCATTAGCAATACTTATCATTACCAGCATTACTTACTTAGCGTTATTAGAATCAATTGGCATTATTCGCATTACCTAGCATTATTAGCATCATTAACAATACTTAGCATTAGCATTACTTAGCATTATTAGAATTTTAATGGTACTTAGCATTAGCATTACTTAGCATTATTAGCATTACTTTGTGTTACTTAATACCATTGGCATTACTTTAGTTATTGAAAAATGTATGAGCTTGTAGTTGTGATATTTTTGGAAATGGTGAAAATGTGGATCAAATCTTTGAATTATTTTTCAGTACAGAACGGGTTAAATAATGTCTAATGTGATTTAATGCCCACCGAATGCGGTAGAATTATTACGCAACTATGCACAGACTGCAAGGCGTCGCTGATAGGTCACCGTTTTCTGGACCTTGTGTGCTCGCCAGTGACATTATTAACTTATTGAGGCTGTTTACAAGCACGTTGCTGCAGCTTTTCTGTCTGGGGTGAGACAGATTATTTATTATTAATAAATGCGGGACCCATGGGCACCAGGGTCATAAAAAAACCCTGACCTATGCAACACATAGCATATAAATTATATATCTCTGCTGTTGGGAATAAACAACAAAATTACTTTTTTCCCCAGGAAATGAAAAGTAAACATATTTCAGGAAATGAAGAAAACCTTATTTTAACTAGAAAAAGTGCCCTTCTGGGCACTCCTGGTGGCACTATAATAGGTCAATGTTAAAAGGGTGCCATTTCTTCTTATGGCTCTGGCATTTGGATGATTTGAGGCATTTTGTCCATAATGTGTTTTGCAAATATCCACCTGTTGGTGGTGGCCTTTGTGGATAATGGAAAGTTTGGGGCAGAGGTTCATCGTTGGCATCCAGGCAGTGTGTGTGCAAATTTTGGCATTGATCGGGTTAAAACAAAGCAACATGGCCTCATCAAAGTTGGTGTCGGAATTTTATATATTGCCAGTTGGAGGGAGGGCAGAGGGTCTTTTGTCCTCTTTTTTACCTCAAAAACCTCAAAAGTGGAATTAGGTGATGTCCTCCCTACATCAACAAAAACATGCACCCATGATGATACCAATCAATATTCTAGCACAGGGGTTTTCAACAGGTGGTCCGGGAACCACCAGTGGCCCTTGAGAGGGTTCCAGGTGGTCCCCAGCTAAATTGTTTAACCAGATGTAACTCTTGAGAGTGTAAAAATGAAACCAAATGGACCCGCCAGCTAGGGACCAAAATATTCATCATGTAATTAGTCCTTGTCTACACAACGAGAAGATTAATGGTCATGGACAGAAGCAAAGTAAATCTTTAGTTTGGAGGTTCTGTGGGGCTAAAATGTCCTCAAATGGTGGTCCGTGGCTCAAATGCTGAATAAATGGTGGTCCCTGGGATCAAAAAGGTTGAAAACCTCTGTTCTAGCAGGTACACAGGCCCACAACAGAGCTACAGCAGCTGCCATCGCTGCTGGCAGGTACGTGGTGGACCCACGGCAGTAAATCTCATGTTTCGAAGACAGGCGGTTCCCCCGCAGTTCTCCCAACAACCCCTTTGTGAAGAAGAAGAAGAAGTCGCAAAACTGGCGCATACAAAACGTGTCCTTCTCGGTGAAACACGGTCCATAACTCCTCCTTATCTACAGTGCACAAGTCTCCACCGGCGGCCAAGCGAACCGAGTGCCGCTGGAAGGCTTAAAACACAACGCACCGGGGAGAACGAACACAATGGGGGAGGGGCCGGGGCGGATCTAGACATGGGCCTGGGGGGGCAATGCCCCCCTAAATGCCCTGACTGCCCCACCACACATGCTGGCATGCAAAACAACCCAAATGCCAAAGATATTTCGAATTATAGTGCTTATAATTAAAACGATTCTAAACACTATGCTACTAACTACCAAGACCATTTCATAATTCAAAAGAACAGAAAACTTCAACAACAACTGATGTTATTATTGATGCTTTACTTGACTAATAAAAGTCCTGTAACCAAAAAATGGTATGGATGCGAAGCGCCACGGGCGATGAAGTCGCCCCCATACCATTTTCACCTGCCCCCCAATTGGGAAATGTTACATCCACCCCTGGGGAGGGGGGAGGAGGAACGTCTTGACAGAGCATTGTTCGTGCCAGTGTTTTTCAAAAGGCAGCAGCTGGGTGGATGCCCAGGCTTGGCTTTCGAGGGTTTGCAGGCATCGAGCCACTTCACGCAACCAAGCCCCAAGAAGATCAATGGGAATGTTTTCACGGCATCTCAAACAGGTCAGAGATCCTTTCAACAGTCTCCACTGGACCCCCCCAAACTTCAACTTCTTCTTTCACTGAAGGCACCAGCATGGTTCTGAATCTGCACTCCAAACATGGAGCCTGCAGGAGCTCCATGAGAAATAGGGTGACCGGATGATCCAAACGGTTCACTTGATGGTACAGAAGTGTTGCATGTGCGGAAGCGAACGGGACAAAATGGGGTTAGCAAGTTATTAACATCTTGATGTCAATGTTCTGAAAGTAATTCCGGATTTCAAATCTGATCTCCGATTTCAAAAGATTGTAGATCAGTTATTTTTTGATACATCTGGGACATCTTTTTTTTGGGACATCTGGTCACCCTGGTGAGAAAACGACTGTTCTCATGGTGCTTCTAAAGCCAGGGGCGGGTAGCTTTGAAGATGCAGAGAGTAGTCCACTGTAGTAGTTCACTCCAAAAGGCCACAGTGCCTATAGCAGTGGTAACCAATCTGTTCATGCCAAAAAGCACGTTATTCCCCAATTGTAAGCCACGATCCACAACTAAAAAAATATATATTTTCCCAATGCAGACAATTTTGCTTTCATTTTGTTAGTAAACTAAAACTAAGACTACAATTGAACATTTCAGATGTTTCATTCAAAAGACCATAACTAAACTAACTCCAAATGAACAGTGGTGTTGGGTGGACGCTATGCAGACTTCATGGCTGCTTGTAGAGTACATCCTTGTGCTGTGTGACAGTCTAAATATTTCACCTAAAAAGCAGGGAGGGGATTTTCCTGGAAGCAAAGACAACCACCGACTCCCTCCGTTTGGCCAATGAGACCATCAAGTAAAACAAAAAATAAATAAACAACAACCAAAAAACAACAAGTTTTCCACCACTGACCTTGATGCCTCCCAGGCTGCATGCTTGGCTTACCCTTCAATATGCTTTTTAGATGCCGGTTGTATTCTTGAAATCCCCCTGGACTCACTTTATCTCCGTTTGAACTTTTGACTCAGGAGTTTGTCCAGTGTTTGCACAAAACACTCTCTGGTTTACAGACAGACAGACAGACAGACAGACAGACAGACAGACAGACAGACAGACAGACAGACAGACAGACAGACAGACAGACAGACAGACAGACAGACAGACAGACAGACAGACAGACAGACAGGCTATTAGAGAAATTTAAAGATGAGTGTTAATTGGTTTTAATTTACTGCTTCTTTTAGTTTTAGGGATTTAAACTGTTTTTGACAGGTGGTGGATACAAATGTGGGGGTGGATACAAATACCAAATGGACCCTAGCGGGTCCATTTGGTTCAAATTTGTATCCATTTGTACCCTCTCAGGAAAAAGGTGTCTGAAAGAAAAATCATTAACATGGTGAAATACATCTTGATGATGTCATCAAATGTATTTCACCATGGTAATGTTTTTTTCAGACCTTTAGGAAATACAGAATTGGGGGAAGTTTTTTTTTATCATGTCCACATACACAACATCTCTAAGGTGCATTAACGACATATTAAAAATGTTGAAAATGGGTGGAAATCCCCTTTAAGTTCTATGGCAGCTTGCAAATATTGGCACACGCTATAATTCTTCAATTGAATGAATGGATGGATGGATGGATGGATGGATGGATGGATGGATGGATGGATGGATGGATGGATGGATGGATGGATGGATGGATGGATGGATGGATGGATGGATGGATGGATGGATGGATGGACATACGCAGCCCCATATTCTTTATGCCCTGCTATGCAGTTAGTCACAGTCGCATACAGACTCTGCATTTCCCCCTCCCTGAACATCCATCCAAAGTGTGCACAACCATCGATCCATGCCTGACAGCGCCAAGCACCCACAGGACACGCCACAGCTGCAGTTAAGTGCTCACATGCACGCACGCCAGGGGCGGATCTAAGCATGGGTAAGGGGGGGGCAATACCCCCCTAAATGTCATGACTGCCCCACCTAATGACGGCATGCAAACAACCCAAGTTTCAAATACATGCATATTTCAAATCAAAGTGTTTATAATTAAAATTATTCGAAACACTATGCTACTAACTAACTACAATTGTTGTAACCACTAATCCAACAGCATTTCATCATTGAAAACAGAAAACTCTCTGCGTCGGACCTTTAGCTTTATGCATGCTGCGTGTCTGTTGCAACTTCAACAACAACTGATGTTATTATAGATGCTTGACTTACCTAACATAAGTCCTGTAACTGAAAATGGTAGGGGTGCGACTTCATCGCCTGTGGCGCGAAGCGTCACGGGCGATGAAGTCGCCCCCATACCATCTCCGCCCGCCCCCCCAATTGGGAAATTTTACATCCGCCCCTGACGCACGCACATGCACACACACGCGCTCACAACACGGCAGCGGTGTAAGCACTGACACTAACCTGTAAGTGTGCACTGAAGTCATGTTAAAACAGATAACACTCTTCTTGCACCGATATAGCCACACTTAACGTAATTTACCGTAAGACTTAATTTTGGGGTTAAGTGAGGTGCTATTGTCTCTAGTTATTTAACGTCTGCTACTATATTTGGGTATTGATCTCGTCTGCTGATCGATAGAGGTGAAGAGTGTCACTGAACAGACGTAGACTTCACAGGGAGAGCAAAAGGCCAAGTTTTGTCGGTAAGTGTATAATTGCCTGAATAACTTCTATGACAGGCTTCAGAGGTGACTTGGTGGCAGGGGCGTTTTTTGCCATTAGGCAGACTAGGCAGTCTCTACTAAATTGAAAACCAAAGGGGACGGATCCTATCAGGCGGTTGCTGCTAAACTTTGGAATGCACTGAGACTGTCTTCATCAGTAGACATTTTTAAGAAAAGTCTTAAAACTTTTGTTTTGCTAATTGTTGCTGCTAATTGAAGGTTCATGATTTTTTTTTTTTCCTAATGCTTTGCATGTATTCTGGTTTTATATAGTGGAGTTGCACACCTTTTTCTATTTTTATTCTCCTGTTTTTATTCTTTTGTTTTTTCTGCTGTTGTACACAGTTTCCATGCTCTTGTTTTTTTCTCCTGTTTTCTTTTGTGTATGTATGTAAAGCACTTTGTGAGACCTCTCTGTGAAAGGTGCTATATAAAAAAAAAATACTTACTTACAGTTGCCTAGGGTGCCATGACGGTAGGGGGGCGACCATGACGGGCGGGGGCAACCACCAGACATGCTTTAAAAAGGATCCTAGGCCAATAAGCCTAATATGGATAAATACATTATACTTGTCCTCTATAACTAGAATTGAACATTTGAAAACACATAATATTGGGGGCGCCATTTTACAGGAGATTTTTTTTTAGGGAAAATGTTCCAAATTGCTAAGAAACGCCACTGCTTGGTGGTCATATTGGTATTGGCAAAAACGTATGCCAGTCTATGGTGGCACTATGGTGAATAAAATGTTGGGGCATGTTGAATTTACTTCACCCAAGTGCAAACCTTTAGCTTTATGCATGCTGCGTGTCTGTTGCAACTTCAACAACAACTGATGTTATTATTGATACTTATTTGCCTAATATAAGTCCTATAACTGCAAATGGTATGGGTGCAGCGATGAAGCCGCCCCCATACCATTTTCTCCTTCCCAAATGGAAAATGTTACATTCGCCCCTGACAACATCACTAAAAGTCGTACATGTGCAAGTAAAGTACGACAACATGCAAACACAGCAGCAAGGTTTGTGAGCTGCTGTGGCAGGAGTAGCATGTCAAATGGATCACAACCACCCTAAAGACCAGTCATTGTATCTATTTTATATCTGCATCAACTGAACTCTCATTTTGTTTTGGTTGTACTTTTCCACTTTTTTGCTTTGACAATATATAATGCAATGTTTCCTGCTAATAAAGCCCTTTTTCTTCTATAATTTTGATCGCCATGATTTTGCAACCCCCGTTTTTCCTCCCACTAAGTGTCAATTATCTAATGTAATCCTGGGCGCTACACTTGGTCTGGCAACCTTTCATGTCAAAAGAGCCAATTTGGACCAAAAAACACGTAAATACAAAATCTGTCTGAAGCCAAATATATTTGCTTCTTATAATTAAGTCAACACTGGCTATATTAGCCCATCAAAATGATTAAAGGGGAATTCCACCCACTTTCAAAATTTTCCTGAGAGGAAAATTTTGAAATTTCCTCTCAGGAAAAAAGGGGTCTGAAAGAAAAATCATTAACATGGTGAAATACATCTCGATGATGTCATCAGATGTATTTCACAATGTTAATGATTCTTTCAGACGTCCATTTTTTAGGAAAAACAGAATTGAGAGAACTTTTTTTTTATCATGACCACGTACACAACATCTCTATATTAATGACGTATTAAAATGTTGAAAATGGGTGGAGTTCCCCTTTAAATGCGATCTCAATATTCTGTAAAGCTATGGGGAGCCAAAGGGGCTAAAGAGCCACATGTGGCTCTAGAGCTGCCTGTTGCAGAGCCATGCCCTAACCTAAGCAAAAAAACGATATGCCAATATATCGCAATTGTTAATGCCATGATATCAATATAGAATCGCCAGGTTCAAAATCGATATTTTTTTTTTTTAATATTTATGTTTATGTCAGAAAGACTGACCTCATTAGGCTGCATGGAACCAAATGGACCCATTTGGTTCCATTTGCACGCTCTCAGAAAAACAATATTGAAAAAATGGTGGAATCCTCCTTGTTCTAGTATGTTGTATAATAAAAGCACAGTCATTTGTGGGGAAAAATGTGATGTATCAATATATCAAATCGAATCGCAGCATAACTAAGAATCGCAATATAAATCAATATTGTATCGTATCGTGAGGTAAGTGAATCGTCCCACCCCTACTAAGCAACCCGCACAGACTGCTTACTGCAGGTTTTCAATTTACTACTAAATTGATCTTATCAGACGGTTGCTGCTAAACTCTGGAATGCACTGCCACTTTCACTGACATTCTCTTCATCAGTAGACATTTTTAAGAAAAGTCTTAAAACATTCCTATTTGCACAAGCTTTTGGTTGCTGCTAATTGATGGTTTGTGTTTTTATTTTTCTTTGCTGCCATGTCTTGTTTTTTTCTCCTGTTGTACACCTTTTCCATTTTATTCTCCTGTTTTCTTTTCTGTATGTATGTAAAGCACTTTGTGAGACCTCTCTGTGAAATATGTATATAAATAAAATGAGCGTACTTACTTACTGCAGCGGCCAGACATGGGTTCGAGGAGAAGTTCTACCTGAATCATGGCAGCATTGCAGGTCATACGGGGACACAGGACGCGTCTCTCTCACACACACGCACACACACACACACACACACGCACACACGTGCGTACACACGCCTCAGTTGGCATCAGCTGTCAAGTCTGCTGATTGTTCCAATCCCTAATCAGCGGTGACACCCTTCACCACTCCACAGACACCAGGCTGCTGATCGTTACCAATTAAATGAGTCACACTTCTCTGCACTACCAATCACAACTCAATTCCCACCACATTTCCTACAACACCCGGGGTTTTCAACAGGCGGTCCGGGGACCACCAGTGGTCCCTGAGAGGGTCCACTCCAGGTGGTCCCCAGCTAAGTTGGTTAACCAGATGTAACTCTTGAGAACGTAAAAATGAAACCAAATGGACCTTGTCGGGTCCATTTGGTTTCATTTTTACACTCTCAAGAGTTAAAATCTGAACTAGCCCAAATCTACACAACTACTAGAGATCTATGTTTGCCTGTTATGTTTCCAAAATACAGCTTGGAAGATGAAAAAAGTAGAAATCTTAGGGTTTTGGGTCTGTGGGGCTAAAATGTCAAATGGTGCTTCGTGGCTCAAATCCTGAATAAATGGTGATCCCTGAGATGAAAAAGCCTTAAAAGCCTTTAAAAGCCTTTAAAGTGAACCCTGTATGATACGACTAGTATGCCTTAAACAGTATACTTACCCTCTACAACTAAAACGGAACATTTAAGGGACATATGATGTACTACTTTGTCTAAAAATCGTTATTTATCTAATCCCATGGGGGGCGCCATTGGGTTAAACTGCGCGGAGCGGCGCACTCTTATGACGTTGTCAAGCACCACTCCGTTCCAGAGCCTTCTAGTCCCAAAGCGGAATTACTCCTCATTTGTTGTTGTTGACAAAATGCCGCGAATGTCAGGAGGCAGAAACTGTTGAACATGTAATAATGAAGTGTAGGGCATATAGTATAGAGAGGGAGAGGAGGAGATTAGGAGCATAGGTGTCCAGGAGATGTCGTTTGAGATTTTATTATCAATGGTAGATAGGAGATTAGTTAAGATTCTACTGGTATTTTTTAAAGGAAACAGGTCTGTTTAGTAGGATATAGGTTAAGTAGGAGGGTGTGTGTGTGAGAGAGAGAGTGTGTGTGTGTGAGTGGGGAAAAGGATTAATGGAAGTGATCCTGGAATGGATCACTAGGTGGCGGTAATGCACCATAAATTGGTTGCCAACTGCCGTAAAACAAAAAGAAGAAGAAGAAGAAGACAAAATGCCGCCAGGCTGTGCTGCTCTTGGTTGCAAATACAAATCATCAGACTTCAAAGAGAATTGCGTGAGTCTTCATGGCCTTCCCAAAGACGATAAGAAGAGAAAGAAATGGGAAAATGCGTGTGGCAGAAAACTTCCCAAATATGCTCGTATTTGTTCGAGACATTTTGCTCCAGACGCGTTTGAGACGTCGGTTGGTCGACTACAGCTGGTTAAAGACCTCACTGGTACTACTGGTGGTTATAGGACAATACTAAAAGCAGATGCCGTGCCTACTATTTTTCCTCACAAGGAGTTAAAACGTCCTCGACCCCGGACAGCGAGCGAGAACCGCGCTAAACAGCGTCAAAGGCGAGAGACACTTGATTTGCTACTTGGAGATATGACTAATACTTTTCAACCAGCGGCCGCTACTGCATCTGCAGCCTCGGTAAGCAAACAATTGGATGAAATTGACAGCCCCCCCGATCAGTCATTTAAAGATTGTGTGAGCGTTCAATGTTGCCCCGTCATGGCCAATGCAGAAACTCAGACGGACAGTGTTTACATGTCGAATGCTGCATTGCAGTTTCCATCAGATGTTCAATATCCGGTGTCTAAGGACCATGCTTACGCAAGTAAACGTACAACTGTGTTAAAAAACAACAGAAGGACAGTCAGTCTCAGGATCTCTTCCTCTCAGATGATGAAATCAGCGACGAGAGTCAGCCACAATCTGGTTCAGATTCAGACTATATTATAAATTCATCTGAGTACTCTCAAAGCACACAGGAGGGATCACAAGCTTCATCTGCCTCCCACAACGAGGATAGGATTTTTCTGGTTTTTGAGAATCAGTTAAAACTATTGCTTCAGCGTTGTCCAAAATGTGGCTCTTTGATTGACATCAACCATGACATGAAAGAGATACAAAATGAAGGCTCACAGCTGACATTGGAGCTCACTTGTGCCAACAGCTGTACTTACATTTGGCGTTCTCAGCCTTCCCTGAGTGTGAGTAAAGGGGCAGGGAACCTGCTTTTGGCTTCATCGTTTTTTTTCAGTGGCATCCACTTTTCAAAGTTTGAACGCTTCTGTAGTAACATGAACCTCAAAACTATAAGTGAAGACACTTACACAAGACTGAGGAAGAAGTATGTGTTTCCTGTCATTGAAAAAACATGGCTGAAAGAGCAGAGTGCAGTAATGACTACATTGAAGTCAGAACAAGCAGAAGTTGAGCTCTGTGGTGATGGCCGGTGTGACTCTCCAGGCCACTCGGCCAAATATTGCACCTACACATTTTTAGATGTGTCAAAAAGTGGTAGCGTTCAACGTCATAAGCCGCACAGAAGTGTCCAGCTCGAACACAATGGAGATAGAAGGCTTTAGGGATGCTCTCAAAACCATTGAAGACCATGGAGTGGCTGTCTCTACCATCTCCACTGACAGACATCCGCAAATTGTGAAGGAAATGAGGGTGTTCAATCCATGGAAACACCACGAGTTTGATCCCTGGCATGTGATAAAGGGCGTGTCAAAGAAACTGTCTGCTGCAGCTAAACGCAAGGAATGTGAAGGCCTAACAGAGTGGATTTCATCCATTGTCAATCATTTTTGGTGGAGTGCACAAACATGTGAGGGTGATGCTGTACTCTTGAAAGAGAAGTGGACATCAGTAATACACCATGTAACCAATCGTCATGACTGGCCAGGGAACAGGCACTACCACCAATGTGCTCATGATCCCCTCGACGAGATGACCCAGAGAAAAAAGCTATGGTTAAGCCCAGGATGTGAAGCCCACAAAGTTCTTGTGAAGATTGTGACAGACAAACGGCTTTTGAAAGACCTGGATCATGTGACACAGTGCATTCACACAACAGCACTGGAGGTATGTTTATATACCTCTATATACATCAAGTGTTACATCAAATAATGTCAGCAATTGTTAATGTCAGGTTACTACTCAAATGTTTAATATTGTTTTTTGTTTGTTTGTTTGTTTAAATATAATTCAGGTGTACCACTCCATGTATCTGAAATACCTTCCGAAGCGGACCCATTTTGGATATGACGCGATGGTCTACGCCTCCATGCTTGCTGCCCTGGACCATAACAACAATGTAAACAGGGAACAGGTGGGTGAAATATAATTTGATATCTTTTTGTGTGACCACTGCGCTCTGATGTACAGTGTTATCTGTTCATTGCAAATCATATAAATGCCATGAGTCACACTCTACTGCATTTTAAAAGTTGGAGACATAAGTTTCAGTGTCCTCCTGTTGCATGAATACAGGCAAATTAACTTTTAAAATGCAGTCTTAGTGTGTGCACGTGGAGACCCAATATGTTATTTATATGATTTGAAATATAATATGTACATTAAACATTATTATTGTAGAAAGCTGTTTTCCCATGCACCACCAGGGAGGTTTTTCTGGGCTTCTTCTGTAACTCAAGGGCAGATAAAAAAAACACATTGATTCTAGACTAGTCCATAGCTCCACGGCTATGATTCTGCCTTACAGTGGAGCTATGATTCTGCCTTACAGTGGAGCTCTGTGAAAGACAACATAATCTCTGGACTACAAGGGTTGGTTTGTAACTTGCAAGCATATTTTAGATATTCATATTTTAATACAGAAATAGCCTTCTCAGATATATTTTGTGCCGATCATCTTTGAGAGTTCAATGATTTTTCAATAGAGTAGTCTTCAATAGAAACAATAGCAAACATTTAAAAATAATCATGGATTATTTCAGGCCACAGTACTGCCTATACAGTAGGTGAAACTGCAGCACAGTTGCTTTTTCACAGAAACAAACAAACAAAATCAACTTCTACATTGCATTTGATTGTCACGCAAATGCAATGAAACCAAACTGTTATTGGTAACTTGGATCTATTTGTGTTGTTGTTTTCCCACTTTTCTGTTTTGAATAGGCTGTTTATCAAGATGGGAGAGTGTTGGTGAGCCCCGGGTCAAAATTGCATGGAGCAAAGTCCACCAGAATTTCAGAGCAAGACCAGTGCTTGTTGACAAGGACTACAGCTACATGGAGGCCATGGTTGCAGATGTTCTCTCCTCTCTTCCTGTGGCAGATGCAGACCAGGGCAGGAATGTGTCACAAACACATGTCATGGCTCCACGAGAAAGACAATCAAGATCACAGATAATTTCTGATACCATGCAGTACTCTCGTTTCAAGCACTAGTGGAGTTAAACATAATCTGAATTGGTTAACCACCACTGCTATAGCATGTGTTGCTGAAACTTTTTCATGTCAACAAACCTCAAAATATATATTTGTATATGCATTTATTTAGAGACACTCAGAATAGATTTAAATGAGTTAAATGTAAAAACCTTAAGTGAAAACACAGATATAGTGCAGCACAATTAATTGAAAAGATAGCAGTCTATATTCAGAGTTTTTCAGACACCTGCAAAAGAATGGTTTAGCACTAGTTGGCCATCCAATTCAATTAGTTAGTTAGCCTACTCTTTATATTTGGCTACGAGAGATTTTACGAGAAGCACATCAATGTTCTCTGTTTAAAGTCACAATAGTTGGCTTTATCCCATGATCTTAGTTCTGGTCATAAGATAATTACACACAAAGTGCTTTTTAAAAAAATGAATTTTATTTAAGCCAAGCACGAGTTGCCGAACATGCTTTATATGCGCATAGATGCCGACATGTAACTCAATGCAATAAAATATAAAATGGATGGTTTAAACATAAAAATCTCTCCATGCGTCATCCATTTCTGAATAATCAATATCCACATCTTGATATCCTTTATAATTTCCACTTGCTTCAGGAAAAGTTGATCTGATTTTGTTCACAGCACACGATGGAATAGTTCTGCGGATTCTTTTCCCGAGCCAGCCATGCATCCACCATGTGAATTGACGATATGAGGCATATCGATAAGACCTGAAACCAGAAGAATGGAAAAAGAGTGGTTACATTCTGAGTGTAAAGTTGTTGATTTCAATTACTGATGTGAATATGAAATGTCAGTAATCTAGAAGCAATACGGTTGTTGTTCTAGGTATAGGGGTGCCCAAAAGGTACATAGATGGTGATCGACCAGTTTATCACACAAGCTGTGCAGGTAGATCACATGACAGTCCCCTAAAATGTATGCAGTAACTGTCAAGTCAAACCTTAAATAATTTGTAATGTCAATAGTAGTACCTCGATTTTTCATTTTAAGTGTGTTTTTTTTTAAACATTGTATAACACCATCATGGCTATAAGCTCACTTTCTAGAAATGGATTTTTAACTCATTCTGTACATGAACCCCTTTTGATGTATTAAGAATTGGCTAGCATTTGCTTTACCTATTGAAAAATATATCTATACTAAATAGATCTACCAGCTCATAGTACACCACTTGGTGGCCCGCTATGAGCTTGTAGATTTGCTGTTCTAATTGTGAAAGCACTACAGTGCAAATCTTTAAATATTATGTTCTTTCACAGTAAATGTTATTAACTCAAATCTTTGCTTCTAGGAGGTCCCTGGCACTGCATATTTTCAGAAGGGGGTCCACAGCCAAACAGATAATCCTAGGTGTCCTTGGCATCAAATATTAGCATCGCTGACAAAGATGCATAGTCAGTGTTTTTATTAACTACTGTAAGTTCAGAGCAATGCAAACGTGATCATCCACATTTTTGATGTATAGATCTTGTGGAGCCAGTGACTTTGAAAGAAGCTCAAGTAAAAAAAAAGTGTGGGCACCCTGTTCTAGAAAAAACACATAATTGTACTGTAGATATTGTGCAAAATATAGCAAGGCCGCTTATTTGTCAGTGTTATCAATGGCAGCGTTATCTTATTGGTCAAAAATGAATCAACAGTACAAATTTAATACACAATTTCATACATGATACACTATACAAGATAGATACCTTTATCTATTTTTAAATTCACCTTGGTGCTAGTGTGTGGACAATTGAAACAGTGTACACATGTTGTGAGCTGATGTTTTGACTTGCCTGTTGGTAACCTCAGTCCTAGGAGGTAGACCTGTGCTCTGCCTATCATGCAGGCTGACCAGGGCTGACCACAGCACACCTCTATTGAGACAGACTGCCTCAAAATCCTCATGTGCTGTGATGCACATGATGCCTACAAAATGATACTAACTATAAGGATTGTATTTTGAGTATTGTCAATGTATTAAGCTAGTCATGACTATCAATTAATTTTATTAACTGTGGCATCAGATATGCAAATGTATAGCCTAAAAGTATAAAGAAAAATCAACATTCACATTCTCAAGAGTTACATCTGGTTAATCAACTTTCCATCATTTAGCCTGGGGACCACCTGGAACCCTCTCAGGGACCACTGGTGGTCCCCGGACCACCTGTTGAAAACCCCTGGTCTATGGAGATTCAAGGTCCACTGCTTGCAGTGGAGCTATGGACCAGGGCTAATAGAAAACATTATGCAATAATTAAATTGATTATAAAACGAGTTTGTTACTTATTAGCTTACCTTGAACATTTCCAGAGAGAAAGTTGATCTCTTGGCAACAAACACTTTCCTTCTCTGTCGCCATTGAAACACATTTGGTGCAAAGACACCATCGATTGTTCCCAACTCTCGCCTCCTCCCCCCTTTGATCATCACCTTCATTTACAGTTTGAATCAAATGTTCAACGTTGTCCTCATCACTAACGTCACGCTCAGGTTCAAATTGAAAAGGCTGGACAGACATGCTATGGCGTTGCAGTGACTTTATTTGACCAGCGGGTGTCACTTTGTGACACTTCAGTCTACAACCTATGGTCTACAATGTTTACCTTGTTTGACGCTTTCATTCCACACGTGACGTCATACCCGCGACCGGGCACTAAACAATGGCGCCCCCCATGGGATTAGATAAATAACGATTTTTAGTCAAAGTAGTACATCATATGTCTCTTAAATGTTACGTTTTAGTTGTAGAGGGTAAGTATACTGTTTAAGGCATACTAGTCTTATCATACAGGGATCCTTTTAAAAACCCCTGTACTACACTACACTGGATTTTCAACTGCAGCCTCACACACTGCTGCTGTTGCTGCCTCCACCACCCCGGCCTCCACCTTCTGTAGTTCTTCCTGACTCAAGTTAACCGTTTCCCTACTAATTGATTCATGTTTTATTGGCGAGCCTACCAGTGACGTGGCCACTGATACGTATGACGTGTAAATTGTTCTGTCTACAATAAAAGTTAATTTGAGGCGGCTGTACTCACTCATAAATGATCAAAATCACATTCCGACATGCACGCACGTGTGTCCATGTCCATCGCGGATCATAATCCAAAAATTGCTGCGACATTACGGCCTGATTTGAGTTATTCATGATAATGATAGTCATCCTAGCGATCACCCCCCACACCAACCCCACGCTTGGTGTGTTGTGAAAAGGGAAAATCTGCCCAGGAAATAGTACCCTGCATATCCTGTTTCAGCCAAAGACTAATGGCTAGTACACACTGCGCGATTTTTAGCCCGATTTAGCCCCGATTTTGGACTCACGACAAAATTCCTCTGTTGGGGCCGATTTTTCAACTCCCGACAGTTTGACGGCCGTCTTTTCGTCTTGTAGTGTGACAGCTCAAAAAGACAAAAAATCGGCCTGATTTTGCCGTCGGGACCCACCCGACAAAACATCGGCAATATTAATTTTTTTTGATTTTTGCGACATTTCCTCGTCCAGTGTGACATAGTTTCTGACAAGCCCCCGACACTTGCATTGTGCTGGCAAATATTGACCAATAGAATTTGGCACTGCCCACTATCTTCTAGAACTTCCCACAGTTCCGCGGGGCCCGGGACGTGAAGGACGTGGTGAAGGAAGGAGGTCATCATGGCGGACGCGACAGGAGGGAAAAAAGCAAGAACGAAAACTAATAACACGAACAAGTGGAAGACAGAGGAAGAGGAAGCATTCATTGAACTCTGGGAGTCAAAACCGTGTCTGTACGACATACAATTGGAATCATACCACGACAAAATAAAAAAGTCCCGGGCGTGGAGAGAAATCACCGAGGAGCTCCAACAGTATCGTTCTGGTGGTAAGTTACTACGAGTTTTTTTTTGCGTTTTACTTCGAGCCTCGAAGTAATTCCGCCTCGATTTGAACATTTTGTTCGGTTTTGTGGTGTATTTTTTCCTATATTTATCAAAATAGTTGATTACAAGCCCACGTATGCAACACGCTGGGTTTAGCCAGCGCTAGCTGCTATGCCTGCCGTGTGTGTGTGTGTGTGTGTGTGGAGAACGTAACATACGGCCTACCATGCACAGTAGCATGCTACTACAGTACATGTTGCACTTGAATAGAAAAAAAAGCTGATTTTGTTTGGGTTTGATTCAATCAAATGTAGCTTTTTATGAAACGATGTTGATGCATCTTCTTTGATTTTCCAATGTATCTGAAGTACTTCTTGTGTTGGAATTTATATTACTGAAAAAAAAAAAAGTCGGGTTAGACCTGCCCTCAGGTCATGGTCACTTGCCCCAGGTTCCAGGTGGTCCCCAGTTAAGTTGGTTTTTAACCAGATGTAACTCTTGAGAACGTAAAAATGAAACCAAATGGACCCTTGCGGGTTCATTTGGTTTCATTTTTACACTCAAGAGTTAAAATTCATCTCAAGTAGCCCAGGTCTACACTGTAGAAGATTAATGGTCATGTTGTTGTGTTAATTTGTGAGTTTTGTTTCCCAAATCCAGCCTGGAATTGTGGATATCTAGAAAGCAGTGAAAGACACAGAGGCAGAGTGCAATGACTGCCTTCAAGACAAATTTATCTTGTGTTGTGTTTTAGTGCACTATGTTGCACACTTGCCCGATTGGGCAACCAGGTAGCAGTCTTCACTTGCCCCACCATTTTTTTTTTACTTGCCAAGTGGGCAAGTGTTAGTGTCAAGCCCTGCATATTGGCTCATGATATCGCTATTACTTTTAATATCTTTCTCATTATGATGACTCTAAAGTGTAACATAATCCTAGTGTCAGTTTGCACATCTTCATATATATATATATATATATATATATATATATATATATATATATATATATATATATATATATATATATATATATATATACACACACACAGCTCCGAGGTCCTTGAGAGAGTTCCAGGTGGTCCCCAGCTAAATGATGGAAAGTTGATTAACCATATGTAACTCTTTGAAAGCGTAGAAATGGTTTCATTGTTCATTGTTTCTCAAATCTAGCCTGGAATTGTTTTTCTTTTGCAGTGACCATCCAAGAGGTACAAACAAAAGCCACATCACTGCGGACGCAGTATGGAAAGCTCCAACATCCCGCGCCAAGTGGGAGTGGATACACTCAGGCGTCCCTCAGGTCCAAATGGATATTGAAGAATCTCAACTTCCTGCTACCGCACATGGTCCACAGACCATCACAGACCACCCTCAATGTAAGTCTGCTTGAAAGAGCAGTGTACATTTTCTATCCAATTTGTTAAATCCCCAGTGCCTGATAGCCAGACCACTCCATTTCTAAGGGCAATCCTGATCAAAAAACGTTTCTTTCGGTTGTTTTCATGTCAAGGATTCCCCGAAAATATGTAACAAGTAATATACCGTATTGTCCCGAATATAAGACGACTCGTTTATAAGACGACCCTCATTTTTCAAGACCCATTTACAGAAAAAAGAACATTGAATGTCAAATAGTATAGCCCCTGAATATAAGACGACTCCATTTTGGGGATATTTCCATTGGGAAAAAAACATAGTCTTATATTCAGGCCAATAGGGTATGTCAGTTAAAACTTAAACTCTGAATGTGTATGTTTACAAACCCTTTTTATGCCAATAGAGAAGCAAGAGGTTCTCCATTTGCATAAAAAAGTCTTGCTTTAATAGACACCAAAAGGGGTTCCTGCTGTCCTGATTGGGATAATCACTGTTCACTTATTAATTCCTTTTTTCTTTTTTTCTTTTTTTTTTTTTCTTTTACAGATGGATGATTCTCAGGACTCTACGAGGCCAGGTGGTTTGAATGAAGAGAAAGAAAACGCTATCGAAGACTCTGACTCTGAGTTGGAAGCTCTCAACGCATACCTGCCACCGGACTCACCTCCCACCACCTCAAGGGAGGTCCCGCAGTCTAGTGAGTCAGGTGGTAGGGGTGCGAAAGTGCCTAAAAAGACCATAAAAAGGCCAAAAGAGAACTATCAGGATCAGGACACTCTCGAGATTGAAAAAGTTGAAATTTTAAAGAATGTGTCTAAAACACTTCTTAGCGCGACAAATGACGTGGATGAGTTGTTTGGGAGGCAGGTTACAGGAGAAATTAAACGTGTCAAAGACCCAGTCACAAAGGTGCGTCTACGTCGGAAGATCCTTGGTCTCATATATGACGCTTACGAAGCTGAGCAGATTGCACAACCACCGTTTTATAACAACACATGGCAGGCACACACTCCTCACATGCCATACTATCATACAACACACACACCAAACACTTTCACATCAGATCTGAATGAGCCAAATGACACAGATGAACCTGTCCTAAGGTCTCTCTGAACACAACACAAATTGTGCAAGCCTGCAGACTGGTGGATCTGGTGGTGAGTGAGCTGGATTCATGGGTGCCAGCTGCAGATTACTGCAGCTGGATCCAACTCACTACTGCTGGATCCAACCCACTCTGGTAGGGAACAGCTCTGGTTTTTATTTATTTTAAATGGGGCCCTATGTTAATAGTTTATCCATTATTTCATTTTTTGTTTTGTTTTTTGTTTTTCATTTTTATGTTTACTTGATCTATTGAACTGTGCAGACTTCAAGTCTTAAACCTGGGAAGTTTAGCTCAGCCTGCAGGCTGGTGGATGTGGTGGTACGTGGTTGGATTCATGGGTGCCAGCCGCAGAAATTCTGCGGCTGGATCCAACTCACTGCTGCTGCACCCACCAGCTCTGCTACACGGGCTCTAGTTGGGCTCCTACACAGATGGTTCCTTCCCTCATCTGGTGCTATTTTGAATGTTCATTTCTCAGAAGCCTGCAGACTGTTGGATCTGGTGGTGAGTGAGCTGGATTCATGGGTGCCAGCTGCAGATTTACTGCAGCTGGATCCAACTCACTACTGCTGGATCCAACCCACTCTGGTAGGGAACAGCTCTGGTTTTTATTTATTTTAAATGGGGCCCTATGTTAATAGTTTATCCATTATTTCATTTTTTGTTTTGTTTTTTGTTTTTCATTTTTATGTTTACTTGATCTATTTAACTGTGCAGACTTCAAGTCTTAAACCTGGGAAGTTTAGCTCAGCCTGCAGGCTGGTGGATGTGGTGGTACGTGGTTGGATTCATGGGTGCCAGCCGCAGAAATTCTGCGGCTGGATCCAACTCACTGCTGCTGCACCCACCAGCTCTGCTAGGGGCTCTAGTTGGGCTCCTACACAGATGGTTCCTTCCCTCATCTGGTGCTATTTTGAATGTTCATTTCTCAATAAGCAGGAATTGCTACTTTTAACTCAATGTTCAACTGAGGCAGCAAATGTGCATTTAACAAAATGAAGTTTACACTGTGATTTATTTCTGTTTTTCCTTGTATGTACATATGTTGTACTGTTGGAAGCAACTACTCTGCATACAGTGCCTTGTTTTGAGCATGTTTGCTCACACTTGCACTTCAGCCCAGGTTGTTGGAGCTGGTGGCTGGATGAGCTGGATTCATGGGTGCCAGCTGTAGTAATCCTACGGCTGGATCCAGCTCTCCTGCTACTAGCTCCATCAATGGTGAGTGATGTGCTGCAGTTCTAGACCGCACTTTAAAATGTTCGATTGAAAGGGAGGAAGACTGATATTTATATTGTTTGTAATCTGAACAGTGTTTCAATAAAAGCACTTTATTCTCTAACCATTCTCTTGGATTCATTTCACATTTTGGCCTTTCAAACACAGGAATGAAAGAATAATTTAAATATGTTGTGAAATTCCGTCTTGGATCCTAAGGGGGGAGACGAGAAATAACTGCTGACTGAGTAAGTTAGTGTAAAGTTTTAACTCTTGATAATGTAAAAAGAAAACAAGTTCACCTGTGTGTGGCCACTCTGAAAATTTAAACATGGATCTAAAAATATCCTTTTGGTTACCAACCCCTACAGAACCACTGGTTGTTGAAGACCACTGATCATATCACAGGCCAGACTTGTGTGGCCAGGTGGGTAGACATTATGTTGATTTAAAAAGTCTTTTTTTTTTCTTTTTTTTTTTTTTTACACCAAAAGTGACCACTACCACTACTGTCAAAATTAACTCCAATCTGATGACATTTTGGCCAAATTGCCTAGCATGTGTAACGGCATTAATATAGCGTTTTAAAAGCAGAGCTAAAAGCTCACAATGCCACCTTGTGGTGTGATCAATGAATATTTTGTGTGTGTGGATTGGGGGCAGAAAAGGTTTACCTGGAGCACATACTTTATGAAACTGTAATCATATGGTGAGTTAAAACATGTTGGCTGAATTTCTTAAAATACAGTAACTCTTTTTGCATATTGCAGATTATTGGTCAGACACTTGCCCACTTGATGGTGGGGCAAGTGAAGACTGCTACCTGGTTGCCCGATCGGGCAAGTGTGCAACTTAGTGCACTATAACACAACACAAGATAAATTTGTCTTGAAGGCAGTCATTGCACTCTGCCTCTGTGTCTTTCACTGCTTTCTAGATATCCACAATTCCAGGCTGGATTTGGGAAACAAAACTCACAAATTAACACATCAACATGACCATTAATCTTCTACAGTGTAGACCTGGGCTACTTGAGATGAATTTTAACTCTTGAGAGTGTAAAAATGAAACCAAATGGACCCGCAAGTGTCCATTTGGTTTCATTTTTACGTTCTCAAGAGTTACATCTGGTTAAAAACCAACTTAACTGGGGACCACCTGGAACCTGGGGGGCAAGTGACCATGACCTGAGGGCAAGTAGGACCTGACTTGCACTTGCCCTATGGGAAAGTGCCTCGGAGACCTTAGTGTCAACCCCTGTTGGTGATTATTCCACCGAACTTCATAGACTTGTGAGCACTCACTGTTTGTTTAAAGCCTGGGATGTGGTTCAGTGATACAGGCACCTCCAGTTGGGAGTCAAACCCCAAGGCCCTCACAATTTTATCATATAAAAGCCTAGTAGCTATCCCTCTATAAAAAGGCAAAAGCCACAAAAAAAAAGAAAGAAAGAAAGAAAGAAAAGCTAAGTGTTTTGTGAGTAAGGAAAAAGACAAGATAGTTATGAAAGTTTTATTTTTTTAATGTGCTTCAAAAACAAAACAACTTCCAAAGTTGCATGTAAACACCAAATAATAAAAAGGCACTTCAAATCGCTTAGGCCTGACGTAAGTTTATTGAAAAACATCAAATATTTATCAGCATAAAAACAAATTGAACGTTTGAATACTGTACAGGATCCAAAAATTGATTCCCGTTCTGAATGGGGTAAATGTGCAAAGACATAGCTTAGCAAAGACAAAACCTTTTCTAAACTACATGTGCTGCCAGAGTTAGTCATTAGCAATATCTAGAACTGCATATTTGCTACGTTAGTTGAACATTAACAGTTAAAGCTAGCAATACCTACTTTATGAGAAATGAACATTCAAAATAGCACCAGATGAGGGAAGGAACATTCAAAATGGCACCAGGTGAGGGAAGGAACCATCCGTGTAGGAGCCCGTGTAGCAGAGCTGGTGGGTGCAGCAGCAGTGAGTTGGATCCAGCCGCAGAATTTCTGCGGCTGGCACCCATGAATCCAACCACGTACCACCACATCCACCAGCCTGCAGGCTGAGCTAAACTTCCCAGGTTTAAGACTTGAAGTCTGCACAGTTCAATAGATCAAGTAAACATAAAAATGAAAAACAAAAAAAACAAAAAATGAAATAATGGATAAACTATTAACATAGGGCCCCATTTAAAATAAATAAAAACCAGAGCTGTTCCCTACCAGAGTGGGTTGGATCCAGCAGTAGTGAGTTGGATCCAGCTGCAGTAATCTGCAGCTGGCACCCATGAATCCAGCTCACTCACCACCAGATCCACCAGTCTGCAGGCTTGCACAATTTGTGTTGTGTTCAGAGAGACCTTAGGACAGGTTCATCTGTGTCATTTGGCTCATTCAGATCTGATGTGAAAGTGTTTGGTGTGTGTGTTGTGTGATAGTATGGCATGTGAGGAGTGTGTGCCTGCCATGTGTTATAAAACGGTGGTTGTGCAATCTGCTCAGCTTCGTAAGCGTCATATATGAGACCAAGGATCTTCCGACGTAGACGCACCTTTGTGACTGGGTCTTTGACACGTTTAATTTCTCCTGTAACCTGCCTCCCAAACAACTCATCCACGTCATTTGTCGCGCTAAGAAGTGTTTTAGACACATTCTTTAAAATTTCAACTTTTTCAATCTCGAGAGTGTCCTGATCCTGATAGTTCTCTTTTGGCCTTTTTATGGTCTTTTTAGGCACTTTCGCACCCCTACCACCTGACTCACTAGACTGCGGGACCTCCCTTGAGGTGGTGGGAGGAACCATCTGTGTAGGAGCCCAACTAGAGCCCGTGTAGCAGAGCTGGTGGGTGCAGCAGCAGTGAGTTGGATCCAGCCGCATAATTTCTGCGGCTGGCACCCATGAATCCAACCACGTACCACCACATCCACCAGCCTGCAGGCTGAGCTAAACTTCCCAGGTTTAAGACTTGAAGTCTGCACAGTTAAATAGATCAAGTAAACATAAAAATGAAAAACAAACAAAAAAATGAAATAATGGATAAACTATTAACATAGGGCCCCATTTAAAATAAATAAAAACCAGAGCTGTTCCCTACCAGAGTGGGTTGGATCCAGCAGTAGTGAGTTGGATCCAGCTGCAGTAAATCTGCAGCTGGCACCCATGAATCCAGCTCACTCACCACCAGATCCAACAGTCTGCAGGCTTCTGAGAAATGAACATTCAAAATAGCACCAGATGAGGGAAGGAACATTCAAAATAGCACCAGATGAGGGAAGGAACATTCAAAATAGCACCAGATGAGGGAAGGAACCATCTGTGTAGGAGCCCAACTAGAGCCCCTAGCAGAGCTGGTGGGTGCAGCAGCAGTGAGTTGGATCCAGCCGCAGAATTTCTGCGGCTGGCACCCATGAATCCAACCACGTACCACCACATCCACCAGCCTGCAGGCTGAGCTAAACTTCCCAGGTTTAAGACTTGAAGTCTGCACAGTTCAATAGATCAAGTAAACATAAAAAAAAAAAAAAAAGATAAACTATTAACATAGGGCCCCATTTAAAATAAATAAAAACCAGAGCTGTTCCCTGCCAGAGTGGGTTGGATCCCATGGCTCACTCACCACCAAATCTAGCACAAAACAAAAAACAACTTCAGCCTGACTGTGTGCTTGCCTGTCACATATACCCAATTATATCATGTTATCCTGCCAAGGAACAGACCCAGCAGGTGAAAGGAAGTACGACGCCAACAGTTCTCGTTGTTCTTTTGCCGATGTTGTGGCATTCCGTGCCTGGGTCATTGATAACGAGACTAGCTCACCATCTTCACCATCTTGAAGATCCGCTGTTCGTAGTTCATGTTCTTGAACGAGTAGGGCTTGAGCAGGTCGGTTCTCAAAGGGAACGCTTCGTCACCAATGAAGGCGTAGGGAACAGATGTGTCAATACCTGGTAGAGGCTCTGGTTGTGGGAAGTTCAGCTTACCGTTGTCCATGGCAGCACGGATGTCAGAGTGAGCAAAGATTCCTGCATCCGGAACCCTTCCCTGGACACCGACATTGCCATAGATGAACTTGTACTCGGCATCTACAACAGCCATGAGGACTATTGAGAATCTGTGCTTGTAGTTGTGAAACTTGCTCCCGGAGTTGTAAGGGGGACGGATGCTTACGTGTTTGCCATCGATGGCACCTAGGCAGTGGGGAAACTGCCACTGCTCTTCAAAGCCTTGAGCCACCTCTCTCCAGGCCTCCTGTGTTGTAGGGGTCTGTAAATTAAATGAACAGTCATTGGTTTTTCACATTTTGTCTATACGAGTCATTTTGAGAACTTGAACACGGCATACAGGTCAATATTAACAAACAAGGGCAGCAGCTAGATCAGTCATTTCGTTAACAATTTCTATATATTACTAGAATAAAAATTAACTTCTACTGTAGAGTATACAAGCTCATATACAGTATGCTGCACACAAGTATGTATACAGCTGTAATACAAGCACTGAACTCCTACACCTACCTTCAAATGCTCTTCCTTGAGGACCTCGTAGAGTGCCTCACAGGTCTCCATGATGATCTCCCCTATAGTACTTCTGCCCGGTTACATGCTGGTATTTAGACATCCCCCTATTCAGACATCCCCCTATTTAGATATACCCCCACTCAGACATACCCCTATTTAGACATACCCCTATTTAGACATTCTAATTGTTAGCATTAGCATGTTAGCATGTGTCAATGCTAATGCTAGCGTTAGCATGTTAGCATGTACCAATGCTAATGCTAGCAACATGCTAATGCTAACATACTAACATGCTAATGCTAACATTCTAATACGAACATGCTAATGCTAACATGCTAATGCTAACATGCTAACATGCTAATGCTAACATGCTAATGCTAACATGCTAATGTATCCAGCGTGTTAGTATCTTTAGCATGTCAGCATTAGCATGTTAGCATTAGCATGTTAGCATGTATGTAGCGTGTTAGCTTCTTAACATAATCATGCTATCATTAACATGTTAGCATTAGCATGTATCAATGGTAATGCTAGCATTAGCATGTTAGCATTAGCATGTTAGTATGTACCAATACTAATACTAGCATTAGCATGTTAACATTAGCATGCTATCATTAGCATATTAGCATTATCATGCTATTGTTAGCATGTTAGCATTAGCATGTTAGCATGTACCAATGTACCAATTAGCATGTTAGCATGTACCAATGCTAATGCTAACAGTAACATATTAGCATGTTACCATTTTAACATTATCATGCTATCATTCACATGTTAGCGTCTTATCATGCTACCATTAGCATGTTAGCTAGCAGCAGCATGATAGCCTGCTAGCATTAGCATGTTAACATGTTAGCATTTGCATGTTAGCATGAAATGTTAGCATGTTAGCATTGGGCATTGGCAGTGGTATTAGCATGTTGACCGACAGACCGACCCCCTCCTCTCCTGCGATTTTTCAGTTGCCACCCGAAATAAAGCAGCGGGGTTGGGAAGGAGCGTTTGTTTTATCTGCCAGCTACTACTAGTAGGGCGGGGCGAAGGAAGTTTTACTAAGGTTATGGTTAGTAGCTAGGCGGAAAAATGGTGTTTTTAATGCATGATAGTTCATTTGGTGATAGAAGCATGACATTTGGCACAGATGATCTTCATATGACCCTAAACAATAATCAACCTCGGGCCACGCAGAATTCCAAGATGGCGGCAGCCAAAATCCAAGATGTCTGCCCAGAAATGTGTTTTTTTCCTTCATAACTTGAAATGCATTGATTTTATGCCCCATAGATGTATTGAAAGTTAATACAAAGTTGGCACATACCTGGTACAGACACGTACCAAGTACGTGTCTGTATCTCCTACGGTTCGTGAGATACAGCATATAGGTACTTTCACAGATTGAGGAGAGCAAGACATTTGTAACATTGATTCTTGTTACAAATGAAGTCAATCAAATGGTGATACAGGCATGAAAATTGGCACACACACTCTGCAATTTCTAATAGTACTGCATGCCCTGCAAAATTCCAAGATGGCCGCCTCCAAAATCCAAGATGTCCGTCCAAAAATGTGTTTTTTCCGTCATAACTCGAAATGTATTGAACGTTAATATGGGGTCGGGCATTACAGACATTTTGATCTCAAGTACATGTCTGTATGTACTATGGTTCTTGAGTTACAACATATACGTAGTGATGAGGCACCATAAGTGTAACATTTTGACACGTTTCACTATTTAACTCACCATATCTTCTATTTTCAGGTAATGGACCTACATGTATCTGCTATCATAAACAACCTCAAGTTTTTCAATTAATGAAACGGGTCGGGAGTTATTAAACCGATCGTGAAGGGCTGTTTCAGTGCTAAATTTGCTGTGTATATTTTGCGAACATAAGCCACCCAGAAATTTCTGTCTGTACATCTGTCCTTCACAATAAGTGTATATGTGAAGCGGACACACCAAGTGTAGCATGTGTGATAGTATAATGGTATAATATGCTAATAGGTGTAATAGTGTAATAGGGCTAATAGTGTAATATATGTAATAGTGGTATACTGTAATAGGGTAATATTTGTAATAGTGTAACAGGGTAATATGTGTAATAGTGTAATAGGGTAATATGTGTTATAGTCTCATAGTGTAATTTCTTAATATGTGTAATAGTGTCATAGTGTAACATGTGTCATAGGGTAATATGTGTAAATGTGCCATAGTGTAACATGTGTAAAAGTGTAATAGGGTAATGTATTATAGTATCATAGTGTCATAGGGTAATATGTGTAATAGTGTAATAGGGTAATATGTGTAATAGTGTCATAGTGTAACATGTGTAATAGGGTAATATGTGTAATAGTGTAATATTTGTAATAATTGCAATATGCTAATAGGTGTAATAGTGTTATATATGTTAATTAGTGTAATCTTGCAATATATGCAATGGTGGTATAGTGTAATAGGGTAATAATGCTGTTGTGTATTATGTGTAATAAGTGCAATAGGCTAATATGTGTAATAGTATAATGTATGTGCAATAGTGTAATATGGCAATTACACTATACCACTGTTGCATATATCACACTCTTACCCTAATGCACATATATTACACTATTACACGTATTAGCCTATTACAAAATCAGCATACTACGCTATTACACATGTTACACTATGACACTATTACACATATTACCCTATTACACTATTACACATATTACGCTATTACACATGTTACACTATAACACTATTAAACATGTTACACTATGACACTATTAGGCCTATACATATTACCATATTACACTAGTTACACTACGACGCTATTACACATATTACCCCATGACCCTATTACACTATGACACTTTTACACATGTATACCGCTGTTGCATACATTACACTATTACACTATTAGCCCTATTTTACTACTGCAATTGCATACATTACACAATTATGCCTATTAGCATATTATACCATTATACTATGACACATGCTACACTTGGTGCGTCCGCTTCACATATACACTTATTGTGAAGGACAGATGCACAGACAGACATTTCTGGGTGGCTTATGTTACGCAGCAAATTTAGCACTGAAACAGCCCTTCACGATCGGTTTAATAACTCCCAACCCGTTTCATCAATTGAAAAACTTGAAAAGGTTTATGATAGCAGATACATGTAGGTCCATTTCCTGAAAATAGAAGATATGGTGATGAAGCGATCTTTGAGTTAAAGAGTGAAACGTGCCAAAATGTTACACTTATGGTGCCTCATCACTATGTATATGTTGTAACTTAAGAACCGTAGTACATACAGACATGTACTTGGGATCAAAATGTCCGTAATGCCCGACTTTATATTAACGTTCAATAGATTTAAAATAAAATAAATTTAAAATCTTTGCATTTCGAGTTATGAAGGAAAAAAACATTTTTGGACGGACATCTTGGATTTTGGGGGCTGCCATCTTGGAATTCTGTGTGGCCCGAGGCTGATTATTGTTTAGGATCATATGAAGATCATCTGTGCCAAATGTCATGCTTCTATCACCAACTAAACTATCGCATCAAGTTTCCGCTTAGCTATAGCGTTAGGTTAGGTTTAGGCATATGTTTACTGAGGTTAAGTTTAGGGTGGATGTTTTTTCTCTTACAACATTATGTAGGAGTACAATACAGAGAATGTTTGCATTCGCCATCTTTGTTGAAGGAGTCTATCTAGGTCTGAGATAAATAATCTTAATTATCTTTCATAGTGGTTTAAACCCTGTGGAAATGTTGTATTAAGTTTTAAAATTAGGTTAGGGTTAGAGTTAGACGGTGCTTTATGCGGTAACTAACCCTAAACATAACCTCAGTAAAATTATGCTTCGCCCCGCCCTACTAGTAGTAGCCGGCAGATAAAACAGGCGCTCCTTCCCACCCCCGCTGCTTTATTTTGGGTGGCAACTGAAAAATCGCTCCTCTCCTGTCTAGGGCCTCCCTCTCTTCCTCCTTCTAGGGCAGGGGTGGCTAACCCATGGCTCGCAACCCACATGCGGCTCTTTGGCTGGTTTCATGTGGCTCTTAAGGGCCGCAGACCGATTCAAAGTTGACTGCATAGGTGTAAAAAAAAAAAGAGGTGTAAAAAAAAAAGAAAAGATTGGTGGAACACTGCCTGCCTGCCTGTCTGTCTGTCTGTCTGTCTGTCTGCCTGTTTGTCTGCCTGCCTGTCTGTCTGCCTGCTATTATAACCACCATTACCATTACATTGAGTTTTAACCTGGGTTACATATGGCTTATTTGTGCTTGTCGCACTGCCATACTGTTAACAACAATGAAGGAAATTATTCAGTCTGGATAGTTCAGTCAGTAGAGTGGCAGTCTGACTTCGAAACAAAATGTTGTGATGTTTCTATGGCTTGTGCATATTGTTCTGACTCCTTATTGCTGCTTGCTTGGTCCCGTCTTATTACTGCTTGCAGCTATATTATTGTTCTTGTTCTTATTGTTCTTAAATTTGTGTTTTTCTAATTGTTCGATTTTTGTTTTGCATTATTATTATTAGTGATTTTGTTGATTTTGTTTTTGTTTAAGAGACCCCCCCCCCCCCCCCCCCCCCCCCCCACACACACACACACACACACACACACACACACACACACACACACACACACACACACACACACACACACACACACACACTTATGTGTGTGACTTTACAAAAGACAAACACTGCCAGTGCAGTCGTACCACAAACAGCCAGTTTCAAGTTGTATGTTTAGGGAATTAGGTCATTACTGTTCAATCACAGCAGACAACAATCATGGGAAGCTCTTCCAAATTTGATTAACTATAATAGCAGACAGACAGGCAAGCAGGTAGACAGGCAGACAAACAGGCAGACAGAGAACAGACAAACAGGCAGGCAGGCAGGCAGGCAGGCAGGCAGGCAGGCAGGCAGGCAGGCAGGCAGGCAGGCAGGCAGGCAGGCAGGCAGACAACAGTGAGAAGTGAACTGCCTTATTAAAATGAACCACCGAGAAAAGTATCTAGCCTACTCTGCTGTCCCAACATGCACGACATACGTGGACGGGTGGACAAACACATATACATGCGCGCGCGCTCGCTGCGCTGTAGACGGTAGAACAGCGGCGCGCCAATCCACCAATGTTTTCTTTCTTTTTTTATGGAAGTGCCCCGCATGAAACTATAGCCAAAGAGAGAGCCGCGGGTTGGCGACATGACGCTGTCGCTGGTGATCAGCATACATACATACATACATACATACATACATACATACATACATACATACATACATACATACATACATACATACATACATACATACATACATACATACATACATACATACATACATAGGCCTACATACATACATAGGCTACATACATACATACATACATACATACATACATACATACATACATACATACATACATACAAATAGTAGTAGCCTACAAATATAGTAGCCTATAACACACACACGAACGTGTGTGCGTGCGTGCGTGCGTGCGTGCGTGCGTGCGAGAGAGAGAGAGAGAGAGCTCGACACTGGGAAGTAAATTGGGGGAGCATGGAGGGTCTGTCCATATATTCCAATCTGCAATCTGTGCTGTATATTCCGTGGGAGAGGGCGGGTTTGGAGCGCATTTTTGGCCGAGTTGTGAATGGCCGTGCCCACCCCCCCCCACCCCCCTGTCTGAATAGCGGGACGTCTCCCTTGTCTAAATAGCGGGACGTCTCCCGTGTCTAAATAGCGGTACTTTATATTTTTTAGAAACGTCCCGCTATTCAGACAATTACAAATCAATGTCGGAATAGCGGGATGTCTAAATAGAAGGCGGTCCCCCTTCTGCCCACTCTGTACTGGAAACCCAGAGACCTGAAGGACTCTCCTACATCAAAACAATAAATAAAATAAAAAAGCATGTCAGAAACCAAAGAACTCTTTTAACAACTCGGTAGGCTTTTTTAAAGCACAGCTCAAGAGCTACTTTTACACTTAGCTGACTTTTATTGATTTTATCACTGTATTGCACTATAAATACTTTGCCATTTGCTATGTCGTCATTGTCTTGCATCTTTAATGTCCTGTGTACAAATACAGCTTATTACTATTATTAACACTGTCACTACGTTTGGAAAATGGACTCTTACCAGTAGCAAGGAACCGCAGAGTAATCGACAGCCGCTGTCGAGCAGGGATGGCCTTCCTCATCTGTGTGTCGACCTTGTAGATGAGCGGTTCCACTTTACAGAGGAGGTCCTCAAAAGTTTCCACCTTCATGCGAAGTAATTCCTTAAAACCCTTCTTGTCACCATACTGTGGAGTAATGAGGAAAAAAAAAATCAATGTGAAATAAGACCATTTTATGACATTTTCTAAATCATTTGTCAATTATATACATCATTTGTCAATTATATACATATATACATTGCGTACACTACAATGAGGTATCCATGTTCAGCTATGACCTTCTTAATCCTTAATAGTTAAAGGCTTAATTCACTTAAAAATACTTGATTCAGTCTTTAGGTATTTGATATTAGTTTTAGCTGCCCCATCTCCATTTTAATTTATTTTTAATATATCGTTTTGGAAAATGAAGCAGCTCTTGTGTCACACTAGGTGTGGTCAAGAGAATATCCTAATACAATATATTAAAAATGATACATAGTAAATATATTACAAATCATTCTGCCTGCCTACGCTCATCTCCATGTGCTGATAGTACTCTACAGTGGGTTTCAACGTTTTTGATCCCAGGGTCCACTATTTATTCAGCATTTGAGCCACGGACCACCATTTGATGAAATTTTAGCCCCAGACATCTTTTGCCTTTGTCCACAACTCCAAACTGGATTTCAGAAACCAAACGGTCCCACATACAGATCAAAATGACCATTATCTTCTACATTATCTACTAGTTGTGTAGACTTGGGATAATTCATGACAATTTCAACTCTTGAGAGGATAAAAATAAAACCAAATGGACCCTAACCAACTTTCCATCATTTAGCTGGGGACCACCTGGAACCCTCTCAAGGACCACTGGTGGTCCACGGAGGCCCGGAGCACTGGTTGAAAACCACTGCTCTGCGGCCATGCTAATTAGTAGCAAACAGCATGGGTACACGCTACATACGCTTCGTGGGCAACCATAGACCTTGTTCATGGACGAAACAGAGCAAAGAAAAACAAAAACAAACAAAACAAAAACACTACCAACATACCTCTAATTCTCGCTGGAGCCTAGACATGCCGTATTTGAATCTGCGTGTCATAGTGGTCCAACACCGGGTCCAAACTCTCCTTTTCTTGTTGCTTTTTTTTCTTCTTTTCTCACTGGCGATTGTAGCTATGAGCAAACCGAGTGCCTCTACCGCAGCCATGATGCTCCCCTTTCGTACTTCTTCTTCTTCTTCTTCTTCGGGGGTTTTACGGCGGGACTTTCCTTGGGTACCGCCCCCCTTCCCGACTTTACGTCGGGCGTAATATTTTCCCGAGCACCGCCCCCGCCGTCAATACGTCGGGAACGTGCAGTGTGAACACTCGCAAGACAAATGATCGTCAACGAATTATGCAATTTTAATCGCATAATGTGACAGGGTACGTCGTGCACGACGTCGTGAAAGTCCCCAAAAATCGCGCAGTGTGTACCAGCCTTAACAGAGATCCACTGGATGGCGACCTACTGACACCTGGTGCTTATAGTCAGGTAGTGCATATTCAAGAGCATCAATGACCATCTATATGGATATTCAAACGGTATTTGAATGGGAATAATAAATAAAAAATGTGAAAACCACTGGTAGGGAACTGCTATAGACATGTCAAGTACGTCCTTGGGTGTTATTGAGTTAAGAGAAGGTGTGCTGAAATAATAATAATAATAATAATAAGCATGTGTCAAACACTAGCCTACCTCTTCTGAACGGATATCTAAAAGGGGAAATCCACCCATTTTCAACATTTCACTGTCATCAATATACCTTAGAGAAATAATAAAAAGTGCTATGTTGCTATGTTTCCTACAAATGGATGTCAGAAAATGGTTGAAACACATCTTGATCCGTTTGCACACTCTCAGAAAAGTACTTAAAACGGGTGGAATTCCCCTTTAACAACAACCCAGCATACTCTCTGCTGTATCCTGACTCCTGGAACAATCCCATGCTGCTTCTCCGCCTTCCAGTATTTCACGGTATGCTGCCTGTTGTTACACGGCTGACGGTGTCTCACCTGTGGCCCCAACCTGCGGCGTGTACCCGACGCCCGATTGCACAACGTGATTGAATGTCGGATGCAGCAGGAGCAGAGCGGTGGCTGATCTAATTCAGGTTCGTCTCTATATTCCTGTCGTCGTATAGAGCGTGCTGCGCATGTACCACGTGTTCACCATCCATGAGCACATAATCCTTTGTCACTTTGTCCTTGGGCCTGGAGTAAAAGTACTGTACAATATGTGTCTCTGAGATGTAGCTCAGTAGAAGTAAACGGAAAAGAGTCAAGTTAAACAGTGTAAACGGCGATATTACTGCCAAAACACGCCTCATTACTTATTACAAATGAGCTTGTTGTTGCATGATGCACAACAACAAGCTCTCTGCTATCAACAGATAACAACAGAGATGTGCAGTAGTTTGTAGATCTTAATCCACCGCAGCATTCTACAGTACACACATGACCTGAGTAATACGTAATATCTAACATATTAAGTAATATGAATGGTGATTCATCGTGCCGCCCCTAATATTACAAATTGTTTTAAGGGGTCATAAGTAAATTAAAGAGGGGGTGCCGTGTTTTTTGTATTTTTTCCAATTTTGTACATGTTTGAGAGCTGACAGTATGTAAATAGACCCCTTGATGTGTTTTTTATGTGGAATGATGTCTTCCCTTTGTATTTAGGGTTTCTTCCTGGGGCCTGAACATTTCCAGTGAAACATGCCAATGAAAAAAAACTGCAATATAGTGACATCATGGTGCTCAGCCCCTCCCCTAACTCCTCCCCCTTTATCATGCAACTAAAGCTGTGGGCGTGGCTTCAGTTCAGCTGGATCTCCACCCATCACCACCCACCAGGCAAACCAGGCATACTTAATGAACTGGTAGGATGGAATCATAAAAAAAAATACAGTTTAACACAGTACACTTTTTGGGGAAAATCTTACTCTTAATATAACATTCATACCTGATGATCATGTTTTAGGGTAGAAAAAAATCATGGTACTCCATCTTTAATATTATCCTCCCAAGTAATATTGCCCAGTAGTGCAAGTAAAGTACAAATACCTAAAGTAAAGTCACCTCTATTCTGAGTCTAGTGTGGGGACTCTGCTCTGCATACACCACAAACCCACTCTGTACAATATGCTTTGTGCCAGACACAGGGAGACAGTATAGCCTTCGAGCCTCCACTATACCAGCCTGATCTGCATATTATGTTTCCCTCCTGCTCTTTGGGATTACCGACTTTCCTGCTCGACTCGCAGGCATTTGCATACAAACTACTGCACAAGCAGCAAGCAGCAGCACCCCGCAAACACAAACTACTACCATGGCTGGTTGCTGAGGATATCTGCTGCAATGCTTTTTACCGTTGATAGATTAGATGTTTCCCCATGAATATTCACACCCATTTACAATGTAGGCGTTTAACAGACACTCTTAAAGATAGAGTGCTGTGATTTTTTTTAATACTTTTTCTGTTTTGCAAGTGCCCATGGAGTTAATATTACTCTAACAGAGTCCCACTTGTGGTTAGAATAATCTCTTCCCTGTGTTTTTGGTTTCTTTCAGCATGCTGAAAGCCTTTGGGTCAAAAGGCCCAATCGAAATAACACCATTTTAGTGACATCATAACTCTAACCCCTCCCACATTAGCACAACAACAACAGTTGTGAGCATCTGTTTGGTTCAGGTGGCGGTGCGAAGGTGCTAAAAAACAGGCATACTTAATAAACGGGTGATGGCCACATAAAAACAATTCTAACATTTTGTGTACACATTTTTGAAAGAAATCTTCCTTAGTGTGGTGTAATCATAATAATTGAGTCATATAATAACTAATGTAGTGTAATTATAATAATTGAGTCATATAATAACTAGCGTAGTGTAATCACAATAATTGAGTCATAATAATAACTATAATCATAATAACTGATGATCATGTGTTAGCGTGAAAAAATAAATCACATGAATCACTTTCAAACCAAGGTGACTTGGAGAATAAATAACAAAACATGGTAATAGCAGTTTTGTGATCTTGTGTTAGCAGAGACGCCTCACTCTAATGTGCGCTTGCAGGTTAGGCAACTCGAAAGCAAACTCCAGCATACGACAGTGTTAACCCTTTATCTAAGCCTACAATTATATGTAGTTAAGACTGGCATATTTGCCAGTACTGTATTTGGATGGGTGTGTTTGGATTTCATTTGGATACCTCGTAGCATAGGCTAAGTTATTACTTTTTCTGCCTACTGTACAGTATTGATATGGGGATATGGGGAGAGAGGGATGGGAGGGTGACACATGGCAAAGGTCGTCAACATTGGGAATCGAACTCGTGACACGCCGTCGGCATGGATTAGCAGCCTAACTGTCTGGGCCGCTACACCAGCTGCCCGGTCCACATAGAGCTAAGCTCTATTCTCTATTCAAACTCCATGCAAGCACATAATTAAAATGAAAGACATTTCAAGCAGTTATTGTGGCTCAAAGGTTTTGGCCACCCTTGTTTCTCACCCAGCGACATCATTTCTCTGAGCTTTAATTAGCACAACAACAACAATGTCCCCCGAAGACATTATTCATAAGACAAACCCGAGACGCCACTGCCTTTGGCTTCTCTGTTGCTCTTTTTACAGCAAACAGAATTCCGCAATGCCATTCCGGCGGTCGTAGAAAACGCACTTTCGCGCTGTAAACTAATTCGATACATTGTTTTCTTTGCGAAGTGCCACTTCCAAGTTTTTAAGAGACACCAAAAGACGCTTTGGAGTTACAACAGGAGACATTTAGCCCCGCATGAGGTTTTCATTAAAATTCAACGACCCACTATTGGCAGCGAGGCGCCGCCATGAATCACAGACCCATTTTCCAGCTGCCGGGGGAAAAAAATGGCACGCAAATTCTCTCTCTCTCCGGGCGTCGATGTAAATGAGTCCTGGCCGGTGTGTGCTGTTGCAAATGCATGATTCACAAAGACAACTGTGCTGCTCTGCTGCAGTGAGCTACAGCAGGGGTGGGCAAATTTGAACGTGGAGAAACTCACTCCACAGGGCCACTGTAGTCCTACACTCACTCCACAGGGCCACTGTAGTCCTACACTCACTCCACAGGGCCACTGTAGTCCTACACTCACTCCACAGGGCCACTGTAGTCCTACACTCACTCCACAGGGCCACTGTAGTCCTACACTCACTCCACAGGGCCACTGTAGTCCTACACTCACTCCACAGGGCCACTGTAGTCCTACACTCACTCCACAGGGCCACTGTAGTCCTACATTCACTCCACAGGGCCACTATAGTTCCACACTCACTCCACAGGGCCACTGTAGTCCTACATTCACTCCACAGGGCCACTATAGTTCCACACTCACTCCACAGGGCCACTGTAGTTCCACACTCACTCCACAGAGCCACTGTAGCCCTACACTCACTCCACAGGGCCACTATACTATAGTTCCACACTCACTCCACTGGGCCACTATAGTTCCACACTCACTCCACTGGGCCACTATAGTTCCACACTCACTCCACAGGGCCACTGTACCTGTAGTTCCACACTCACTCCACAGGGCCACTGTACCTGTAGTTCCACACTCACTCCACAGGGCCACTGTAGCCCTACACTCACTCCACAGGGCCACTATACTATAGTTCCACACTCACTCCACAGGGCCACTATAGTTCCACACTCACTCCACTGGGCCACTATAGTTCCACACTCACTCCAGAGGACCACTATAGTTCCACACTCACTCCACAGGGCCACTGTAGTTCCACACTCACTCCACAGGGCCACTGTAGTTCCACACTCACTCCACAGGGCCACTATAGTTCCACACTCACTCCAGAAGACCACTATAGTTCCACACTCACTCCACAGGGCCACTGTAGTTCCACACTCACTCCACAGGGCCACTGTAGTTCCACACTCACTCCACAGGGCCACTGTAGTCCTACACTCACTCCACAGGGCCACTGTAGTTCCACACTCACTCCACATGGCCACTGTAGTCCTACATTCACTCCACAGAGCCACTATACTGTAGTTGCCACTATAGTTCCACACTCACTCCAGAGTTCCAAATCGCATATTACTGTCATAGCAAAAAGAACAGATTTCCCCCCCCTATTTGAACTAAAGAAATGGAAGCTGAAGCTGATCAAGTACGTTTGGAAACAGCCGGAAGACTACTGGAATATCAACATTTGGACATTAACCTGCGGGCCGCATTAAATGAAGTTGGGGGCTATGTGGCCACATGTCGTACGTAGTGCTTTTTATCCAAGGCGCTTCATGCACAGAGGTTGTCCATTATATTTGACGCCAGAGGAAACCAAGGCAATGCACCGACATGAACACGAACATGGACAGGAGCAATTTGGGGTAATTCAGTGAGTCTTCTTGCTCAAGGACACTTCACAAGGTACAGTACACCAACCATCGTCGTCTAACAAGTGCCTTAAGTGTCTGTTCGGAGAGAGACCGCACTGCGGGGCTGGGCATCATTGCCGAGTCAAGGCCCACCGACTGAACAAGAGCAGAGTATTGCGCTTTTCTTGTGGAAGCCTGTAACGTCTGACAGATTCACTGATCTTCAGCGCGCTACACGCGACCCGCAGCACGACAGAACTAGGGCATCTAACCCTCGCTTCAGGTAACTTAAATAATGGAGAAAAAACATGTCTAAATATGCAAGCGCATTCGCGCATGTGCGTGTGTATTATTGTCATTTTGTGTGAACTGAGGTTCGTCACTGCGGGGTCTTTCATTTTTGTATCATATGCTACTGTGCCGTTCATTACTCTCTGGGCATGATGGGATTTTAAAAACCCAATTTTACATTTCAAATCAACCCGTATATTGTGCTGTGATGATGCTGCTGCCCTAGGGCTCACCTCTGGCTTGAATCAGCCAATCTTTATGAAAGCTCATCTCTAACCGCATTGAATATTTATGACTCTCTCTCTCTCTCCCTCGTTCTCTCTCTCTCTCTCCCTCTCTCTTCCCGTGGCCTGACAGGCCGAGACATGCTTAAAATATGACAGGTCTGATCTGTCTGAAGCTCCAAACCGCTCATAAATATGAGGCCTGTCCTTCACTAAAGTGAGATGAAGGTGAGCGCCTGTCCGACGCGCCTCCCATCGCTTCCAAACGACCGTCTTGCGTCCGTCCGCCCGTCCGTCCGTCCGCTCGGCGCAAACAGTTAATTTATCGCCTGGTGCATTTGTGGATTCCACCGTGGTGTCACACTCATCTCTGTCAAGTGCTCCCGGCGCAGTCGTCCCGCGGGCTGTGTGATGTATGCCCCCCGATTTAAATCTCATCTATCGAGTGCGGCTGACAGGAACTACAGTAATTCACAGCCGCTGCCGCCCAAACGCCGGCCAGTCGTCATCGACCTGGGATGGCACGGCGGTCTATCAGTAAACGCACATCGATATTTATGCTTAGATCTTTACATTTAAATGTGGAGATATTTGCGTGTTTCTCGCAATGGGTGGGATTCGGGGCTAATGTAGCGATCACTAGGCATGTACATGATGCGCTCAACTCACAATGCGATATTTCACAATTTTTTTAAACAATTTTATTTTATTCGATATTTTTATTCATTTTATTTATCATGATTTATCTTTCCCTGAGCCTTTTTCACATTTTATATTTAACTTCATTGCAAAAGCATCACTTTTCATCTACAACTACAATTTTTTCTGAGCTACAACTGTAGCTCAGAAAAAAATGTTTTCTTGTTTTCTTTCTTGCCTTTCTTGACTGTCAAATAGATCTACATCTACATCTATCCTGAGATAGACGTAGAACAATTTGACAGTGCAGAAACATAATTGCCTTCCTTGATGCATTAATGAGCATCAACGACCATCAGCTGGTCAGTCACACACACACGCACACGCACACACACACGCACACACACACACACACACACACACACACACACACACACACACACACACACACACACACACACACACACACACACACACAACATGCATCTTAGCTAGATTATAGTCACCAATGTAGTTTTCTTTTTACAAATGCAAACATAAATATAGCTGCAAGCAGCAATAAAACGGGATCAAGCAAGCAGCAATAAGGAGTAAGAACAATACGCACAAATAAGCCATAGAAACATGGGAGCCTGAACTTCAGAAATACATCAGGTAATTATGTGTGAGACTGACTCACATTGTAATCTGGTGTGACTGAGTGAATGATTGGTGAGCTGTGAGTGAGTGGTGAACTGAGCTATGAACTGTCATTAGTGACAACATGGCCGAATAGTGACAGTCAAACAGCCTTGCCCAGCCATGAGGCCCATAGGGCAGGTGCCTATCTCCTGTTTCTGTAGCATGAGGCAGCTTGATGTACAAGTACACCCTCTGGACATGACGCTAGTATGACACAGGGTCTTACCCCCAATCCATCCCTTGATGCTGAGTGCCAAGCAGGGAGGCATTGGATCCCGTTTTTAGAGCCTTTGGTATGATCCGGCCGGGAATCGAACCCCGGCCTCCCAGTCTCAGGGCGGACACTCTAACCACAAGGCCACTGATTTGGTGAATGAGTAAATGATTGGTGAGCTGTGAGTGAGTGGTGAACTGAGCTGTGAACTGTCATTAGTGACAACATGGCCGAATAGTGACAAAACACAACATGGCCGAATGGTGACAACCACCATTACATTGAGTTTTACCCTGGGTTACACATAGAACCATGAACTTAGATGTAGAAGACCACATGAGATTGTGCATGATTGACTCATATTACTAGGTGTCCGTGCCGGATTTGAACCCAGGAACTCTCATTTCCAAGTCATGCGCTCTACCAATGAGGCTACCCAACAGACACAAGACGTACTGGAAACAACACACACATTCAGTGGACTGCTTGGTAAATGGTAAATGGTGCATTTATATAGCGCCTTTATCCAAGGCGCTTTACATAGATTGTGCATCACATTCACCCATTCACACACACATTCATACACTGATGGCAGTGGGACAGGGACACATCGACACTAACTCTGCAGGAGCCCGGGATCGAACCGGCAACCTTGTGGTTACCATCCGGTTACTCTACCTCTGAGCCACTACCGCTCCTTAAATATGCACAAATAAGCCATAGAAACATGGAAGAAATACATCATGTGATTGTGGAAACACAGCAGGGTTTTTGGAGACTCAGACTTTGTATTGTCAGCAGTGGGACTTGAACCCTCAATCTTGTGTTCCGAAGTCAGGCACCCTACCGACTGAGCTATCCTGGCACAATGATTTGCTTAGTTGTTGTCATCAATGAAACAACCCAACAACACGCCACCAAGCAGTAAGCAATATGAACAATATGCACAATTCAGCAGTCAGAGGGTGGAGCTTAGTGGTCAAAGTGACAAATGGAAACTAGAATATTCGCAATTTAAAAATTGCAAAGTGTGGTTGCCGTTGTCGCTTGCCCCCCGCAGCTCCCCCCCATATTGTCACTTGCCCCCCGCAGCCCCCCCCCCATACTGCACACTGCGGTGCAGTATGCCCCCCCCCATACTGCAGTACAGTATGCCCCCCCCCATACTGCAGTACAGTATGCCCCCCCATACTGCACACTGCAGTACAGTATGCCCCCCCCCCATACTGCACACTGCGGTGCAGTATGGCCCCCCCACACTGCACACTGCGGTGCAGTATGGCCCCCCCATACTGCACATTGCGGTGCAGTATGGCCCCCCCACACTGCGCACTGCGGTGCAGTATGGCCCCCCCACACTGCGCACTGCGGTGCAGTATGGCCCCCCCATACTGCACACTGCGATGCAGTATGGGCTTCAGCCAGCAGGCGCCCTCGTTCCGTCCAACTCCCGACCCCGTTGGCAACTACACCATGGTACATAGCGTTGTACAAAACGGTTTTCACACCTGCTTGTATAGCAAGCACCATGCAGCTCTAATGAGTGCTCCATCTCTGGTGTGTGTGTGTGTGTCTACATCAGTTCCCATTGTTGTACAACCAGAGGAATATAATTAAAGTGTAGGTAACCTGCAAAAAACTCTCAAAACTGTTGACACATGTCCCTCAAAAATAGCCTAAGTATCCCAATGATATATTTAAAATGCCTGATGGGGCTGTACACATCTCACTGTTCTCACATTTGAGGTTTATTAAAAATAAAATTACTACATCCGCCACTTTGGGAAATGTAGTTCTGAATCTGTTGATGTCGCGGGTGTGTGACGTCAATAGGAGAATGTCTTTTCTTCTTGTTGCAATGCTAACTCCGATGGACACGCCCTTCTCCTCGTCAGCACGGTATCTCCCCAGCAACGCAGATGTGTTTATTGAGTATAGACAGAATCAGCGTGGAGTCGAGACTATTTATAGCGCTCAGTTCTTGGGAACAAGTTTTCGGTCGTCTACAACTTTTGGAAAATGCCAAAGAGATGCGTAATCGGTCGGTGGGGGGGGGGAGTGCACCGGAGTGCGCGACTCTGCCTATAATCTGGCATACTGAGCGTGGATGTTTTACGCAGTGTGCTACTGCCCGGACATGAGATTGTGAAAGAGATTGTAAAGGCGAAGCTGCTGCTGATCTCCGAGATGATCAGGATCAGTGGGTAGACGCAGCGCTGGCTCGTTCGGTTATTTACGACAGTAGTTTTCAACCTTTTTGATACCAGGGCCCACTATTTATTCTGCATTTGAGCCACGGACCACCGTTTGAGGACATTTAGCCCCACAGACCCCGAAACTAAAGATTTCTTTTGCTTTTGTCCATCCATTCCAGTTGTGTACACTTGGGCTAATTCAGATGATAAATATTTTAACTCTTGAGGGTTACGATCTCAATAGCTACATTTGGTTGACCAACTTAGCTGGGGACCACCTGGAACTCTTTCAGGGACCACTGGTGGTCCCCGGACCACCGGTTGAAAACCCCTGATTTACGAGCATGTTTACCAAGATTACTCTCTCCTTCACAAATACTCCTCCTGTTTTTAATGTTATCATCATGGTTCTATCCCAGCATAAAGCACAGTTGCTGCTAACGTAATGTCCATAATCCATCCACCGAGTCCCCTCGCATTCCAGCGGCAGAAAAACTAAACTTTGGCTTGGTCAAGAACTCCAGTTTGTTCCCATTCAGGCAGCTCGAGCGCGCAGTTTCCGACTCCGCAATGTCGCAAGTCTTGTACTAGATGGCTCTGAGCCACTAGTCAGCTGGAGTGAAGGCACCGTAGGCACGCCCCTCGCAACTGCAGTGTATACAACCATAGCCACATACGCTATCTCTGTTTCAACGTGGATTTTGCAAAAACGGTCTGAGAGACTGTCTGAGTAAAAACAACGTGTGGTGGCCGCACTATCCCCGGCCACGATCGTTAACAGAGTTATGTTTGTACTCCGTTACGAGAGTGTTTAATATGGTAATTCCCATGGCCACTCTTCTATGCAAGTCTATGCAAGTCAGTGGGAACCCGATGAGATGTTCTCCTAATGACGCGCCATATGAACTCGTAACTTTCCGGCGTGATTGGCCAGTGCTTCGGGGGTTGGACCACCTTTCTTCTGATAGCCCCCAGAGCAAATACACACCAAGTATTGTTGTATTGGCAAATGTGTTTGTAATTATGACACAATTTGATTGGGAAAAGTAGTGCAAAACAGGTTACTTACACTTTAAAATAGAGCTTGGAATTGAAATGATAGTTTAATAATCTCTAATTAAAAGTGGAACGATACAGCTTAAAATTGGAACGATACAGTTTAATAATCTCTGACTAATATTGGAATGATACAGTTTGAAATTGTCGCAATACAGTTTACTAATCTAAAAATGGAACGATACAGTTTGTAATTGAAACAATATAGTGTACTATTCTCTGACTAAAATTGGAACGATACATCTTAAAATTGAAATGATAGTTTAATAATCTCTCACTAATATTGGAACAATACAGCTTGAAATTGGAACGATGTAGTTTACTACTCTCTGAGTAAAATTGGAATGATACAGTGTGAAATTAGAACAATACAGTTTACTAATCTCAGACTAAAAATGGAACGATACAGTTTGAAATTGGAATGATACAGCTAAATTGTTCGAATTTCAGTCAGAAAAGATTAGAACGATGCAGTGCTTTGTGCATTATAGCAGTGGTTTCCAACCTTTTTGAAACCACGGCCCACGACCTAAAGGACTCACAATGCAATGCAATCTAGCTAGCCTGAAAAAAAAACCCACATATATTTATATATATTAAAGGTGTTGGCGTTAACACGTTAATGCGTTAACGCATTAATGCATTAATCTCGTGTTAACACAGCCGTGCGTTAATGGCGTCAAAAAAATTAACGCGAGATTAACACACTGACGATGGCTGTCCTCGTGCGGCAGGCCACAGAAGTACTTTACGTCCACACACAAACACAGTGATGGTGTGTACAAAAAATGCAAACCGGCTTGTACAACAAACATTTGTTGTGCAAATCAAAAATCCAGCCAAAAAATCAGGCATGAGCATTTTTCAAACTGCTTAAAATGGCAGACACTCTGGGGGTGGAGCTTACCGGTCAATGTTACAGATGTGTTCCACATGAATCAAGGAACATGTAGAAACAAGTCCCATGATTTTTGGCCAAACGAGGCCCGAGTTATGGTTTTTCAAATGTTTCAGTTTCAAAGAATTGTTATAGCGCCCCCATTTGAGCAATTGGAGTAAGACTGTTTTGCTGCTATTTGGCATCCCCCTCTACCAAACTGTAAAATCTCATAAACAGATTACTTTGCATGTGTAATTAGGGATAATAGAAGAATTTTCACAAACAAGCAATTTTCATTGGCTCGTAAAAACATCATTTTTTTCACTGAAAACAAAATTCACACCCATTTCATGTTTGTATGGCTTCAAAGTTCATGTGTAGGTCATTGTTATGCATTTTGATCAAAGATTGTAGAGAAGAGACATTTTAACTGTTTTACATATAATTCAAGATGGCGGTTCATCTAAAGGTCAGAGGTCAAAAGTAAGAATACAAAAGTTGTTCGCATAAGCAGACGCATAAGTGAATATAAGTTACATTTCTGAGAGTCGAGCAGTTCATGAGTTATGAGTGTTTAAAGTTTGCAATTTCAGTTGAGTGCTATAGCGCCACCATTTGACCAGTGGTCACAGGCTTCGCATCATCACCGTTTGGCATCACCCTCTACCAGATTACCAATTTTCGCGAAAACCGACTGCACGGTTCAGCCAGAACAGCTATTTCTGGTGGAAGGAGGAAAAAAGAGACAAAAACAAGAAGGGATCAAGGTCCACTTCGTGGACTGCTTGATCCAAAAGCAAACATAATAACATTAGCCAAACAGCCCACAGAGCCGCAATCAGCAGCAGCTGTGTTCTATGGTAACCATAGCAGTGCGCATTAGTCCCCTACAAACTGCAATATAGGTGACAAAGGCAAACCATCTGCAGGAGTGACAACAGAACGAAGCATTGAAACGGCGGCTAAACCTGTATGTTGATCAATTGTATCACGTGACAATATGTCACAGAAGATGCGGGCCGAAGATGGTGGTGTTTAAACCCTTAGAGTACTGAACCCGTTTTGGTGTTCTAAGCATTATGTTTTAACTATTGAAAAATAGCAGATCTACAAGCTCATAGCGCGCCACCGAGTGGCGCGCTATGAGCTTGTATCTCTGCTATTTTTGAAAATTTGTGAAAACGTGGTGCAAATCTTTGAATATTATGTTATTCAGAAACTAGAAATCTAGACAGGACACAATGGTATGTGCGGTATGTCTGTGAGAGCTAATGAGAGTGACACAATGCAACATAACACTTTGATATTGATTTGTTGTGCAGCGGCGCTGCATGTAAACTCCAAGCCAACGCATGAGTTGCAGCCATACTGGCTGGCCTAGCTGCCCCGTCCGAAATCGACTTTTACTTGATGCATATTTATCAAAACGTTTAAAAGTTTTGTCAGATTGCAGACAAGATTAATAGCATCTGCGACTTCCGCGGCGGAACTTCGCCAATCGGTGACCTTTGAGTCTTGGGGAGCGGCGAGTGGTAAATACCAAGTCTGTATCTGATAGCGCGCGTTCTCCCTGGACTCCATCGACAGTGGATGAGCGTGCCCGGCCTGCTCAACAGGGGCGGATCTAGGCATGGACCTGGGGGGGGCAATGCCCCCCTGAATGCCCTGACTGCCCCACCAAACATGATGGCACGCAAAACAACCCACGATATTTCAGTGCTTATATTTAAAAGTATTTGAAACACTACTATACTGCTACTAACTAACTGCAATGATCTCACCACTAAACCAACAGCATTTCATCATTGAAAACAGAAAACTCTCTGAGTCAGACCTTTAGCTTTATTATTATTGATGCTTATACTTGCCTAAAATAAAGCTGCCCCCCATACCATTTTCCCCTGCCCCCCCTTTTGGGAAATGTTACATCCTCCCCTGCTGCGCAAACCAAAACACGCCTGGAATGCACAGGAACCTTCAGAACTGCCTAGCCAAGACTGATATACCAGATTGCAAACAATTCAGGAGCTTGGTGGACAATATTGAAGACATGGAGAGGCTGACATTTAGAATATGAGTGAAAAATGCCTTGGACCTTAAAAGAGAATTCCACTGCCCAGAAGGCATGGTTACCTATTTTAAAACCTTACCTTATTTTAAAAAAGTGGTCCGGTTGTTATTTTGTGGGGGGAAAAACAAACAAGAAATGACATATTTAATTGGCAGCTGCAACAGGCCAATACGACGCAGTTCCAATTGCAGTTTGTCCCCATTCAGGTTGCATTAAACGGCGCTCGAGAGCTCAGTTTCTGACCCCTCAATGTCGCAACTGTAGTACTAGAAGCCTCTGTCCAATCAGAAGTTGCCGTGGCGTTGCCAAGACACCACACAGCCAATCAAATAGCTGCTACAAAAACCATCCCAAGGCTCGGAGGTCGGCTAGTGCCATAGAGTATAGACAGAGTTATCATCTCTGTTCACTTCCATGGAGCGGCTCATTGAAAACAATGCATTTCCCAATTCCAGTTGGTCACCCTGCAATGTCGCAGCGACCTCTTAGGCAGTGGGATATTTACATCTATCGCCTGTGGGGTGATTACTGGCTGTTTCCTCTACATTTCCCACCATAAGCTTAGAATGGGGCTATGGAATATTTTCCAAATTCTATTTCCATTGCTCGAAAATGCAATTATTTAATGCAATTAAGAAAAACCCATTAAAGGGACCCATAACAGTGTGTCTGTGACCCGCAAATGGGTACCACATGCACAAACATGTGTGCGCACACACACACACACACACACACACACACACACACACACACACACACACACACACACACACACACACACACACACACACACACACACACACACACACACACACACAAACCTTGAAAGAGTTTTTGGAGACTTACTGCAGGGGCCGATGTAACATTTCCCAATTGGGCGGGTAAGAGAAAATGGTGGGCCCCCCTACCATTTTCATGAAGCCGCACCCATACCATTTTCAGTTACAGGACTTTTATTAGTGAAGTAAAGCATCAATAATAACATCACGCAGCATGCATAAAGCTAAAGGTCTGACTCAGAGAGTTTTGTTTCCAATGACGAAATGCTGTTGGTTTAGTGGTGCCACAGCTGTAGTTAGTTAGTAGCAGTAGTAGTGTTTCAAATCCTTTTAAATATACGCTCTTTAATTTGAAATATCTTGGGTTGTTTTGCATGCCAGCCATCGTGTTTGGTGGGGCAGACTGGGCATTTGGAGGGGCATTGCCCCCCCTATGCCTAGATCCGCCCCTGACTTACTGTATAGGCACGGCCACGGTTGAGAGGATAATCTAACTTAAAAAGTTTTTCACAGCCCATGCTCAGGCGCTTAACACTGAAGAAGTAATCCGCTGCTTGCTAGCTCATGGGGAAAGAAGAGAGAGATGCAGCAGCAGCAGCAACACAACATCACAGGTGTTACTGTATACTGTCTTACAGTAGAGCCCTTTATCCTCCCTCAAACACTGCTGTTATAATTAGAACAAAAGTGACCCATTTGTGAATTCATTTTCTGTAGCATTCGGTCATCGCAGCCTTCACTCACTCACTCACCCGTTAATTAACTCATTCCGCAGCTGTTTCGGTCAGTGTTGCACTTCCAAAATGCACTAGAATGCGCTAGAACAGTGGGTTTTCAACCATTTTCATACCAGGGCCCACTGTTTATTCTGCAATTAGCCACGGACCACCAACTAACTGGCAAAATGTTGGTCAAACTAGCAATTCTTCAGCATTTTCTAAATGTGTAGATTCTTGAAAATGAGGTAATTCAGATGTTTAAATATAGTTTAACTCTTGAGAGCGTAAAAATGAAACCAAATGGACCCTTACGGGTCCATTTGGTTTCATTTTACGCTCTCAAGAGTTACAGATCTATAAGAGTCCATTTGGTTACCAATGGTCCTTTCTAGGAAGGAAGGAGGACTCTATCATAGGAGGACAAATGGTGAAAAACGAGGGTTTTATCTCTGGCGCCTGTCAACCAATTTCGCTCCAACTCACCAGCAAAAAAGCACTAGATTTTCCGCCAGGAGTTTTCCACTAATTTTGGCGCTAGGGGGGTCTGATAAAATATAGTGACAAATGCGCCAAGTTGGCAACACTGGTTTCGGTGTTTTAAGCATTAGCTACTGAAAGTGTTAGCATCAGCTACTGACAAATAGCAGATCTAAAAGCTTGTCTGCTATTTTTTGAGAAATCGTGAACATTTGATACAAATCTTTCAAATTTCGTCATAGTGAAATATTTTGCTCTGGGGTGGGGGGTCCCTGGAATTACGTATTTTCATATGTTTGGTCGGCGGCCATGTACTGGTGATTTTGGCGGATCGTTGGCATGAAATATTCAAGGTATTGTAGGTGATTTCACTTAGTTCAAATAGGGTTATTGTATTCGTTTTTCAAGTGGGGGGAGGGGACTTGGTGTATGTGCTGTTGTTCTGTTGCACTTCCCCTTAAAGAGTGTGCATGTGCACATCTTGTTGGCTGGGGTGATCGGAGTGTCTTCCAAAGCACTGAATGCTCCATTAATTAAAGTATCACTGACATCGTAATAATGAGGTTTTACAGAAAACAGCCAGGATTTAGGGGACACTCACTCAAATATCAATTCAAAAATTCAAAAATCAATTCTCAGGTCAAAACGGGTTAATTATTCTCCATTCGATTACACCGAGTAATTAGATTCTCGCATTAGTGTCATATTGTGTTGATTATAACAAAAAAGACACCACTTTTCACTGAAAACTCAATATAAAAACCAAATGAAAACGAAGGTATGATGACTAAGGCTGGCGTTTGCTCTCAAGGTGGAGGAACGGTAAACACAGCCGCTGCCCAACGGCTCTCGGGGACAGGGGCGGATCTAGGCATGGGCAAATGCCCAGACTGCCTCACCAAACACAATGGCATGCAAAACAACCCAAGGTATTTCAAATTAAACTGCTTGTATTTAAAATGATTTGAAACACTACTACTACTGCTACTAACTAACTAGAATTGCCGTACCACTCTAAACCAACAGCATTTCATCATTGTCAGACCTTTAGCTTTAGCATTATTGATGCTTACTTGACTAAAAAGTCCTGTAACTGAAAATGGTATGGGTGCGACTTCATCGCCTGTGGCGCAAAGCCCCCCCCCCCCCCCCCCCCCCCCACACACACACACACAAATTGGGAAATGTTACATCCACCCCTGCTCGGCTGAGCCCTTGCTTTTCACCTTGACAGAACTGAGACTGCACAGATGGCACATTTTGCACATTGGCAATTTAGTCCAGGGCCGTTTGTTTTGAAACGCACACACGGTTTCCTTTCCTCCAAGGACAGGTCACGAGGAGGCCATGTTAACCACTCTAAATGCGTCATGCCAAGTATACACTGACACTAAGTAAACTGACACACAATTCCCTGGGCCGTGGCCGTTCAGCCGACACTGGGAAGCTGGCAGTAGCCCCGCAAAAAAAAACGCCTGGACAACGCTCCACACGCCCCAAGCTCTTCTCCTATTGTGTGAATAGGTGACTGAAGGAATCAGGCCAAAGGAAAATCCCCAGCTGGAAAAAGAGGGGGAAAAACTGTGGGTGCATATATGGCCCAAAATAGCTTGTTTGCTAATTTTGCTAAAAATACAGTTTCATCATGACAGTACAAAATAAACCACTGGTCAACTAAAAGCTTAAGGCAGTGGCTTAAGTGTATTTTATCATGGCAGTAGTTGAAGGATTGTAACCTAGTATTAATATTTTGGCCACTGCAGGAGGGATTCATTAGGATGTTTGGCTCCATCTTGTGCTCTTTATTTTAATCTAATGGTTGTGAAAATGGCCACTGCCCAGGACCTTCTAGCTGTGAGGCGACAGCAATTACCAATGTGTCACCGTGGCCCCGGCCTTCTAACTGGAATTTAAAAAGAGGAGAGCCCCCAGTCTAGGAGTCAATCCGAGTCTCTAGTTTCTTCATTAAACTATGCCCGCAAAAAAACAGGAGTTCTCAACGTCAACAAGAGACAAAATCCAGAAAGCTGGCCTTCTAGGCAGAGGGGCAAAAGAAAAAAAAAAGCCATATCTGAGATTGGCTAATAAAAGGAAAAGCTCATGACGGCCACAAAAGAAAAAAACAACTAAGAAATTGAACAAGAGGAAGATTGGAAAAAGAGAGCGTTATGGGGCAGACAAAGTGAAACGTTTGAGGCGTTTGTTGGATCAACAAAGAAAAGCCTTTTGATATAAATGAAAAAGATGCTGCTGCTGGAGGAATCTGTCACGCAATTTCCGCGGGACATCATATTATGGTCTGTCGGGGAGTGGCAGGTTTTGTTCAGGGTAAAATAAGGACAGCCATCAGTCAGGGAATATAGGCGAAGTGTGAGTTGTCATTGGAGAACGTCAGGGCGGATGTAACATGTTCCATTGGGGGTGGGGGGCAAGGGAACATGTTGGAGGGGCAAGAGAAAATGGTATGGGGGCGGCTTCATGTTGAAGCCGCACCCATACAATTTTCAGTTACAGGACTTTTATTAGTAAAGTAAAGCATCAATAATAACATCAGTTGTTGTTGTTGTTGTTGAAGTTGCAACAGACACACAGCATGCATAAAGCTAAAGGTCTGACTCAGAGAGTTTTCTGTTTTCAATGATGACATGCTGTTGGTTTAGTGGAGAGACAACTACTTAGTAGCACTGGGAGTGTTTCAAATCATTTTAATTATGAGCACTTTCATTTGAAATATCTTTGAGATTTGGGTTGTTTTGCATGCCATCATGTTTGGTGGAGCAGTCAGGGCATTTAGGGGGGGCATTGCCCCCCAATGCCCATGCCTAGATCGGCCCCTGGAGAACATTTTATGACCCCAAAACCTTTGAGAAAGTTGGTATAGTTCTATACTGCATCCATAATGAGATGAGACTACAGTAATGAGAGTCAACTGTGTCCAGACTGGCATTTCAGTAGATCGTCAGCGTATTGTCAGAAACAAGACCAATTCAGTGGATCGTCTGTATTAGTCAGAGAAGAAGACAGACCAGTGAAAAGTGAGAAAAGGAGGGCATTTGCCAAGCTGTCTAATCTGAATTATGTTAATTCTATTCGGATTCCCTGAAGAGATGGAACTGCTCCGCTGGACACTTCTTTTCAAAGGCAGTAGGATTAGCATAAGGCTAATCATGTGAATAAATTAATCAGAGCTCAGACATGCATTTTTCAGAAAAAGCTTCAAGGTAAGTTCAGGACAGCGTGACGAGAGACTTGTTTACCGTATATAGGCTCAGTGTTGACAGTATAATCCAGGGCCTGCTTCAAAAAGATCACTGCTGTCTCAAAGAGCTTTCTGTTTCCTTCTCACTATACAAACACTACCGCGCAAATACCATTCCCTTTTAGATTCCACGATATAATGTGCTGTAAGTGAGGTCGATTTAATAGTGGCGGATGGATGGATGGATGGATGGATGGATGGATGGATGGATGGATGCACTCTTTGCTGCAGTGAGCCAATGAAATAAAAACCTGTGTATTTTTCGATACAATAAAAAAAAAAAATAAATAAGAGTTGAGTTGCGATGGCGCCCAAGCCCACAGTGAGCGGAATCATATCCTAGATCAGATTCTACAAAATGTTTTCAGGGGAAAAATACACAACAAAAAACTTTAAAACAATGTTGCATTCCAGCAGTGTTAAAGGTATATTCAAAAAGCCCTAGTTTCAGTTCGGGCTTTTGGAGAAAATCCTTTCATCCAATCAGGATTGGAGTGGGGGTGGGCTGTGGGCCTGTTGCACTTCCCTTCCCTCTGTGGAGTGTGTGCATGTGCACATCCTGTTACCAAGGGGACCGGAGTGTTTTAACACTCCTTTAATGTCTTCCAGTATATTTTAGATTTCAGTTTAGTCTGGAATAAGACAACATCTAGACTTTAGTACTATGTAGTCCGCTGGAAAAAACCTTAGTCTTTCAGACTTCTCAGTCTTAGTCAACAAAATGAACAGTGCATTCCAGAACTTAATGGCCGAGTGCCCGTTCTTGTTGCGTTGAGGTCCCACATCGCCAAACGCTCGTGGCCGTCCGCTCCGCCCTGCTCGTTATAAGGCTCATTTACCACAAGCCGCGGCATAATCGCTCGCGTTTTATTTTCCCCACAGCCCCAAACGCCCCCTTCCTCCCCTCCCCACCCGTGTTCCCCCCCCCCCCCCCCCCTGCACTGAGTTACTTAGCCAATTACAGAGCCGCCTTTCCATTAGTCGGGTGCATTGTGTCAAATTGCGTTGCGCTGTAGGGGTTGATCAGTTCGGGGGATGCGGTGCAAGTGTACAGCGAAGTGGCGATAAGAAGCTATGAATAACAATGATTCCCACCGTTGTGTTTGTCGCGGCGAAGCGGCCGAGCGCGTCTGGGCTCCAAACGACTGCGGATAATGTCAATTTCCCGAGCAACGTCAAAGTCATTAACTGATAATGCACGCCGGCTGTGTAAAGCGGGTTCTCCTGCTCGCTCCCTTTTCCCATAAAAACGATGCGGCGAATAAAAAAAACACGCATTACGCGGTGAACGTTTGGAAATAAAACAATCCCATGTATGGCCCCCGCGCGCTCAGAAACAGGTCCCTAAAATTGATCAAGATCTCGTCTTGTCTGAGGTTGAAAGGCCCTTCAGGGGCTATATACTCTTCTACGGTGGAACATCATAGATTTGTATTTTTTCAGGGGCGGATGTAACATTTCCCAATGGGGGGGTGGGGGGGGGGGGGGGGGGGGCAGGAAAAAATGGTATGGGGGCGGCTTCATCGCCCGTGACGCTTAAACGCTACGGCGATGAAGCCGCCCCCATACCATTTTCAGTTACAGGACTTTTATTAGTCAAAGCATCAATAATAACATCCGTTGTTGTTGAATTTGCAACAGACACGCAGCATGCATAAAGCTAAAGGTCTGACTCAGAGAGTTTTCTGTTTTCAATGATGAAATGCTGTTGGTTTAGTGGTGACACAGCTGTAGGTAGTTAGTAGCAGTAGTAGTGTTTCAAATCATTTTAAATATATAAGCACTTTAATTTGAAATACCTTGGGTTGTTTTGCATGCCATCGTGTTTGGTGGGGCAGACTGGGCATTTAGGGGGACATTGTCCCCCCCCATGCCTAGATCCTCCCCTGATTTTTTTTTGTTATTTCCTCCTCCCCCAAACAGTTTGACAATGTAAACGGCACAGCAGGGGGGAGGGGGAAACGGGGAAAACGGTGAAAGTGCTTCCCCACATCTTGTGTTTATCTTGGCCAAGTGGAGAATACAGAAGACATTTTTCATTTCCTTTGGCACAAGGCCCAGAGGACTGTCTGTGGCTGCTTGCTGCAGGGGATGATGCCCAGAACCAATGTGCGCACGCACGCGCACGTCATGCACATGTACACATACATACACAGGCTGTACATTGCAGGTCTACTGTTTGAGGATTTGTGTCATCATGATTACTTAATTCAACACGGAGTGCAAATATCACACGCCAATAGCTTACCGTGAACTATTCACCTATATTGTATATACCGCACGCTGTATTACAACGTATGTATTTACTTGGAAGACCTTTACATGCGTACACCGTCTCAACGGGTCACAGAGATTGAAAAGCAAGTGAAAGCCGTCAGATCATGTCCGGTGATTTACTCATAGAGTAACAAAGGGAAACTAGAGACTAAGTGATACTCACAGCCAAGTGATAGTTACAGGGGCGTTTTTGCCATTAGGCAGACTAGGCATTTGCCTGGGGCGCCATGGGGTGGGGGCACCAGACATGCTTTAAAAGGCTAACGATATGGATGAATGCATTATACTGCACTTGCCATCTATAACTAGAATTGAACATTTAAAACACATATATGTTCTTTAAAAAAATAAATAGTTCAGATTTGTATCCCTAGGGGAGGCGCCATTTTACCGTGCTTGTCATAGGCATGACGTCGCAAGAGTTCGCTCCGTAGAAGAACTAACGAAATGCATCAAACAACTATATATTTTGTTCACCTAGTAAGTTAAAACCCGTTCGTTTTGTAGTACTTTATTTAACCAGTGGGGTTTCGCCATTTTAATTACAAACAGAGCCTTACGGGCCCATTTGGTTTCAAACATTTTCCCTGGAGCCCCCCCTTACCAAATGGACCCTTACGGGTCCATTTGGTAAGGGGGGGCTCCAGGGAAAATCTTGCCTGGGGCTCCAAATTGCTTAGAAACGCCACTGGATAGCAGAACTTCCGATTGGGCTGACGCAGGTGACGTCATGAACCTGGAGAGCTTCGCTGGGGTCTCTGTTTTACCTCATTCAGCTGTGTTACCATGAGAGGAGCGCTGTCCATGGTCCTGACGTCTCTGTATTCTGGGGAGATACATGCAGGCGCTGTCTGTGGTGCTGAAATGTGCCATTGTGATGGTGAGGGCTCTCTCTCTCTCTCTTGCTCCGTCTCTTTCGCATGCGTGCACGCGCACGCACGGGCGCACGCACACGCACACGCACACGCACACACACACACACACACAAACACATGAATGAATGCATGAATGAATGAATGAATGAATGCTTCTCACAGCACAAACAAGAATAAACATAGACAAAGTACCGTGAACCGAACAGTAATAGTGAATGCATTCATTGCGTGAGCCGACAAATAAAACTTGATCTTTTTTTCTTTTAATACAATAAATACAAATATGCATAGTATAAAATCAACTTTTGTTTTGTGTTTTTAATCGCAATTCATCCAAAAAAGAGAGAAAAAAATAAGCACTCGAAAGAAAAACAAAAAACAAAGCACTGAAATATGTTTTCCTCGGGATGCACTGTATAACCGGATGCAGGCTGACCCACCAGGTTCAAGTAATAGAAAATAGAATCCTCTGTATGTACGGTATGTCGCCTGCGTGTGTCCATAGCATGGCCTTGGAACAAATAGCGGCACATTTACACGTGAACATGAAGTCACATTCACCCACCCGAGGAATGCAAGCGTGGAATATCTTCACAATGGTGTGTGTGTGTGTGTGTGTGTGTGTGTGTGTGTGTGTGTGTGTGTGTGTGTGTGTGTGTGTGTGTGTGTGTGTGTGTGGAGGATGTCAAGGCGAGGTTTTGCATCTGACTGGTATGTACAACATAAACATCCGTAGAGATCTGCTGCATGAGAAAATATCAGATTTTTTCGAAAGCAATATGTTCATCTGGCTCTGCTCTGCTTCGTTTCAGAAGCTTTTCCTATAAAGCAGTGCTTCTCAACCTTTAGATTTAATATCACTTCTGTGTAGAGGTATCTTCCCAGGCCTGATTTGACCACCAGCCCCAACCCAAATTGAACCACGAAAGAAATGTAGCCAGCGAGAACGTTTGAATCCGACTGCTATTGTTGGAATTCCAGCTCCGAAGCGAAAAGCACAGAGAAAGATTAGAAGTTCAGATATTTCTCTGTGATTTCTTTGCCTCCTGTTCCGAATCAGAACCAGAGGCAAATGGACCCAGCTTCCATAATAAATATGAGGACCGCACGGCGATATAAAACCTGGGGACCCGAAACGGCCGAAGGCTAAGATCCTTATTAATTTAACAAGAATTATTTCTTACCTAAACATAGCCTGCTAGTTGATGACTCTGGCAGCAGCACAGCTGCTCATTAACGTGTGAATGCATATAATCCCAGTCAATGTTTTCTTTATTTGTGTGTAATCTTTCTTGTTAGCCACTGCAAATATTAACACCACCGTTAGTTTATGTGGCAGCAGAGCAGAGCGCGTTTTTGTTATTGCTTGTCAATGGGCTCAGAGTTTCCATTGTAGTTCAACACGCGATGCAACTCGATTGTTTTGGCAAATTTGAAACATTAACCAAAACGTTACTACAAGTTAGAAGTCAGGGCATACTGTATACACTGTATATAAATAGTGGCGTCTTGCTCAGGGAACGCACACCACGGAATAGCCGCATCAGAAAGAGAGAAAGAGTGGTGGACAGGACGCGTTGCCAGCAGGGCGGATGTAATTGGGGGGGGGGCAGGAGAAACTGGTATGGGGCGAAGTCACACCCATACCATTTTCTCCAATGGTATGGGTGCGTCAATAATAACATCAGTTGTTGTTATAAGCACTTTAATTTGAAATATCTTGGTTTGTTTTGCATGCCATCATGTTTGGTGCCCCCCCCCCCCCCCCCCCCATCTCCATGCCCATGCCTAGATCCGCCCCTGGTTGCTAGCGGCAACGAGGACGAGTCCAGGAGGGGAGATACATCCTGGTGTGCATTAATCAGCCCACACTCAGGCAGCTTAAATCCTCTGTCCTCCCCTCTCAGCCCCTCACTCAGTCAGAGACTCTCCCGACGGACCCACACCCTCTATAGTGAAGTGTTCTTGAGGAGAAAAGTAATTGTGAAACACGAGGCTTAGATAGGACGGAATACTGGAGGACGCCCTCCCCCAGCCCCCCCCCCCCCCCCCCCCCCCCCCCCCTGTAATGAGAGCAGGGAAACTAAATTAAGCTAAATAAAGAGAGATGGAATCCAAATCCTAAGTTAAACTATGGAAGAATCCTGCTCACCGGTTTGAAGTAGCAAGAGGAAACGTCCTCAGCCCTTCTAATCTGCTCCATTTACCTGCCTACTCTGAGTAAATAAAACAACTGGCTAAAAATAGTTAATGTTTTTATCCCATCCCAATTGTATTTGTGATTATTACCCAAGCACAGAGACATACAGCCGCTCTGAACCTACGCGGGAGTCACATCATTGTTGGAACCGGAACAGGCTCTGTGGTTTAAACAGAGAGATCTATACTTCGGTGTTGAGAACCACTGATTTGTAGGAGCAGTCCTTACAACAAGTGACAACCCGGGGTGGAAAAGAAACGATTTACTCAAGTACTGTACTCTGTGAGCTTGTAGATGGCTGTTTTCTAAAGTTGTGTATGCATTTTAAACCTTAAAGAGGGGGTGCCGTGATTTTTGTATTTTTTCCAATTATGTAGATGTTTAAGAGGTGACAGTATGTAACAGTATACAATGATGTCTTCCCTTTGCAGGGTTTCTTCCTGGGGGCTAACCCTTTCCCGTCAACGTGCCAATGAAAAAACTGCAATATACTGACATCAGCTGTTCAGCCCCTCCCCTAACTCCTCCCCCTTTATCATGCACCTAAAGCTGTGTGTGGCTTCAGTTCAGGTGGATCTCAACCCATCACCACCCACCAGGCAAACCGAGCATACTTAATGAACTGGTAGGGTGGAATCATCAAATTGACAGTTTAAGAAACACTGTACACTTTTTGGCAACTCCATCTTTAAATTGAGACAATCTGCATAATGAGCATACTTTTGGTTGGCTTTTAGAGTACATCTAGATGCCAATAGACACTCAAGTACATGTTCCAAGTCTATACAGTATATCACAGCATTGGTACTTTTTACTTGAGTAAAACGTGTGTACTTTTTCCACGACTGGTGGACAACATCTATACATCTGTGCCAGGCATCCAACAACATACGCAATGCAAATATTGTAAAATAACAGTTGGGATAAACATTCATAATTTCAACTCATCGATCCAGAAGGCAAACCCGGGGTGTGTGTCGGTTCATATTTTACTCAGCTGTGACTATGCTGCGAATCTTAAGGGATGACGTTTACTTTTTGTTTTTGTTTTTCATTACGAATGAGCGATTTCGAAAAAGAGACCACATGAAATACTTTGCCGACTCCTGATGATGATGATGAAATGATGATGATGATGATGATATACCGTCCCTCTCGCTTTGCGTGACTTCTTCCGAAAACACTTTTGTTAGACAGTAAATATATTGCCGACGACGTTGTGCCTCCATAAAAAAAGGGGTTGTGACCACAGTAGCACTCATAAACAGCCCCAGTGAAACAACACCAGGATGAATAATAGAATACAGAGATTTGTTTGTTGGGAGGAGGGCCTGCGTGGCACAAAATGAGACTGATCTGTCAGCAATCAGCGCCCGGGTAAAAAGCGAAACTTGGGGGTGCTGTCCATCGATTGTGATTCATCAGTACATCAGTGCTGGAGGCTGTAGAATGTTATGCCAAGGCCGTAAGCCAGCATGAAACCGAGGCAGAGTGCCGCGTCCAACAACATGCCGCTTCCAATACCGATCATACAGGCCACACGTGTTGGGGCCTTGCTTGTCAGAATGTTAGTATCCAACCCAACATATTGTAACGACTCCGCAAAAGACTTGGGGCGCTAGGTTTCTTGGAGTGGCTTGTTGACAGTAGACAACCTGAGCTTATAGTAACTTGCCCATCACTGCTGACACGGAAACATTTTTTTTTTTTTTACAGAAAATGGTTAGGATTTTAGAAGATATTTTGTAGAATCTAGTGTCAGGTTGAAAATGGGTTTTAATTGCATCAATGCTAGCCTCGAGACGTCTGTGTTACGCAAAAACGGAAAGCCCGATCTAATCTGTTCTGGTACAGTGGCCTAGAAGTGGGAGTCAACCTTTCAGGGTGGGCGTGGCTCCAAATGATGTGACGTAGCACAGCAGTGGAGACAGCAGTGGCGGGGGATGACGACACGTTGGTGAGAACCAATCAGATCAGCTCATCTGCCCCCCTAGGCCAAAATCGTTTCAGGTTAGGCCTGGCTACTTCCATGCTAGATAATACTGGACATCGGAGGAGCAGACCAGGCAAGCAACAAGCCACGCCAAGAAATCCATCTCCCTTGGAGGAGCCAAGTTACCGCGGGGTCTCTCGCAGGTTCGTCACACTATGCACCCCCAGCCGCTAAGGGCCAACGCTTCAGGTGCTTCTTGCTGAGTCATCGTGTCTGCCCACAGCTGCTAAGAGCGCTAACACTTGAGGTGCTTCTTGCTGAGTCATAGTGTCTGCCCACAGCCGCTAACACTTGAGGTGCTTCTTGCTGACTCATAGTGTCTGCCCACAGCCGCTAACACTTGAGGTGCTTCTTGCTGGCTCATAGTATCTGCCCACAGCCGCTAACACTTGAGGTGCTTCTTGCTGAGTCATAGTGTCTGCCCATGCCCACAGCCGCTAAGAGCGCTAGCTAACACTTGAGATGCTGTTCGCTGACTCAGTGTCTGCTTCTTGGTGAGTCATAGTGTCTGCCCACAGCCACTAAGAGCGCTAGCTAACACTTGAGGTGCTTCTTGCTGGTCATGTCGTTCCAGATGCGGTGCATCTCCTCGGGGGAGATCTGGTGCACGGTGACCACGCGGCGGTAGCGGCACAGGCTGTAGGCCATCTTCCAGTGGTTGAAGCCGCTGTTCTGGAAGGGGTGGATGCCCAGCTTGCGCAGGCACACGCCCACGTACACGTCCTCCAGGTGCAGGAGGCGCGTGTGCAGCGAGGTGGCGTAGACCAGCTCCGCCACGTCGGCCGAGAACACGTAGCCCGTGCCCGAGCAGAACGGCGGGTACTTGCTCTCCGGGTAGAGGTCGCGCGGCATGTACCACTTGCTGCGCATGTCCCGGATGGGCCCGCCGTTGATGACGTAGCCCGTGAAGTAGCGGCGCCGCGGCTTGGTGGCGGGCTTCAGCAGGTTGTAGACCAGGTTCTCCATGTTGACGAAGATGTCGCTGTCCGTCTTCAGCACGTAGCGGGCCCTGAGGGGCGGAGCGCAACGTACAGAATAAACTTATTTTTTCGAACTATATACAAGCTTGAAAACTAAAATCTAGCAAATTTGCTCTAAAAACTAACTAGATCTAACTGAAATGATATACTATATAAAATGGCCTTGGTTTAATTTATTTATAAGGGTTATCTGTAAATACTGTTTTTTAGGTTAGGTTCTATTACACAATACTTACTGTAGCCCTTTCAGGATTGAAAAGGGTAGAAAAAAATTAAGTTAAAACTAAACTAAAACCAAGCCAACACAATTAATAAATAAATAAAAAATAGCAAACTACTCGTTTTTATACTGAAACAAAAAACTTGTCAAAACTAATCAACAAATATAGTTGACTAGTTATAGTGCTGTAGTGCCATCATTTGGCCAATGGTCATGGGGTTTGCATCGTCACCATTTGGCATCTACCAGATTCTACCAAATTTCCGAGTTTGACAAAAACAAAAAGGAACCTTAATAATCAAATTAAGAAAAACAAATGTCAAAACTAATCATAACTAAATTCATGAAAGATGCCAAACGATACCAACTTTGAGCAGAAGGTTGCCACCCAGCGCATGCCCATCATGGTCTTCAGGGTGAGGTTGTGGTAGGAGTCCACAAAGTCCTCCACCACGATGTCTCTGAAGATCTGGCTCTCCTGGGCCACCATGTCGTTGAGCACGGCGTCCGTGTGGCGGCCCAGCAGGAACAGCGTGACCACGCGCACGTCGGCCAGCGCGCTCTCGTCGCCCCATGTCTCGCGGATGGCCTGGCGCGCGTCAAACTCCTTGGATAGAGATAGAGACATCTATCTTTATTATCCCACAGTGGGGGTAAATATTTAGGATATATTTACAGTAGAACACTTTCACTTTAGATATTTTTAGATCTTAGCAGTGAGCCCAGTGTCTCTGATGTCATCAACGCTACTTCCTGGACTACATGTTGTTTCAGTAAGAGGAGGTTCAGTGCACCACTATTATGGGAATGGTAGTCCAGTGTCAACGACATCAGAGACCCTGGGCTCACTTCTTAAATATCTAAAACTGCATAGGAGCCATGGGAAAGTGATCTAAATCTATTCTTTGCAAAAATGGTGAAGTGTCCCCTTAATATTACAACTTACATAGAAAGTATAAGAAAGAGGGGGGTTAGTACTGTAGTAAACAGTAAAAGCAAGGAAAAAATGCAACCACTTTTACTATGAATTGAACACATTTCCCATCAGTCACTCGATGTCCCCATACATGGAAAGGCCCGCATGCCAAAGCACCACCGGTCACCCCACAGTCTGCCGTGAACACCCAATGTGTGAAAGAGCAAGTTTAATGTTAGTGTGGCCCGCAAGTTTTATATGAATGGACCAAAAGGTGGATTCGCAGGAGGATTTACTGCCCGTTGCTGAGATCCTGTTTAAAGCCCGTCTGCTGGCTTTGCCATTGGCACGCAATAGCACGCAGGAACCGGATCTGCAGCCTGAAACATTATGACCTATTATTAGGACTTGTGAGGAAGGATCACATCGAATGTCAAAGAGTATAATCCCTGATAATTATGCAATATGTTAATTGAGGAAAAAACATTAAATAACTGAGAGTAAACAGAGTTTTAAATGTTCAATTCTAGTTATAGAGGACAATTATACTGAATTTATCCATATTAGGCTTATTAGCCTGGGATCCTTTTAAAGCATGTCTGGTAGTCGCCCCGCGCCCCTCCCCTGATGGCGCCCTAGGCGACCGCATAGTCTGCCTAATGGCAAAAACACCCCCTGCATGGGAACATGCACACCTTGTGCGTGGTGCTGATGAGGATGACGAGGAACGGCGGCTCCGGCTCGCACTTCTTCTCCTCGTTGACCAGGTAGGCGAAGTCGTGCGGGTTGAGGGAGCGCGTGCGCACGTTGGACACGAAGGTGGAGTTCTTGCCCGCCTTGGCCTTGCGCACGGGGATGGTCAGCTGACCCGGCGCGTAGGACGACGAGTTGCTGCGCGACGAGCCGCTCAGGTACCACAGAGCACTGGCCCAGCAGACCACCGTCAGCAGGTACAGACACGACACCTGACATAGGAGAGGTAGGAATGAACCAGGGCGGATCTATAGCATGGGCATGTGGGGGGCAATGCCCCCCTTAAATGCCCAGTCTGCCCCACGAAACACAATGGCATGCAAAACAACCCAAGATATTTCAAATTAAAGTGCTTCTATTTAAAATGATTTGAAACACTACTACTGCTACTAACTACAGCATTTCATCATTGAAAACAGAAAACTCTCTGAGTCAGACCTTTAGCTTTATGCATGCTGCGTGTCTGTTGCAACTTCAACAACAACTGATGTTATTATTGATGCTTAACTGCCTAATAAAAGTCCTGTAACCAAAAATGGTATGGTGCGGCTTCATCGCCCGTGGCGTGAAGCGTCACGGGCGATGAAGCTGCCCCCATAGCATTTTTGCTCCTGCCCCGCCCCAATTGGGAAATATTACATCCACCCCTGGAATGAACACCACCATGAGCGCCCGAAACACTGAAGACCATGTTTTCTTCAAGTACCTATTTCAAGCTGCACCCGTTTGCCATCTTGGAAGTCGCTAGATGTTGCAAGATGTCGCCAAAACAACCCCAAGCATAATACAACGTGAGGTACGATTACTTGGGATGTCAACAACAGTTTGCTTTGTTGTTATTGACTTTTAATGATTTCTCAGCCCATAGGCTAAAGAAGATGATGGACTTATCGTAAATCACTTTGCACAACAGACACTCCCATATAGTAGACTGCTGCGCTCAGTTATGAATGGATTAAAGTTCCGTTCCGTCTTTTGATTAATCGCCGTCCTTGGCCAATGGTGGGACTTTATATTAGGACTTTATTTATTCTCTGCCTGTCTGGAGAATTCATTTGGGACTGGAACGCGTATCTGTGTCACCTTAGCTTCCAAACACTTTTGACCATTATTTTAAACTTTAGCTGCTGAAAAAATTATATATACTGTATAGAAGCTCATAATGCAGCACTGAGTGAATTTAAAAAAGAAATGTGAAAATGTGTGAAAATCTTAGAATATAATATTCTTTCCCAGCGAACGTGTGAACTCAAATCTGGCTCCAGTTTTTTTCCCCTGAAAACTGTCATGAAATTTGAAGACATTTTGTAGCAGGGCCGGATGTAACATTTCCCAATTTGGGGGGGGGGGGATGGTAACCCTAACTCATACCATTTTCAGTAGTGTTTCAAATACTTTTAAATATAAGCACTGAAATATCTTTGGGTTGTTTTGCATGCCATCATGTTTGGTGGGGCAGACTGGGCATTTAGGGGGGCATTGCCACCCCCATGCCTATGCCTAGATCCGCCCCTGTTTTGTAGAATCTGTTCTCTGCAGGTCTTTAAAACGGAACAACATGCAGTTCATACAGGAACAGAACTCCATGCTGCCCCTCTGGGCTAACCAGCCTCCTCCTAGACATTCTCAGGCAGTTCTTACAGTCTGGTGTTAACAGAGATGCTGTAGCGAATGGACATATACGGACATATTCTACAGATAAGGACACACACAATAGTACACATTGGCTGACTGAGTGACAGTGTGCACACTGGGGAGTCAGAGGTCAGCTGCTAGACTGACAGCTGTACAGTATTTGAATTGGAACGGGTCCCGCATTGGGGCTGTGTGCAAAGTGGCTGACTATACAGCATGGATGGAATGAGATCAGGGGCGGATCTAGGCATGAGCATGGGGGGGCAATGCCCCCCTAAATTTCCATTCTGCCCCACCAAACATGATGGCATGCAAAACAACCCAAGATATTTCAAATTAAAGTGCTTATATTTAAAATGATTTGAACCACTGCTACTGACTAACTACAGCTGTGGCACCACTAAACCAACAGCATTTCATCATTGAAAACAGAAAACTCTCTGAGTCAGACCTTTAGCTTTATGCATGCTGCGTGTCTGTTGCAACTTCAACAACAACTGGTGTTATTATGGATGCTTTACCTGCCTAATAAAAGTCCTGGAACTGAAAATGGTATGGGTTCACTTCATGGCGCAAAGCGATGTGGGCCCCCATACCATTTTCTCCTGTCCCCCTCCCCCAATGGGCAAATGTTACATCCGCCCCTGATGCAAAGTGGCTGACTACAGCATGGAAAGAGATTGGCAAAAAGAAAAAAATACAGAATGCTACACATACTAGGCAATCTATATGACATCCTACAACAGTGATTCCCAAAGTGGGGTCCAGGGACCTGTAGGGGTTCTTGAGCAGGTCAGTCGGGGAGGGGGATGGGTGTTACCCTTACGGTCCATTTGGTAAGAGGGGGGCTCCAGGGAAAATCTCCTGTAAAAGGTGCCCCCCAAGGATAAAATGATATATACATATACCTGTACGTGTTTGAAATGTTTCAATTCTAGTTATAGAGGATAAGTATAATGTATTTATCTATGTTAGGCTTATTAGCCTGGTATCCTTTTAACACATGTCTGGTGGTCGCCCCCTCCCCTCGCTCCCCTCCCCTCATGGTCGCCCCCTCCCCTCATGGCGCCCTAGGCAACTGCCTAGTCTGCCTAATGGCAAAAACGCCCCTGAGTACAGACCTTGGAAGGCATCTCTCAGCTATAGTTCCTCCTGGCGTCGGGGGCTCAGCGGTGTTGGCGGCGGTAGCATCGGAAGCGTGGAGGATGAGGAGGGGGCCTCGTCGCCTCCATGGGACGTCCTTAGTGGTGCATGGTGGAGGAGAGGGACGGGTTGGGGTTGGGGTTGGGGTCGGGGTCGGGGCGCAGCTTCAGACTGCCATCGCGACGCGCTGCTCGGCGTTCATTTTTATAGACGAGGAACACAAAAACAATCAACCGGCGGCCTCACCTCGGCTCGTCGTCGAACGGTCTGCTGGGTGCCTGATCTGGTGGTCACGTGTCCGAAGAGTCGATGCACATCGCTGAGAAGGGATGCTCTTATCTCTGAGGCTTCACACCGTGTTCAGATATGGTAACGAATATATGGTGCGATACGCCGGCGTTTGCAGCAGCAAAGCACCGGAATCTGAGGAAAACAAACACACACAGAATGGAAATGGATGAAGCGTGGATCAATCAGCGTAGAG
>CM076988.1:6144332-6156331 GCA_039105355.1 Benthosema pterotum | reverse complement strand
TTTTTTTTTTTTTTTTTTTTTTTTTTTTTTTTTTTTTTTTTTTTTTTTTTTTTTTTTTTTTTTTGTTTTTTTTTTTTTTTTTTTTTTTTTTTTTTTTTTTTTTTTTTTTTTTTTTTTTTTTTTTTTTTTTTTTTTTTTTTTTTTTTTTTTTTTTTTTTTTTTGTTTTTTTTTTTTTTTTTTTTTTTTTTTTTTTTTTTTTTTTTTTTTTTTTTTTTTTTTTTTTTTTTTTTTTTTTTTTTTTTTTTTTTTTTTTTTTTTTTTTTTTTTTTTTTTTTTTTTTTTTTTTTTTTTTTTTTTTTTTTTTTTTTTTTTTTTTTTTTTTTTTTTTTTTTTTTTTTTTTTTTTTTTTTTTTTTTTTTTTTTTTTTTTTTTTTTTTTTTTTTTTTTTTTTTTTTTTTTTTTTTTTTTTTTTTTTTTTTTTTTTTTTTTTTTTTTTTTTTTATTTTTTTTTTTTTTTTTTTTTTTTTTTTTTTTTTTTTTTTTTTTTTTTTTTTTTTTTTTTTTTTTTTTTTTTTTTTTTTTTTTTTTTTTTTTTTTTTTTTTTTTTTTTTTTTTTTTTTTTTTTTTTTTTTTTTTTTTTTTTTTTTTTTTTTTTTTTTTTTTTTTTTTTTTTTTTTTTTTTTTTTTTTTTTTTTTTTTTTTTTTTTTTTTTTTTTTTTTTTTTTTTTTTTTTTTTTTTTTTTTTTTTTTTTTTTTTTTTTTTTTTTTTTTTTTTTTTTTTTTTTTTTTTTTTTTTTTTTTTTTTTTTTTTTTTTTTTTTTTTTTTTTTTTTTTTTTTTTTTTTTTTTTTTTTTTTTTTTTTTTTTTTTTTTTTTTTTTTTTTTTTTTTTTTTTTTTTTTTTTTTTTTTTTTTTTTTTTTTTTTTTTTTTTTTTTTTTTTTTTTTTTTTTTTTTTTTTTTTTTTTTTTTTTTTTTTTTTTTTTTTTTTTTTTTTTTTTTTTTTTTTTTTTTTTTTTTTTTTTTTTTTTTTTTTTTTTTTTTTTTTTTTTTTTTTTTTTTTTTTTTTTTTTTTTTTTTTTTTTTTTTTTTTTTTTTTTTTTTTTTTTTTTTTTTTTTTTTTTTTTTTTTTTTTTTTTTTTTTTTTTTTTTTTTTTTTTTTTTTTTTTTTTTTTTTTTTTTTTTTTTTTTTTTTTTTTTTTTTTTTTTTTTTTTTTTTTTTTTTTTTTTTTTTTTTTTTTTTTTTTTTTTTTTTTTTTTTTTTTTTTTTTTTTTTTTTTTTTTTTTTTTTTTTTTTTTTTTTTTTTTTTTTTTTTTTTTTTTTTTTTTTTTTTTTTTTTTTTTTTTTTTTTTTTTTTTTTTTTTTTTTTTTTTTTTTTTTTTTTTTTTTTTTTTTTTTTTTTTTTTTTTTTTTTTTTTTTTTTTTTTTTTTTTTTTTTTTTTTTTTTTTTTTTTTTTTTTTTTTTTTTTTTTTTTTTTTTTTTTTTTTTTTTTTTTTTTTTTTTTTTTTTTTTTTTTTTTTTTTTTTTTTTTTTTTTTTTTTTTTTTTTTTTTTTTTTTTTTTTTTTTTTTTTTTTTTTTTTTTTTTTTTTTTTTTTTTTTTTTTTTTTTTTTTTTTTTTTTTTTTTTTTTTTTTTTTTTTTTTTTTTTTTTTTTTTTTTTTTTTTTTTTTTTTTTTTTTTTTTTTTTTTTTTTTTTTTTTTTTTTTTTTTTTTTTTTTTTTTTTTTTTTTTTTTTTTTTTTTTTTTTTTTTTTTTTTTTTTTTTTTTTTTTTTTTTTTTTTTTTTTTTTTTTTTTTTTTTTTTTTTTTTTTTTTTTTTTTTTTTTTTTTTTTTTTTTTTTTTTTTTTTTTTTTTTTTTTTTTTTTTTTTTTTTTTTTTTTTTTTTTTTTTTTTTTTTTTTTTTTTTTTTTTTTTTTTTTTTTTTTTTTTTTTTTTTTTTTTTTTTTTTTTTTTTTTTTTTTTTTTTTTTTTTTTTTTTTTTTTTTTTTTTTTTTTTTTTTTTTTTTTTTTTTTTTTTTTTTTTTTTTTTTTTTTTTTTTTTTTTTTTTTTTTTTTTTTTTTTTTTTTTTTTTTTTTTTTTTTTTTTTTTTTTTTTTTTTTTTTTTTTTTTTTTTTTTTTTTTTTTTTTTTTTTTTTTTTTTTTTTTTTTTTTTTTTTTTTTTTTTTTTTTTTTTTTTTTTTTTTTTTTTTTTTTTTTTTTTTTTTTTTTTTTTTTTTTTTTTTTTTTTTTTTTTTTTTTTTTTTTTTTTTTTTTTTTTTTTTTTTTTTTTTTTTTTTTTTTTTTTTTTTTTTTTTTTTTTTTTTTTTTTTTTTTTTTTTTTTTTTTTTTTTTTTTTTTTTTTTTTTTTTTTTTTTTTTTTTTTTTTTTTTTTTTTTTTTTTTTTTTTTTTTTTTTTTTTTTTTTTTTTTTTTTTTTTTTTTTTTTTTTTTTTTTTTTTTTTTTTTTTTTTTTTTTTTTTTTTTTTTTTTTTTTTTTTTTTTTTTTTTTTTTTTTTTTTTTTTTTTTTTTTTTTTTTTTTTTTTTTTTTTTTTTTTTTTTTTTTTTTTTTTTTTTTTTTTTTTTTTTTTTTTTTTTTTTTTTTTTTTTTTTTTTTTTTTTTTTTTTTTTTTTTTTTTTTTTTTTTTTTTTTTTTTTTTTTTTTTTTTTTTTTTTTTTTTTTTTTTTTTTTTTTTTTTTTTTTTTTTTTTTTTTTTTTTTTTTTTTTTTTTTTTTTTTTTTTTTTTTTTTTTTTTTTTTTTTTTTTTTTTTTTTTTTTTTTTTTTTTTTTTTTTTTTTTTTTTTTTTTTTTTTTTTTTTTTTTTTTTTTTTTTTTTTTTTTTTTTTTTTTTTTTTTTTTTTTTTTTTTTTTTTTTTTTTTTTTTTTTTTTTTTTTTTTTTTTTTTTTTTTTTTTTTTTTTTTTTTTTTTTTTTTTTTTTTTTTTTTTTTTTTTTTTTTTTTTTTTTTTTTTTTTTTTTTTTTTTTTTTTTTTTTTTTTTTTTTTTTTTTTTTTTTTTTTTTTTTTTTTTTTTTTTTTTTTTTTTTTTTTTTTTTTTTTTTTTTTTTTTTTTTTTTTTTTTTTTTTTTTTTTTTTTTTTTTTTTTTTTTTTTTTTTTTTTTTTTTTTTTTTTTTTTTTTTTTTTTTTTTTTTTTTTTTTTTTTTTTTTTTTTTTTTTTTTTTTTTTTTTTTTTTTTTTTTTTTTTTTTTTTTTTTTTTTTTTTTTTTTTTTTTTTTTTTTTTTTTTTTTTTTTTTTTTTTTTTTTTTTTTTTTTTTTTTTTTTTTTTTTTTTTTTTTTTTTTTTTTTTTTTTTTTTTTTTTTTTTTTTTTTTTTTTTTTTTTTTTTTTTTTTTTTTTTTTTTTTTTTTTTTTTTTTTTTTTTTTTTTTTTTTTTTTTTTTTTTTTTTTTTTTTTTTTTTTTTTTTTTTTTTTTTTTTTTTTTTTTTTTTTTTTTTTTTTTTTTTTTTTTTTTTTTTTTTTTTTTTTTTTTTTTTTTTTTTTTTTTTTTTTTTTTTTTTTTTTTTTTTTTTTTTTTTTTTTTTTTTTTTTTTTTTTTTTTTTTTTTTTTTTTTTTTTTTTTTTTTTTTTTTTTTTTTTTTTTTTTTTTTTTTTTTTTTTTTTTTTTTTTTTTTTTTTTTTTTTTTTTTTTTTTTTTTTTTTTTTTTTTTTTTTTTTTTTTTTTTTTTTTTTTTTTTTTTTTTTTTTTTTTTTTTTTTTTTTTTTTTTTTTTTTTTTTTTTTTTTTTTTTTTTTTTTTTTTTTTTTTTTTTTTTTTTTTTTTTTTTTTTTTTTTTTTTTTTTTTTTTTTTTTTTTTTTTTTTTTTTTTTTTTTTTTTTTTTTTTTTTTTTTTTTTTTTTTTTTTTTTTTTTTTTTTTTTTTTTTTTTTTTTTTTTTTTTTTTTTTTTTTTTTTTTTTTTTTTTTTTTTTTTTTTTTTTTTTTTTTTTTTTTTTTTTTTTTTTTTTTTTTTTTTTTTTTTTTTTTTTTTTTTTTTTTTTTTTTTTTTTTTTTTTTTTTTTTTTTTTTTTTTTTTTTTTTTTTTTTTTTTTTTTTTTTTTTTTTTTTTTTTTTTTTTTTTTTTTTTTTTTTTTTTTTTTTTTTTTTTTTTTTTTTTTTTTTTTTTTTTTTTTTTTTTTTTTTTTTTTTTTTTTTTTTTTTTTTTTTTTTTTTTTTTTTTTTTTTTTTTTTTTTTTTTTTTTTTTTTTTTTTTTTTTTTTTTTTTTTTTTTTTTTTTTTTTTTTTTTTTTTTTTTTTTTTTTTTTTTTTTTTTTTTTTTTTTTTTTTTTTTTTTTTTTTTTTTTTTTTTTTTTTTTTTTTTTTTTTTTTTTTTTTTTTTTTTTTTTTTTTTTTTTTTTTTTTTTTTTTTTTTTTTTTTTTTTTTTTTTTTTTTTTTTTTTTTTTTTTTTTTTTTTTTTTTTTTTTTTTTTTTTTTTTTTTTTTTTTTTTTTTTTTTTTTTTTTTTTTTTTTTTTTTTTTTTTTTTTTTTTTTTTTTTTTTTTTTTTTTTTTTTTTTTTTTTTTTTTTTTTTTTTTTTTTTTTTTTTTTTTTTTTTTTTTTTTTTTTTTTTTTTTTTTTTTTTTTTTTTTTTTTTTTTTTTTTTTTTTTTTTTTTTTTTTTTTTTTTTTTTTTTTTTTTTTTTTTTTTTTTTTTTTTTTTTTTTTTTTTTTTTTTTTTTTTTTTTTTTTTTTTTTTTTTTTTTTTTTTTTTTTTTTTTTTTTTTTTTTTTTTTTTTTTTTTTTTTTTTTTTTTTTTTTTTTTTTTTTTTTTTTTTTTTTTTTTTTTTTTTTTTTTTTTTTTTTTTTTTTTTTTTTTTTTTTTTTTTTTTTTTTTTTTTTTTTTTTTTTTTTTTTTTTTTTTTTTTTTTTTTTTTTTTTTTTTTTTTTTTTTTTTTTTTTTTTTTTTTTTTTTTTTTTTTTTTTTTTTTTTTTTTTTTTTTTTTTTTTTTTTTTTTTTTTTTTTTTTTTTTTTTTTTTTTTTTTTTTTTTTTTTTTTTTTTTTTTTTTTTTTTTTTTTTTTTTTTTTTTTTTTTTTTTTTTTTTTTTTTTTTTTTTTTTTTTTTTTTTTTTTTTTTTTTTTTTTTTTTTTTTTTTTTTTTTTTTTTTTTTTTTTTTTTTTTTTTTTTTTTTTTTTTTTTTTTTTTTTTTTTTTTTTTTTTTTTTTTTTTTTTTTTTTTTTTTTTTTTTTTTTTTTTTTTTTTTTTTTTTTTTTTTTTTTTTTTTTTTTTTTTTTTTTTTTTTTTTTTTTTTTTTTTTTTTTTTTTTTTTTTTTTTTTTTTTTTTTTTTTTTTTTTTTTTTTTTTTTTTTTTTTTTTTTTTTTTTTTTTTTTTTTTTTTTTTTTTTTTTTTTTTTTTTTTTTTTTTTTTTTTTTTTTTTTTTTTTTTTTTTTTTTTTTTTTTTTTTTTTTTTTTTTTTTTTTTTTTTTTTTTTTTTTTTTTTTTTTTTTTTTTTTTTTTTTTTTTTTTTTTTTTTTTTTTTTTTTTTTTTTTTTTTTTTTTTTTTTTTTTTTTTTTTTTTTTTTTTTTTTTTTTTTTTTTTTTTTTTTTTTTTTTTTTTTTTTTTTTTTTTTTTTTTTTTTTTTTTTTTTTTTTTTTTTTTTTTTTTTTTTTTTTTTTTTTTTTTTTTTTTTTTTTTTTTTTTTTTTTTTTTTTTTTTTTTTTTTTTTTTTTTTTTTTTTTTTTTTTTTTTTTTTTTTTTTTTTTTTTTTTTTTTTTTTTTTTTTTTTTTTTTTTTTTTTTTTTTTTTTTTTTTTTTTTTTTTTTTTTTTTTTTTTTTTTTTTTTTTTTTTTTTTTTTTTTTTTTTTTTTTTTTTTTTTTTTTTTTTTTTTTTTTTTTTTTTTTTTTTTTTTTTTTTTTTTTTTTTTTTTTTTTTTTTTTTTTTTTTTTTTTTTTTTTTTTTTTTTTTTTTTTTTTTTTTTTTTTTTTTTTTTTTTTTTTTTTTTTTTTTTTTTTTTTTTTTTTTTTTTTTTTTTTTTTTTTTTTTTTTTTTTTTTTTTTTTTTTTTTTTTTTTTTTTTTTTTTTTTTTTTTTTTTTTTTTTTTTTTTTTTTTTTTTTTTTTTTTTTTTTTTTTTTTTTTTTTTTTTTTTTTTTTTTTTTTTTTTTTTTTTTTTTTTTTTTTTTTTTTTTTTTTTTTTTTTTTTTTTTTTTTTTTTTTTTTTTTTTTTTTTTTTTTTTTTTTTTTTTTTTTTTTTTTTTTTTTTTTTTTTTTTTTTTTTTTTTTTTTTTTTTTTTTTTTTTTTTTTTTTTTTTTTTTTTTTTTTTTTTTTTTTTTTTTTTTTTTTTTTTTTTTTTTTTTTTTTTTTTTTTTTTTTTTTTTTTTTTTTTTTTTTTTTTTTTTTTTTTTTTTTTTTTTTTTTTTTTTTTTTTTTTTTTTTTTTTTTTTTTTTTTTTTTTTTTTTTTTTTTTTTTTTTTTTTTTTTTTTTTTTTTTTTTTTTTTTTTTTTTTTTTTTTTTTTTTTTTTTTTTTTTTTTTTTTTTTTTTTTTTTTTTTTTTTTTTTTTTTTTTTTTTTTTTTTTTTTTTTTTTTTTTTTTTTTTTTTTTTTTTTTTTTTTTTTTTTTTTTTTTTTTTTTTTTTTTTTTTTTTTTTTTTTTTTTTTTTTTTTTTTTTTTTTTTTTTTTTTTTTTTTTTTTTTTTTTTTTTTTTTTTTTTTTTTTTTTTTTTTTTTTTTTTTTTTTTTTTTTTTTTTTTTTTTTTTTTTTTTTTTTTTTTTTTTTTTTTTTTTTTTTTTTTTTTTTTTTTTTTTTTTTTTTTTTTTTTTTTTTTTTTTTTTTTTTTTTTTTTTTTTTTTTTTTTTTTTTTTTTTTTTTTTTTTTTTTTTTTTTTTTTTTTTTTTTTTTTTTTTTTTTTTTTTTTTTTTTTTTTTTTTTTTTTTTTTTTTTTTTTTTTTTTTTTTTTTTTTTTTTTTTTTTTTTTTTTTTTTTTTTTTTTTTTTTTTTTTTTTTTTTTTTTTTTTTTTTTTTTTTTTTTTTTTTTTTTTTTTTTTTTTTTTTTTTTTTTTTTTTTTTTTTTTTTTTTTTTTTTTTTTTTTTTTTTTTTTTTTTTTTTTTTTTTTTTTTTTTTTTTTTTTTTTTTTTTTTTTTTTTTTTTTTTTTTTTTTTTTTTTTTTTTTTTTTTTTTTTTTTTTTTTTTTTTTTTTTTTTTTTTTTTTTTTTTTTTTTTTTTTTTTTTTTTTTTTTTTTTTTTTTTTTTTTTTTTTTTTTTTTTTTTTTTTTTTTTTTTTTTTTTTTTTTTTTTTTTTTTTTTTTTTTTTTTTTTTTTTTTTTTTTTTTTTTTTTTTTTTTTTTTTTTTTTTTTTTTTTTTTTTTTTTTTTTTTTTTTTTTTTTTTTTTTTTTTTTTTTTTTTTTTTTTTTTTTTTTTTTTTTTTTTTTTTTTTTTTTTTTTTTTTTTTTTTTTTTTTTTTTTTTTTTTTTTTTTTTTTTTTTTTTTTTTTTTTTTTTTTTTTTTTTTTTTTTTTTTTTTTTTTTTTTTTTTTTTTTTTTTTTTTTTTTTTTTTTTTTTTTTTTTTTTTTTTTTTTTTTTTTTTTTTTTTTTTTTTTTTTTTTTTTTTTTTTTTTTTTTTTTTTTTTTTTTTTTTTTTTTTTTTTTTTTTTTTTTTTTTTTTTTTTTTTTTTTTTTTTTTTTTTTTTTTTTTTTTTTTTTTTTTTTTTTTTTTTTTTTTTTTTTTTTTTTTTTTTTTTTTTTTTTTTTTTTTTTTTTTTTTTTTTTTTTTTTTTTTTTTTTTTTTTTTTTTTTTTTTTTTTTTTTTTTTTTTTTTTTTTTTTTTTTTTTTTTTTTTTTTTTTTTTTTTTTTTTTTTTTTTTTTTTTTTTTTTTTTTTTTTTTTTTTTTTTTTTTTTTTTTTTTTTTTTTTTTTTTTTTTTTTTTTTTTTTTTTTTTTTTTTTTTTTTTTTTTTTTTTTTTTTTTTTTTTTTTTTTTTTTTTTTTTTTTTTTTTTTTTTTTTTTTTTTTTTTTTTTTTTTTTTTTTTTTTTTTTTTTTTTTTTTTTTTTTTTTTTTTTTTTTTTTTTTTTTTTTTTTTTTTTTTTTTTTTTTTTTTTTTTTTTTTTTTTTTTTTTTTTTTTTTTTTTTTTTTTTTTTTTTTTTTTTTTTTTTTTTTTTTTTTTTTTTTTTTTTTTTTTTTTTTTTTTTTTTTTTTTTTTTTTTTTTTTTTTTTTTTTTTTTTTTTTTTTTTTTTTTTTTTTTTTTTTTTTTTTTTTTTTTTTTTTTTTTTTTTTTTTTTTTTTTTTTTTTTTTTTTTTTTTTTTTTTTTTTTTTTTTTTTTTTTTTTTTTTTTTTTTTTTTTTTTTTTTTTTTTTTTTTTTTTTTTTTTTTTTTTTTTTTTTTTTTTTTTTTTTTTTTTTTTTTTTTTTTTTTTTTTTTTTTTTTTTTTTTTTTTTTTTTTTTTTTTTTTTTTTTTTTTTTTTTTTTTTTTTTTTTTTTTTTTTTTTTTTTTTTTTTTTTTTTTTTTTTTTTTTTTTTTTTTTTTTTTTTTTTTTTTTTTTTTTTTTTTTTTTTTTTTTTTTTTTTTTTTTTTTTTTTTTTTTTTTTTTTTTTTTTTTTTTTTTTTTTTTTTTTTTTTTTTTTTTTTTTTTTTTTTTTTTTTTTTTTTTTTTTTTTTTTTTTTTTTTTTTTTTTTTTTTTTTTTTTTTTTTTTTTTTTTTTTTTTTTTTTTTTTTTTTTTTTTTTTTTTTTTTTTTTTTTTTTTTTTTTTTTTTTTTTTTTTTTTTTTTTTTTTTTTTTTTTTTTTTTTTTTTTTTTTTTTTTTTTTTTTTTTTTTTTTTTTTTTTTTTTTTTTTTTTTTTTTTTTTTTTTTTTTTTTTTTTTTTTTTTTTTTTTTTTTTTTTTTTTTTTTTTTTTTTTTTTTTTTTTTTTTTTTTTTTTTTTTTTTTTTTTTTTTTTTTTTTTTTTTTTTTTTTTTTTTTTTTTTTTTTTTTTTTTTTTTTTTTTTTTTTTTTTTTTTTTTTTTTTTTTTTTTTTTTTTTTTTTTTTTTTTTTTTTTTTTTTTTTTTTTTTTTTTTTTTTTTTTTTTTTTTTTTTTTTTTTTTTTTTTTTTTTTTTTTTTTTTTTTTTTTTTTTTTTTTTTTTTTTTTTTTTTTTTTTTTTTTTTTTTTTTTTTTTTTTTTTTTTTTTTTTTTTTTTTTTTTTTTTTTTTTTTTTTTTTTTTTTTTTTTTTTTTTTTTTTTTTTTTTTTTTTTTTTTTTTTTTTTTTTTTTTTTTTTTTTTTTTTTTTTTTTTTTTTTTTTTTTTTTTTTTTTTTTTTTTTTTTTTTTTTTTTTTTTTTTTTTTTTTTTTTTTTTTTTTTTTTTTTTTTTTTTTTTTTTTTTTTTTTTTTTTTTTTTTTTTTTTTTTTTTTTTTTTTTTTTTTTTTTTTTTTTTTTTTTTTTTTTTTTTTTTTTTTTTTTTTTTTTTTTTTTTTTTTTTTTTTTTTTTTTTTTTTTTTTTTTTTTTTTTTTTTTTTTTTTTTTTTTTTTTTTTTTTTTTTTTTTTTTTTTTTTTTTTTTTTTTTTTTTTTTTTTTTTTTTTTTTTTTTTTTTTTTTTTTTTTTTTTTTTTTTTTTTTTTTTTTTTTTTTTTTTTTTTTTTTTTTTTTTTTTTTTTTTTTTTTTTTTTTTTTTTTTTTTTTTTTTTTTTTTTTTTTTTTTTTTTTTTTTTTTTTTTTTTTTTTTTTTTTTTTTTTTTTTTTTTTTTTTTTTTTTTTTTTTTTTTTTTTTTTTTTTTTTTTTTTTTTTTTTTTTTTTTTTTTTTTTTTTTTTTTTTTTTTTTTTTTTTTTTTTTTTTTTTTTTTTTTTTTTTTTTTTTTTTTTTTTTTTTTTTTTTTTTTTTTTTTTTTTTTTTTTTTTTTTTTTTTTTTTTTTTTTTTTTTTTTTTTTTTTTTTTTTTTTTTTTTTTTTTTTTTTTTTTTTTTTTTTTTTTTTTTTTTTTTTTTTTTTTTTTTTTTTTTTTTTTTTTTTTTTTTTTTTTTTTTTTTTTTTTTTTTTTTTTTTTTTTTTTTTTTTTTTTTTTTTTTTTTTTTTTTTTTTTTTTTTTTTTTTTTTTTTTTTTTTTTTTTTTTTTTTTTTTTTTTTTTTTTTTTTTTTTTTTTTTTTTTTTTTTTTTTTTTTTTTTTTTTTTTTTTTTTTTTTTTTTTTTTTTTTTTTTTTTTTTTTTTTTTTTTTTTTTTTTTTTTTTTTTTTTTTTTTTTTTTTTTTTTTTTTTTTTTTTTTTTTTTTTTTTTTTTTTTTTTTTTTTTTTTTTTTTTTTTTTTTTTTTTTTTTTTTTTTTTTTTTTTTTTTTTTTTTTTTTTTTTTTTTTTTTTTTTTTTTTTTTTTTTTTTTTTTTTTTTTTTTTTTTTTTTTTTTTTTTTTTTTTTTTTTTTTTTTTTTTTTTTTTTTTTTTTTTTTTTTTTTTTTTTTTTTTTTTTTTTTTTTTTTTTTTTTTTTTTTTTTTTTTTTTTTTTTTTTTTTTTTTTTTTTTTTTTTTTTTTTTTTTTTTTTTTTTTTTTTTTTTTTTTTTTTTTTTTTTTTTTTTTTTTTTTTTTTTTTTTTTTTTTTTTTTTTTTTTTTTTTTTTTTTTTTTTTTTTTTTTTTTTTTTTTTTTTTTTTTTTTTTTTTTTTTTTTTTTTTTTTTTTTTTTTTTTTTTTTTTTTTTTTTTTTTTTTTTTTTTTTTTTTTTTTTTTTTTTTTTTTTTTTTTTTTTTTTTTTTTTTTTTTTTTTTTTTTTTTTTTTTTTTTTTTTTTTTTTTTTTTTTTTTTTTTTTTTTTTTTTTTTTTTTTTTTTTTTTTTTTTTTTTTTTTTTTTTTTTTTTTTTTTTTTTTTTTTTTTTTTTTTTTTTTTTTTTTTTTTTTTTTTTTTTTTTTTTTTTTTTTTTTTTTTTTTTTTTTTTTTTTTTTTTTTTTTTTTTTTTTTTTTTTTTTTTTTTTTTTTTTTTTTTTTTTTTTTTTTTTTTTTTTTTTTTTTTTTTTTTTTTTTTTTTTTTTTTTTTTTTTTTTTTTTTTTTTTTTTTTTTTTTTTTTTTTTTTTTTTTTTTTTTTTTTTTTTTTTTTTTTTTTTTTTTTTTTTTTTTTTTTTTTTTTTTTTTTTTTTTTTTTTTTTTTTTTTTTTTTTTTTTTTTTTTTTTTTTTTTTTTTTTTTTTTTTTTTTTTTTTTTTTTTTTTTTTTTTTTTTTTTTTTTTTTTTTTTTTTTTTTTTTTTTTTTTTTTTTTTTTTTTTTTTTTTTTTTTTTTTTTTTTTTTTTTTTTTTTTTTTTTTTTTTTTTTTTTTTTTTTTTTTTTTTTTTTTTTTTTTTTTTTTTTTTTTTTTTTTTTTTTTTTTTTTTTTTTTTTTTTTTTTTTTTTTTTTTTTTTTTTTTTTTTTTTTTTTTTTTTTTTTTTTTTTTTTTTTTTTTTTTTTTTTTTTTTTTTTTTTTTTTTTTTTTTTTTTTTTTTTTTTTTTTTTTTTTTTTTTTTTTTTTTTTTTTTTTTTTTTTTTTTTTTTTTTTTTTTTTTTTTTTTTTTTTTTTTTTTTTTTTTTTTTTTTTTTTTTTTTTTTTTTTTTTTTTTTTTTTTTTTTTTTTTTTTTTTTTTTTTTTTTTTTTTTTTTTTTTTTTTTTTTTTTTTTTTTTTTTTTTTTTTTTTTTTTTTTTTTTTTTTTTTTTTTTTTTTTTTTTTTTTTTTTTTTTTTTTTTTTTTTTTTTTTTTTTTTTTTTTTTTTTTTTTTTTTTTTTTTTTTTTTTTTTTTTTTTTTTTTTTTTTTTTTTTTTTTTTTTTTTTTTTTTTTTTTTTTTTTTTTTTTTTTTTTTTTTTTTTTTTTTTTTTTTTTTTTTTTTTTTTTTTTTTTTTTTTTTTTTTTTTTTTTTTTTTTTTTTTTTTTTTTTTTTTTTTTTTTTTTTTTTTTTTTTTTTTTTTTTTTTTTTTTTTTTTTTTTTTTTTTTTTTTTTTTTTTTTTTTTTTTTTTTTTTTTTTTTTTTTTTTTTTTTTTTTTTTTTTTTTTTTTTTTTTTTTTTTTTTTTTTTTTTTTTTTTTTTTTTTTTTTTTTTTTTTTTTTTTTTTTTTTTTTTTTTTTTTTTTTTTTTTTTTTTTTTTTTTTTTTTTTTTTTTTTTTTTTTTTTTTTTTTTTTTTTTTTTTTTTTTTTTTTTTTTTTTTTTTTTTTT
>CM076988.1:6124332-6139332 GCA_039105355.1 Benthosema pterotum | reverse complement strand
TCTCTCTCTCGCCCCTGTGGTTTTACTACCAGGCATCTATCGTTCCGGTGGTCATTATTAAGCAGGTTGTCATGGTAACTAGGACACCTGGTGGCCGACAACATGCACACACGCACGCAGCCGAGCGTGTTTTTTGCGCGTGCACGCGTGCATGCCTGTTAAAACGCACGCACCAACACACCCGCACACCACCACACACACACACACACACACACACACACACCACACACACACACACACACACACACACACACACACACACACACACACACAACACAGGTCAGTGGTCAGTAAAAAAGGGAGCCCATCTGGACTGTGGTCATAAACGGTGGAAGTCTCTCGAGCTGCTGTCTCACGCAGAGCCTTGGGTTTTTTACTAAGTACTGTTGGAATCAATTATGTCCCATTAGTGATGACGAGACCCCTCCATCACCGTGCCTTTTGTCAAGCAGGGGCGGATATAAACATGTCCCATCTGGGGGTGCAAGAGAACTTGTTGGAGGGGCAAGAGAAAATGGTATGGGGGCACCCATACCATTTTCAGTTACAGGGCTTTTATTAGTCAAGTAAAGCATCAATAATAACATCAGTTGTTGTTGAAGTTGCAACAGACACACAGCATGCATAAAGCTAAAGGTCTGACTCAGAGAGTTTTCTGTTTTCAATGATGAAATGCTGTTGGTTTAGTGGTGCCACAGCTGTAGTTAGTCAGCAGCAGTAGTAGTGTTTCACATCATTTTAAATAGAAGCACTTTAATTTGAAATATCTTGGATTGTTTTGCATGCCATCATGTTTGGTGGGGCAATCTGGCATTTAGGGGGGGGGCATTGCTACCCCCATGTCCATGCCTAGATCTGCCCTGTTGTCAAGAATGCTTTTCCGCTCTGTCTGTCTGTCTGTCTGTCTGTCTGTCTGTCTGTCTGTCTGTCTGTCTGTCTGTCTGTCCATCCTTTAGCACAGTGGTTTTCAACCAGTGGTGCCTGAGAGGATTCCAGGGGGTCCCCAGCTAAATGGAGGACAGTTGGTATTACCAAATGGACCTTTATAGATCTGTAACCCTTGAGTTCAGAAAATGATACCAAATGGACCCTTTACGGGTCACATTTAGAAAATGTAGAACAATTGTTATTCTGACCAACGTTTTGCCAGTTTATCTCTCCTAAATTGTGGACAAAAACTTGAAAATCCTTAGTTTTGGGTCAGAGAGAATCAAATCGTGATCCATGGCTAAAATGCAGAAAAAATAGTGGGCCTTGGTATGAAAAAATGTTGAAAATCTGCTTTAGTACAGTGGTTTTCAACCATTTTCATACCAGGGCCCAATATTTATTCTGTATTTTAGCCACGGACCGCCATTTGGTGTCGAGTTTAGTTTCTCAGATCCCAAAAATAATGTTTTTGGTGATTTTAATGATTTTTGCAATTTAGGAGCGATAACTGGCAAAACGTTGGTCAAAATAAAAATTCTTCTACATTTTATAATTGTGTGGATTTTTACACTATCAACTGTCCATCATTTAGTGGGGACCACCTGAAATCCTCTCATGGACCACTGGTGGTTCCCGGACCGCTGGTTGAAAACCACTGCTTTAGTAGATAGCATCAGTAAAAAAAAGTCTAATCCGCCTATCTGTGTGTTAATGGTCCGGTCTGTCTTTACAGTCTGACACTTTGGTCCGTGTCTGTCTGTCTATTTGTCTGCTTCTGTTTCCATCCTTCTGTCTAGCTGTCTATAATTATATCTACGACTGGAGGCCGGGGTGTGAAAAACGAGGAGGGGGAGGTTGAAATATATAGATGGTTAAGAAGGAAGTGGAGCAGGGGCGGATCTAGGCATTGGCATGGGGGAGGGGCAATGCCCCCCAAATGCCCAGTCTGCCCCACCAAACACGATGCCATGCAAAACAACCCAAGATATTTCAAATTGAAGTTCTTATATTTAAAGCTAAAGGTCTGACTCAGAGAGTTTCTGTTTTCAATGATGAAATGCTGTTGGTTTAGTGGTACCACAGCTGTAGTTAGTTAGTAGCAGTAGTAGTAGTAGTGTTTAAAAATCACTTTAATTATAACCACTTTAATTTGAAATTTGAAATATCTCGGGTTCTTTTGCATGCCATCATGTTTGGTGGGGCAGACTGGGCATTTAGGGGGGCATTGCCCCCCCATGCCCATGCCTAGATCCGCCCCTGTGAGGAAGAGCTGAGAGATGGGAGGAGTTTGAACTAGAAGATGAAGAAAAAGAAGGAAGAGGAAGAGGAGGGAGGCAAGGCAACCCCTGAGGAAAAGAAGAGAAGAAGCGAGAGAGAGAGAGGTGTTGATTTGATGTACTGTCAACAGACATTTGGCCACCAGAAGCAGTTGTGAATCAAATGTAGACAGGGCCCATATGAGAAGTGTTAGATTCCAACCGCCACCGCGGTACTAAAACAAATATGTTTCTATGAAAAGGCTGGGGCCCAGGGGCGGATGTAACATTTCCCAATTGGGGAGGCAGGAGAAATTGGCATGGCAATGAAGTCGCACCCATACCATTTTCAGTTACAGGACTTTTATTAGTCAAGTAAAGCATCAATAATAACATCAGTTGTTGTTGAAGTTGCAACAGACACGCAGCATGCATAAAGCTAAAGGTCTGACTCAGAGAGTTTTCTGTTTTCAATGATGAAATGCTGTTGGTTTAGTGGTGCCACTAACTGTAGTTAGTTAGTAGCAGTAGTAGTGTTTCAAATCATTTTAAATAAGCACTTTTATTTGAAATATCTTGGATTGTTTTGCATGCCATGTTTGGTGGGGCAGACTGGGCATCTAGGGGGGCATTACCCCCCCCCCCCCCCCCCCCCCCATGCCCATGTCTAGATCAGCCCCTGCGGATCCAAAAGTGGGCTGTGAGATGTCTTGACAGATACAGTAAAGTAAAATAAATAAATAAATAAATATTAACAACGATAATATTTGTTCTTGCATCTTCCTTATTAATCTAGTTAGTTCCTTCATCGTAATACAAGCTCACAATGTGTTGTTCCCAGCACTGCACAAAAAGTAAATTTATATAGTACGGGGATGTTAATGATTAATCAATACTAATCAGTGATCAGCTAACTGTTCAGTGATGAACAGTTAGCAAATAATCGGTGAATAATTGGTTTTGTAATGCTGTCTGTGCCTGCGTGTGTGGCTGAGGAACTCAACAGCTCAACAGCCTTTTGAATTATTCATGCATATGATCAACATTTTTATGGCAGCCATGAATACAATTAGAATTTTCCAAAAAGCCGATTATCAACTAAGCCGTTAAGCCATTCGATCAGTAACCTTACGAAAAATATATCAATTAATCATGAAGAGATTAATTGAACATTTATATCTCTAATACAGTGCCTTTATCCAAGGTGCATTACAGAGATTGCACAGATTGTGCCTTAGATTATCCCAGTCACACACACATTCATACACGACTGCTGGGGGGAAAACATGCAAGGCACCAATCTGCACATCTGGAACAACAGGAAGTGTTCTTGAGAAAGACTCTGAACCCCTACTGCAGGGGTGCCCAAAAGGTAGATCATGATCTACCAGTAGATCACACAGACCGTGCAGGTAGATCACATGACAGTCCCCATAGATCTGTAACTCTTGAGAGCGTTAAAACGAAACCAAATGGACCCTTACGGGTCCATTTGGTTTCGTTTTACCGCTCTCAAGAGTCCACGCAATTAGAAAATGGAGAATAATTTTATTTTGACCAATCTTTTGCCAGTTCTCTTTCCCAATTGTGGGTAGTTTTGGGTGCAAGAGACTAAATTCAACATCACAAACTCAAACCTCAAATACGGTTTTCAAACGTCAGTAGTAGCATATACAGGAAAAACCTTCCAATTCTCCCCCTCTATTTTTCATAAGTGCATTATTCTTAAACACTATAACAGTAAGTAACACCATCACCAACTATTTCAAAGCTCAAACTTTCTAGGGGCCTTGAAATGGATTTTCAGTAATGGAATAATCACATTGTTGATGTGTAGATCGTGTTGAGCCGGTCATTTTGAAAGTAGCTCTCAAGTCACAAAAGTGTGGGCACCCCTGCCCTACTGGGTTCAGAGTAGAGATGGGCAGATATATCGGCCGATAAAGGCTTTAAAAATCAATATCAGAAAATATCGGCATCTGGAAAAATATTATAAATATGGACTATTTTAGTTTTTTTTTTTAATCGATAAAACACCATTTACAGATATGTATAGAGCCACACAATTGAGCTAAAAAAATGCGGGACCTTTCTCCAATTATGATCGAGTGGTGGCAGGCCTTGGTGCACGTGCTGTTGGTCTATTGGGGGGTTTCCAATTCACTGAAGGCTCATAGTATTTATTTTTTGTCCACCACAAAAGCCTGCATATATCGGTATCGGTTGATATCGGTGTCGGAAAAATAATAGTTACTTGGACACTAAACTGCACTAAAGAAAGTGAGCTAAAGACTTTCTACAGCTGCACTGATTGATTGATTGATTAATTGATTGTACGATAGTTGGACATTTACAGTACATTTCGAGCACAACTCAATGCAAGACTGTTACTGCTACTGTCATCAAGACATTTAGAGACATAAATATTCACTTCTGTATAGCTTGCATTGTTCTTTGAGACTAATTGAGAGATGTGACACAATCTAAATGTCTCACTACAGAGAGATACACTTACAGATCAGACAAAATTACATTTTATTCATTAAAACACATTCTCATTTTTATTTTTATCTGACTATAATGACTAGTGAGCCAACCTTGGTTGTGTGAAAATGTTACACAATAAGCCGTGATGACAAACGTGTGTTTGTAGAACACTGTGTTACAACAATAAGCTATAATCTTTTATAGTCTTAGTCTTTTTTACTGGGTCTGTTTAAAAGTGGTTTAAGATGGAGTCCATAATCAAATTCAGACCAGCCCTTCTTGCACCCATTATTCCTCTTTTGATGTGAAATCCATATTTACTCTGTAAATGAGTCAACGCACACAATTACTGGCCAACTTTAGAGCAACTGGCTATTTCTTGGTCTAGAGACTGTTATTATGTTTTGTTAAATACAACAGCATCTTCAAGCTATTGTTTTCAACATTAATGTTCCCTGGGTAGAGTTCTGTAGGAACACAATTCTATATTGAATTCCATATCCCCTTAATCAAGGGAATTATATGCATTATTATTAGGGATACACTGATAAGGAAATTCTTGGCCGATACCAATGTTTATGTTTATTAATTGTGCCAGGGCAACAACAGATCTTCAAGACCAGATATACATTCCCAGAATCTACAGCACATATGTCAAACTCAAGGCCCGGGGGCCAAATCAGGCCCGCGGGATGATATTGAATTAGTATTAGAACTGGCCCTCTGGTATATTGCACACATCATGATAAGAAATTAAAGCAACTAATTGTTTTTTACTTTCTCGCCTCCATGTGACGTAACTTTCAGCATTTCAGTATCATTGCCATTTAATGTTTGTGGTGCTAGACTGTATTTGTGCTCTCTCACTGGCGCGCGCGCGCGTGTGTGTGTGTGTGTGTGTGTGTGTGTGTGTGCGCGCGCGCGCGTGTGTGTGTGTGGCGTGTGTACGTGCGCATGTGTGCGTGCATGCATACATGACTCTATTCAACAGGTAGGCTTATTAGACGTTTCAGCCATCCATGTTCAGACAGACACAGCAGGACACAGGGACGCGTACATGTGCAGGGACACACACATACAGTAGCTGCCCCTAGGAGTGGCGAGGCACCACTAGGCAGGCAGAGATGGAGAGGAAATGACAGTCAGACTGAGAGAGAGAGAGAGAGACAGAGAGAGGGGGGGTTGGGGTGGGGTGGATTAATGACAGTGATGAATGGAGAGAAAAGGATGTTATGACATCACGGTGGTCGCCTAGGTAATTAAAGGTCACAACCCCCGGTAAGGTCTTTTGTGTCATCTCAGAATAGAACATGAATCAGAACAGCGCATCATCTCAGGCATCATCCTCACCACAGCCAATGAGGGGGCAGGCTTCTGTCGGCGTGGAAACCTCACATGACGAGGAAAAACTTTACACTGGCATATGTTTTCAAATAGGAGTCAAGGGGGGCTAATGAGCGTCAATGGAGAGGGGGGGGGTCCTCGACACACTTCTGTATGACAAGTAGGGCAGGGCTTTTCAACCTTTTTGATGCCAGGGTCCATCATTTACTCTGCATTTGAGCCACGGACCACCATTTGAGGACATTTTTAGCTCCACAGACTCTTTTTGCTTTTGTCCACAATACCAGGCTGGATTTGGGGAAATAAAACAAGCAAACATACAGACCATTCATCTTATAGTTGTGTAGACTGAAGCTAATTCAGATGATGAATATTTTAACTCTTGAGAGCGTAAACATTTCATTTCATTTCATTTCATTTTTACATTCACAAGAGTTACATCTGTTAACCAACTGTTCACCACTGGTTGAAAACCACTGGAGTAGGGCATTCATTTAGCAAAGAAAAGTTAAAATATGGAGGGGCACATTGGGTGGATTTTGCCTATATTTCTGGGTGCCACTATCCACATGTTTAGGTGGTGATCATTCCTTGACCTTGACAATGAAGTTGACTTTACAATGAAGCTGACTAATCTAATCAACGATAACAATATGAAATGCAATATTGGTGTTATTTTACTTTTTTTGTATTAATGCAGAATAATAAATGTACCTCTTTACATTTTTCTGTATCCGGCATGTAACACCCAGGTCAAAACAAAACAAATTAAATAAGCAAACAAAACATAAAGAGTATACGACAGCAAACAATTATTCGTAAACCAGTAACAATTCAATATTAAAGATTAGATGTTAAAGATTAGATGATTAGATGACATGGTTGATGATATGATGCCATACAGGGATGATATTGGTTCATTACGGCAATCCGATCTGATCCGATTCAGTCGTATTGGATCTCTACATGGGGACTCGTATGGGGACTCCGGACCCCAATTTTAAACCCACTGGATTATTTGAGGTAATGTAATATTGTGTGGCAGCACTGGATCGGAATGATTTTACATTCTGTAAACACAAAAAAGCTGCTCAAATATTTTGCGTAGCCCAGTATTCCTATTGTCAATGCCTTCCTGTGGTCAAATAGGAGACTTGGTTCCATCAAGGACAAAATGTTGACTTCAGAATATAAAAATGTCTCAAATTTCTTTGCCAGTATGCAACAACTCACTGATTCTGGTAAGTCTCCTTGTCCTTGGTGTGTGTGTGTGTGTGTGTGTGTGTGTGTGTGTGTGTGTGTGTGTGTGTGTGTGTGTGTGTGTGTGTGTGTGTGTGTGTGTGTGTGTGTGTGTGTGTGTGTGTGTGTGTGTGTGTGTGTGTGTGTTTGTGATTCAATAATTCTACCCCCTACAATTGTACACTCATATGTTCAGGAAATGCTTCCTGTTCTGTAAACCTCTCCTCTATCCAGGTCACTATTGAAAAATGTTCTTTTTTAAAAAAAAATAGTTTAAAAAGGCAAAGAAGTTAAGGGATTTTGCGATTTTGTTGTTGTCGGAGAAGATTTTGTCCACAATTCCATTCTGTATTGATGATGGTACTATTATAGGAGAGATAACAACAGGCACATGTTGAATTGTGCAGACTTCTTGTAAATTAATCAATGCAATGCAAATTTAATTCTTGAGAACGTAAAGACCAGAGTTAAAGATCTATAAGGATCCATTTGTTTATCAAACCCTCCATCTAGCTGGTGACCACCTGGAACACCCTCAAGGCCCAATAGTGGTTCCCGGGCCACTGGTTGAAGACCGCTGATGCTGAAAGTTGTCTGAAAGCATAGGCAAGGAAGGCTATGCAAGGAAGCGAGCTTGTAGGTTGGCCAGTTTGCGGAGTTGGCACTGTGGGGATGCTGTGGTTATTAAGATCAATTTGCTGGAGATGATGTTCAAAATGCTAGTCTTTCAGATGTGTTTGACTGAGATCTTATTGATAGAGTACAGCAGCCTGATACTCACACACACACACACACACACCACACACACACACACACACACACACACACACACACACACACACACACACACACACACACACACACACACACATACAGACACACACACTCACAAATCATGCTGCATTGGATTGCAATAAGGGAATATGAAATGGAAGGCCCATTCTCCTATTAATTAATCCTTATCAATGTGCGTGTGTGTGTGTGTGTGTGTGTGTGTGTGTGTGTGTGTGTGTGTGTGTGTGTGTGTGTGTGTGTGTGCGCGCGCGCGTGTGCGTGTGTGTGGTGTACACCGTGCCCAACCCTGTCCTGTTCTCACAATAGCTTCTATTATATTCTTTTATCTTCTGTACAGTACAAACGAACCCACTACCTGTGTGTCCCTCTCACTATCTCTCTCATTCTCTCATCTTTCCACTTTCTCCTTTTTCTCTGTCATTTAACTCCTTCCTCTTCCTTCAATCTCAATTTTCTCTGGAATATCACACAGACACACACACACGCACACGCACACACTATAGTATCCTTGCGTATGAATGACGGTTTTACAGACGCTTTTACAGACGTTTACTTTGTGCAGCAGAGAGAGTAACAACAGAACATCGCAGGGCTTATATAGGGACAGCAGCAGGTGCAATCAATCAAATAAAATAATATCAATGAAACACAACCAATCGCATCACTGCTCCAATAGCATCACTGCTCCAATAATGTTTCAACAACATTACGCACACACGCATGCACGCACGCACGCATGCGCACACACACACACACACACACACACACACACACACACACACACACACACACACACACACACACACACACACACACACACACACACACACACACACACACACTCAAAGGTAGGAGTATTCTGGACTCAAGCAAGCAAAATAAATGTTATTGTTATGACATGGTTAGCACCTGTAGTGCAGGTCAGCACCTGTAGTGCAGTTTCACAACAACACTAAATTTGGCTGATTTGTTTTCGCGTGAGGTCCGGATCACACTCTGGGATCCAATAAAACAATGTCTCATTACCTTTTATGTGTTATGTGTCATACCATAATTGTTCACAGCATGCTCTCAACAACCATATCCAATAAATTAAAATAACCAGTCTACAAGCTTGCAGCAACGTGTCAATAGATTGACACGTTGAACTATCCTAAAAATGTTTTTCAAAATAGTAAAAAAGGGATAAGGGGTTTGGGATAAGGGGTTTACCGTGTGACGAAAATGGAGCCCTAAATCTCTTCAAATGTTGGTCTGTGGCTCAAATACTTAATAAGTAATAGGCCTTGATGTGAAAAGGGTTGAAAACCACTGGTACAGAGCGAAAAGGTAGGGTAGGTAGGAGGCCTACATTTTGCCATTTATAATAGCCGATCTACTGTATAAGCCCACAATATGCACCACGATGCACATGCTTTCATGCTTTTACTTGAGTACATTTTGAATTTCAAGACATTACTTGTAAGTAGGGTTGTCCCGATCACTTTTTTTTTCCCGAACCGATCCCGATCATTTGAATATGAGCATCTGCCAATCCCGATATTTCCCAATCCGATCACTTTTTTTTTCTCCCGATACAATCCTGATCATTCGTGATGATTTTTCCTGATCAGATACATTTGTCCCAAGAAAAAAGATCTTGTGAATGTGAAGTCATATGAAGTCCACCAAATAGCAGAATGATATGGCAGATCATTCTAGGCACTCCTCACTCAAATGTACACTTGGGCAACTCCAAAGCAAATTCCACAACATTTATTTACCTGCCATAGTGTCAACCCCTTATCCCTGTGTCTGATCACTGGTTATACTGGTATATTTATTACCAATACTGAATGGTCTGATAATGACAAATGAGGGCCAATACTGATACATCGATACAGTATTTGCCGATACCGATATGAACTGATATGCCAAAAAAGGGCCGATTCGATACTTTTCCCCATACCGACACAGTATCGGGACATCCCTACTTGTACTTTTACATCGCAATACAGCAGTATTGATACTACTACTACAGTACTACTACTACTACTACTACTACTACTACTACTTCGTAAAATGTGAGTACTTCCCCTCCACCCCCATCACTGATAGTCAGTTCTATAGGTTCCCTCCGGTGCCATGATCCATCCATCCATGCATCCAACCAGAGACAATACACGCTACTGTTGACATCTGATCCCGCAAGTAATGAATAGTGCTGCTATCGCTGTGTTACATAACAGCACCCAGAGCTGGTCCCTGGGACAGTGTTTCCCAACGTATGGTCCCCGGGTACAGAATAGGGAGCGTAGACATGTTGCAGGAGGAGTGACCTGAAATCTGTGCCTTTCCAACTAGCGTGTGTGTGTGTTTTTTTTATGAAGCCGTGAGGCTGTAGCGAGAGAGGATTGGATATGAGGGAAGGACACAAGGGAAGGTATTAGAGCAGGGGCGGATGTAACATTTCCCAATTGGGGGGGAAAATGGTATGGGGGCGGCTTCATCGCCCGTGGCACGAAGCGACACGGGCGATGAAGCCGCCCCCATACCATTTTTGGTTACAGGACTTTTATTAGGCAATTAAGCATCAATAATAACATCAGCACTGAAATGTCTTGGGTTGTTTCGCATGCCATCCTGTTTGGTGGGGCAATCTGGGCATTTAGGGGGGGGCATTGCCCCCCCATGCCCATGCCTAGATCTGCCCCTGTATTAGAGACAGAGATCTGGCGAGAGGCGAGGGAAGAGAGCAGTGAAGACAGCTAGGTCCGGGCGTGGGCAACTCTGACGATGGAGAGAGGGCCGCTGTTATTTCCACACTCACCCCAGAGAAGATATTTTGCTGTCATATCAAAAATGACTGGCTGACTGCCCACTGCCCAGGCGGTTAGCTCAACCGTCTGGGCACCTAGGCTGCTAAGCCAGCCTGACGGCGTGCCCCGGGTTCGATTCCCGAGCCCAGCGGCCTTTGCCGCATCTCACTCCCCATCTCTCTCTCCCCCTTTCCTGTCTACATACTCTCCTGTCAATAAAGGCATAAACAAGCCCAAAAACAAATCTTAAAAAAAAAAAAAAAAAAAAAAAGACTGGCTGACTGTGGCACATTGTGACCACCAAACACCGCGCACCGATCGCCTTACTTGTGCCCGCTCCGCTCATGCAAGTAATAATATGTATTATTTTGAGATCATTCCAATACCGATATCCTAATCCTAAACATAACCTCCAGCACGTCTCCATGCTGACACAGGGCTTAAAACAAGGCGGCCAACCGGCCACACTGATCAAGGATTTCCGGGTTTTCGTCTTATCAGTGCAATCGTGTCAGTCTGCTCCCAGACAACATGCCTCGTTGATAAGAGAGGCTAATAAGCAGCGTCCTGGGAATCATCGCTTGATAACGGTCGAAGCGTGTGAATGGGCGCGATGCGGAAACACTGATGACCTGAGCACGTTACTGGAAGCAGGCCCCCGGTGTGTGAATGTGTGCAAACATGGTGACTGTAACTCACACTGTGTGGCGTGCTCCTGACAAAGGCTCTGTAGCAAATTAAATCCAGAGGAACACATAGAAATACAGACCATTAAGATTGATGCTGCAGATAACCTACTTCTCGATGTTTCTGCATTCTATGGGAGGGATAGCGCGATGAGATTGTATGTTCTAGTTCCACTTCGGCTCCCTCTCCACCTAGGAAATTAAACAAAAAAAGGGTTACTTTTCGGTAGGGCTGCACGATATAATGGCTAGCATAATCTGAGTCATCCATATCGGCCACACAAATGCCCTGTGTTAGAGGAGGCGAGTATATTGACCAAATCGATTGCAGTAAACTAGCCAAATGTGCGTGAAAACAGACTGCATCGCGACAAACTCGCGGTGCAGTTGGAGGGCGAGGCTTAGACTGCAAGTTGGGTCAGCAGAGCATGACCATTCTAAGACAAAACAGTCCTGCTGATGACAACTAAATAATATCCATTGATCTTATCCATTGATAACAGTCGAATCGGTTAGCCCATTTTGGTATAGACTGGGATGGCTTTTAGGGTTGACGCGTCGCCAGCGCACACTGCAACCAGCAATGCGGGCCTATAGGTCTACAATATTTGTTTACGTGTAATGTCAATGAGGTCCACGATCACAGACACCAGAGGGAGCCCAATGAACCATGATCAACCCAGTTTCGGCTCAATTCATTTCACTCCTGTGCCACTAAAATGTGGAACACCCTACCAACAGCCGTAGAGAAATGTAAATCCCTAGCATCTTTCAAATCCAGTAAATGTTTTTGATGAATTCAAAATGGAGGGCATGCATATAAACAAGTCAGTGTTACTAGTGACTTTTCTGGTTGTATCTTCCTGGTATGTTTACAATTCAATATGTCCACATAGGTAGGTGTGGGACAACGTACAACAAACAGGGCGATCATTAGAGCTAAAAAAACACTTTTATGGGAACAAACACTGCCTTCCTTCGAGTTAAATTCACTTTTAATGGAACAAACACTGTCTCCCTTGAACAATTGGTATTCAACCAGTGATCCGTGAGAAAGTTCCAGGTGGTCCTCAGGCTAAATGATGGAAAGTTGGTTAACCAGATGTAACTCTTTGAGAGCGTAAAAATGAAACCAAATGTACAATTACGGTTCCATTTGCTTTCATTCCCCACTCCCAAGCGTTAAAATATTCAGCATCGAACGTAGAAGATTTATGGTCATTTTGATCTGTGTGTTTGCCTGTTTTGTTTCCCAAATCCAGCCTGGACATTGTGGACAAAAGCAAAAATTAATACTTAGTTTTGGGGTCTGTGGGGTTAAAATGTCATCAAATGGTGGTCCGTGGCTCAAATTCTGAATAAATAGTGGGCCCTGGTATCAAAAAGGTTGAAGCTAAAATGACTTTTAAGGTGTCAAACAATGGACAAAACAAGAATCACAAACACTCACTTAGTGCATATAAGATACAATGCACACCCATAAAGCTCTGTACTGAGCTCTACTCTCGAGAGCCAGCGAAATCCAAAAGCGACCTCGCCCGCGGGAGCCCGGTTTCAAAAGCGGGCGCCCGCTTTCACAAAAACGGGCGCCCGGTTTCACAAAAACGGGCGCCCGTTTCACAAAAACGGGCGCCCGTTTTCAAAAGCGGGCGCCCGTTTTCAAAAGCGGGCGCCCGTTTTCACAAACTAGGCTATGCCTAAACCTAACTCTAACCCTAAACTTAACCTCAGTAAACCTATGCCTAAACCTAACCTAACCCTAACCATAACCTTTTGAAAAGGGCGCCCGTTTGTGAAAAACGGGCGCCCGGTTTCACGAAAACGGGCGCCCGCTTTTGAAAATGGGCGCCCGTTTTTGTGAAAGCGGGCGCCCGCTTTTGAAACCGGGCGCCCGCGGGCGAGGTCGCTTTTGGATTTCGCCCCTGCTGCTACTCTCTGTGCGCATGTAGAGACCTCAAATTATGCAGGATTCACACACTGACCTGGGACTGAATGCCACACACCTCCCACACTCGCACCTTCTTGTCATTTTCTCCCTTAAAGCTGCAATCTGTGAGTTTTATGTCTCTGCCGACTCTCCAATCCACAGTGCCATCTGCTTCAAATAACTTGACTGAGATTATCAACCAGAAGGTGTCCTACGAACAGACACCAGTAATGGAGTAATACTGTATATGTCAGGGGTTTTCAACCTTTTTCATACCAGGGCCCACTATTTATTCATAATTTGAGAGCCCAAAACTTTCTTTTGCTTTTGTCCACAATTCCAAGCTAGATTTGGGAAACAAAACAGGCAAACATACAGACCAAAATGACCATTAATCTTCAGTTGTGTAGACTTGGGCTACTTAAAATGATGAATATTTTAACTCTTGCGAGTGTAAAAATGAAACCAAATGGACCCACAAGGGTCCATTTGGTTTCATTTTTACGTAATACGTAATACGAACACAGAAGGTAAAAAACCTTTACCTGCACTTTTTGTGTTATCTTTTAATTGATCTCTTAAACCAGTAGTTTTCAACCTTTTTGATACCAGGGTCCACTATTTATTCAGAATTTGAGCCACAGACCACCATTTGTGGACATTTTGCCCCACAACTAAAGATTTCTTTTGCTTTTGTCCACAATCCCATGTTTGGGAAATTAAACAGTCAAACATACAGATTAAAATAACATTCTCTAGCTGTATAGACTTGGGCTAATTCACATGATGAATATTTTAACTCTTGAGGGTGTAAAGTTTTCACGCCCTCAAGAGTTAAACCTGGTTAACCAAATTTCCATTGGGGAATGGGGACCACATGGAACTTTCTCAAGGACCACTGGTGGTCCCTGGACCACTGGTTGAAAACCACTCTTATACAGTATGTGGCTTGCCTGACAGCACGTCGATCGATGAGTCCTGTGACGACCTTGGCTGCATGTCTCTCCCCTTTTCTTCATTTGATAGGCAGAAAAAAAGTCTAAAAAGAATAATAAAAACAATAAAAATGGGTTAGAAAAAGAAAATGGTAAAAGTGGACAAATACTGTAGATCTGGGGACCACCAGTGGACCTTGAGAGGGTTCCAGGTGGTCCCCAGGCTAAATGATGCACAGTTGGTTAACCTGATGTAACTCTTTGAGAGCATAAACATGATGGACCTGCATGATGGACCAAATGGACCTGCAAGAGTTAAAATATTCATCATCTGAATTAGCCCAAGTCTACACAACTAGAAAATGTAGAAGATTAATGGACATTTGGATCTTTATGTTTAACTGTTTTGTTTTCCAATTCCAGCCTGGAATTGTGGACAAAAGCAAACCTTTAGTTTTGGGTCCAGGGAAAATCCCCTGTAAAATTGTGAACTATTTTTTAAACTAAATACCATTATGTGTTTTAAATGTTCAATTCTAGTTATAGAAGATTTGTATAATAATGTATTTATCCAAGGCTTATTAGCCTCGTATGCTTTTAAAG
>CM076988.1:6099332-6119332 GCA_039105355.1 Benthosema pterotum | reverse complement strand
ATAATAAATAAATATGCCCAAGGCATTACTACATATACACATACACTGCTCAATGATCCACTATTACTATATGACATATACTAATTTCCTAGCAGGCCTAATGACTCAACCAGACATACTGGTGCACTTCATTCCCTTCTTGATAAGGAAACCAGGGAACCTCCTTTTTTCTGTTGAACTTCTTGGAATCGAGTAAACGTTTGTCAGTCAGGGACCACATGCAACAGCTATTGTTTAAAATCCCTGAAAGTAAGTTACCCAATGTACGTTATTTACCGGGGGGGGGGGCTGGTTCGTAGGGGGGGGAGGGCCATGATGAAAAAAAATGAGGTCGGGGGAGGGCCATGGCAAAAACAATCGGAGTTTAGGGGGGGGCCATGGGGAAAAACGGAGACGGAGATTTAGAGTATAGACTGAGTTACGTTTACTCATAGAGCTAGTAGACCAATGGCGATTCTTCTACATTGACTTCAACTGCAGTTTGTCCCTATTCAGGCCATTTGAACAGCGCTCAAGCGCTCAGTTTCTGACTCCTCAATGTCGTGACTCCGGGTGGACTGCCGCTTCCGTGTGCGAGGGTCCATCTGCAGCATGGACCCTCCTCCTCCCTCCATGCAGTTGAGAGAGATCCTGTCATGGCGTCCACCCCTCTTTGGTTACTACACACGTAGGGAAAAGAAAACTTTGCCTTTTTACCAAGGACTGCGTTCGGTTTGATAAATAATGACAGCAGAGCCGTTTTCTAAAGCCCGATACGGGCGGATGCATGGATTATAAATCAGCACGTCGAGCTGTGGTGAGTAGCCTAAAACGAGTTGTTTGCTGTCCCCCTTTGCTCCATGAAGTGAACGGTGTCTGTATTGCTCTGTCTATACTCCAGGCTTACATAGCTACTCCACCCAGGCTGCGCTGGGTAGAATCATGCCATCTAGTAGAGTTGCGACATTGGGGGGTCAGAAACCGAACGTGCTGGATAGTATTTTCTGTTGCGCGACCACTGCAGACAGGCAGGGCTATAGTTTTCAAAGAGGCCAGCGCGAATAAATAAAAGCTCTTTTAGACACGTGTAAAACATGACAACTATTGGGAAATCAATGCTGATAGTTACCTGTAGGGGGAGGGCCATGGGAAAACAACATTGAAGTGGGGGGAGGGCCATGGGGAAAAAATTGAGGTGGGGGGGGGGGGCATGATTTTTTTTTTCTGACCGGACTTCCAGTTTACCAGCCCCCCCCCCCCCCCCCCCGGTAAATAACGTACAGTCCCTAAGTTAACCAATGAACTAGATTCTACAGGATCTTCTATAGGATGAACTAGATTCTACAGGCTACAGGATCGGCTTATACAAGACAAGTCAACAAAAATAAAACAAAAATAAAATTCGATTTACTACCCACTACCCGTCCAAATACTTCCTTAAGGGGGGATTGAAAAATACATTTTTTCCCCCACACTTTTAGACCACATCTGTGGTCATTATAACTACCTTTAGTGGCCATATTGAGGACCAACATACAGTAGCTTATATCGCCTATGTTAGTCATTTAGGGGGGGCATTGCCCCTTAATGCCCATCCCTAGATTCGGCCCTGGCGGTTGCCGAAAAACCAACCTTATGGCAACTCCTGGCAGGCGTAGGAACTCAATTAGATGGCAGCCAAGCTCCTCACTTCTGCTGTCAGCGACTCACTGCCTGTGATCTGGATGAGGAACAAACATGAAAGATACATGGAATGTCACTCAATGTGCAGACTATAAAACTAAAACACAGGGATGCACTGATGCACGATAATGACATCCAATAATATATTGTATATATAGGCCTACATTGTTTATTTTATGTATTTTCCTGTGCTGCTGGGGCATGTGATACAGGGTTGGACTGGACGCGCGTCTGACGGATCCGTGTGTTGTTTTGACGCGCGCCATATGCAGCCTGTGTGTAGGGCGTAACGGGTGCCGTTTACTTTCGTTTTCTCCTTCCTTGTTTATTTTTCATGTTATCGCCTTTCTTTCCACCACAACACAAGCAGCGATATCATATGCAGAGAACAGGTATGACGCTTCCATTCCATTATTCTAACTTGAAGTCCTTGCACACTGCTGCGTTTTTGGAAGTTTCAGTCCTCCGATTTTAAAAATCTACAACTAAATGCAAGCATTCAGGCAACTGGCAGACCGTCTGAGTCTGATCATAGAACGTAACTTTATCAGAAACTGGGCCAATTAAGTTGAACGAAAGTTAGTAGGAGAACTGCAGGGCATTTAAATTCTAATCCCATGTCCTTCTTTTACGGTAGCGGTTTTCAACCTTTTTGATACCGAGGGCACACTAAGATTTTGAGCCACGGACCACCATTTGATGACATTTTAGCCCCACGGACCCCAAAACTAAATATTTCTTTTACTTTTGTCCACAATATGTATTTGGGAAACAAATCAGTCAATCATCAAAATGTCCATTGATCTTCTACATTCGCTAGTTATGTAGACTTGGGCTAATTCTCATTTGTATATTTTAATTCTTGAGAATGTAAACATGAAACCAACATTGCACAGGTAAGAGGTTACACTAGTGTAGGCTAAACATGAAGCCAAATGGCTTCATTGTTACGCTCTCAAGAGTTAGGCTACATCTGGTTAAACAATTTGCCAGTGGGGACTACCTAGAAATCTCCACTGGTGGTCCCCGGACCACTGGTTGAAAAACACCGTGTTTGTCCCCGTTCCGTGGCGGACAAATGACAACTTTTCAAAAAAATATATATTTTTGAAAAGTCTGAGGAAAATGAACGGGAATTCACTTCCGGAAACCTGGCTTTGACGTCATTGCCCTAGTTGATTAACATCCATTAAAGGGGAATTCGCCCATTTTCAACATTTTACTATGTCAATGTATAGCCTACCTTAGAGATGTTGTGTGGACATGATGAAAAAAAGTTTCCCCCATTCTGTGTTTCCTAGGAGGAAACGGAGGAAAAAGTAATAATGTCATTTGACCTTGAACTACCGGTAATTGCAAAAAAGCGAAATCAGTTGAATTTGTATCTTCAATAATATATCCTGAATAAAAAAGTTGCCTGGAAATGGCTTAGCGGAAAGCTTTGAAAATGGCATTTACAGTATGTCCACCATTGACATTGTATTTAACGCAAATATTTTCTAAATTTCATTATGCTTTAAGTAGCAAGTGGAGTTTTCATGATTTTGAGTCCATTCCAAGCATTCGTTTTGCAAAAAAAAAATCTTCCATGGGTTGAAAACAGCCATAACCGTGTTGACAAATGTGGTGAGGTCAGCACATTTGGTCAAGTTGATATGGCGATATTTCACCCAAATGAGTGATTTTGTGCCAAGCCTATGCTAAGAATGGATTCCGCATCATGAAAACTCCCTAGTTTGATCACTTGCTACTCAGTTTGGTCACTTGCTATGAAATTTAGAAAATATTTGCCTTAAATACAATGTCAATGGTGGATATACTAAAGCTTTCCCCCCAGACAATTCCAGGCAACCTTTTTATCTGTTTTCAGGATATATTGAAGATACAAAATCAGCTGAGTTTGCTTTTTTTTGCAAGTCCCAGGTCGACCCCTTCTATTCCATATAATGCCTGTACTTGATGACATCATAAAGTTGTGTTTCACTATGTTGATGATTTTTCCTTTAGGACGTTTTTTTCCTGAGAAAAAATTGACCCACTATAGGGTCCATTTTGTTCACATTTGTACACTCTGGAAAATGTTGCAAATGGGTGGATTTGCCCTTTAAAGCTATTAAAGTAATTCCTTTGTTGCATATTCAGGCGACCTCAAACATGCCACACTAACTTCACACAAATCCATAGTGCAGGTTTTTATCTCACCAAATAACTCCATGTATTATTATTATTATTACCCATATTATTACCCTTATTATTATTATTATTATTTCAGATTCTGATGTGATTGCCATATATGATGTGATAGCCATGGCCCAGCAACCAGAAGAGGTTATGCAGAAAAAGCACAAGGCCACAGGTATGCTCCAAATCATGCATCATTATCATTCACTTTTTTCATACAGTCAGTAAATTGAGCAGAAATGTTTGTTTTTCTTTACACCAGGGAAAACATCCAGAACTTAAATCCTCAGTAACTAAATAGTATCTAAAAATATGGTCCATTGAAGGAAAGCTTTACCCTAACTCTCCCTTATACACTTCCACAGACAAAATCGTCACAGATAAGCAGCTGCTGCAGGTGGCTCGTAAAGTTGGAAAAGAGTGGAGGAGGATTGGCATATCACTTGATATCACAGAGGTGGAGCTGCAGCAGATTGAGGAGAACCATCATGGGGACTTTGTGGACAAAGTTCGTAAAATGCTGTGCCTTTGGAGAAAACACCAGGGGAAAAACTCCACAGCTGCAAACCTACATGCACAGCTTAAAGAGTCATATGAAATGGAACCCAAAGATATAGACTTCCTCGTTGTAGGAATGGAAGTGGGTATGGGTGAGTAATGAATTAATGTACGGTACATGTATCGTTTGTTGTCCACCCAGACTAGAGTATTATTTTATTACTTCCAATGGCCGGTGGCTGGTAATGATCATTTTCCGTAAGCATAGGCAAAGGTCAACAAAAGAGTGGCTATAAGAGATAAAGTGTAATAGTTAACATTTTATAATTAATCTGATGCTTTTGTGTTGTTGCAGAGCCCTCAGTACGCATCATTCAGTACCAGCACACCCTCCAGTCTAACCTCCAGAGCACATTCATCTGCGTTAATGAGGCACTGGCCCAGAGGAAAGACAAGAAGCCTCTCTACGATGTCTACCTAAAACTTGAGATTATTGAAAGAAAGGAGGAAGACGTCACCTGTCAGTACCAGCTCACAGAAATTGAATCAACATCCGGAATGACAGCGGAGACGACCGACAAACCCGATGATATGTTTCAACACCCCTCTGGAAAAGATCTGCCCGTGAAGATGGTGCTGGTGATCGGGATTGTAGGCATCGGCAAAACCTTCCTGCTTCACAAGTTCATCCTGGACTGGGCAAATGGCAGAGTTTGCCAAAATACCCACCTCATGTTCCCGTTCAAATTTCGCCAGCTGAACATGCTGAAGGCAGAGAGACTAAGTTTGGCTCAGCTTGTCCGCATTTGTGTCAGCGAAAGCAAAGATATCTCAGAGGAGGATCTCAATTCCATCTTTGCCACACTGCAGACGTCAGGAAACAAAGACTTTGACAAGAGCAAGTACAAAGTTGTTTTTGTTCTGGATGGATTAGATGAAAGCACGCTTCAGCTGGACGATTGGACTGAAGACCATCAGCCCATTGATGTCACTGAAGAGACCACCGTGGAAATACTGCTGACAAACCTCATCAAGGGGAGTTTGCTTCCGTCCGCTCGCATCTTGATAACCACGCGACCTGAAGCGGCCGCTGAAATCCCCCCAAGGTTCATTGACAGGGTGACAGAAGTGATAGGGTTCGCAAAAACGCAGAAGGAAGAGTACTTCAGGAAAAGATTCGCTGATGCTCAGGCCAAAAAAGTAATCTCACACATCACTAAATCAAGGAGCCTCAACACCATGTGTCACATCCCAGTGTTCTGTTGGGTCACAGCCTCGGTCCAGGAGCAGATTTGGAAAATGGATCCAGAAGGAAAGATTCCAGAAACGTTGACTAAGATGTTTGCCAAATTCCTGGACTTTCAGATCAAACAAATGGAACTGAAGTATGAGAAACAAGATCTCAATCAATTTAAGTCAATTGGAAAACTTGCTTTTCGCCAACTGCAAAAAGGCAGCATGGATTTCTATGAAGAAGACCTGAAGAAGAATGGCATTGATTCAGTGCTGTCCTCAGGCATGTTCAAAAAGGAGCAACGGCTAAACGAGGGCAACACATTCAGCTTTGTCCACCAAAGCATTCATGGCTTCTTTGCTGCAGTTCATGTGCTCACATCCCTCATCAACAACAATAAGAATGAACTGGATGATTCCCACTGGATCATTCAGTTCTTGAAGGCGCTAATAAGAAAACCCTCTGCCAGTGATGTTTACAGGAATGCCGTGGACAAGGCCTTACGAAGTGAACATGGAGGCCTGGACCTGTTCCTTCGCTTCCTCCTCGGCCTCTCACTGAAGTCCAATCAGATCGTTCTACAAGCCCTGCTGAAACGCACGTACAGCAGTCCATGGACCAATCAGGAAACGGCCGAGTACATCAAGCAGAAGTTGAAGGAGGATCTTTCTCCGGAGAAAAGCATCAATCTGATCCACTGTCTGAACGAGCTGAAGGATCACTCTCTGGTGGAGGAGATCCAGCAGTACCTGACCTCAGGACGGCTTTCTACAGACCAGCTGTCTGCCAGTCAGTGGTCCGCGCTGGTATTTGTGTTGCTCACGTCCGAGGAGGAGCTGGACGTGTTTGACCTGGAGAAATATTCTGCTTCAGAGGAAGGTCTTCTGAGACTGCTGCCAGTGGTCAAAGCTACATCAACAGCACTGTAAGAGTTGACACCATCACACTTAATATAATTCACTGAATCCAGAGAGAAATATTAAAAATAGTTGGTTTCAAACTTTCAAACCAAGCCAGTGAATTTTGACTTATGTAAAAAGCCACGAAAGCATATCAACAGTGTATTTCAGATTTAGTTGATGTGACAACAATCAGCCATATGTTTTCAGGCTGAGTGGCTGTAACCTGTCAGAGAGATGCTGTCGACATCTGGTCTCAGTTCTCAGCTCCAGCCCCTCTTCTCTGAGAGTGCTAGACCTGAGCAACAACCAACTGCAGGATTCAGGAGTCATACTACTCTCTGCCGGACTGACGAATAAGCACTGTAGACTAGGCACTCTCAGGTAAGTACTTCTGAACCTGGTCGGCTAATGACCAGTTCACTCGGTTAACACATGACTGCAGGTTTAAAGTCAGTGAACATATAATCTCGGCAGTTTACATGTTCACTCAGTGAACACATCTTAACCAGGATTATGCGTTCAGTCAGTGAACACATAACCAAATTTACATTCAGTGTTACAATTTTCAAATGATTAGGGGCATCATGGCGGTGTGTATACCTCTAAATATATAGATTAGGGCTGGGGGTGAACTTTTATTAATTAAGATTAATTAATAACAAAAAAAGAAAACTAATGTAATTGTACATAGATTTTGCACCACTGGTATGATCGACCACATCGATCAGTGCACTTCGCCAATCAGTGGAACCTGATCGGCGACCTCCCAACACTACCGTGTTGGGAGGTCGCAGTACCCTGTCATGCGTGGCAAGTTACAACTAACCTGCATCCAGGTTGAAACTAACCTGTTCCTAGATTTAGAGTTTGATACGTCAGACCAAACAAATGCACCCAGCTGAAACATTACAACAGTACTGAGTTCAAAACTCTAATCTCTTGATTTATTTAGTGTTTCTTGGGACAATACACCAGATTAGTCAGTGTTGTGTGTGTGTGTGTGTGTGTGTGTGTGTGTGTGTGTGTGTGTGTGTGTGTGTGTGTGTGTGTGTGTGTGTGTGTGTGTGCATGCATGTATAATATAAAATCTGGATGAATGTCACTCACTGTCTAAAAGTATCCACCAGATATTTCTGTGGCTCAATCAAGTTATTCTCTTGATTGACAGTCAATCGAATAATCTTCTATTTTGCCAGTTTGAGAAAGAACAACCTCACACACACATGCTGTGGAGAGTTAGCACAAGTCCTCAGTTCCAGCTGTTCGCTGTGGGAACTGGATGTCAGTGACAACCAGCTGCTGGATCTGGGCGTAAAATCGCTTTCTGATGGACTACAGAGTGCAGCTTGTGTACTGAAGATACTAAGGTCAGTGTCTCTTCTGCCACAGTAGATGGTGCTGAAGGCTCTGCTTGCTCACCATTCAAGTATGGTTATTCTCATACTAATGACTGTGAATTTCTTACAGGTTGAATGGAAATAACCTGACAGAGAAATGCTGGGAAGCGTTATCAGGGGTTCTTGGCTCCTCTTGCTTGAGGGAAGTGTACCTGCTTGACAACAGCCTGCGCATTTCTGGAGTCACACTGCTGACCGCCAGACCACAGAGGCTCTGTGTTCTGGAGACTCTCAGGTCAGTAAAGAATACACTGCACCAAGGGGCGTAGCTACGGGTGGGCTGAGGTGGGCCGTGGCCCACCTAAATAGAGAGCTGGACCACACATTGAAAACTAAGAACTTCAGAAAACAAAGGACAAAGACCAGAGAGCCTCTAGAGAGAGCTTGAGAGGTCTGGACTCACTTTAGTTATAATGGGTGATTTGCGGGCACTAACACACTACACACTATGTGTTGGTGACTTTCAGGATTATTATTTCATGTCAAGACATTAATTCAAGAAGATAACCCTAGTACAGTTAAGGTTATATAAACCGAAATATAACCGTAATACGGCAATAATAGCAATAAATAGCTTTTCTTGCACGTGCAAATTTGTGGCCATCACGCACGCGCACGCAGCATGCCCACCTTGAATCGCTCATGCCTACCCTGAATTGACTTTCTGGCTACGCCCCTGCTGCACCAGAGTCGTAATAACAACTCATTCTTTCAGAACGTCTCACAGCATGGCAGAGACAACATTTTATTTTGAAAAGAGATGTTAACCTCTCTCTCTATCTCTCTTTCGGATCATCTTGTAGCAGGGCAGAGACAACATTTTATTTTGAAAAGAGATGGAGATCTCCCTCTCTCTCTCTTTCGGATCATCTTGCAGCAGGGCAGAGACAACATTTTATTTTGAAAACCCATTCTTTATCACTCAGTGCCAATTCCTAATGTGGCTCATGCTTACTTCAATGCATTTACTGCATTTTCTTGGTTGGACATGGCATGTGAAAGGAACACATTATTCCAACCAGTCCTTGTCCATCCACCAGGAGAGGCGGTGGTAGTTTAGAGACCAGGATTACTGCTTGTTTTTGTGAGGATTCATACTCTAGGGGACGCGAGGAGAACATGCAAACTCCACACAGAAAGTCCCTTTCAATCCCGCCTCGGGTATGAGCACTGTGGAGTAGGAGACACACCACCAGCACCCACAGGAATTGAACTGAGGACCTTCTAAGGCTACAGCACTTACCACTGTGCCCCCTTCATGGTCCCCCATCGTAAAACTGTATGTAAAACTGAATGCCCAGGTGCTAAATCAGGCCCATGAACTGACTCAACTATTTCAGTTAATTTACTTTTCTCATTTGACTATGACAGCAGTTCCTGGTAAGGATCATAGAACAGGCCAAATTGACCATTAATTAAGCAATATTACATGCAAGGGTGTGTGTGTGTGTGTGTGTGTGTGTGTGTGTGTGTGTGTGTGTGTGTGTGTGTGTGTGTGTACAGACTCTCCTCTCAGGTCAGTCAGCCAAGCATGGGCATCGTGAGTAAATCCATATCCTATTCCACTGCAGAATACTGTAATAAATATGCACTGAATATCAGGAGCGGTGCTCATTGTCTGTTGCCTGGTTGGTTGCTTTGTGTCTTTCAGACCAACTTTACACCGAGCGTGCTCAGTACACAACAGGGAACCACTGAATACAGGTAACCAACAGATGAACTGCATGTAGTGCAAGAAAAGCAACATAAATATGCAATGCCATTTAGAGTGTCCAACCTCAGACTGGAAGATTACAGCAGTACAGCAAATTAAGTCAAATGATTCCTTGTTATCAATAAAAAATGCTTTACTCCACAGGTTTAAATTCCCCACGGCAGGGCTGTTCCAGTGCTCCGTGACCAGGTTGAGGTTTGGGACGACGATGGAGGGAGAGGTGACCTACAGGAGTGTTCAGTGGGACGAGAGATGGTTCCGCTCCACAGAGAGAACTCCTGCAGGTCCTCTGTTCTCCATCCAGTGTCCTCAGGACTCTGTTGTCCAGCTACACCTGCCACACTGTGGCACCCCTGGCATCACACCTGGTGAGGAGGGCACTGTTGTCGTCATAGTCATGTTAAAGTGGCTTGTTCAATCATCTGACAACATGGCAATTGACATGATACAGCTTAGCTTGTTAAAATGTTTCTTTTTTTGAGAGCCTCCTATATACAGCTTTAATGCCAAAGTGCTAAGAGCACACCTCACTTCACACGGGTGTAATTGTTTTTTAACCATCCATCCATCTTCAACCACTTATCTGCAGTAGGGTCACAAGGGCAACAGCCCCACAGAGAGTTCCAGGCTTCCCTCTCCTTTTTTAACCATAACATAAAATGTATCAAGTTCTAAAACCCTTCCACAGATGAGCTGTCGGTGGCCCACATCACAGATGAGAGGGTTCTCCTTTTGGGACCACTGGACCTCACCTGGACCCACGTGATGGTAAATGTGACCCACCTGTCTAACTTTGGCCTCCTGGGGAACGGCTCCAGTCCAAAACGTGTTAAAGTTTTGCTTTTCAGTCAACCAGCAAGAGGTCGCAAGAAGTTGCTGAGTCTGTTTCTGCTGCCCAGCAACGTGCCAGTCAGTGAGGTAATGGTAATAATAATAATAATATGTTATCTGTTCATTAGCTAGCATCTCTGAGACCCCATTTCCACCGGTTGGTTCACTTTGTGGTTCTTAGTCTAGGAGCCAGAGCTCCAATGTTATCACTATGAAACCCAGTTGATAACTTACACGGATTTTACACATTTTTACACATTTTAAATGTTTAAATATGAGGAGGGCAATATGCAAATATGTTAATGACTTGATCCTAGCTCTGTCTGAACATCTGTCTCATGTGCTGTACTAAGAACCCAAAATAACTGAATTGGGAACCAACCAGTGAAAACGGGTCTGAGTATTAAATGTTAACTTTTCAGCGGGCTGCTTTTGCTTCAGAATGATTGCTTTTGAAAAGACAACTAAAGAATAATCAACATCATGACCACCACACTTTTATTTTACCTGTGGGGGTGCTTCCGCCGAAGCATTTTAATGGGAATGGAGTGTATATTTATTTATTGCAGAAATCCACAAATGCCAGCAATATCTAATTTATGTATTATGTTTGTAATCACATTCCCTATGGAGACACATGTGGTTAACATGATTGAACACAACCTTTGGTCAAGTTGTATTGTGTGATTCTAGGTGAAACAACAGCATGGTGAAGTTGTGTTGTGTGGTTGTAGGTGGCACAACAGCATGGTGAGGGTAAACTCATCCAGACTGACCTCTGTACTCTCACTCCAAACCAACAATACCATCTGAAGTCTGACTCGACATCAGTACATGTGGAGCCTGAGGTAATACAAAATACATGTTTTAATAAATAGGCCTACGGCAACTCTTTATTGGTGATTCTATCATTTACTAGAGACCTCTGACCGAGATAGATTCTAGCTAGTAGTGCTGATAAAAATGCAACCATTTCTATCACAACTAACATATGATTATTTCTCTTTTTTACCGCAAGGATGTCACTTATCATTTGAACTGTGGGCCAACGTACCATCCAGCATTTGATATAAAGATGGACGTCAGTCAGAAGTACGCTTTAGTAAAACTGCTGGGGCCTGACCAACAACAAGTATGGCAGGGAACGTTTCACGAACCAGACTGTTCGAGCAACTGGAGCTCCATTTGGGCCACAGACAAAAAAGGGCTGCGACCAGCCATCCCATCAAATCCTGAACCATGGCAAATCTGAACTCACGAGGAAGAAAGTCTGAACTTGCCGACTTAAATACTGCCTCAGTCCACCTCTACCTCTCTGTGCTTCACTCAGTGTCTCTCGACATGTATAGAAGCTGATGTATACGTGTAGAGGCTAGATGTGACCAACTGGATGGGAACCATGAGGTTGACTCTGATTCACTTCCGCAGCCCCCAGAGTTAGTGTTGAAGTAACCTTGAGCAAGATGCTGAATCCCTTATTGCTCCCAATGTGCAGGATGGTGCCTTGCATGGTTTCCTCCTGTATTGGGGAATGTCATGCACAATGTAAAGCGCCTTGGAAGTACCTAGGGTTTTGCATCTCGGAACAATGGGAGCCGGCAGAGCATGGCCATTCTGACATGAAAAAGTCCTGCTGATGACAACTAATAACTGCGATCTTATCTACTGATAACAGTCTGGGTCTTGGTTTATTGTATAAGCTTTAATGTTATGCTTGGATTTAACTGCTGTGATGTTTTAATGAGTAATGATTAAATTGAATGGCCTTGAAAGATTTAACTTAGTATGGCATCAATCTGGAATGATGTATTTTACAAGATTACAGAAAAAAAAAAAAAACGATTAAATGAGCACAAATTTAGCCACAACCAGATAACTTCCAAATCCTTTTTTTGCCTTAAGAGGAGCATCATATTGTTGCAAACAATCCAGGAGATACTATTGCAGAATGACCTTTAACAGTCCAAGTGGAACAGCATTTTAGATTGATGCATGGAGACCTACTTCCCTGGTGTACCAGAAGACATTATCCATAATATACTTCAACCCATTTGAAAGCCTGGTCGTTACTGAATGTCAAATTATATGTAGAACTTTAATTCAAAATTCAGATAAAAGTACTAATTTAGTTCAAAGACGACACATTCTTCAAAATTCTCTCAGCTGGAATTTTATTAGTTGGTCGATGGCAAAATCTCCCAGATAACAATGATGTGCGTTAACTATATCATTTATTTTCACCCCCCCCAAAAAAGGAGCGAGAGTTAGCCACTGACACACATGCTGTTAAGTCTTCTGACAGGATTACCCCTCCCCGTGAGCCGGGGGCAAACGGATGCCATTTGTCCCCCAGGTCACACACTGGGAATTACAGATCAAGAAAAAAAAAATAGAGAACAAAATAAAAAGAATTTAACCAAAAATAAAAATGATTCACAGGAGGCAGGCAGTGTTCACCCCGTGTGCAGAGCGCACACGCTCCCCCCACCACCTCGTACAATTCAGCAGTCATATAAAGTCTCAAGTCGTCCGTCCTCCCCCTGTTTCACCATCTCTGGCCAACAGTTTAGTTTTCCCCGGGCAATATTGGAAGTAAAAGAATATATAAATGATTCCATGAAAAAGACACAGCTAACCGTCAGGTAATGCACTCCGAAGAAAAGTTAAATGCCCAGATATGAGATAAGAATTTCTTATATATTTTGGAGTCGAGGGCAAAAATAATACGATATACTCTTAGCTTTTCCCGTCGGCGCAGCGTTTTGAGAACCAACATCACTTCTGTTTCCGGAAAGTAGAGAGAGACCAGTCTGCACAGTAACAGGATGGCGGGGGGCGTGGCCCGGCAGGGGGTGTGGCTTTTGGAGATGGGTAGGGATATTGTCCATGGAAAAAAAACGAAGGCGACGAGGGGAAGGAGGGAGGGGGGGCCCTCCTCGACGCTCAGTCCAATCTAATCCAGCGCTTCCGGTACACCCAATTTCACAGAAGGTCATTTCATTGACTTTATTGGGGAGTGGAAGGGAAGGATTTTGGGGGATAGGACGGGGGTCTGGGAGTGTGTGTGAAACCGGAGCCGGAGCTACAAAAAGAGAAGTCCATACATAGACACACTTTGCTCGCTACAAGGTCAGAGCAGGAGGGATTCTATGAGCCGGGTGTGTTTTAAGTCATGGTCTGATTGCATGGTCGTCTGCAGGTGAGGCGAGGATGGGGCGGGGCGGGGCAGGGTGGTTTTGTGATGTGTTTCAAGCCGTGTTGAGGAGATCCTGGATGGCTTTTTGCTGATTTTCGTTCAACGTCGACACGCACTGCGTCCACAGTCCTCCGGACATCTGGGGCGGGGCAGAGAACAACATGGTCAATTGCTTTTGGGAGGAGCCTTTAAATAATTCCCACATTTCGCAAGATTTTTAAACACCATTTTAACAAAGAACTTGGAGACCCTGGACCCCTAATTTAAGTCATTTTATTTAACCAAAACCACATTGACTGGAGGAGACTCATTACCACTACACATTTCTAGCAAAGGAAAAACAAAAAACAAAAAAAAAAAAACAAGGAAAAAGAAAAAAAAAACGCTCCAATGCGAGGTGTGCATTTTCAAAGGTGCATTTCTCTGTTTACCTGTACTTGACGGATGACGTTTGCCAGCCGTTTGCTGCATGGATCCTCACTTTTGACCGACTCATTGGCTACTCCGTCCGCGATGATGAGGAATATTTTGGGAAGGTTTGAGTTGTCTGGTCCGAGGACAATAGGATTGTTGCTGTGAGGATCAGGGGGAAGGGAAGTAGAACATTGTGAGGAAGGATTGCAAGCCTGATCAGAAAATTAAAAGGTGACAATGTAGTCACTTTAACCCATAGTAGACGGGAACCCCTATAGGGGTTCTGTACAGTATGTACAGTATCAAAAAATGTCAAAAATTTGATGGTGTTACACAATAATTTGAAGTTTTTCAGTACACTTAGGTTAGTATTTCAAAGACATTTTTTAGAATCGGGATAGTCTACAATGGGTTAAATGATTACATTAATAAAATGTAAACTTAGGTCAATATCACTATGAGCTAAGTGAGACATTGTAGGCCAGTGGTATAATAGTTAACTCGAATGCATTTTGAATTAGTTTTCATTCTTTAGTTGGTTTCAGTTAACTGAAACACACAAAAAAAACTATAATTTGTATTGTTGGGGTCAGAGAACATTAGTCTACAGACCCCCATTTATATTGTAAAATGAATGTCAATTTAACTGAGCGAGCGATTGGCTGCCTATACCTTTCAATGAGATCGCACAGGAAGTCAAAGGTGTGCACAGCCTCTTCCTTGTCCTCGTTGAGTGGCAGCCAGTTCAGCCAATGAGGCAGGATCTCGTTAACGTTGGCACACTCGGGCCGGTACCTCATCACCTTGCCCACAGCCGAGATGCAGTTCTCTGTGGCGTTGACGTTCTCCTTGGAGCGAGCCTCCGGGGCCTGGATGACACCCACCAGCAGGGGGATGGCCTCTGGAGGGAAAAGAGGGGACAGTTATGAAGGGTTATATACAGTTGATAAAGAAAAAGGATGAAGCATGGGGGCGTGGCGCAGGCTGGTGCCAGAGGTTTGCACATGCTCAGTGTAAACAGGAACTGCTATGAAGGGATGTTCCAGCAGAGGAATGAGATCCAGAGTAGTTGTGAATTAAACAGCATCACTCTTCCCTTTTTAAACGCTTTATATAATCCATCCACCGTTTGAATGAACAGTATCCATGTTTCTTTGTCATTTCACAAAAATAAAAGTTGACACATGTACTGTCTGTAATTAAAGCAAGCATCACAAACAGGGGAAATCTACAAAAAGAACAAAACATTTCCATTCAGTAAATGTAGGCTATTATCCAGCTTTTTTTCCCTCTACACAATAGTTAAACATAATATTTAAACCAAAGACGGAAACATTATAGTATTCTCTTTATATTATTTTTTTTATTATTTCAGTTCAGTAACTCTAGCGCCTCTGCTGGAAAATTCCACCACAGCAGTTCCCATTTACACTGCATGTGCAAACCTCCGGCACCAGCCTCCGCCACACCCGTGCTTTAGCCTCTTTCTTTATCATAGACACTGAAGAAAAGATGAGGTTATAGACAAGGCAGCCAATCACCAAGCAGAACTGCTTGTCAATCAACTAACCAGCCAGCCAGCTTTGCAAGCAAGCAGCTGGGAAAAAAAAAAAAAAAAAAAAAAAAAAAAAAAAAAAACAACAACAACAAATGAACACCCTTTGAGCTGGATGGATGCTTGGCTACCTGTGCAGAATGGCCTGTAGTTCTCCCCGCCGTTCTGCGCCATGACCCCGACGCCGTAGGCCGCCGCCTGCCGCACCTCGGGACTGGAGTCGCACAGGGACTGGAGCATGGGCCGGAGGAAGTACTCTGCGTATTTGAAGGAGGTGGGACTGCAGTGCTCCACCACGTCGTCAAAGATGCACAGGCCCCACTGTCTGTCCGCCCACGGCCTGGTGGGGCACTGGTGGAGGAGCAGAGGGGGAAGGTTTAGAAACATCAGGAGTTAGAAAGGAGGGAGGCTGACAGTGTAAAAAGAAAAGTAATTCCTTACAGTTTATCGAATGAGACTCAACCGATTTGAACATTAGTATAAAAATTAGTATCAGATATGTTTTTCGATCACACAAGGGCAAGTTTCTTGCGAAATGGGGCCGGTGCAAAAAATGAAAGATTTTCCAACGCACACAATATGGTTTTAGGCGACTAGACTTCTACTACTTCCACCAAGTACTTACTATTAGCTGGACAATTAGCTGCAGAAGTTGCTCAAACCAAGGCAGTACTTTCTCTTTGTAGCTGCTGAAGACCGAATGCAGAATGTCTGACACTTTGGTAAGGATGTACACGTCGTTCTCATCCTGATTGAAGGCAAAAAAAAAAAGACTTAAGCAAAGCAATAGTAGAACGGACTGCACAATACAATAGCCTGCAGTAAGGATGTTTGAATAATCATAGTAATAGTTATTGCTGAGGATTTGGTCATGGGCTCATTAAAGATAGTAAAATTCCTACCTCATCTTGTAACGTTTCCTCCACTTGTTCATCGTAGTCCTCATCCTCCCTCTTGGCTGTGGGGAAACATAGGAAGGTTCAGAAAATTCTCAAATGCTCAAAGAAGAAAATAAAATACATTTTTCACCAGATCAAAGTTGCATGTAGTGAACAAATCACATGCAGTGAAAAGATGTCACATGTGCAAAGAATGTGATACAATCTGGAAAATGCAAAAAAGGACAATATTTCCTTGGGCTTATTATAAAAAGAATGAGTATTGATTGGTCAAGGCATCCGTGTCAACACCAGTATCAGACATTTCTGAACCGATCCATACTAAGGAGCGTCTGCAGGAACAAAGGACGCACCGTGTCTAAGCTCCTGATTCTTAAAGTGCTCCTCTAGTTTCCCTTTCAGAATGCCTCCCAGCTCCTCAAAGTGTTCGTTATTAAGGCAGCCATCTCCCATCAGCTCTATGCACTGAGAAAGGGGAGGAGAAAACAAACAAAACCAGGATGAATTAACAACGCAATAGCAAGAGAATAAAGGCTCTGATACACTTAGCAATGTTTTGATCAATATCAACAAGCAATGTTGACTTCACTTTTCTATACAAAACGATCAACTGCTCAGAAAAGTCAGATCATTAGCGCCATCTACTGGTCAACATCTCGGAATCCTCCAATTACAGCTCTCCTTGGCGTCACCTGATCCTTTCTCCCAGACTCCCACAGATAAAAAAAATAATAAAAATAAATCTGAAAGCATGGCGGCTGTTGCCATGTGTCTCATCATGTTGCCTCGTTGATGTTGACATTGTTAGTTGATATTGATCAAGGTATTGCTAGTGTATGAGGGCTTTAAGTTACAGCCATCTTCTTGCCCACAAACCTGCGGTATAAAAAGAATAATAAAGACACCTTACCTTGGCGAATGAGTGCATGATCTCCGATAGAACATCCGAGTCGGGCTCTGTGCCGATGGCTGTGATGAGAGCGCCGCACATGAAGTGCCACATCTGGGTGAGGTACTCGGGGCCTCGAACCCGCGCACACTCCAGCAGCAGTGGCATGGACTCGGCGGCAGCCACCCGGACACGTGGGTCAGTCAAGGAGCATGGCCAACAGTTACAGTGTTCCAAAGTGCTATTCATATTAGTGGATTTAAAAAGGGGAATTCCACCCATTTAAAAGCACAACTTGATGTCATCAAGATGTATTTCACCATGTTTGTGGTATTTTTTTCAGACCTCCATTTCTAGAAATCACAGATTGGGGGAATTTTTCTTATCATATTGATGACATGGTAAATTGTTGAAGATGGATGGAATCCCCCTTTAACAACATGAACTCAAGGACTCTAGGACTCTAGCGTCCCTTTTAGTGCTCTTAAGAAGGATATCATCATGGAAGTAGAATTTGAGCAGAGGCACCATCAGCTTCACAACTTGTTCCGTATACTCTACAAAACCTTCCTTCAGTTCTTTGGCATAGCATACCTGCAACAGATAAAACACAGTGCCGTCAACTCTTGCAAATAAATTTAACGCAACTGAACTTTGTTGGTAAGGTAGCTGGTTATAGTTTTGCTTGCAGTGCCTCAAGCAAATGTCTAAAAACAAAGTGGCCTAGATTTGAATTCCCATTTAGAAACATTTGATAATGGCCAATGAGAGTACAACAGGTTTCTGCTCACTGGTGACTCACCAACATTTGGCAGGCAGTGGCCTTCTCCTCCAGGCCCGCCGTCTTGATGCCGAAGCTCTGCTGGTCCCCCAGGTTGACAAACTCCCAGCCATCGTCCTCCGACATGTTCTCCATGTCCTGGGCTAAAATAAACACACAATACATTGTGAGGTTATAGATTGGCAGTTGAAATGAACAGGACACAACAACATGGCGTCAAACGACCAGATCAGACAATCAAATGGAAGGAGACCTACTGTCCAGGAGTGCGACCTCAGGTTTGATGGAGGCCGTCTTCATCAGGGGACCCATCACCACTGGCAGGTACTGCTGGAACTCTTTGCCCAGGATCTTACACATCCTCGCCCACGCAGAGATCATGTAGGAGATCTGACATGACAAACACACACAATAGCGTTTTGCAAAAGCGAACAGAATATTGACAGGCTGTAGATTAAATATAGAAATCGGATCTCAGTGGTCCTTGAGAAGGTTCCAGTAGGTCCCCAGGCTAAATGATGGAAGGTTGGTTAACCACGTGTAACTCTTGAGAATGTAAAAATGAAACCAAATGGACCCTTGCGGGGAGAGGGAGAGCCAGCGAAATCCAAAAGCGACCTCGCCCGCGGGCGCCCGGTTTCAAAAGCGGGCGCCGCGGGCCGAACATTCAGAAACGGCCAAAAACGGGCGCAATTTTCACCGCGCCGTTTCATTCAAAACAAAAAAGGCGCGCCGGTTTCAAAAAAGGGCGCCCGTTTTCAAAAGCGGGCGCCCGTTTTCAAAAGCGGGCGCCGTTTTCAAAAGCCGCGTTTCAAAAGCGGGCGCCGTTTTCACAAATAGGCTATGCCTAAACCTAACTCTAACCCTAAACTTACCTCAGTAAACCTATGCCTAAACTAACCTAACCATAACCTTTTGAAAAGGGCGCCGGTTTCACAAAAAACGGGCGCCCGTTTTTGTGAAAGCGGGCGCCCGCTTTTGAAACCGGGCGCTCGCGGGCGAGGTCGCTTTTGGATTTCGCCCCTGCTGCTTGCGGGTCCATTTGGTTTCATTTTTACACTCTCAGAGTTAAAATATTCATCATCTGAATTAGCACCACTTAATTAAGTTTTACACTGTTTTGTTGGCAAAATCCAGCCTGGAATTGTGGACAAAGCCAAAGGATTCTTTAATTTTAGGTCTTTGGTGTGAAAATGTCATCAAAATGGTGGTCGGTGGCTTAAATGCTGACTAAAATGCTGGTCCCTGGAGTCATAAAGGTTGAAAAACCCCCTGGGCTATAGGATGAAACAACCGTATTGGGTCCGCTCCTGCTTCCTTACCTGAGGATCGTCATCTCCAAGTCGTTGAAGTCCGTCTGCGTCTTGTGCAGAGCTGCATCACCGCCGAAGCATCAGGCATGAACTAATCACACAAACAGAGGAAAAAGAGGCATCAGGCATGCCCATCACACAGCAGGAACACAAGACGAGGACTGGAGGAGTTCAGGTATGTGATCTGGAGTGCCTCTTAAACCATTACACCATTACCATTACATCCACTTTGCCGCCGCAAACAGATTAGAAAAAGTCCAAGATCATTTTAATAGAACCGCAGATTACAAGGTGGTACGTCCAACTTGCAAACATTTGGATGATAGGAGTGAATGATGTGACATTTCTATGCCAGTAAGAGCCATGATAAGATATGCATATATAGTTCATCCTTCCACTGTGGTCACATGTCACATGCCTAAGAAAATTGCTGTAGTATACTATGCAGTTGTTGTAAACAGTTGTTTTCAACCAGTGGTCCTTGAGGATTCCAGGTGGTCCCAGCAAAATGAGTTGTAACCAAACTGACCTTAT
>CM076988.1:5928739-6098832 GCA_039105355.1 Benthosema pterotum | reverse complement strand
CCCCCCCCCCCCCCCCCCCCCCCCCCCCCCCCCCCCCGCCCCCATGCCCATGCCAAGATCCGCCCCTGACACACACACACACACACACAAAGAGCTCAACGTGTCAAACACGGACTGGGAACTTCAAACAAACTCGGTGGCGGTTGGATGGATGTGTGGGGAATAATTCACTGGCTGAGGAGGAGACGGTATGGCATGAGGAGTGTGCCGCCGTCGCCTGTGTTGTCAGCCAAATCCCTCACCGCACTCCTGCTCCCAGTTGGATTTACCCTAATTGGATCCCGGGTCGGACTACCTACCGTGTACAGTCGCTGGCGCCGTTTTCTTCACTGACAAACATTTTAATCAAGTTATTGTGTTAAAAAGGCTGATCAAATGATATTTTCCTCATTTGTCTTTGTGAATAAAGAAAGCTCTGTCTGTCAGTCGCCCAGTAGGACGAATAAGATGACGAATGCATTTGTTGGATATACTGTAACATGTTGCATTGATTCTATTGTGCAACAGGGCCGGATTTAGCCAGCCCTACTAGGGTGGGCTGGAAGAATGGCAAGGAGGGCAACTCCAAGGTTTTTCATACGAAGCAGCGGTTCTCAACCTTTTTGACACCATTAATTCATCATTTGAGCCACTGACCACCATTTAATGACATTGTAGCCCCACAGACGCCAAAACTAAAGATTTCTTTTGCTTTGATACACAATTCCAGGAAGGATTTGGGGGGGGGGAACAGTCAACCTACAGATCAAAATGACCATTAATCTTCTACATTATCTAGTGTGTGTAGACTTGGGCTAATTCCGTTGATGAATATTTTAACTCTTGAGAGCGTAAACATGAAACCAAATGGACCCGCAAGGGTCCATTTGGTTTCATGTTTACGCTCTCAAAGAGTTCCATCTGGTTAACCAATTTTCCACCATTTTAGCTGGGGACCACCTGGAACTCTCAAGGACCACTGGTGGTCCCCGTACCACTGGTTAAAAAACACTGATATTACCTTTCACTGGGTGGGCATACAGGATGCACGTTTGGCTGGGCTCTGCCCACCCCTGCCCCGCTCTAGATCCGGCCCTGTTGTGCAAGATATGATGTAATACTATTCTTTCCTAGGAGAGATTGCGTCCTTTCTGGGCGCCTGCACTGCGTCCAAAAAACACATCCTAGTCTATACTAGGATACTCCCACCCCGTGTTTTGCACACTAATGTGACCAAAGGCATGAGGGCTTTAGGACACAAGGGGGCATTGGCCTATTTTCAGCTCCGTGCACGATTCTGAAAGTACAGGCTGTAAGTACAGGTATCTTAAGGTGAAAGTTTCCCCTCAGACAATTCCAGGGAACTTTTTATTCAGGACATATTTAAAGGGGTATTCCACTTTCAAAAAACTTTTGGTCATTTTATGGTCTACTCAGTCTCATGTGAACACACCAGACAGTTTATAAGTTACTGGTGGTAGGCAAACTTCTACCCTGAGGCGCGCTGCCGCGGAGAGAACATTTTGGATCAAACAGTTCCTGAGAAAAATAATTCCTCCCAGCTCTTGAAACCACTGACCCAACCGGTTAAACATGTCCCTCAAAACTTGGTGAACACTGAACCAAAAAGATGTGCCACTCGTTTCTGTCTGCAAACACAAAAAGAAAAGTTTTTTTTTTCCCTCGTTCCCTCGGATACTTTTCGGGGGTTTGTGAGCGACAGAAACTCATCCACATCACCACCAGGGGTGGATGTAACATTTCCCAAATTGGGGTGGGGGGTGGGGGAGGGGCAGGAGAAAATGGTATAGGGGCGGCTTCGCCACGGGCGATGAAGCCGCACCCATACCATTTTTGGTTACTGGACTTTTATTAGGCAATTACGCATCAATAACAACATCAGTTGTTGTTGAAGTTGCAACAGACACGCAGCATGCATAAAGCTAAAGGTCTGACTCAGAGAGTTTTCTGTTTTCAATGATGAAATGCTGTTGGTTTAGTGGTGACACAGCTGTAGTTAGTTAGTAGCAGTAGTAGTGCTTCAAATCCTTTTATATATAGGCACATTTTGATTATGAAATATCATGTGTTGTTTTGCATGCCATCGTGTTTGATGGGGCAGACTGGGCATTTAGGGGGGCATTGCCCCCCTCATACCCATGCCTATATAGATCCACCCCTGGAGAGACAGAGAGAGCAGCAGGGCAGATGAGAAGGAAGGATGAAGTGATACGAGACCGACGGTGCACACAGTGAGGAGGAGAGGATGAAGGGATCGAGCAAACTAGCGGGAAAGATGGCGGAGGGCAGCAAAGTGTTTGCGTGTGCGGCGCGAGGAAGACGGGGAAGCCATGCATAAAAGAAGAAGAGAGAACAAAAGAGAGGGAGGACGAAGTGATGATAATGAACCGACCGACCCTGAGCCTTGAACGCATGGGCATGCTACTGAACGAGAAGAAGATAAAAAAGGAGGGGGTGGCGTGTTATCTGAACACTGTGCTATTTAAACCAGCTGGTGTGACAGTGTGAGCATCTCTGTCCGTCCGTTCTGCACGTTTGTCTCTTAATAGGATCTGTGGGTCTTGGCTTCCATTATACAGTCAACCGTACAAGGGGAAACTGTGAGCCCCCCCCCTCCCACACACACACACAGAATGCATCTGTGAGCATCGCACAAACAAGTGGAAGAAGAAGAACAGTGCTGTTGTGGTACGCGTGTGTGTCAAAAGGGATTATGTCTAGAACAAACAAAAAGTGTCGCGCGTGCTAAGCCGATTAGAGTAGATTGAGCCCGGGTTCCGCGAGAACCTCACACATCAGGCCCGACATCGCTGTCCCTCCGCTCTCGTCGCTCGATCATCAAACATAAGCGTGTTTGTACTGTGCGTCTAGAGAGAAGTTTCTCGTGCCTATATAGGCAATTGCGAAGTCCAGCAAATCAACAAAATGGGTTTGGTTTTGGATTGTTTGGGGTTTATCCGTCCGTATCGGTTTTAGAATCAGAATAGATTAACTTTGTTTGGAAACAGAGTTTTTTTTTGCGATTCGCACTTTTTTGGAGAGTGGAGACACACGTTGGCTTACTGTACTGTATGTCAAAGTCAACCTTTATATCTGCAGTTACTCTCCAGGCTATTTTTTCCACAGGTTTCAGCTGCAGATCTCCAACAGTAGGTGGTGATCTACAGGCTCACATTCCTGAGCTGCCTGCCAGCATGTCACACAAACTTCACAAACTTTTGCGGCCTTTTACTCAGATTCTTGGTTAGAGGATTTACAACATTCAAATAGCCATACATGTCTTATTCAAATATTTTTAGGGCTGGGACTTGATTAAAAAAAATCAAATTAATTTGAAGCTTTGTAATTAGTTCATCAATTAATCACATATCAATTTCTGACCTGAGAAGCATTTTTTTGGTTAATCAAAACACCTATGACATATGAGTTTTTCAAATCTAAATTTCCCATCATCCACTGGGCCAAACAAAGTCGCTGATTGGTGAGGACGGCCGGCCCGCACATGCAAAGTCCCAGAGAACCTAAACCCATTAGTCCGAACATGCGCTGGGAATCCACCATCGGCATAATGTTTGACAGTACAAAAACGCCTGGACAACGCTCCACGCGCCCCAAGCTCTTCTCCCTCCTGGCTCCAAAACTATGGAATGCAGTTCCCAGCGCAAACAGAACCACAGACTCACTATCTATCTAACCAATGGAATGAACTTCCCACTGCAGTCAGAACCACAGACTCACTATCTATCTAAACTATGGAATGAACTTCCCACTGCAGTCAGAACCACAGACTCACTACCTATCTTCCGCTGCAGTCTGAAAACACACCTCTTCAGACTCCATCTCAACCCGTAGCACTTGTATTACATACCAACTCACAGTACTTGCTGCAATGACTTATATAGGTTGTTAATGTATTACAATGTTTTTAGCGCTTCATTGTATGTTGTAAAATGTATTGTAAATCCTGACTAAATTGTAAACTTTTCACCATTGTAAGTCGCTCTGGATCAAGAGCGTCTGCTAAATGCCTACATTGTAAATTGTTATTTATTTATTTTTACATACCATAAGCTAACTAAGACTGTACAAATGGAATGAGTTTTCTATTGCAGTGTTTTTAATGAAGATGCTTTTAAAGGTCAAAGATATCTCTCTCTCCCTCTCTCTCCCCTCCTCTCTCTCTCCCTCTCTCTCTTTCTCTCTCCCTCTCTCTCTCTCTTCCCGCAGAGCCATCAATCTGGTGGTATAGTGAGAGCAAAGCACCTCATCATGGCTGCTCCTCTTCCTCCATGCTTCTTATTCTCCCCATCACTCTCTCTCTCTCTCTCTCTCTCTCTTTCTGGCTCCACTACTAACCTCACACTGAGGCGTTTGATACTCTGCTACTGCATCTCTCTCACACACACACACACACACACACACACACACACACACACACACACACACACACACACACACACACACACACACACACACACAGTCTCTCCCCTCCTTCCTCCCCTCCGAGGGGCGGATCTAGGCATGGGCATGGGGGGGGGGGGGGGGGGGGGGGGGTAATGCACCCCAAAATGCCCAGTCTGCCCCACCAAACATGATGGCATGCAAAACAACCCAAGATATTTCTAATTAAAGTGCTTATATTTAAAATTACAGGTCCATTCCAAAAAATTATCAGGGAAAAGTTGTTTTATTTCCACAATTCCACTCAAAATCCTGAACTTTCATTAATTATAGATCCAGTGCTCACATGGTAAATTATTCATTTATTTGTTTATTTTTACACAATTTTGGCTTCCAGCTTATAAAACCCACCAAATCAGGATTTCAAAAAAATTTAGAATATTTTATGAGACAATTAAAAAAAATACAAATACAAAAAATACAAACAATACAAATTCATTTACGGTTTTATTGAAGCAAAACTGGGCTTCCATAACACCTCAACAGTGCCACAGGCATTAATGAAAACAATTAATGAAATAATTTGTTCTAAAGTAGCCCAGACCAAGTAACTGCATACATTAATACACTTTTCAGATAGTCAACATTTCTTGTTTAAAACACATATTTTAGTTGTCTCATAAAACATTTGAATTTTTTGAAATCCTGATTTGTGGGTTTTATGAGCAGGAAGCCAAAATTGTGTAAAAATAAACAAACAAATACTTGAAATCATTTACAATGTGAGCACTGGATCTATAATTAATGAAAGTTCAGGATTTTGAATGGAATTGTGGAAATAAACCAACTTTTCCTTGATATTCTAATTTTTTGGAATGGACCTGTATATGAAACACTACTACTGCTACTAACTAACTACAGCTGTGTCACCTCTAAACCAACAGCATTTCATCATTGAAAACAGAAAACTCTGAGTTTTGAGACCTTTAGTTTTTGATGCATGCTGCGTGTCTGTTGCAACTTCAACAACAACTGATGTTATTATTGATGCTTAATTGCTTAATGAAAAGTCCTGTAACTGAATATGGTATGGGTGCGGCTTCAAATGAATGCAATGAAGCCGCCCCCTTACCATTTTCTCCTACCCCCCCCCAATTCGGAAATGTTATATCCGCCCCTGCTCCCTTCCTCCATCCTTCTTTAGCTATAGTTCATGCTTTCATTATCTCTCTCTCCCAACCCTCTCTCTCTCGTGGGTGCATGCACGGCGCGCACGTTTCATCCTTTTCATTTAGATTCACACCAAATTCCTTCACGGTTCTTCTTTTTTTTCTGTCCCACGCCGTCTACCAGTAAGCTCTGTTATTTCTTATCGCCCTCTCTCTCCAGGGGCGGATATAGGCATGGGCATGGGGGGGGGGGGCAATGCCCCCTAAATACCCATTCTGCCCCTCCTCAAACACGATGCCATGCAAAACAACACAAGATATTTCAAATTAAAGTGCTTATATTTAAAATGATTTGAAACACTACTACTGCTACTAACTACAATTTTGGCACCACTAAACCAACAGCATTTCCTCATTGAAAACAGAAAACTCTCTGAGTCTGTTGCAACTTCAACATCAACTGATGTTATTTTTGATGCTTTACTTGACTAATAAAAGTCGTGCAACCGAAAATGGTATGGGTGCGACTTCATCGCCCGTGTCGCTTCGCGCCACGGGCGATGAAGCCGCACCCATACCATTTTCTCTTGCCCCTCCAACATGTTCTCTTGCCCCCCCCCCAAATGGGACATGTTACATCCGCCCCTGCCTCTCTATGAATCTCCCTCTCTCCCTCCCTCCCTCTCTCTCTCTCCCTCTCTCTCTCTCTCCCTCTCTCTCTCTTCATGATTATATCCTTCATCCACCTTCCCTCTCTCTCTCGATCTCTATATCTCCCACACGATCGCTCTCCATTTCTCTCACTATATCTCCCCTCTTTCCCCTCTCTCTCTCTCTCCTCCCTCTTCATTTCTCCTCCCTCTTCCTCCCTTCCAGTCAGACCTCCTCCTCCTCCTCTCCGTAGTAGTGAGGTCTCATCATGATTAACATCTCCCATGGCGGCCTGTCATCTAAAAGTCACTGGGTCTCCATCACCCCCTCCCCGAGCCCCGCCGCCATGACACTGTATCGCCGCATCGCTGCCTTTTCCCTTTCCATCGCATTCCCTCTGCCCTCCTATACACCCACAAACACACGCTCCTTTTCATGTTTTTTTTTCCCGCAACACGTACGGCTCCAAAAGATGGAATCGTAAAGATGAAATCCGCCGTGGCGACTGAGAACTTTAATCCACGCACAGTGTTATACTAGCCCAATCTCATCCCAAGTTGTTTACCTCCCAGTAAGATGGTAGCCTCCACGGAGCCGCTATATGTAACTCTGAGCCATGAGATATACGCACCCATGCGATTTTCGGTTACAGGACTTATTAGGCAAGTAAAGTATCAATGATAACATAAGTTGTTGTTGAAGTTACAACAGACACGCAGCATGCATAAAGCTCAAGGTCTGACTCAGAGAGTTTTCTGTTTTCAATGATGAAATGCTGTTGGTTTAGTGGTGCCAGAGCTGTAGTTATTTATTAGCAGTAGTAGTGTTTCAAATCATATTAAATATAAGCAAAATATAAGCACTTAATTTGAAATATCTTGGGTTGTTTTTGGGTTGTTTTGTTGCCATCATGTTTGGTGGGGCAGCCTGGGCATTTAGGGGGGGCCCTGATACTGTGGGAAAGCTGCAGCTCATTTGGCAGGTGTGAAAGCTCATTTGAACTCAAAGCAAGTGCACCTGACTTTGATAAATTGCAGGTGTGAATGCGGTCCACATCAAATATTATAGGAAATGAAACGCGAGGAGCATGAGGAGTAAACACAGTTGGAGGTGATATTTTTTACGCAGCGCAAATATGGCCAGGCTGAGCACATTAATCATTTGCTTAAGGAAACATAAAAAACACTGCAGTGTAGAGAATATTCTGTCTGTCTGTCTGTGCATGTGGAGCACTGTCAGCGTGTGGGGATCCGAGTGGGGACTTCTTTCATCATCTTGTTTAATTATGAATAGCCTATACTTCAAAATTAAACACACAGCTCAGCATGATCTATAAACTAGCTAATATGGCACGTGCATAATCATTGTATATGATGATGGGATCATCTGTGGGTGTAGGCTACGTATTGTAAACGTTGGATAATTCATCTTGCACCCCCGTCTCCCCGCTGTGCATGTATATGTGCCCAAAAGAACATGCACGTGCACACACGCACGCACGCACGCACGCACACGCACACGCACACACACACACACACACACACACACACACACAGTGTGTTCAGTGGTTAGGTTATATGCGTAGGTATTGCTGGGGTTAAGGGTTAGGTTTAGTTGCATCCAGGGGCGGATCTAGGCATGGGCATGAAGGGGGGGGCAATGCCCCCCTAAATGCCCAACCAAACACAACGGTCTGCAAAACAACAACAAATATATTTCAAATTAAAGTGCTTCTATTTACAATGATTTGAAACACTACTACTGCTGCTAACTAACTACAGCTGTGGCACCACTAAACCAACAGCATTTCATCATTGAACACAGAAAACTCTCTGAGTCAGACCTTTAGCTTCATGCATGCTGCGTGTCTGTTCCAACTTCAACAACACTGATGTTATTATTGATCGCTTTACTTGCCTAATATAAGTCTTGCAACCGAAAATGGTATGGTGCGGCTTCATCGCCCGTGTCGCTTCGCGCCATACCATTTTCTCTTGCCCCTCCAATTAGGAAATGTAACATCTGCCTCTGCACTCTGTACTGTCTGCACACTATGTACAAAATGCCCTCACACTTCGACTGAGTGTCCATGGTGTGGAGTCTGACTCAGCAGAGATGCCCAGAGCGATGCCCACCCACCACTCACACACTAGCGGTGGGTGTTTGGCCAATTTGGTACACCCGAGGTGGGCCTACTATGCTATAAATAGTGCGGAGTAGAATGCTCACAGCAAACGTTTGTGTGTCCAGTGTTCTGCCCTTGATGCATTCATGCAAAACATCATTCACTATCACCACCATCATCATGCCAACGCCTGTAAATAAATAAGCATTCATCCAGCTGGTCCAATGGTATTAATTTATATTCTGATCGGTATGTATCTTGAATGATGTCTGAATATACAGTACAGTAATACCGCCCAGCCTAGGTTATTTTAATAAGAGGGGGTGCCGTGATTTCTTGTATTTTTGTACATGTTTAAGAGGTGACAGTATGTAAATAGACCCCTTGGTGTGTTTTCTATATGGAATGATGTCTTCCCTTTGTATTTAGGGTTTCTTCCTGGGGGCTGAACCTTTCCAGTCAAATGTGCCAATGAAAAAAAAACTTCAATATAGTGACATCACGTGCTCAGCCCCTCCCCTAACTCCTCCCCCTTTATCATGCAACTAAAGCTGTGGGTGTGGCTTCAGTTCAGGTGGATCTCCACCCATCACCACCCACCAGGCAAACCAGGCATACTTAATGAACTGGTAGTGTGGAATCATAAAAATGTCAGTTTAACAAACACTGTACACTTTTTGGGAAAAAATCTTACTTTTCATATAACATTAATACCTGGCGATCATGTTTTAGGGTAGAAAAAATCATGGCACTCTTTAACAAACATGAAAAGGGAAAGAAAAATTATAACTAAATGGAATTGTATTGTGGGTATACAGAACTAAAAGTGAACTTAAATTATAGACACAACTCACAAAATGTTAACAGACCTCTCGTCACTCTAGTGAATAATTATTTGTTATATACTGTAAATCGCTTTAGTGAATGTATACTATGAGAAAATTGTATGGGGGCGACTTGCCCGTGTCGCTTCGCACCACAGGCGATGAAGTCACACCCATACCATTTTCGGTTACAGGACAGGACTTTTATTGGGCAAGTAAAGCATCAATAATAACATCAGTTGTTGTTGAAGTTGCAACAGACACGCAGCATGCATAAAGCTAAAGGTCTGACTCAGAGAGTTTTCTGTTCTGACGATAATGATGATGAAATGGTGTTGGTTTAGTGGCGCAACAGCATCAGTAGTATAGTGTTTCAAATCATTTTAAATATAAGCACTTTGATTTGAAATATCTTTTTAAATTTGGGTTGTTTGCATGCCATCCTGTTTGGTGGGAGTGTCAGGACATTTAGGGGGACATTGCCCCGACAGGATGTCCTAAAGCATTAGGAGAAGGTCGATACAGGTGGAGACATGATAAGGTCCTTGCAGAAATAGCCAAATGGACGGAACAGCAGAGGGCCATAGCCAACAACCACCAGGCACCAACCCCAGAGGTCATCCAGTTCCAGAGGCAAGGAGAGAAGGCTTCTAAGGCAAGGGGAGGTGCCAAGAATACACCTTCTATCTTACACAGAGCTTCTGACTGGGAGATGCAAGTGGACCTAAAAAAGAAACTCGTTTTCCCAGAAGAGGTAGCTGTGACTTCTCTCAGACCAGACATGATTCTCCTATCCAGGAGCACAAAGACCATCCTGGTAGCTGAACTAACTGTGCCTTGGGAGGACAGACTAGCCATCTCTCACCAGCTGAAGAAAGCCAAGTACCAGGATCTAATTGATGAGGCTCTTATCAAAGGATGGCAGGCATCCCTCTTCCCCATCGAAGTCGGCTGCCGTGGTTTCCCAGCAACATCGGTGCGCTACTTCTTGCAGAAGATCGGGCTGGACCCCAAGCAACTGAAGAAAGCCACTGGGGAGATAGCTACAGTAGCTGAGACCACGTCAAGATGGATTTGGTTGAAGAGAGCCCACAGTTGGATTCCTGGAGCAGCGGACTCCTAGCCCCACCACCAGAAGCAGAAGGTATGCGGCCAGGTGCAGACCTGGCTCAGGGAGTCGGACGCCCCTGCCTTGCATAGTCTCGAGTCCAGCTGCAGGGAGCGGCAGGGAGACGTCCCTGACCGCGGCCCCACCATCTGGAGATGTTCTGGGATGAAAGGGGCGAAACATCAGTGAAAGATGGATCCCAGCTGACGACCCTGGCAGCTGGTACTCGCAACGCTCAGACCATCCATCCACCGAGGAACACCAGCAAGAGGAGGAGCTTGCAACATTTAGAGGTAGCTCTAGCAGATTCTGCTTGTAGCAAAGCATTTTCAATGTTTACTTCACCTGTATTGTTTTGACCATGGGGAAAGGCCCATTGGCAGTGGGGGAAGACCCACGGACATCCAAGAAAGAATGGATGACAGCACGGAAAGACGGCACGCAAGAGTGTGAGGGCTAGCACCCCGAAACACTGCACAAGCAAGCTACAAGTACTAAACAGAGAGAATACCCCCAGGCAGACCGAGGAGGGGGGGAGGATAATCTGCCAGTAAGGACGGACCACACGGAAAATGACCCGGACGACGGACAAGGAACTACGAGATCGGATGCGGCAAGACAGGAGGGTGAAGCCCGGAGAAGATGTACCATCTGCGGCCGAACGTTCAAGAGCGAACGCGGCGTGAAGATTCACCAAGGCAAGACTACGTGCAAAGAACAACTACAGCAACGCAGAGCACCTGGTATGACCCAGAGAACTATCTCTGAGTTTACTAGCGTCGCTTGTCAGTCGACAGAGGAGGACCAGGGCCAGGAGGCAAACCACAGCGCCCCAGACCTTCCAGCTGAACTAGTTCAGAGCATGAGAGGGGGTGAATCCGAGAGGATTGAGGACTTCGAGAGGAAACCTCGGCTGAATTTACCACCAGCAACAGACCGCAGATGGCGTCAATTGGATGAAGATCTGAGTACCACTCTAGACAACGTTCTCAAAGGAGACGCAACCATAAAGATGAAGACCATGGTGCAACTCGTTTATCAGGCATGTCAGGATACCTTTGGCGTGAAGGAAAGCCCAGTGGTTAGGCCACCTTCGGGACCTAGTAGAAGGCAGCGCCAGATCACAGAACTGCGAAATCAACTTAGAACCCTCAAGAAAAGATGGCGAAAAGCAGAGACCGAGGAGAAGACAGCCCTGAACGAGCTAAGCTCAGAGCTGCGGAAAACCCTAATCCGCCTTCGGAAATCAGAGACAAGTCGGAGAAAGCAAAGTGAGAAGCGCAAGCAAAGGAAGGCTTTCTTCAACAACCCCTTCCAGTTTACAGCGAACATCCTCGGAAAGCCAAAGAGTGGAAGACTTACATGTTCAAGGGAAGAAGTGGAGGATAGCGTGGCAGCAGCCCACAGTGATCCAGCAGAGACATTCCACTTGCGGACTGCCCATTCCACCTGCCAACACTAAAGCCACATACCCCCTTTAACATGACAGACTTCACCCTCGACGACGTAAGGGCAGTAGTGGTGAAAGCCAGAGCAGGATCTGCCCCAGGACCATCAGGCACCACTTATAAGATTTAAAAATTGCCCATTGCTTCTGAAGAGGCTGGCAAAGCTTATCAGGACGCTCTGGAAAAAGAAGCAGGAACCATGGCTCTGGACACTCGCTGAGGGCTGTTTTGTCCCCAAAGAGCTGAACGCATCAGGACTCGACCAATTTCGAGAGATCTCCCTCCTAGATGTTGAGGGGAAGATATTTTGGGCCATCATCGCAAAGAGGCTAACATCTTACCTAACCGCCAACAAGTATGTGGACACAAGTGTCCAGAAAGGAGGAGTCCCAGGATTCTCTGGATGCCTGGAGCATACATCAGCGATCAGCCAGATCATCAAGGAGGCAAAGAGCAATAACAACACTCTCTCAGTCGTATGGCTAGATCTCGCCAAGGCCTACCCAAACGTACCTCATCAGTTGATCCAGAAATCACTGGCACATTACCAAGTCCCATCTGAGGTAACTAAGCTAGTGATGTCTCACATGGATTCACTGAAGATGAGGTTTCACCGTGGGAGACACCACCACCAAGTGGCAGAGACTTGAGAAGGGCATCATGGCAGGATGCACAATATCCGTGGTCCTGTTCGTGGCTGCCATGAACCTCCTACTAAAGGCAGCAGGAATGCAGTGTAGAGGACCGAAAGCGAACGACGACACAAGACATCCATCCTGCAGAGCCTTTATGGACGATGTAACGGTGATGACTCCATCGATCCAAGGAACACGCTGGATCCTAAGCTGTCTGGAAAAGATGGCCACCTGGTCACGGATGCAATTCAACCCAAAGAAATCTAGGAGTCTCTGTATACTGAAAGGAAAGCTTACAAAGACCATCTTCAGCATTCAAGGTTCAGACATCCCAACCATTCAAGACCAAGATATCAGATGCCTCGGAAAGAACTATGACAGCACCCTGAAGGACGGCGGAAACCTCCAAAACACTGTGGCCCAACTAAACACTTGGCTTAAGGCGATCAACAATAGCCAGCTGCTTGGAAGGTTCAAAGTGTGGTGCTTTCAGTATGGCATCATACCCAGACTGCAATGGCCATTCCTGCTGTATGACTTCCCCATGACGCAGGTGGAGGCAATGGAGAGACTGTGCAGCAAATTTGTACGAAAATGGCTGGGAGTCCCCCCATCATTTAGTGCGGTGAACCTGTACAGCAAAAACATGTAAGCTCCGTCTACCAGTGTCATCAGTGGTTGAGGAATTCAAAGCCACTAAGGCAAGAGCAGTCAGCACACTGCTTCTTTCTGAGGATGACAAAGTCCGACACGCCAACAAGTCCATCAAGTGCGGCAATAAGTGGAAGCCTCAGGAAGCAGTGAAGGAAGCAGAAGCACATTGGAGGCACCAAGAGATTGTCGGGGTGGTCTGTCAAGGCCGTCTGGGACTTGGACACTACAACACCAAGATGTGGAGTAAGTCCAATGCCAGAGGAAAGAGAGGACTTGTGGTGCAAAGGGTTCGCGAGACAGTGGAGGAAGACCGCCGCATAAAGGCGACGGGATTGGCAGCCCAAGGTCAGTGGATGCAATGGGACAAGGCATTGGACCGTCCACTGTCCTGGAAGGAACTCTGGGGTACTGACCAGGGTAAGCTGTCTTTCCTCCTGCGGGCAGTGGCCGACCTGTTACCGACCCCAAACAACCTCAAGATCTGGGGGAAAGAAGAGGATCCGTCCTGTAAGCAGTGTGGAGCATCCCTTTGTTCCCTGAACCACATCTTGACAGGATGTCCTAAAGCATTAGGAGAAGGTCGATACAGGTGGAGACACGATAAGGTCCTTGCAGAAATAGCCAAATGGACGGAACAGCAGAGGGCCATAGCCAACAACCACCAGGCACCAACCCCAGAGGTCATCCAGTTCCAGAGGCAAGGAGAGAAGGCTTCTAAGGCAAGGGGAGGTGCCAAGAATACACCTTCTATCTTACACAGAGCTTCTGACTGGGAGATGCAAGTGGACCTAAAAAAGAAACTCGTTTTCCCAGAAGAGGTAGCTGTGACTTCTCTCAGACCAGACATGATTCTCCTATCCAGGAGCACAAAGACCATCCTGGTAGCTGAACTAACTGTGCCTTGGGAGGACAGACTAGCCATCTCTCACCAGCTGAAGAAAGCCAAGTACCAGGATCTAATTGATGAGGCTCTTATCAAAGGATGGCAGGCATCCCTCTTCCCCATCGAAGTCGGCTGCCGTGGTTTCCAGCAACATCGGTGCGCTACTTCTTGCAGAAGATCGGGCTGGACCCCAAGCAACTGAAGAAAGCCACTGGGGAGATAGCTACAGTAGCTGAGACCACGTCAAGATGGATTTGGTTGAAGAGAGCCCACAGTTGGATTCCTGGAGCAGCGGACTCCTAGCCCCACCACCAGAAGCAGAAGGTATGCGGCCAGGTGCAGACCTGGCTCAGGGAGTCGGACGCCCCTGCCTTGCATAGTCTCGAGTCCAGCTGCAGGGAGCGGCAGGGAGACGTCCCTGACCGCGGCCCCACCATCTGGAGATGTTCTGGGATGAAAGGGGCGAAACATCAGTGAAAGATGGATCCCAGCTGACGACCCTGGCAGCTGGTACTCGCAACGCTCAGACCATCCATCCACCGAGGAACACCAGCAAGAGGAGGAGCTTGCAACATTTAGAGGTAGCTCTAGCAGATTCTGCTTGTAGCAAAGCATTTTCAATGTTTACTTCACCCCCACCCATGCCCATGCCTAGAAAGAACCGCCCCTGCCCTGGGCCAAACTCGTGGCCTGGAAGTCGCTGCGCCAACTTCTTCCCGGAGTCGGTTGAAAGTCGCTAATGTTGGGTTTCCATTAGAACATTAGAACGCTGTGGAACTCTTTCTCTCTCTCTATTATGCAGTGCTTTTACAACAAGGACGTCTCAGCACAGACACATTCCAAATCCCCCGGTCTGAACACATCAGAGAGGATATAGGACTCTGGATGTTAGGGCGCGGTTACGCCGCTCCCAAAGTTTTTTTTTTTCTTTCTTTTCCAGGATTACTGCATCATTGATTACCATAATGAATTCTGTCAGTACTAGCAGCACACAACATCCCCACGATTATGCAAGAAGGAGCGGCGGCTCACGCATTTATTGCAGAGGGAGAGAGAGACAGAGGAGGAGAGAAAGATAGAGAGAGAGAGAGAGATAGAGAGAGAGAGAGAGAGAGAGAGAGAGAGAGAGAGAGAGAGAGAGAGAGAGAGAAAGTGTAACCAATCACCATTATTATTAACTTTGCTGTGTTCACTGCAATGATCTGAAATCGTTGTCATGACACACTGTCAGGAAGCGATAGAGAAAGAAAGACAGAGAGACAGAGAGACAGACAGACAGACAGACAGACAGACAGACAGACAGACAGACAGACAGACAGACAGACAGACAGACAGACAGACAGACAGACAGACAGACCGAGACATTTCACCCGGGAGACGTTTTGATGAATCAAGTGCGAAGAAAAAGCAAGGAAGAAAGAAGGAGACAGGGAAAATTAGAGCGAGACAATGAGAGAGAGAGAGAGAGAGAGAGAGAGAGAGAGACAGAGCAGATCCCGACACTAAGGGGAGCAGCTCAGTGTGCGTCGCATGCCAGGCGGCGCGAAAATGCTAAACGACTCGGAAACGCGGCGCCCAACGGGACGTCAATTTAGCGTCGTCTGTCTGAACCGTGCGGATCACTGCCTGCTTCTCTGTCACACACACACACAAACAAACACACACAGACGCACGCACGCATGCATGCGCACGCACGCGCGCGCACACACACACAGACGCACGCACACACACTATACAAAACATACATTCATATATGACCACTGCCAGAAGCACAAACATCTCCTCAGGGGCGGATCTAGGCATGGGCATGGGGGTGCAATGCCCCCCTAAATGCCCAGTCTACCCCACCAAACACGATGGCATGCAAAACAACCCAAGATATTTCAAATTAACGTGGTTATATTTAAAATGATTTGAAACATTACTACTGCTACTAACTAACTACAGCTGTGTCACCACTAAACCAACAGCATTTCATCATTGAAAACAGAAAACTCTCTGAGTCAGACCTTTAGCTTTATGCATGCTGCGTGTCTGTTGCAACTTCAACAACAACTGATGTTATTATTGATGCTTATACTTGACCTTGGGAAATGGTACATCCACCCTTGCATCTCCTGAGAGAACAAATATGAAGATCATGACACTGACCTTCTCAACAGGAAATGAAGACCCTATATACGGCCCAACCTGCCGGGCCCTAACCATTGCGGATCTAGGCATGGGCATGGGGGGGCAATGCCCCCCCTAAATGCCCTGACTGCCACGCCAAACATGATGGCATGCAAAACAACCCAAGATATGTCAGTGTTTATATTTAAAAGTATGTGAAACACTACTACTGCTAGTTAACGAACCACAGCCGTCTCACCACTAAGCTTCATGCATGCTGCGTGTCTGTTGCAACTTCAACTGATGTTATTATTGATGCTTTAATTGACTAATAAAAGTCCTGTAACTGAAAATGGTATGGGTGCGACCTCCGTCTGCACGGCCTTTTACAAATCATATCCCTGCACATTTTATACAACCCTACCAGGACCAGGTCCTGAAAACGTTTGGTCTCAGCGTGACCTCCTCGCTTGTTGCCCTCAGGGCGTTTCTCTGTTGGGTTGGTTCCTGACAATCATGCATAATACGCAGTAACCTTGCTTCAGGGTAAGAGGTGAAGTCAGGGGCGGATCTAGGCATGGGTATGGGAGGGCAATGCCCCCTAAATGCCCAGTCTGCCCCACCAAACATGATGCCATGCAAAACAACCCAAGATATTTCAGTGCTTATATTGAAAAATGATCTGAAACACTACTACTGCTACTAACTAACTCCAGCTGTGTCACCACTAAACCAACAGCATTTCATCAGTGAAAACAGAAAACTCTCCGAGTCAGACCTTTAGCTTTATGCATGCTGTGTGTCTGTTGCAACTTCAACAACAATTGATTGATATCATTGATGTTTTAGTTGATTAATATAAGTCCTGTAACCGAAAATGGTATGGGTGCGGCTTCCCATACCATTTTCTCTTGCCCCCCCAATGCCGCCCCAATTGGGAAATGTTACATCCGCCCCCTGGGTGAAGTGCAAGCAAGTAAGAAAGCACTTCAATTCAATGTAGCTTTATTGGCGAGAAAACAAACAAAAATGTTCACTTTGCCAAAGCAAGTGTCACGAATACAATACGATAAAAACAGTGTGTAACTTATGGGAAGTGGGAATGTGTCTCTGATGTCTCGGTCTAGTGGGCAGGTGGTTAGAAAGGGTTTGCTCTGTTCCTACCACATTTTAGTGTGCGGTGGGTGCACTGCATAGTCTGGGGGGGGGGGGGTGTTCTCTATGGCAAGTCTGTATCTGGGGTCAATCCAATGCTTTGATGCCTTTTACCGTTCTCAGGTATTGGACAATGTACTACATATGCCCTTTTTAGTAACAGATAGCATTCCAAAGAAAGATGCAATCTGAGACAGTGGCGTTTCTAAGCAATTAGAAGCAATAGACAAGAGTAAGGGGGGGGGGGGGGGGGGGGGTCCAGGGAAAATCTCCTGTAAAATGGTGCCCCCCAAGGGATAAAATTATGAACTATTTTTAAAACTTAATAACATATTATATGTGTTTTAAATGTTCCATTCTAGTTATAGAGGACAAGTATAACGTATTTGAGGCTTATTAGCCCCATATGAGGCTTATTAGCCCCCTTCCCTCATGGCGCCCTAGGCAACTGCCTAGTCTGCCTAATGGCAAAAACGCCCCATGATCTGAGACTGTGGAAGAGAATGAGAGAAAGAGGAGAGAGAGAGAGAGAGACAGAGAGGGAGATGCAGGCTTTTATACCATAATTGTTTGCTTAGCGGCTGCAGTGACGCATGCGATGTGTGAGAGAGTCACTGGCTTTATACAGTTGGCATGGATACAGTAGTACCTTTTAGACAGACAGGAATACCAAACGTCTTTCGTATTTCGCAAAAGTCTCTCGACAGCTTCTCCTTTTGCCAATTATGATGCGAGACGCTTTGTGTGTCAGTCAGAGAGAGTATGGCCAGCAATTATTGGACAAAAACCATGGCGCTTTCCCTCGCCGGGGCCCGAGAGACGCTGTATACGGCTTTCACTCAGCTCAGGGGCGGATGTAACATTTCCCAATTGGGGGGAGGGGGGGGCAGGAGAAAATGGTATGGGTGCGGCTTCATGATGACGCACCCATACCAATTTTTGGTTACTGGACTTTTATCAGGCAATTAAGCATCAATAATAACATCAGCAGTTGCAACAGACACACAGCATGCATAAAGCTAAAGGTCTGACTCAGAGAGTTTTCTGTTTTCAATGATGAAATGCTGTTGGTTTAGTGGTGCCACAACTGTAGTTAGTACTTAGTAGCAGTAGTAGTGTTTCAGATCATTTTAAATAGAAGCACTTTAATTTGAAATACCTTGGGTTGTTTTGCATGCCATCGTGTTTGGTGGGGCAAGCTGGGCATTTAGGGGAAGGGGGGCATTGCCCCCCCCCATGCCCATACCTAGATCCGCCCCTGCAACCCATGCAGCCTTTATGGACTACTGCACTGATTAAGATGATGCCGTCTGATCCGCATGTTGAAACGTTCTGCACAGAAAAACACGGTGAGATGCATAATGCACCGCGAGCGAGCATCATGCAAGCTCCTGCATGATGCTTTGCACATCCACAGACGTGAAAAGAATACCAAAGCTGCTGCAACCCCTACATTTTCAATTCATCAGAAGATTTAAAGGCATACATATGAACGCTTCTTTGAATAATTTTAACCCAAGATTTTGTAATCCGTTTTTTTCCCCCACCCGTACCAATTAAGTATGTGTGATCCTGGGCTCTAGACCCCCTCCATCAACCTGGGGAAGGCAGTGGAGTGGGTTCATGCTTCCTTCAGTGCATGGGGAGTCCAAGCTGCCTTCTTTTCACCTGATCAAGGGGCTGTTTCCCTGGTTGGACGTAGCGCGTGGAAGGAACACGTTATTCCAACCAGTTCCTGTCCCCTCCATCAGGCGCCCAGGCTGGCCAGTTTAGAGCCCAGGATTACTGCACGTTTTTGTGACGGTACCCTGCCCTAGGCGACAGCGCTACATCTGTGCCACCGTCTCCCACCAATTTATACAGTTCTATGAAGCATACAACATAAAATAAAAATCCACTAAAAAGGGAAAACATAAACAGTATAAAAAATAGTTCACAGTCCACTGGTTCACAGTTTTGAACCAGTGGTCCCTGGTAGCATTCCAGGGGGTCCCCAGGCTAAATGATGGACAGTTGGTAACCAAATGGACTCTTACAGATCTGTAACTATTGAGATTGCAAAATGAAACCTCATTTTACGCTCTCAAGAATTAAATTATATTTCAACATCTGAATGACTTAATTTCAAAGAATCTACACATGCTGTTTTAAAGCGTTTTTTTTTTTAAGGAGGCCATCTTCACATCTCACACCATTGATGGAACGTTTTACATCTTAGCGGTTTCCTCCTAAACAAATTGTGTTGACAACGCGCGCGCACGCACACACACACACACACGCACGCCACCCACATGCTAGGGTCCAGACCACTCAATCTTGAGCGTGTGAGAGCATTAACGTGAACAGATGCTAAACGGATGCGATTGATCAGCGGCCCACCCTCGGTCAATTGACACTAATGGAAGAGCGTCTGCGTTGTGGCGCTATAGGCTGGCTGGCCAGCTTCGGTCAGCTCGTTTGTTTACTGGACAGTAACGATAACAGCTGCATCATTGTTTTCAGACGGGGGAATAGAAACCGAAGCCAGCATGTTGCAGGGGCGGATTTAGGCATGAGCATGAACGGGGTGGGCGGCAATGCCCCCCTAAATGCCCAGAATGCTCCACCAAGCATGATGGCATGCAAAACAACCCAAGATACTTCAAATTAAAGTGCTTATATTTAAAATGACTTGAAACACTACTACTGCTAACTAACTAACTGCAGCTGTGTCACCACTAAACCAACAGCATTTCATCAGACCTTTAGCTTTATGCATGCCGTGTGTCTGTTGCAACTTCAACAACAACTGATGTTATTATAATTGATGCTTTACTTGACTAACATAAGTCCTGTAACTGAAAATGGTATGCGTGTGGCGATGAAGCTGCCCCCATACCATTTTCTCCTGCCCCCCTGATTGGGAAATGTTACATCCGCCCCTGGTGTGTTGTTGTTGCTGTTGCACACAGGCCTGCATGCACGCTGGGCGTACGGCACAACAGGACAAACACGCCGAGGGGGGGAGGGGAAACAACAACAAAAAATGCGCCAAGCGCCGATTCTCGTATAACAGTAATTGTGTCCGCAGCTTCGCCGCGTAATAAGGAGCTCCCGGCGACCGTGCGTGTGCGTGGGTCTGCGAGTCGCTCGCAGGCAGGCAGGCCCATGTGGATCTGTCGTTGCTGTTTGGAACCCGACGTTAGGTCAAATCAAAGTCAAATGGCGAGAGCAGCCGATCGGCATGAGGAAACGCAGCGCAAACATGTCATGGGGTGGGCGAGATCCACTAGCGACCAACGGCTACTGTATAATTCAAACGCGACCAGAAGACCAGTCTGGTTGCGACTAGTAAGCAAGTGGTCGCGACCAGGTCGCCATCAGTTCCTTTTTCCAGCTCTGAAATCAATAACCCCCCCGAGCAGAGCCTAGCATAAACACATTACAACATAGACACAATCATTCCAAATACACACTGAACATATTACAGACCATAGAACACAATGATCACAGATACCCATAACAGAACTAGACACCACAATGCTATAATCCACAAATCATGGTCATCTCGTAACTAGCCACTCAGAACTAGTGGCACAGGGAGGAGGCCGGGGAGGTGGAGGAAATTGAACGCTTACATCTGAACAGGGACATGGAGTCAGCTAGAAGGAAGACTGACAGAGTAGTGATAAAGAACACCTGATTGAATGTGGGCGTGAGTGACTTGCTGACAGCCAATGAGACTGAGGGGAGTTGACATGGAGAGAGACTGCTGATTTAAAGAAACAGAATGCATTACTGACTGAGAATGAGGAGTATAATAAGAAACATTCTGCCCTCCGTGCCTCCATGAACTATCGCTTGCGCTGGATTTACTCATACTCACTATAGGTGTCACCACAAACAACTAACGCAACCGGCCACGACCATTAATAAAGTGGCCACGACTAGTAAGCAAGAACTAGTTGCGTCCAGGTCGTTGGTCATCGGGTTCTCTCTCCATATGGGCCACTAAATGGTCAGCGGCGCCCCTGGTTCTGTATTACAGGCTGTATAACAGTAGAACAGGCCAGCACTCTGCTGTACCATGAAGGCTCAATAGAAAGACTCTACCAGGGCCGGATCAAGCATGGGCAGGGGAGGGGGGGGGGGGGGGGGGGGGGGGGGGCAATGCCCCCTAAATGCCTGGACTGCCCACCAAACATGGCATGCAACACAGCCAAAAATTTAAAGATGTTTCAAATTAAAGTGCTTAAGCCTTACAGTATATTTAAAATGAATGGAAACACTAAATACAATTGCGGCACCAACATCATTTCATCATTGAAAACAGAAAACTCTCTGAATCAGACCTTTAGCTTTATGCCTGCTGCGCGTGTCTGTTGCAACTTCAACAGCAACATCATGTAAGTCCTGTAAGCAAAAATGGTATGGTTTGCGAGTTCATGAAGTCGGCCCCCATACCATCCCCCCCCCCCCCCCCCCCCCCCCCCAAAAAAAAAAGTTACATCCGGGCCAGCTCTCTACAAGTATAGGAAACTTCAGAGAACTGCGATCGAAGTTGACAAAATCCTAATTATCGCTTATGTTTGTCCGGCAGTCTAATGCGGTTAGCGTTACTTGTTGACGATGACGCATGAATCAGGCATTAATGAAAGCACAGCCTGTGAATGCTTGTCGGCATGGGGGGGGGGAGTGGGATATCAATATGTCACTGACAGGTGGACACCGTCGCTCCTCAATGCATCGACAGACCTCGTTCCAGACCTCGAGACAAGACGCCATCAGCAAATCACTGAGCTTAGAATAATGCCAGGAGCAAAGGCGAGCGGAAACAGGGGCGTTTTTGCCATTAGGCAGACTAGGCAGTTGCCTAGGGTGCCATGAGGGGAGGGGGCTGAGCTGAGGGGGGCGACCACCAGACATGCTCTAAAAAGGATCCCAGGCTAATAAACCTCATATGGATAAATACATTATACTTATCCTCTATAACTAGAAATGAACATTTAAAACACTTTAGTTTAAAAATAGTTCTTAATTTTATCCCTTGGGGGGCGCCCTTTTACAGGAGATTTTCCCTGGAGCCCCCCCTTACCAAATGGACCCGTAAGGGTCCATTTGGTAAGGGGGGGCTCCAGGGAAAATCTTGCCTAGGGATCCAAATTGCTTAGAAACGCCACTGACGAGCGGAAACAAGGGCTTCTCAAAACTCTGCTTGCATGTTGGCAGCCGTCTACACCAATGGTTTTCAAACCTTTTTCATACCAGGGCCCCACTATTCATTCAGCATTTGAGCCACGGACCACCACCACTTGATGACATTTAAGCCTCACAGACCCCAAAACTAAAGATTTCTTTTGGTTTTGTCCACAATACCAGGCTGGAGTTCGGTAACAAAACAGTCAAACATACAGATCAAAATGACCATTAATCATTCTCTAGTTGTGTAGACTTGGGCTAATTCACATGAATAATTTAACTCTTGAGAGTGTAAACATGAAACCAAATGGGCCCGCAAGGGTCCATTTGGTTTCATGTTTACGCTCTCAAAGAGTTGAACCTCTGGTGAACCAACCATATTATAGGCTATAGGCTGGATTTCGGGGAAAACCCCAAACATACAGATCAAAATGGCCATTCATCTTCCAAGTTGTATGAACATTTTTGAAAACCACTGTGCTGAGCCCATAGATGACATTTGAATCATCCAAGTTTACATTAAATTTCTTAGTCTTCCAGTAGACTCATTTGAGAGGGTAAGCAGACTGGTCTGGAAAACACAATGCGGTAATATCTGTCAAAACACCTGCACGCCTTCTGGTCTGTGGAATGTAAATGAGCAGCACTGTTTACCTATAAAGTGCCATATTTTCTCTCTGAAACAGAATAGAATAGAAACTAAGGTATGAATAAGTCTTATTCATAGCTATGTAGGTATTTGTCATAACAAATACGCATTGATGGCAAAGCCCCCAAAAAGTAAAACATGAAATTGAACAGTAATTATTTTTTTTTACAAGGACCAACCATTTGGAAGTGGGCTATTAATATTCAGAGTTTGTACGCATGCACACACATACACGCACATGCGCCAAACAAAACTGTAGCAGTTCAACTTTCAAATGTTTATACAGTTTAAAACATGACGGCAATGATGAACGAAAGCAGTGTGAAAATCCGACGGCACCTTGCCAAAGATAAATGGCTCCCTGCCAACCGGCTGTCTTTAAAACTACAAAGAATTCACGGCGCGTCCTGCGAACATTATCGATGACTTAATGGCTGATGGTTTTTGATATCACGGTAATTTGAAATGATCATATCTCTCTTATCAGACAGTAACACAACGTTTGGTAAGATGAAGTGAGAGCGAGATCACGCATGATGGTGTTTTTTTTAACCGATTATAAATCACTTGAACCCCCCCAAAAATGTTCACAGGTGTCACAAAATGTTCAGTTTACAAAGTGCTCACCCAGGAGCGGATGTAGGCATGGGCATTGGGGCCCAGTGTGCCCCACCAAACATGATGGCATGCAAAACAATCCAAGATATTTCAAATTAAAGTGCTTATATTTAAAATTATTTGAAACACTACTATACTGCTACTAACTAACTACAGCTGTGGCACAATAAACCAACAGCATTTCATCATTGAAAACAGAAAACTCTCTGAGTCAGATCTTTAGCTTTATGCAGTGTGGTGGTTGCAACTTCAACAACAACTAAGGTTGTTGATGATTTACTTGCCTAATAAAGTCCTGTAACCGAAAAATGGTTTGGGGGCGGCTTCATCGCCCGTGTCGCTTCGCGCAGCGGGCGATGAAGCTGTCCTCATACCATTAGTCTATAGACCTGTGCAGTGACGTCACCACCCCGGTTCCACTAGTGTTTTCCACATTCATTTTTCTCATAGACTTTTCGAAAATAATTTCTATATTGGTCGTGACAAATCATGATGACACACACAACATCATATAAAACCTAATTAGCAAGAAGTAGAAAACGGCAGGATACAACACTTTTTGTTTTGTTTTTCATCAAATTATTTGATCGTCCCAAAATAAGTGTGTGTCATCATGATTTGTCACGACCCGAGTTCACTTTGTCCGCAGCGAAATCGTCTTTATATAAATTATTTTCGAAAAGTCTATGAGAAAAATGAATGGGGAAAAACACTTTCGCAGGTCTATTTAAGATTGGTACATGTGTCCTACCCTCTCCTACGACGGCAGAAACGCAGCTTTTAGCGTCGTGTTAACAAGGTGGACTAGAGCTACGCTGTAGAGAGTTTTTTGGGTTGTTTTGCATGCCATCACGTTTGGTGGGGCAGTCTGGGAATTTAGGGGGGCTTTGCCCCCCCCTACATGCCCATGCCTAGATCCGCCGCTGCTGCCCGGGCAGATATAAGTACCGGTATCTATCCTGGATTTTCAATAAAAAAAGCAAAGTTTAATCATTTATTTCACCATGTGCTTTCAACTAAGCACCCCTCTGAGTTTGTGCATGCTGAGAGACACTATAACTCTGTGATAAAAATGGCCAAAACAAGCTTCTCAAACAGTCCCTGAAGACAAAAACCCTCTGCTGAGCCAGGTAGGTCGAAAACAAATTCCATTTCATTATTAGCCTTTTTAGTTTAGTTCTCTGGCTGTAGCCGAAACGTCCAAATCATTGTTCTGTTTTCTCTACGGCGGCAGGGACAACAAACAAACATGGCTGGCATCCTGCTCATAATGCCCTTGGAACATTTAAAACCCTGTTCACAATGTTTCCCGGAACATTAGACTCCGCCAACAATGACAGCAGAGCAGACCAAGTGGGGGAAACTCTTTTTTCCCCACTTTATTTCTCTCCCCTCCGACACGGTCCAGACAGCCCCGCTGAGCATTCTTTAACCCTTTACTGAACAAGTTTTTTTATAGTGTTTTAGCTGTTAAAAATAGCAGATCTACAAGCTCATATCGCGCCAACTGTGGCGATATGAGCTTGTAGTTCTGCTATGAAAAACGTGAAAATGTGGTGCAAATCTTTGAATACATGACTAGTGTCTGACTGGTAATAAAGAAACAACAGAATCTACTGAAGGAACTAGAAATCTACTAAATCTAGCGGAGAAACTAGAATCGAGGAACTAGAATCTAGCATGAGGAACTAGAATCTAGGGTCGGAAACTAGAATCTAGTGCTGTGAACTATAATCTAGCATCAGAAACTAGAATCTGATCAGGACACAATGGGTTAAAAGGTTTGTGACCAGAAATAACTCTGATTGAATGATCGACTGGGATGTTGCTTCGTAATGGTAAAGGTTCTGGATGCCCGACAGCAACAGTATACGATCAGTGCAGCTCTACGTAAAAACACAGACAACCCACCGCGTCTCTGTGCGTATACAAGGTGCAACACACATTACAGATTTTAATTGGTCCCAACTTGGATCGTTCCCAAGTGGGCCATGCAGTGCCCCGACAGGCACTGCTCTAGTCACAGTTAGTACGCAAGTAAACTAATGTACTTCTACTGTACAGTATGTACACCGATGCAGTGCATAGGGATCCAAAAATCCAAGGGATCACCAAAAATTCAGTTCAGTAATACAGTAGACCAGGGGTTTTCAACAGGTGGTCCGGGGACCACCAGTGGTCCCTGAGAGGGTTCCAGGTGGTCCCCAGCTAAGTTGGTTAACCAGATGTAACTCTTGAGAACGTAAAAATGAAATCAAATGGACCCTTGCTGGTCCATTTGGTTTCATTTTTACACTCTCAAGGGTTAAAATATTCACCATCTGAATTAGCCCCAAGTCTACACAACTAGAAGATTTGTGGTCATTTTGGTCTGTGTGTCAATTTGCCTGTTTTGTTTCCCCAAATCCAGCCTGGTATTGTGGACAAATAAAGTAAAAGCAATCTTTAGATTTGGGGTTTGTGGGGCTAAAATGTGCCTCAAATGGTGGTCCGTGGCTCAAATACTGAATAAATGGTGGGCCCTGGTATCAAAAAGGTTGAAAACCCACTGAGTTAGACAGTGGACCATACAGTACATTAATGTACTTTATCTGTAGTGTGTATACTACAGTACATTACTGTACATCTTCTGTGTCTGTACAGAGACAAATGGGTGCACTGTACACAAGACAGGTCCCGGCAGATGTTCAGCTTCAGTGTGTGTGTGTGTGTGTGTGTGTGTGTGTGTGTGTGTGTGTGTGTGTGTGTGTGTGTGTGTGTGTGTGTGTGTGTGTGTGTGTTGTACAGTGTGTCTGAGAGTTTGCCTCCATTGAAGCAGAAAAGGAAGCCTCTGTGTGAGTCTGGAGGGCAAAACAACCAACTACTGACCAACAGGAGAGCAATCAACCGTTGCCTGCAGCTAAATTTGTCTGAAGACATAGAGGCTCATATGCACCGCTGCACATACAGTGGTAAGCACTTGAGATTGTCAGTGGTGGTACCACCATGGCAATGAAATGGTAACCGCAGGAATGTGGTACCAGAAAGTTCCGTGCTGTCACCAGGAGATTAACAGGTTAAATACACATTTACATGTCCTACTACTTGGTTAGCGGTTCCTAATAGACAGAGGCGTACTTTTATAACCATTGTTAATCAACCATTGACACCTTTTAAATGAAGTGTGAAAAGCATTACCATTCCAGGGCAGTGGTACCACCATCAGCAGCCAAGTGTTAACAGTGACAATCTCAAGTGCTTACCACTGCACCCACGAAGCTCCCCCTCTGTGAAGTTACCTCCGCACACGCAGAGGCTCCATGTACTGCCAACCCACCCATTCAGCACACAGAGGTGCCACATACAGTAGTGCCAAACTAGCCCATGAGTACACCTATTGTAAATTCTGGTAATGCTAGTGATGGGGGGATAAGCAGGCAGTGTTGCCAACTGCCAAAATCCAAAATGCACTAGTGGCACTTCCAAAACACACTAGAAATACCAAAAACCCTTGTTTTTGGTAACCAAAGGGACCTTTTAGATCTGTAACCTTTTAGATCTGTAACTCTTGAGATCGTAAAATGAAACCAAACGGACCCCTTCGGGTCTGTTTGGTTTCATTTTACGCTCTCAAGAGTTAGATTATATTTAAACATCTGAAGTACCTCATTTTCCATAATCTACACATTTAGAAAACATCAAGAATTGTTATTTTGACCAACGTTTTGTTAGTTATTTCTCCTAAATTAGGCTGAGAGACTAACCTCAACATCAAACGGTGGTCCTCCGTGGCTAAAATGCAGAATAAACAGTGGGCCCTGGTATGAAAATGGTTGAAAACCACTGCTCTAGCGCATTCTAGTGCATTTTGGAAGTGCCACTAGTGAATTTTGGATTTTGGGCGGGGGTCTCCGCAGCCGATATTTTTGGCGTGACAGGCGTTGCTCAACCTGGCTAGCCGTGCACCAGCCTCACCTGAACCCTGTAAAAACTCTGGTTCTGGTTCAACAAGACCTTTTATTTCTGTATCGACGCACGCCTGTCAACAGCAGCAACGAGTTGCCGAAACAACGTGTCAGCGGATGGAAGTGTTGGCTTGTAAAAAAAAAAAAAAAAGAAAAATAGCGGCGCTTGTTGTTCCAAACAAAGCACTCGAGTTATTAGGAGGACCACTTTACTGCTACTCAGTAAGATTATGTTCACCAACACACACACACACACACACACACACACACACACACACACACACACACGCACACGCACACACAAAATGGTGGAGGGAGGCTTCTGGGGGCCTGTGTTGGCAACGGGCCAGAATACAATAATAATGATAATTATGATATTTCATAATGTCTTTCCTTAATTAAACTTGCTGAGTCGTGTTCACTTTAAATTAGCGCCAAGTGTTTTTGTTTTGCGTTTCCTCTCTGTTCCTCTCTCACACGCCGGAAGTCTTTGATGTTGCGAATTTAGCGAATGCTGCCTCTGACAGCTGGTGTATTTTAGGTCCCTTTTTACAACAATTTCCCTAGGAAACGACTAAATAAAAGTATTGTTTTAATACTCTTTTATACACTCTGTGGGGTAAACAACCACTCCGATAATTATTGGTCATATTTTGGACATATTTTCCCAGGGTGCTATTTGGTTGCAGTACCAGAAGTGTCCACAAAAACACCCCCTCCTCCCTTCTCACTGCTTTCCCCCAGGGGCGTTTTTGCCATTAGGCAGACTAGGCAGCTGCCTAGGGCGCCATGAGGGGAGGGGGGTGAGGGGAGGGGGCGCTTTGAAAGTAAATACATTATACTTATCCTCACTTATCCTAGAATTGAACATTTAAAACACATAATATGTTCTTCAGTTTAAAAATAGTTCATCATTTTACTCCTTGGGGGCGCCATGTAAAATCCATAGTGGAATACATTTAAATAAACAATAGTCATAGGCAGTTGCCTAGGGCGCCATGAGGGAAAGGGGGGCGACCACCAGACATGCTTTAAAAGGATACCAGGCTAATACGCCTAATATGGATAAATACATTATACTTATCCTAGTATAACTAGAGTTGAACATAATGTTATTTAGTTTAAAAATAGCACATCATTTTTTATGTCTTGGGGGGCACCATTTTACAGGAGATTTTCCCTGGAGCCCCCCCTTACCAAATGGACCCGTAAGGGTCCATTTGGTAAGGGGGGGCTCCAGGGAAAATCTTGCCTAGGGCTCCAAATTGCTTAGAAACGCCACTGGGGATCGTATTCTATATCTATTCTATATCTTCAAAGAACGGTGGAGATGTGGTGTGCAGCACATGTATCACAGACGGTATACTCCATTATAGAACGTCCCAGTAGAGTGAGAGGTGCGAGGAGATGATGGATGTGCTGAGTCTTTAAAAGGCCAGATGTTCCCCCTGGGCGACTCCTAGTGTTCTCTGGTTCAGATGGTAATTAGCAACGAGACACACCTGTGCGCACATCCACACACACGCACATTCACGGGTATATAGGCCAATGGAACATGCGTGCACATGGTGCACACAAAAATGTCAACTCACGCAAACTACCAGGAGAACTAATTAATATGAATGATAACGAGACTCTTTGTTTAGAGAGCACTTTTTTTCCCCACACAAACAACAACAAATGCGCGCGGAAAGTGCTTCATAGTCATAAAACAAACACAAAGAAAAAGTAATTCTAAGTTAATTAGCACAGCGGGTGATGCGATCGAGTGTAGGACAGAGGCATAATGAGATAGGGAGTAATGTGGTTACGGCAATGTTTCATAATTACATTACGCGCAGCAGACTTAGGTTTCGTAATTACATCGCGCTACCGAGTTAAGTTGACACAGAGGATTTCGGAGAGTAAGGCGAGAGACGTTCCGTTATACCGTTATAAGACAATAACGAGAGCACCTCGAAAATCCATCCTGGAAGATCTAACGAGCTTTGCACGCCCAGTGTTAATGGTACTTTTAGACAAGCAGTGATTGACGCAGAAGTTGTCGCCTGGATCGACGTCCGGGCGCGACAACGCAAGTGTAGGACAAAGAAGCCAAAGAGAATTCGGGTTTCGTCATTTGCGTGTGTGCTCAAAACGCAGACACAGGGGTGGATCTAGGCATTGGCAAGGGGGGGGGGCAATGCCCCCTAAATGCCTAGTCTGTCCCACCAAACACGATGGCATGCAAAACAACTCAAGATATTTCAGATTAAAGTCCTTATATTTAAAAATGATTTGAAACACTACTAAACTGCTACTAAATAAGTACATATTGTGGCACCACTAAACCAACAGCAATTCATTCAATTTCAGAATTGAAAACAGAAAACTCAGACCTTTATCTTTATGCATGCTGTGTGTCTGTTGCTACTTCAACAACAACTGATGTTATTACTGATGCTTATACTTGCCTAATAAAAGTCCTGTAACTGGTATGGGTATGGTATTATCGTGTTGAAGCCGCCCCCATACTATTTTCTCCTGCCCCCCCCCCCCCCCCCCCCCCCACCCACACACACACACCCCCCATTGGGAAATGTTACATCCGCCCCTGCGCGGCAAAAGACTTCAGGTGGCTCTCCTTCATCAAGTATGCCTATAATGTTCTCATCATTAGTAATAGCAGCACTATAAGTTGACTTGACACTGTCTTATTTATTATTATGCTTTTTCCTAAGCCAATTAAGTATAACTTCAGTACTTAATATCAAAACATTGCATGCATCTGCTGTGTTTCAATTTGCATAATGATTTCGTCCGTGGTTTCAAGTATAGGACAAAAGACTCTTCTGGTGTCTGTCTCAACTCCTTGGCTATAGGTGGACTTGGATACACAGCGCATGCACGCATGTACACACGTACACAGGGCCGTTGCTAGCCATTTGGGTGCCCTAAGCACAAATGCTTTCTGGTGCCCCCCCCCCCCCACACACACACACACACACACACACATAAGCAGTGATGGTCCATTAGCCATCCTGTTGTTTTCAGAACGATCCAACACCTCCAGTCTCCAGAACCAGTTAAACAGGTTTTGACTCATTTGATAACAAAAGGCTGAATTAATGAAGTGTAACACCTTGGAACAACCTTCCTAATGCCATTGTAATGTATAGTTCCCCGAATCCCCCACCACTACTCATTGTTTCTCAGTTGCAAGGGCGATTTTTCTCATGGGTTGACACCAACACTTGCCGGGCAACTTGGTCGGGCAAGTGAAGACTGCTACCTGGTTGCCCGATCGGGCAAGTCTGCAACTTAGTGCACTATAACACAACACAAGATAAATTTGTCTTTGAGGCAGTCATTGCACTCTGCCTCTACAGTATGTCTTTCCCTGCTTTCTAGCTATAGGCCTACACAATTCCAGGCTGGGTTTGGGAAACAAAACAGGCAAATTAACATACAGATCAAAATGACCATTAATCTTCTACATTCTCTAGTTGTGTAGACCTGGGCTAATTAAGATGATGAATTTTAACTCTTGAGAGTGTAAAATGAAACCAAATGGACCTGCAAGGGTCCATTTGGTTTCATTTTTACGTTCTGATGGCAAGTGCCTCCGAGACCTTAGTGTCAACCCCTGTTTTTCCTTCCCTGAATTCCTGGCCCAAGCTATAGCCTGGACCAGCAAATTAACCACAGCCCCTGTGAAATCCTACTGAAATCCTCATGTAGGCTGCACCCTTGCAGCCTACACAGAGAGGTGGGGGCGTGTGTAGGGTGAGGTGGTGGTGGGGGGCATCCCTGACCAGTTATGCTTAGGGCCTCCAAAACCTAGTAGTGGCGCTGCGGCCCTGAATAAGCCCGCAGCCTGGCTGAGTATTTTAGCTCGTACTTTCAAACAATTACAGCGCGGTCAATTCTCGATCATTTCTTACCATTCAACATGTTATGTTGAAAAAACATGTTCCATGTTTTTTGCTGTATGTGGCGAGCATTTATCCCAAGTCTGCAAAACGTTATTAAATTAAACGTTTAAATTGCAAAAAAAAAAAGTCGGGAAATTCGCGGCAAAACAGACATCTTTTTGATCATTCATATCTCCTTCAATTCTGGACCATTTTGTACATTTCAAAATGCAGCGTGACCGGCAAAAATCACTCTATCAGATGCTGTATAGGATATGCAGGTAGGTCTTCTCTACGAAGCGGAATCAAGAAAAATGTAACCATCGGGATTTCAGTGGAAACGTGAAAGCAGCAGCATTGCCACAAGTTAATTAATGTATTTAATTATATTATATACTGTACATTACCTAAACACAAGCAAGTGACCGACAGCAGGCAGCTGTCTAGAGCTGTTTATAGGACAATCCATAGCCTAAATAAGGAGATGAATTGAACTGGCGCTTCTGTGGACATCTCCAATGCTGGCACAGTCTGTGGCTTTGAAATCCCGTTATCTATTTCCCAAATCTATTTGACGAAATTAGCTTAAGGGACTGCGTGACAAACAGGGGGGCACCATGTCTCTGGAGAGGGGCACAAAGCAGATTCAACAGTTTTCTCGGGAAAATGCATATTTATAGATTTTATTTTTAATGGTGCCCTGCCGGTCACGTGGTGCCCAACGCATTGCGCGTTATGCGCGTTGCCCTCCCTACGCCACTGCACGTACACACGCACACTGTCACAAACCCACAGACACACACACCCACACACAGATTTCCTCTGTGAAACATCTGGAAGCAGCTGACAGAGATAAAAGTGCGCTATCACGGGTTGTGTGGGTTCCAATTCCTCCCTGTAACTATCTATATTCAGTGCCCCCCCATCCACACACACACACACACACACACACACACACACACACACACACACACACACACACACACACACACACACACACACACACACACACACACACACACACACACACACACCAGGGGCGGATGTAACATCTCCCAATTGGGGGGGGGGGGGGGCAGGAGAAAATGGTATGGGGGCGGATTCATCGCCCATGTCGCTTCGCACCACGGGCGATGAAGCCGCACCCATACCATTCTCAGTTACAGGACTTTTATTAGGCAAGTAAAGCATCAATAATAACATCAGTTGTTGTTGAAGTTGCAACAGACACGCAGCATGCATAAAGCTAAAGGTCTGACTCAGAGAGTTTTCTGTTTTCAATGATGAAATGCTGTTGGTTTAGTGGTGACACAGCTGTAGTTAATTAGTAGCAGTAGTAGTGTTTCAAATTATTTTAAACATAAACACTTTAATTTGAAATACCTTGGGTCTTTTTGCATGCCATCAAGTTTGGTAGGGCAGTCTGGGCATTTAGGGGGGCATTGCCCCCCCATGCCCATGCCTAGATCCGCCCCTGCACACACACACACACACACACACACACACACACACACACACACACACACACACACACACACACACACACACACACACACATACACACACACACACACACAGTACACAACTCCGCTGCCAAGAAAGTTATCACAGAGAGGCATCTGAGCTGTGTGGCAGACAGCTATGCTACACACAGAGAGCAGTGTGGAGCGTGGATGGAACGCATCCCATAATACCACAGGGACCACCAACCAGACCGCCGCACCTGCACCACATCACACAGAAGGCTCCGGGGCAGTATTGATATAATAAAGGAGAACACACACACACACACACACACACACACACACACACACACACACACACACACACACACACACACACACACACACACACACACACACACACACACACACACACACACACACACACACACACACACACACACACACACACACACACACACACACACACAGAGGAGAGGACTGAGTCAGTCGGGCGCATGCAGACGCTCGCCTGTATACTTTTATCTACACTGCCAGAGGGAGGCGCAGGAATGGCCGCCCGACCGTACGCCTACATGAAAATAAGTCTTTTGTATCTGTGTATACGAGCGCGCCCACGGCCACACGTACGTAAAGGAGACACACACATGCACGCACGCACGCGCGAGCGTTACAAGCATATGCATTTTAAAGATGGAGTGCCATTTCCACTCTAAAACATAAACATGAGGTATTATTGTTATAATTGGTGGAAGAATTGTTTCAAAAAAGTGTGCAGTATTTGTTGAAATGTTGTTTTTATGTGAGCACCCCCACCAGTTCATTAAGTATGCCTGGTTTGCCTAGTGGGTGGTGATGGGTGGAACTGAAGCCACACCCACAGGTTTAGTTGTATGACAAAGGGGGAGGAGTTAGGGGAGGGGCTAGCCTCGACACCCAGGCTTTTATTTTCGTTTCGTTGCGCGAAAACGGAAAGCCTGGACTAACTTGTTACATACAGTGGCCTAGAGGGGGGAGTCAACCTTCCGGGGTGGGCGTCGCTCTAAATGATGTGACGTAGAACAGCAGTGGATGGGCGGGGGAGGGGCCGGGGATGACGACACGTTAGTGAGATCAAATCAGATCAGCTCGATCTGCCATGTGGATCCCACGGCACCCCGCCCCCCCAAGGCCAAAATCTTTTCGGGTTAGCCCAGTCTAGGGGAGGGGCTGGTGTGTTATTTATTTTTTTTTTTTTTTTCAATTGGCACGTTTGACTGAAAAGGTTTCAGCCCCCAGGAAGAAACCTCAAATACAGAGGGAAGACATCATTGCACAAAAAACTACACCAAGGGGTCCAATTACATTCTGTCACCTCTTAAACATGTATAAAATTGGAAAAAATACAAAAGTCATGACACTCCATCTTTAAGTCATGCTTGGGATTAACAGCAAAGGTCCTTTATTTTTAACCTGTTTATTCCTAATCATACTGATCCAATATTTGCCTCACATCGAGCATGAGCAAAGCACCATATTAAACATTTCTTAACATTTCTTACCATAGAGACTGGGTTGCAACCTTCACTTGTTTGTTATTTCAAGAGTATTCTGTCAATCATCAGTAGTGCTGATGTTCCATATTGCATTTCACAGTATTTTCTGTATATTCATTGGAGCAGAGTTGACTAAAAACTTTTTTTTGTGGGAGTGTTTATCCACAATGGAACATAATACAATAATGCATATAACAAAGACGCTTAGAAATGTGTCTCTTGACTTTGGAGTAAGCCTTCGGTATTTGGTAAAAAAAAAAAAAAAAAAAAAAAATGTATTTACTGTGCATTATAATCATAATGCCACATTTGCTAAGGAAACGCTCTAGATCACATCAGAAGCTTGTTCAATTTTTTGGGAGTCACCGTGCCTGCATGTGATGCACAATAAACATGACAGGAGTTAATAAAATATTAGATGTTTCAACAAATGAATTCATTTTGATGTGGTATATTTTACAATCTCCCTCACCACGCCATGTTTGCAGCGTTTGCAGTATGACAGCCAATATTACGGTCCGGATTTGTGTCTGCTTATTTAACACTGGCCCAATGAAGAGCAGTGGCTCGAGACGCTGTCGTTAAATCAGGATGGCGAAGGCGAGGGTTTATCCGTTTTTCTTTTTGTTTTACAGTGCCATATACCGCTGGCTGTATTCTAAACATCTGCTATAAATAAACTAATGCCGCACACACACTTATTTTGAAAGTGAGTTGTTTTCTTGAAGCGTTTCAGACACTTGGATGAACCGTCGTGCTCCACCTGGTGTGTTGTTGTTGTCGACGTTCAGAATGAGACTCGCGGGGCGTTGCAGAGTCAGGGTTTGACATAATCAAAAGGAAATGCCTCACACTATGTTTCCTCCAACATTTGCAAGGCCCTATAGCTGTGTGCACCGAGGACAGAAGAAGAATATATCGCCACATCCCAGACAGGATGAACTTGCCAGACTCTTGAAGAAACAGCTTTCAGGACCAAAAATATATATATTTAATAGCTTCATTACAGCCACCGACGGCACATACATTCCTACCCCAGACATCCACATCCGCCGCGCTCCTTAGAAAAGTGTGCCGTGACCAGGGGGAAAAAAAGAAATGTACCGTGTGAATGCATGGGCAAGTGGGTACAGATAAAAGTGATGCTTCTTGAATCGTTCACCGGGGGGTCTGTGTGCCGCGCCGACAACGGCGCCGGGGTGTTTCTGAACTGCCCATTACACGGACACTTCCAAGGAGGTAATGGGAATCGACTTGTTCCACCTGCTCTGGAGACTTTCTGTATGCATACGCACTCAGCAGCGGCAGCAGCACACAGCTTTCATCACGTATAACCGCGTAGTACAGGCAAAAAACGGGCACTTATCCCAGAAGGCAGGAGAGAAAATTCAACACGCTCCAACACAGCACAGCCGACTTGTGATTGAAGGGTCATTTGGGGCTTCGAGAGGGGGGAATTGAGACGACAAAACTACCTGCCTGTGGACGACCTCAAGAATACACTAAAAAAAAAGGTATTGTATAGCGTCAAATCGGTGTTTTGGATCACAATCACCATTTTTGGTGCCAGAAAACAAACGGTGCTTCAGTGGTTCTTCGGTGGTTCTCTAGTGGTTCTATAGTAATGGTGTGGAGCCTTACGGGTTCTTCATTGGTTCTTTGGTGCCTTAGCGGTTCTTCATTGGTTCTTTGGTGCCTTAGCGGCTCTTCATTGGTTCTTTGGTGCCTTACCAGCTCTTCATTGGTTCTTTGGTGCTTATCGCTCGTCATTGGTCTTTGGTTCTTTACCGGTTCTCATTGGTTCTTTGGTGGTTCTATAGTAATGGTGTGGAGCCTCACGGGTTTTTCATTGGTTCTTTAGTGCCTTAGCGGGTTTCTTCAATGGTTCTTTGGGTTCTTTACCGGTTCCTCATTGGTTTCTTTGGTGCCCTTAGCGGCTCTTCAATGGTTCTTTGGTGCCTTAGCACCTCAACAGAAGTACTGAAGTGCTATATACCGGTAGCACCCCATAGTTTTTCAGTGGTTCTTATGGATAGTTGTGGTGCTGTGCTACATAGCATATATAGTATGCTACAGAGTTCTTCTCTAGGGTAGTTGAGGTGCTATGTAAGGCAGTAGAGTTTTCAACCTTTATCAAGGTCTTTAGTTATTCAGCATTTGAACCACGGAATTTTGCGACATGCCCATCTATAAATGGACAGGTATCAGTTCAGAAGGGAGACATCGAAGAGGAAGGATGGATGGGGAAGGTTTAACATATCGGACGTCAGCTGACATTGATGACATCAGTGATCTCCACAGAACCTTGGTGCTCTATAGGACCAAACATGGTTCCCCTATGATTACGAGGCAGGAACCGATTTGGTGCTATATGGTACCTTTATTTTGTACATGGGGCGGATGTAACATTTCCCAATGGAGGGGGGGGGGGGGGGCAGGAGAAACATTACACCATACATACACCATACTAATAATAACATCAGTTGCAAGACATGCAGCATGCATTAAAGCTATAAAGGTCTGGACTCAGAGAGTTTTCTGTTTTCAATGATGAAATGCTGTTGGTTTAGTGGTTTGCCACAGCTGTAGTTTGTTAGCAAGCAGCTAGTAGTGTTTCAAATCATTTTAAATATAAGCACTTTCATTTGAAATATCTTGAGGTTGTTTTGCTATTGTCCTTGTGTTTGGTGGGGAGTTGGGTATTTAGCCCCCCCCCCCCCCCCCCCCCCCCCCCCCCCCAAACCCATGCCTAGATCGGCCCCTGATGTAGGGTAGTGTAGTGTAGTGTAGTACGGCCGCATAACGACACGCTGCATGAGCTGTCTCCAAGGAGGAAGGCCAGCAAATATAGTGCTTTGCGCAGATGCTGTATATGTGGACGGCAAGCGCTGACAACAATGAATGCCAAGCAGTAGATGCGGGAAAATATACCACAGGCCCCTCTCCGAAATCCATAAAAGTGATGAAGATGATTTACTGTTGGGTTTAGGGATGATTTATGTTCCGTTTAACTACTTCTGTTTTCATTCATCTTCGGTTCCCGGCATTTTCCTCCCCATTAAATTAGGCTAAGAAAACAAATACTGAACAAAACGGGGACATCTAGAGTGCATTATTTCTTCGCTGCATACTACATTATGACACAACTGGACCAGCAATAGAAGCGCCCATGAAAAAATACATGCGTATATTGCACGTGATAAAAGTCCTGGACATGTGTGTCAACACTAAACAGTATTTCCCACGGGTCGCGAACAACGCAGATTAAATTAAATTAATTGGAATTAAACTCGTCATGAACCAGACTCCCATTGTGATGTCTTTGACTGCCGGAGACCAGGGGCGGATCTAGACATGGGCATGGGGGGCTATGTATGCCCCGCTAAGTGCCCTGACTGCCCCACCAAACACAATGGCATGCAAAACAACCCAAGATATTTCAAATTAAAGTGCTTATAATTGAAATGATTTGAAACACTACTACTGCTACTGACTACAGTTAGTAGAGAACTATAGCTGTGTCTCCACTATACCAACAGCATTTCATCATTGAAAACAGAAAACTCTCTGAGTCAGACCTTTAGCTTCATGCATGCTGCGTGTCTGTTGCAACTTCAACAACGACTGATGAAGCCGCCCCCATACCATTTTCTCTTGCCCCCCCAATTGGGAAATGTTACATCCAGGGCCGGATCTAGAGGGGGGGCAGGGGTGGGCAGGGCCCATCCAAACAGGCATCCTGCCCACCCAGTGAAAGGTAATAACAGTGGTTTTCAACCAGTGGTCTGGGACCACTAGTGGTCCTTGAGAGAGTTCCAGGTGGAAAGTTGGTTAACCAGATTTAACTCTTTGAGAGCATTAAAATGAAACCATTTCATTTTTCATTTTTACACTCTCAAGAGTTAAATATCCATCATCTTATTAGCCCAACTCTATACAACTAGAGAGTGTAGAAGATTAATGGTCATTTTGATCTGTATGTTTGAATGTTTTCCCCAAATCCAGTCTGGAATTGTGGATAAAATCAAAATAAATCTTTAGTTTTGGGGTCTGTGGGGCTAAAGTGTCATCAAATGGTGGTCCGTGGCTCAAATACCAAATGAATAGTGGGCCCTGGTGTCAAAACTTGGAGTTGTCCACCCTGCCATTCTTCCAGCCCACCCTAAATCCGGTCCTGACTACATCTGACTCTGTCTGGATCAACGACAGGTCCGGACAGATCACCTCCACGTCTGCTCAAGATGGCCCAAAAACGTGCGGTGCCCACACAACAATTTCACGCCCCCTCGACTCCTCCACGGATTGGAAAAAAAAACAGACAACGCAGGTCTCACCGGAAACGAATGGCATTAACGCATTAATCGCTGTGCGTCTGAAAGGACCTTTATGCTGCACAGAGGACACGTGTGCACCGTGCACGCAGACACGCACACAGCTGTGCACAAACCCACCCACCCATCCATCCACCCACCCACACACACACACACACACTTTGCTGGCACTGCTGATGCCAGCAGAGAGACACTGAAGACATGCGGGTTCAGCACTTCTCTCAAGTAAGACTTTGTCTGAGAGAACCTCACACACGCGCGCACACGCGCACACCCCCCCCCCCCCACCCACCCACACACACACCCACACCCACACACGCACACACACACACACACTGTACTCACTATCTACTGTACTGTACTGTAGGTCCATGTGCACAGTATATGTGCACTTAGATTAATACTCACAACCCAAAAGGTTGCTCACATGTGGCGTGGGTGCTGTGAAGACTGAGCATGCATGCATTTATACTTAATGATGTCGATTCATCCCGTATGCGTGCGTGCACACGTGTGTGTGCGCGTGCTATCTAAATAGGTCAGCACCTGTGGTGTGTGGTGCTTACTGGTTGCAGGTTATAATGTAGTGAGAAAAAAAAAAACATACGGTATGCTTAGTCGCCTGTTGGTAATAACAACGATACAGTCCGCTGAAAAAAATATATATACACAAATATTCACCTGCTGCATTCATGGTTTGTTGCTCTGAATAATTCAAATTCTCCCCTCCAGATATGTTTAAAAGTATGCAAATACTTCACTGTGATGAATGGTTTTCCAGGGTAAGTAAAAGAAAAAAAATCTAGATGCGTTAGTGGCGGTAGACTTTCTACCGCTCTCCGTCATTGATAAATCCTGAATGTCTGAATACTCAATATGCAAATTTCAGCGGTCAGTCGGTCGGTCGCCCACAACCTGCTGCACAAAAGCAAAGCAGAGTGCTTTCTGCTTCATAAGAAGACTCATATGAGGTGGAATGTGTGAATCTGGATGACAATTTCTGCACTCGGTATTGCAGGTATTAACCGTCTGCATAGGGAAATGTCAAGCAATTCTCCGAGTTGAGTTTTATAGCTGCAGAGAAAAAAAAACATGATTATATATCCATCAATCTATCAATCTAGCCATCAATCTATCCATCTATCTGTCAATCCATCAATCATCCACCCATCCAACCACTAAGTCTAGCTAACATCAGTCTATCTTCCCCTCGGGGGTCATGTCTATGTTCTCACAAGGTTTAGACCTAGTTTTACCGATGTTAATGGTATTATAGGCAACTTTTTAGCCAAAATACTACTACTAATAATAATAATTATATATATACAGTACATATACAGTATATATACAGTATATACACAGTATATACACAGTATATAGACACAGTATTGCATTTCCTACCCTCTATGTTGCTGCAGCGGTTTCCCTGCAGACAGACACTTGATTCTGTTTTAAAACAAACCTGTTTGCAAACACAGTAAGTTGCCACTATTACCTTGAAGGTAAGGGTTAGGTTTAGGCATAGCTTTACTGAGGTTAAAGCCAGGGTTAGGATTAGGCATAGTGAGGGAACATAGAGCTGAGGGTAGACAGACCCGGTGCCATCTGGGGTTGTTATTCTTGCATGCACAGGAGGTATACCATAATCTCAGAAAAGTCAATTCCTCCAAGCTTTAAAAAAAACAGCGTGAATACAAATGAAATGAAAGGAAACAAATAAACGCTAGGAGAAGAAGAAAAACAAAAATAAATAGGAAGAGCCTCGACAACAAGATGCCGGAGAATCGGAAAACATAAAACCCACACAACGATGCGCCTGAAAATATGAAAACACACGCGCCTGCATCAACACCAAGCACGCACACACGCACACATGCACACATACACGCTATACAAATAGGTTTTCCAATCTCACAGTGAACAGAAGAGGATCCATGCCTCACTGGTAGTGTTTAGCTGTGAGAGGAGATGGCTGTATATATATATTATATATATAATATATATATATATATATATATATATATATATATTATATATATATATATATATATATAATATATATATATATATATATATATATATTATATATACACACACACTGTGGAGATGTTTAGTGACCCGCCATGCTCATGTGCCATCAGAGGATCTCATGAATTTTAATTTGTACGACATGCTCCTATGCACACATATACTGTAGCTACCCGACTATACCCCCCCAACACACACCCTTCACCTAAACGCACACGCACGCACGCATGCACGCACGCACGCACGCACGCACGCACACTCAAGCACAGTGATGATCGCTGGGCAGAAGTCTCTAGGGGCTACAATCACACTCTTCCTTCAAATACTAAAAACATCCTCTCACTTCTCCCCATGTCTCTTTTATCGCTACAACACATTCCATCCCTCTCTGTCTTCACAAACACAGGTTGATTTTTGATTTTTTAATATCGGTGTTGATAATGTGTTAATTAGCTCGATATTACCGATATTGAGGACTGCATGGCAATGGAGTGCAATCAGACGTGTTCCACCAGTCATCGAGTCACCTAGTTCTCAGAATTGCGACATTGAGGGGTCAGAAACTGAGCGCTCTGCTGTTCAAGCAGCCTAAATAGGGAAAACTGGAGTTGGAAATACATTGTTTCCAAAAAGCCTAACCCAAATAAGGGCTATTTTAGGCAAGTGTGTAACATGAAAATTGTTTGTATAGTTACAATTAAAAGTCTCATTGCTCATATTTTAATAGAATAAAGTATAATGTTGGTATTTGACGATATTCGGTATTCGATATTTTTCATAGACCCAAGGATATTACTTTTATTGATGTCCAATATCGCGATAAACGGTATTACCGGTATATTGCCCAAGACTAATGTAGACAATCACTATTATATTCTAGGTAATTCTAACTTAACAAAAAAAATGTAATTCATTCGAAAATACATTTGATCAGCTGCTGATTAGGTGGCAATTCCGCCACACGATTCAAATAAAAAACAAGCAAAAATAAAATGAATTCACTTTCACTTACTTTCTACGGCCGTGGACAGTTCAGCAAGCGGTCTTCCAGTGAGATCATCGATGGGTCTTTATATTCCTGAAAAGTTGCAAAAAATAGTTTTAATTTATATGCATACATTTCATAGAGAATAAAGAATAGGTACAGTATGTGTCAGTTGAAACGCAACAGTACTGTTCTGATACTGGTAATTTAAAAATAAATATTCAAGCTCCACATGTTTTGTTCTTGATACTACAATCATTGTGTGTCATATTATGTATGTGCAGTTATCAGCCTCAAACACACAGCGAAACTCTAGAGAGAGATGACCCCTCACCAAATTAGCCTTGGAACTCTATACACAAACACAAAGAGAGCCACGAAATAGAAAACCCATTGGACTAAACCAATTTATAAAACGGCAAAAGGAAAACTATCTGACATATTGGAAAGTAGCAACACAAAAGCAGAGTAAACTAGAAAGCTATCTGGCCTTGAACAGAGAATGGCACAATGGCAGAATATGAGGGCTATGGCCGACACAAAGAAAAAAATAACTAGGTAGGTACAAACTTGGTGAACCCAGTCTTGCGAGTCAGAAAGGCCACCATTGGCAGACCTGCAGGGCCGGATGTAATTAATCAATTACTAAATTAGTTGGCAACTAATTAAATCAATTGCATTACAATTAATCATTGCGTAATTAAAGCTGTCAAACATAATACAACTGTTACATCTGACATGTAGTGGATTTGAAGTAAACGTTCTGTATATTGGAAATACTTAAGTAAAGTACTAGTTCCTCATAGTAATACTTAACGCTACAAGGGAAGTGAGATGAGTGGCCTGCCTGCTAGCAGACACAGAGCTGATGCAATATGTATGAACGCACACAGTAATCAAGGATGTAATGAAGGACCTCTGCCAAGAGCCTGATGACGTGGTGTGGAGCGCTGCTAGAAGCATCCCACACCACTGCTATGGTCTGGAACGCTGCTAGAAGCATCCCACACCACTGCTATGGTCTGGAACGCTGCTAGAAGCATCCCACACCACTGCTATGGTCTGGAACGCTGCTAGAAGCATCCCACACCACTGCTATGGTCTGGAACGCTGCTAGAAGCATCCCACACCACTGCTATGGTCTGGAACGCTGCTAGAAGCATCCCACACCACTGCTATGGTCTGGAACGCTGCTAGAAGCATCCCACACCACTGCTATGGTCTGGAACGCTGCTAGAAGCATCCCACACCACTGCTATGGTCTGGAACGCTGCTAGAAGCATCCCACACCACTGCTATGGTCTGGAGCGCTGCTAGAAGCATCCCACACCACTGCTATGGTCTAGAACGCTGCTAGAAGCATCCCACACCACTGCTATGGTCTGGAGCGCTGCTAGAAGCATCCCACACCACTGCTATGGTCTGGAACGGCTTGGTCTCCCGCAACTTTGGTTGGGTGTATACTGTAGATCAGGGGTTTTCAACCTTTCTGACTCCACGGACCACTATTTGATTACATTTTCACACCAAAGACCTAACATTAAAGAATTATTTTGGTTCTGTCCACAATTCCAGGCTGTTTTGGGAAACATGCAGATCAAAATATACGAAAATATTAATTGTCTATTTGTGTAGACTTGGGCTAATTCAGTTGATGAATATTGTAACTTCTTGAGAAAGTAAACATAAAAGCAAATGGACCCACAAGGGTCCATTTGGTTTCGTTTTTACGTTCTCAAGACTTGACCTCTCTCTGTCTTATGTGTGCTCTGATGAACTATAGAATGATACTACATCACTTCCTGACACAGTGTACTACTGTGATAGTACATCATTCCCCAGCGTGTGCTGTGCCCTGCTTTAGTACTTGCTGTCTGCATTGTACCATACTATGATGTGTGATCCCCGTGTGTGTGTATGTAATGTGTTGGTGGTGACACAAAACAAGTAGGCCAACATGTTCGTTGTTTGCAGCTACGATCGATGTGTCACATCGTAGCTTCTCCCAAAAAAAAAGTACTCGCAGCAATATACTGTAGAAATACTCGTAGATCATGATATTTTTTTGCTCCCGATGCATTTGATTTTGACTATCTGCCAATAACGATTTGTCTATTGGAGTATTTTAAACTGGACTAGGAATAGGCCATAATACCCACTGGCAGACTTCACAAAACATTCACAAAACTCCCAATTCCAAGAAAAAAAATGAAATGAATTAACCCTTAGTGTACTGAACGCGTTTTGGTGTTCTAAGCATGTTTTAACTATTGAAAAATAGCAGATCTACAAGCTCATAGCTCGCCACCGAGTGGCGCGCTATGAGCTTGTATCTCTGCTATTTTGAAAAATCGTGAAAATGTGGTGCCAATCTTTGAATATTATGTCATTCGGAAACTAGAAATCTAGACAGGACACAATGGTTTTAAAAAGTAGCCAATCGCCATGTCACAAAGCTGTCACATGGCTGTCCAGTTCCTCCTCGGTCACATGTGTGTGTGGCACTACTGCTCCATGCCAGAGTGTAAGAAGTCATCAACTCAAATGACGTAAAACGGAATAAAACGGTTGAAATACGGAGATAGGAGGTTTCTGGCCCAACGTCGGCGACACATTCAGGCCAAAAAACATAAATAAATAACGACAACCTCGATCCTCCACCTGACGTTCGCAGGCTGAAACCCCTCACACACCGCTTCCTCACATACAGTAGAGTACATGGCTCCCATATCCAACACACACACACACACACACACACACACACACACACACACACACACACACACACACACACGCACGCACACGCACACACACACACACTCACACCAGGGGCAGATGTAACATTTCTCAATTGGGGGGGCAGGAGAAAATGGTTTGCCGCACCCATACCATTTTCAGTCACAGGACTTTTATTAGGCAAGTAAAGCATCAATAATAACATCAGTTGTTGTTGAAGTTGCAACAGACACGCAGCATGCATAAAGCTAAAGGTCTGACTCAGAGAGTTTTCTGTTTTAAATGATGAAATGCTGTTGGATTAGTGGTGCCACAACTGTAGTTAGTTAGTGGCAGTAGTAGTGTTTCAAAACATTTTAAATGTAAACACTTTAATTTGAAATGTCTTGGGTTGTTTTGCATGCCATCATGTTTGGTGGGGCAGTCAAGGCATTTCGGGGGGCATTGCCCCCCCCATGCCCATGCCCAGATCCGCCCCTGACACACACACACACACACCCCCTCTCTGGTATGTGACAGGGCCGTCATCCCAGCTGGCAGTATGGATCGATCCGTCCCAGGGGCCTGGCCTGGTCCAGGTCTAATTCCGCAGATGGCTCAGCCTCTGACAGGCCATCACACACACTGAGACTGCTGCTGTATCACTGTCAACTCTGACTCTAATGTGCACACACAGGTAGCACACACATGAGCACACACACACACACTCACGTGTGCACCTCTCTCGATTTTGGTGCATGCGTTAGCCAGGGGCGGATCTACAGTAGGCATCGGCATGGGGGGTGCAATGCACCCCTAAATGCCCTGACTGCCCCACCAAACAAGATGGCATGCAAAACAACCCGAGATATTTCAAATTAGAGTGCTTGTATTTAGAATGATTTGAAACACTATTACTGCTACTAACTAACTACAGCCCTAAAAGTGACGTATGAGGTATGATACGTTTCCCAGAGCACTGAACACTAAAGGAGGCCGAGGAGACCAGGCACGCACAGAATATACTTTCTGTGTGGCTTTTTTTTTTACTTTTATTTTTTTTTTTCACACATATTTGGAGGCCGTTGTACAGCATTTAAAGGCATTCCGTACCGGCGAAGCACTCCTTTAATGAATTACTATATTTACAACATCAGTGAGGTTGTCAAAGATACCATCATTATCAGTGATAATGATGGTATCTTTGACAGCAATCATATACTGATAGTGATAATTTATCACTCTCATTATAACAGAGTTAACACTCACCTGTGGCACCTGACATGCGTGGTAGGTTAAAACTAATCTGTGGCAGGTTCAAACTTAAAGGTATAGTAGTAACTATTTCATTAAAACAAATCTTAAATTTGCTATTCATTACGACTGGTCCTTGATTACAAGGACCAATCAGAATGTGACTTAATCGTGCAATGCATGCTGGGAAATGCAGTACCGGCCAGTGACCACCAGTCAAGTTTCCCAGTGTACCTTTAACACATCGTGGGCGTCCATTGGCGTTAGGTTGAGGCCGGTGTAGGATTTGGACAGGCTCTCGGACCGACATTTTTAGCTCTTACGCAATCTTTCTCTCCCTTCCGTCTGTCTGTCTTATCACTTATCTGTTTGTCTCTCTCAAACTTTTTCTCACAGCTTCCCACAGCAACTCTGACATCTCTGTTCAGGCTCTCATTAGAGGAACAGTGAGGGACCTGGTTCTGCTAGCCGTCCACCTGCCGCAGCATAGCCTGTCAATTCACGGCTTAACCCATTGTGTCGTGATCAGATACTAGATTTTGATGCTAGATTCTAGTTCACAGCGCTAGATTCTAGTCCCCCACGGTAGATTCTAGTTCCTCTCAGTAGACTGTAGTTTCTGAAGTTAGATTCCAGTTTCTGACACTAGATTCTAGTTCCTGACACTAGATTCTAGTCCATGACACTAAATTTTAGTCCCTGGTGCGAGATTCTAGTTTTTCTGGAAAAATCTCTTTCTGTGTCAGTGATGCTTAACATATTTCATAGGAAGGACCCGAGAAATATCTATTATTTAGCTGCTGAACCTAAAAACATGTTGTTCTAGGAGATCCCCCAGAAGCAAAGATTTGAGTTAAAAATGTTTGCTTCCATAATAATATATTCAAAGATTTGCACCACATTTTCAAAATTTTTCAAAAATAGCAGAACTACAAGCTCATATCGCGTGGCGCGATATGAGCTTGTAGATCTGCTATTTTTCAACAGCTAAAAAGGGAAAACACGTTCAGTACAGAGATGGTTAACCTCACCTCGTGTTTGTACAGAGCACTGTGTCGAGGTCAGAAAGTTGCCAATAAGAAGATAAAGTAAATGAACAGTATATGGGGGGAAAAAAGTTATTTCCCAACTTTCCCTGTAACTTTCACAGACACAGAGTTCCAAAGCTCTAGTGACCGAGGCTTCAAAAGCCTGATTGCACCCACAGGTAATGAGTTTTTAGGGACAACTGAAAGAGGTTCCTATATCTGAGGATCTGAGGAGAAGCTTCTATATACGGGACAAGCATATCTAAAAATCTAACCAGGAGCCCGGCTTTGTGAGGCTTTAAAAAGCCATTATTCAAATCTTCCATTCAATTCTCACGGAGACGCGCAGCCCAGTCAACCAGTGAATATCAAGTGAGGAACCGTCGGAGTAGTGATGCGGGTTGTCACTAATCATGTCCAGATTACCTACAGTATTATTGGTTGGGTCTTCAACATATTAAAGGGAAATTCAGCCCATTTTCAACAGTTTACTATGTCATTAATATACCTTAGAGATGTTGTGTGGATATGAGACAAAAAGGTTCCCCCATTCTGTGTTTTCCTATAAATGGAGGTCTGAAAAAAATCATTAACCTGGTGAAACACAAGTTGATGACATCATCACCATGTTAATGACTTTTCTTTTAGGGCCTATTTACCTGAGAGCATACAAATGGAACCAAATCCATTCATTTTTCATGCTCTCAAACAAGTCCATGAATATTCTTAATGCCTAAAAAGGGAGAAAGTAAGAACATTTTAAAAAGAAGACTGTTACCTGGTCAAATGTTGACAAAAATGTCAAATAATATTCATACGAAAGATACAAGCATTTGGCAAATAGCTGATCTTGCAAGCTCACAATGCCTCGCAGTGCCAAAAATCAAACTACATGTAATGCCTCAACTCAAATATAATTAAGTTGGTACTCTGTGTCCCTGTGTCGGTCAAAAATGATTATTTTCTGGGGTCACAGCCTGAAACGGATGAGAAGCACTGGTACAGATCAATCTACACTACTTTGTACTGTAATGGAGACTATTTGGTCCAATATCTCTCCTTGGAGGACTCTGGTGGGGATACGATCCAATAGGCAGAGGAGAAAGAGGATTTCATATTGTTTCTTTCAGGGTTATCGCACAGAAATCTGCTCCAAATGGGTTAGTGTTGCAGGGAGCATGGGACGGATAGCAGTCAGTGTGTGGGGGAAAATACTCAAATGTTTTACTTTAAAAGTAGAAGTATCTCATAACCAAGTATATATATATTTTTACTTTTAAAGGTAAAGTTTGGAAATCAGAGTGCACTTGAGTAATGGTACAAAAGTATTGGCATCAGTTGTATGAAATAGTGTCCATTAATATAGTGGTGAATACAGTGGTGTCAACTGTATTAATTGAAGTCCAGAGTCCCGAGAACTGTCCCTCTAAACTTCCAAAGGTAAAATGTAAATAACCGATCTACAACAAGTAAGCTGATTATAGTAGAACAGAGATCATGGGACTCAAGGGAAATACAGGCTTTGATAGTAGACGGTGTCATTTAGAAGTTGTGGTTGGTTGGTGCGAGGAGGTTATGCCCCATTTACACAATAATAAAAATAGTAGAAAGAAAGAATGAAAGAAAGAAAGAACAAACAAACATCTAGTTAGGATGCCTCTCGGGCATCTCCTCGGGGAGGTCCTCAATGCACGTCCACTGGGAGGAGACCCCCGGAGCAGGTCAGATGTGATTATATCTCTGCGATTAAAAAAATAAATAAAGGAAGCACAAAAACATCAGAGTTGAGCAGGGGCAACAAAGAATTTGAGGTCAAATTACACCTGCGGACTACAATCGACCCAACACTGGGCCAAGCGAGGTCATTCTTGGTATTTGATGGACGGCAAAAGTTGTAACCCCACGAAGAAGTACTGTAGGTTGTGTTGGTGAACTCTGAACACTTTTGTCATTCCCGCGAGGCATGTTGTGAATATAACGCATCAGCCAGCAGCACATTTCCACAGCCGTCCGTGGCTGCTGAAATAATGATGCAGTTTGACCTTTTTTAACGCGCAAATGTCTGTGGACGTCAACCTAACATCCCACGCCTGGAGGCGACGCCTGACTCTGCCCCATCGCCATGGCAACGTGGGCAAGAGATGCAATATGTTTTGTGCTCTGCCGTGCATGCCGGAACTTTCATTCATGTGGTATGATGTTGCCACGGCAACGGACGGCGACATGACGCCACGGCAGTGACGCAATACCAACTATAGGCCAGTGGCGTTTCTGAGCAATTTGGAGCCCCAGGCAAGAAGATTTCACCGGAGTTCATTGACACACTTCGGCTCAGAATAAGATTGACCATAGACCATTTATTGCAAAGCTTTTGCATGTTTGTATGGCGGCATCCCAGATAGCAAAATGCATTGATTCAACGTTGGATTTGGGTCAGATTGGTTGATTTTTGGTTGAGGTTGAAAAAGCTATGCTGATTCAATATTTATTTACAGCTACCGTTTCAACAATTGAAAAACTATTGTTGAATCTATTTAGAATAGATGTCATATTTTCAATGTTGAATTTGCCGAAGTTGATTTGACATTGTTTATATGTTGTATTTTCAATGTTGAATTTTGCTACGTTGATTTGACATGGTACATATGTTGTCTTTTCAATGTTGAATTCCACTACGTTGTTTTAACATGGTATAGATAATCTATTTTCAATGTTGAAATTCCTATAGGTTGTTTCAACGTGGTATAGATGCTCTTTTTTCAATGTTGAATTTCCCTACATTGTTTTAACATGGAACACATGATCTATTTTCAATGTTGGATTTCCCTACATTGTTTTAACATGGAATACATGATCTATTTTCAATGTTGACTTCCACTACGTTGTTTTTACGTGGTATAGATAATCTATTTTCAATGTTGAAATTCCTATAGGTTGTCTTAACGTGGTATAGATGCTCTCTTTCTCAATGTTGAATTTCCCTACATTGTTTTAACATGGAATACATGATCTATTTTCAATGTTGAGTTTCCCTACATTGTTTTTACATGGAATACATGATCTATTTTCAATGTTGAATTCCACTACATTGTTTTAACATGGAATACATGATCTATTTTCAATGTTGAATTCCACTATATTGTTTTAACATGGAATACATGATCTATTTTCAATGTTGAATTTCACTACGTTGTTTCAACATGGTATAGATGCTCTTTGTTTCAATCTTGAATTTCCCTACATTGTTTTAACATGGAATACATGATCTATTTTCAATGTTGAATTTCACTACGTTGCTTTAACGTGGTATAGATGCACTTTGTTTCAATGTTTAATTTCCCTACGTTGTTTTAACATGGAATACATGATCTATTTTCAATGTTGAATTTCCCTACATTGTTTTAACATGGAATACATGATCTATTTTCAATGTTGAATTTCACTACATTGTTTTAACATGGAATACATGATCTATTCTCAATGTTTAATTTGACTACGTTGTTTTAACGTGGTATAGATGCTCTTTGTTTCAATGTTTAAATTCCCGACATTGTTTTAACGTGGTATAGATGCTCTTTGTTTCAATGTTTAATTTCCCTACGTTGTTTTAACATGGAATACATGATCTATTTTCAATGTTGAATTTGACTACGTTGCTTTAACGTGGTATAGATGCTCTTTGTTTCAATGTTTAATTTCCCTACGTTGCTTTAACGTGGTATAGATGCTCTTTGTTTCAATGTTTAATTTCCCTACGTTGTTTTAACATGGAATACATGATCTATTTTCAATGTTTAATTTCCCTACGTTGGTTTAACATGGTATAGATGCTCTTTGTTTCAATGTTTAATTTCCCTACATTGTTTTAACATGGAATACATGATCTATTTTCAATGTTGATTTTCCCTACATTGTTTCAACGTGGTATAGATGCTCTTTGTTTCAATCTTGAATTTCCCTACATTGTTTTAACATGGAATACATGATCTATTTTCAATGTTGAATTTCACTACGTTGCTTTAACGTGGTATAGATGCACTTTGTTTCAATGTTTAATTTCCCTACGTTGTTTTAACATGGAATACATGATCTATTTTCAATGTTGAATTTCCCTACATTGTTTTAACATGGAATACATGATCTATATTCAATGTTGAATTTCACTACATTGTTTTAACATGGAATACATGATCTATTTTCAATGTTTAATTTGACTACGTTGTTTTAACGTGGTATAGATGCTCTTTGTTTCAATGTTTAATTTCCCTACATTGTTTTAACATGGAATACATGATCTATTTTCAATGTTGAATTTGACTACGTTGCTTTAACGTGGTATAGATGCTCTTTGTTTCAATGTTTAATTTCCCTACGTTGCTTTAACGTGGTATAGATGCTCTTTGTTTCAATGTTTAATTGCCCTACATTGTCTTAACATGGAATACATGATCTATTTTCAATGTTTAATTTCCCTACGTTGGTTTAACATGGTATAGATGCTCTTTGTTTCAATGTTTAATTTCCCTACATTGTTTTAACATGGAATACATGATCTATTTTCAATGTTGATTTTCCCTACATTGTTTTAACGTGGTATAGATGCTCTTTGTTTCAATGTTTAATTTCCCTACGTTGTTTTAACATGGAATACATGATCTATTTTCAATGTTGAATTTGACTACGTTGCTTTAACGTGGTATAGATGCTCTTTGTTTCAATGTTTAATTTCCCTACATTGTTTTAACATGGAATACATGATCTATTTTCAATGTTTAATTTCCCTACGTTGTTTTAACATGGAATACATGATCTATTTTCAATGTTGAATTTCACTACGTTGCTTTAACGTGGTATAGATGCACTTTGTTTCAATGTTTAATTTCCCTACATTGTTTTAACATGGAATACATGATCTATTTTCAATGTTTAATTTCCCTACGTTGGTTTAACATGGTATAGATGCTCTTTGTTTCAATGTTTAATTTCCCTACATTGTTTTAACATGGAATACATGATCTATTTTCAATGTTGATTTTCCCTACATTGTTTTAACGTGGTATAGATGCTCTTTGTTTCAATGTTTAATTGCCCTACATTGTCTTAACATGGAATACATGATCTATTTTCAATGTTGAATTTGACTACGTTGCTTTAACGTGGTATAGATGCTCTTTGTTTCAATGTTTAATTTCCCTACATTGTTTTAACATGGAATACATGATCTATTTTCAATGTTTAATTTCCCTACGTTGTTTTAACATGGAATACATGATCTATTTTCAATGTTGAATTTCACTACGTTGCTTTAACGTGGTATAGATGCACTTTGTTTCAATGTTTAATTTCCCTACATTGTTTTAACATGGAATACATGATCTATTTTCAATGTTTAATTTCCCTACGTTGGTTTAACATGGTATAGATGCTCTTTGTTTCATTGTTGATTTTCCCTACATTGTTTTAACGTGGTATAGATGCTCTTTGTTTCAATGTTTAATTTCCCTACGTTGGTTTAACATGGTATAGATGCTCTTTGTTTCAATGTTTAATTTCCCTACATTGTTTTAACATGGAATACATGATCTATTTTCAATGTTGAATTTCCCTATATTGTTTTAACGTGGTATAGATGCTCTTTGTTTCATTGTTGATTTTCCCTACATTGTTTTAACGTGGTATAGATGCTCTTTGTTTCAATGTTTAATTTCCCTACGTTGTTTTAACGTAATATAGATCATCTATTTTCAATGTTGAATTTCCCTACGTTGTTTTAACATATAGTATAGATCATCTATTCTCAATGTTGAATTTCCCTACGTTGTTTTAACATATAGTATAGATCATCTATTCTCAATGTTGAATTTCCCTACGTTGTTTTAACGTATAGTATAGATCATCTATTCTCAATGTTGAATTTCCCTACATTGTTTTAACGTAGTATAGATCATCTATTTGCAATGTTGAATTTCCCTATGTTGTTTTAACGTATAGTATAGATCATCTATTCTCAATGTTGAATTTCCCTACGTTGTTTTAACGTAGTATAGATCATCTATTTTCAATGATGAATTTCCCCACATTGTTTTAACCTATAGTGTAGATCATCTATTTTCAATGTTGAATTTCCCTACGTTGTTTTAACATAGTTTAGATCATATATTTTCAATGTTGAATTTCCCTATGTTGTTTTAACATAGGATAGATAATCCATTTTCAATGTTGAATTTCCCCATGTTGTTTTAACATAGGATAGATAATCCATTTTCAATGTTGAATTTCCCTGAGATAATCCATCCCACCTCACAGGTGTTCCACATCAAGATGCAGATCATGGTTAGATCACAGGTGTGCAAGTTTATCAGATTGTCAATTGTGGCCAGTGGAATGTTGGTCAACTCCTATTCAATGCTTGTGTGAAATTGCTGGATATTAGTGGGAATTGGGAAGTGAGAATTCCAACTAATATCCAGCAACTTCGTACAGCCATTCAAGAGGAGTGGATCAACATTCCACAGGCCACAATTGACAATCTGACAAACTCTATGGGAAGATGTGTCGCACTGCATGAGGCAAATGGTGATAGTCACACCAGATACTGACTTGTTCAGAGTCCCCAGAGCCCCAATAAAGCAAAACAAATGCACATTTCAGGGTGGCCTTTTATTGTGGATAGTCTAAGGCACACCTGTGGGGTGGGATGGATTATCTCAGCAAAGCAAAAGTGCTCACTATCACACATTTAAACAGATTTGTGAACAATGTTTGAGAGAAATGGTAATACTGTATATCTGGAATGGATTTTAGAGCTTTAAGTCCATCTCATGAAAAATGGGAGCAACATCAAAAGTGCGTTTATATTTTTATTGAGTGTAAAATAAGTGCTTATTTTGGCATTATTTGAGGCATATTGGAAGACAGAGCAAGGTTGAAAATGTGCTGAAATGGCCTGTCACGGGGCATCCCGTGCCCTATACAAAACTCTTTAGAAGAAGCACTAAGCACCCACACAAACACACAAAGCAAATCCAATCAATATAACATCACCGGCCGGGTTGGGTTGGGTGCTACTGCCAGTGTCTGTGGGGTGTGGGGCAGAGAGCCTGAGAGACATTGTTTGTGCATGACTGCTTTAATTCATTTCATGTATTATTCATTATTATTCTTGATGAGTATTAATTATTATTCATGATATAAAATCTGTCAATGCATTGGTCCATAATGAGTTAACTTGAAATAATACAACAGTCATTTCAGAGAAAACATTTTATTGTTCATCATTTGTTTGTCACCTTGTCTCCACCAAAGCACTTGCCCTCTGCTCAGCTCCACTGCCAAACCAGAGCAGAGGCAGCCATTGGCTGAAATAGAGTGTGGAAGGTGCCAAGTGCTGTGGGAGGAGAGGGGTGGATTACAAACCTAAATGATTAAAATCTGGTTACTATACAATATAAAGTTATGTAGAGCATAGGGATGTTGGTCTAGCAGCTGATATTTATTGCTATTGATTTATATTGCTTGTATTTGAGTAAAGTGAGCTTGTAAATCAGCTGCTTTTCACTTAATTGAGAACCCTCTTGGTGGTGGGATCCACTCTACTGTATATAAGGGAGACTTCTGAGAGGGCTCTCCAGTTCTGTCTAACAGCCAAGCTGTGCACACCTTGTGTGCACAGCTTTTTTTTTTTTCTCATTTGTCCTTTGTTTGTGTTTGTTTTGTTGTTTTGTTTGTTTGTTTGTGTTACGTTTGTCCTCTGTTCTTTTTTTTGTTTTGTGGCCAGTATTATTTTTTTCTGTATTTTTTCGGTTCACTGTATAAATGCACATGGTTCAAGATTTGGGTCTAAATAACCCCCTAAAGACTTCAACTGTTTTTGGAGCCTCCTGCCAATCGGGCAACCTCACATGGCCCTTTTAACAACATTGTTTGTTAAAACATATGTATAATATAATATATATATGGTTGAATTAATGTTGCTGGAATTCGACGTTGTTTCAATGCTGATTATGACCTGGTTGAATAAAGTTTGATTCATTGTCTACAATGGTTGAATCAATGTTTGTGTAATTCAACATTCTTTCAATCTTGATTATAACATGGTTGAATCAAGGCTGATTCATTGTCTACAATGGTTGAATCAATGTTTGTGTAATTCAACATTCTTTCAATCTTGGTTATAACATGGTTGAATCAAGGTTGATTAATTGTCTACATTGGTTGAATCAATGTTTGTGTAATTCAACATTCTTTCAATGGTGGTTATAACATGGTTGAACCAAGGTTGATTCATTGTCTACATTGGTTGAATCAATGTTTGTAATTCTACATTCTTTCAATATTGATTCTGACATGGTTGAATCAAGGTTGATTCATTGTCTACATTGGTTGAATCAATGTTTGTGTAATTCAACATTCTTTCAATGGTGATTATAACATGGTTGAATCAAGGTTGATTCATTGTCTACATTGGTTGAATCAATGTTTGTGTAATTCAACATTCTTTCAATCGTGATTATAACATGGTTGAATCAAGGTTGATTCATTGTCTACATTGGTTGAATCAATGTTTGTGTAATTCAACATTCTTTCAATCGTGATTATAACATGGTTGAATCAAGGTTGATTCATTGTCTACATTGGTTGAATCAATGTTTGTGTAATTCAACATTCTTTCAATCGTGATTATAACATGGTTGAATCAAGGTTGATTCGTTGTCTACATTGGTTGAATCAATGTTTGTGTAATTCAACATTCTTTCAATGGTGATTATAACATGGTTAAATCAAGGTTGATTCATTGTCTACATTGGTTGAATCAATGTTTGTGTAATTCAACATTCTTTCAATCCTGATTATAACATGGTTGAATCAAGGTTGATTCATTGTCTACATTGGTTGAATCAATGTTTGTGTAATTCAACATTCTTTCAATCTTGATTATAACATGGTTGAATCAAGGTTGATTCATTGTTTACATTGGTTGAATCAATGTTTGTAATTCTACATTCTTTCAATATTGATTCTGACATGGTTGAATCAAGGTTGATTCATTGTCTACATTGGTTGAATCAATGTTTGTGTAATTCAACATTCTTTCAATATCGATTATAACATGGTTGAATCAAGGTTGATTCGTTGTCTACATTGGTTGAATCAATGTTTGTGTAATTCAACATTCTTTCAATGGTGATTATAACATGGTTGAATCAAGGTTGATTCATTGTTTACATTGGTTGAATCAATGTTTGTAATTCAACATTCTTTCAATCTTGATTATAACATGGTTGAATCAAGGTTGATTCATTGTCTACATTGGTTGAATCAATGTTTGTGCAATTCAACATTCTTTCAATGTTGATCATAACATGGTTGAATCAAGGTTGATTCATTGTCTACATAGGTTGAAAATGCAACATCATTTCGATGCTGATCATAGCGAGCAACTTCAATGTTCTGTTCAATGTTCTCACATCAACGTTGATATCAACTTTAAGCCTGAACCGAATCTCAACATTGATTCAATAACTTTTTGCTATCTGGGATGGCTCTTGCTCATGTGATATCAGACGATCTATGAACTTAGTCATAGGTCTGATATCACATTTGATATCTCCGATTATCTGTGCATCAAGACACAGCTTGAGATATCAACAACCCCCCTGAGCAGAGCCAAGGTACAGTAAAATACAAGACATTAACACGTGAGCATCGTATCCAGTGCAGACTGACATGAGACATTACAACATTTATCCAAAATGCATGAACTACATGGATACAGAAAATATCATAGTCCACAGTAAACATGGATACCATAACAGAACTAGATACCACAATAGTTACAACAACCCTTAAATCATGATTAATCAGAGACTCATGTACTCTGAACTGGTGCCACAGGGAGGAGGCCGGGGAGGTGGAGGAAATTTGAACACATCTGATCAACAGGACAGAGTCAGCTTAGCAGGAAGAGACAGAGAGAGAGAGAGAAGAGAGACTGCTTATATAGAGCACATGATTGAATGTGGGTGTGACTGACTAGCTGACAGCCAATGACAGTGAGGGGAGTTGACATGGTGACGCCAATGAGAGTGAGGGGAGTTGACATGGAGAGACTGCAGATTTAAAGGAACAGAATGAATTACTGATTGAAAATAAGGGGAATTAAAACCTTCTGCCCTCCGTGCCTCAATGAACTAACGCTTCGCCGGAGAAAATCTCCTGTGACGTCATACCTGACAGGCACAGTAAAATGGCGCCCCCCCAAGGGATAAAATTATGAACTATTTTTAAACTAAAGAACATATTATACAGTATGTGTTTTAAATGTTCAAGTCTAGTTATAGAGGACAAGTATAATGCCATTTATCCATATGAGGCTTATTAGCCTGAGATCCTTTTAAAGCATGTCTGGTGGTCGCCCCAGTGCACCCCCACCCTCTCCTCATGGCGCCCCAGGCAACTGCCAAGACTGCCTGACGGCAAAAACGCCCCTGCTATAGAGCTGCGCAGTCCCGCCCGCTCATGACGTCACCCCTGTTCCAGAAACGGAATCCCCATTCATTCATTTTTCTCATAGTTGTATCCTGCCGTTTTCTACTTCTCGCTAATTAGGTTTTGCATAATTACATTGTGTTTGTTTTCATGATTTGTCACGACTCGAGTTGGCTTTGTCCGCGGCACAATCGTGTTTTTATTAACCATTTTCGAAAAGTCTATGAGGAAAATGAATGAGGATTCCGTTTCTGGAACACGGGCGAGGTCATGAAAGGGGCGGGACTGCGCAGCTCTATAGGCTATAGGCAACAACAGTTGCAGTACATGTCAGAAGCAACCAAGGAAGCAATAGCAATAGCCAATAGCCTTCCATGGACGATCTACAGCAGGGGTTTCAACAGGTGGTCCGGGGACCACCAGTGGTCCTTGAGACGGTTCCAGGTGGTCCCCAGGCTAAATGATGGAAAGTTGGTTAACAAAGTTGGTGGTCCATGGCTCAAATGCAGAATAAAAGGTGGGCCCCGGTATTGAAAAACCCCAGCAATAGACCTTGCCATCATCCCTGCGCTCTCGACAGTGCCCAACAAGGCATGACCTATGCATTGGGGAAATATTTGATTGGACCGTAGCTCTGTGGGGAGGAGCATACTGAAAGGTCTATTAGGACATCGAACGCGAGGGTCACGCTTGAATGACCCAGCCTATCCAAACTCTGGCTTTAAAACGCAATAAAAGTCAATAAAATAATATTGAAAAGAGAAAAAAAAGTACAGCGAATTGACATTTGAAGTACACTAATGGCTTTTTATGCTTCGCCTTCGACGTGCAGCCAAAAAAAAAACGCTTTCAAGCTCCTTTTCTGTATTTGCACAGAAGGAAGGCGTCTCTCTGTCTCTCTGTCCTCGTTCCACTCGCTTTCCGTCTGTCACCTTCGCTCCTTGATCGTCTCGTCGCTACGGGAGAATATCTGACACTTTTATCCCCGTCGAGTGACTACTGAAAGATCATCATCAGAGCTTGGATCGTTCCGAAACGCCGCCGCCGTCCTTGGGAGACATTTCCTGATGTTTGTATTATTTTATTATTATTATTTTTCCCCCCTCCCTTGCGGTCATAGTTGTTGTCCTCCGGAAACGCAATGTTAGGGCCTGCTGATCAAACCCGTAGCCAGGGGCGGATCTAGGCATGGGGGGGGGGCACTGACTGCCCCACCAAACACGATGGCATGCAAAACAACCCAAGATATTTCAAATTAAAGTGATTATAATTAAAATGATTTGAAACACTACTACTACTACAATTGTCTCACCACTAAACCAACAGCATTTCATCATTGAAAACAGAAAACTCTCTGAGTCAGACCTTTAGCTTTATGCATGCTGCGTGTCTGTTGCAACTTCAACAACAACTGATGTTATTATTGGTGCTTTAACTTGCCTAATAAAAGTCCTGTAACTGAAAATGGTATGGGTGCCGCTTCGTCGCCCGTGGCGCAAAGCGACACGGGCGATGAAGCCGCACCCAAACCATTTTCTCCTGCCCTCCCCCAAATTGGGAAATGTTACATCCGCCCCTGCCCATAGCAGCGGGTTGACAGACTCCCTCTCTCTCTCTCTTTAGGCCGTCGCTGTGCTTTGTTCTTCGTTCGTACCTGGAGAGAGTACTGCCATCTCAGCTCTGCATGCTGTCAAGGTGCTCTTGAATGGGCGGCGCATTCATGTTATTATGAGAAACAGTCTTCAATGGTTAGGATGTGTGTGTGTGGGGGGGAGGTTTATCGTCTCTAAGTCTATTGTTGCCAGGCACTCAGAAGAAAACGTCAAAATGCAGTGAAATCGAAGCCTGTGAGCTTAGACTCAAAGTGGAATTCCACCCATTTTCAACAGTTCACTATGTCATTAAATAGAGCTTAGAGAAGTTGTGTGGAAATAAACTTCCTCCCCAGTCTGTGTTTTCTAGAAATTGAGGTCTGGGGGAAAAAAATACATTAAGATGGTGAAACACATCTTGATGAGATCATCAAGATGTGTTATTTTTTCAGTTCTAGTTACTAGTTTACTTTGTACTATTTCCACACAACGACTGTAGAGGTATATTAATGACATAGTAAAATATTGAAAACGGGTGGAATTCCCCACAGTACCACTGTGCTGTTCAAAAACCCATTTGCCAGTGACATCAATGGAAATTTTTAAAATACTGTATATACTGTATATATTAATGGAAAAGGAATGAATGGAATGGAATAATGGGGAAAACCCTCCTATGACACGCAGACTGAGTAGAATATAATGGTGGCATTTTATCATGAAAGTTGAATGAGGAGAGGAGAGGACTAAGTATATGAAGATAGATTGAAAAGCTGTGGAGTGTTCCTTAAAAGGGACATTTCACCGCTAGCTGGCAGAAACTGCAGTCACTCAATAGTAGGATTTGTAGTAGACAACAGTAGCACGATTCAAATTTTGCAACTTAATGCCCGAAAGGCATCCTAACCAGATGTTTAAAGGTTTTCAATAGCTAATGCTAATGCTTTGCGGCAATGCCCCCCTAAATCCCCAGACGGCCCCAACAAACACGATGGCAAGCAAAACAACGCACGATATTTCAAATTAAAGTGCTTATAATTAAAATGATTTGCAACACTACTACTGCTACTAACTAACTACAGCTGTCTCACCACTAAACCAACAGCATTTCATCATTGAAAACAGAAAACTCTCTGAGTCAGACCTTTAGCTTTATGCATGCTGCGTGTCTGTTGCAACTTCAACAACAACTGATGTTATTATTGATGCTTTACTTGTCTAATAAAAGCCCTGTAACTGAAAATGGTGCGGCTTCATCGTGGCTTCATTGCGGCTTCATTGCCCGTGGCGCAAAGCGACACGGGCGATGAAGCCGCACCCATAGCATTTTTTCCTTCCCCCCTTCCCCAATTGGGAAATGTTACATCCGCCCCTGAGCAGCAGCGGGTTGTGGAATCTTGTGAGTTACAACGCTTTGATCTCTATAACGGCCAGACATTTGTTATCGGCAGGAGAATCTGTGGCTCTCCCTCATGTCTACGAAGAGCGGCATAACTCTGACCAGATCGCCTCCTGCAATCCAATCCCCGCAAATGGCGATCTGTGACCATTAACAGCAGATTCTCATTGTCCACGTGGACACATTTCACTGCCAGTGCCCTTTAGGGCTCTAAACTGTTATACTCCCTCAGTTGCAGTTACTACCCACGACCATTCGCTTAACACTTATGATGCCCGGGATTAATGACATAGTAAAATATTGAAAATGAGTGGAATTCCCCTTTAAGACACGTGCATGCACACTTGCATTTGCATGCACATTTGCGTGCACCTGCACAACACACACACAGACACGCTATTAACACAGGTATAGCATATTGTTTACTATGCCTAATTATATCCATAAAAGTAAATGACAAGACAAAAAACATAGGCCTACTTATACCCCAAAAATATCTTAGATGTGAGAAGTGGGGGGATGCTGTCCCCCCGTGCCCCCCCTCCACTACACCTCTGGGTTACTTGCCAGCGTCACAGCAAATCTTGGGTTCGTGGCCCCTATAACGTAGTTATTCGCCTGGCTGCCAACGCTAAGCTGCACCACCAAGGTCACTGTTCCACCTCAGGCATCTCACCGGTTGGTGGTAGGACGTATAATATGGGAAGAACTATAGCATTTTGTAAAACATAAGCCAATTTAGAATGTTGCACGTAATCAAATCAGACCCTTTGGATCAGTTGTTTCCTCCCCTTACAGTACTTTTAATTAATTGGAATTAAACTCGTCGTGAACCAGAATCCCATCGCGATGTCCTTGACTGCCGGAGACCAGGGCGGATCTAGGCATGGGCATGGGGGGGCAATGCCCCCTTAAATGCCCAGACTGCCCCACCAAACATGATGGCATGCAAAACAACCCAGTATATTTCAGTGCTTATATTCAAAAGTATTTGAAACACTACTGAAAGTGGTATGGGGGCGGCGTCATCGCCCGTGTCGCTTCGCGCCACAGGTGATGAAGCCGCCCCCTTACCATTTTATTCTGCCCTCCCCCCAATTGGGAAATGTTACATCCGCCCCTGCCGGAGACACATATTGGGCTATTTTGTAATAGAGTACTTTTGGGGAATTGCTGATTAATTTAACTGGGGCAGTGAGCGAGAGAGAGAGAGAGAGAGAGAGAGAGAGAGAGAGAGAGAGAGAGAGAGAGAGAGAGAGAGAGAGAGAGAGAGAGAGAGAGAGAGAGAGAGAGAGAGAGAGAGAGAGAGAGAGAGATTAGAGAGGACGTTCAAAGCAGTACTGTCTGCCAAATCCCCCCCTACTTCCCTCCCAGGACACTGCAATTACTGTAGATGGCAAGTAAATTAACTCTCAGACCCCCCCAGGGGTCCGCATTTACCCCCCCCCCCCCCCCCCCCCCCCTTCCACACGCCATAAAGATTACCTGTGTCAGCTTGAGAACACTAGTTGGTCTCTCACACTCTGGCGTGCTTTAGGATATATTTCCCCCCCAATCCATTCTGTTGACATTCTCCAGTGTCTAGTTCAATTTAGGGGTCCCTGGCAACAAAACATGTCCTGAGGGGGGGTCTGTGATATGAATTATGTCCGTCGGAGGTGGCTGCGTATAGCTGCCTTGTTACAGATTCCCCCCAGTATGAATTATGTATGCATTTGGGGAGAGAGAGAGAGATGCATGTTGGGTGATCTCGTTTACTGTCAGATTTTACTGCCGGGAGTTTAAGAGCTCTGCAATCTCTTTAAACCTGACGCCGCTATACCTATGGAGGTTTGGCATCGAGGGAGCGGCGTGGCGTTTTACTGTCTGAAGATGCTTTATTGGGTATGTATGCACCAGAGCCTTCTAGTAGGAGAGTTACGATATTGAGGGGTCAGAAACCAGAGCGGAGCAGCCAGTCGTCACGTGACTATACAGAGCATCTCTGAGTCCTAGCTGCAGTTGGGAATACATTGTTATCAACGAGAATGGCGCAAATAAGAGCTATTTTAGGTACGTATGCAAAATGACAACTGTTTTAAAGTAACGTTCAGTCACAACTACAGTCTCTGTAATGCTTATGTTGAACTATTATTAAAGAACAACTGGTTTTAAAGTCAGTTTTAAAGCTGGATTAAATATCTGAGTCCAACACATTTCTGCATACTCCTACTGCTACATTGGACTCAGAGCAGCCTCGCAGACAGTCTCGTGAGATGCCCCGTATCACGAGATTGTCAGTTGCTAACAGTTGTCAGTTGGCTCTATGCTCCTCCAGCAGCGCGAGCGACCTGGCGCATTGGAGTGAACAGGAATATCGCAACTCTCCCACTATAAGGCTCTGGTATGCACGTCGTGCTGTAAACTGGGGGAGGGATGGGGGGGGGGGGGGGGGGCTACTACTTGGGCGTTGAGATTTATCTTCTTCAAGGGCAAGGTTCACGTTTATGGTTGAGCTGAGTGAGAAAGATTGAGATTGTGTGTGTGTGAGAGAGAGAGAGACAGGACCGGATCTAGAGCGGGGCAGGGGTGGGCAGAGCATACCCAAACGTGCATCCTGCGCCCACCCGATGAAAGGTAATATCAATGGTTTTTAACCAGTGGTCTGGGGGACCACCAGTGGTCCTTGAGAGAGTTCCAGGTGGTCCCCAGCTAAATGGTGGAAAGTCTGGTTAACCAGATGTAACTCTTTGAGAGCGTAAAAATGAAACCAAAATGGTTTCATTTTTACACTCTCAAGAGTTAAAATATTAATCATCTAAATTAGCCCAAGTCGACACAACTAGAGAATGTACAAGATAAATGGTCATTTTGATTTGTATATTTGACAGTTTTCCCCCCCAGCCTGGTATTGTGGACAAAAGCAAAAGAAATCTTTGCTTTGGGGTCTGTGTGGGGCTAAAATGTAATCAGACGCTGGTCCGTGGCTCAAATGCCAAATAAATACTGGGCCCTGGTGTCAAAAAAGATTGAAAACCCACTGAATATGTCATATGAAAAACTTTAGATTCGCCCACCCTGCCATTCTTCCAGCCCACCCGAGGCGGGCTGGATAAATCCGGCCTGGAGAGAGAGAGAGAGAGAGAGTGCCGCAAAGACAGGGAGGATGACAAACAAGAACGTTATACGAGTGATTCCTAGATAGCCGGGGCGGAATCTCTCCATTTTTTATTAACGCGATCATTCACGGAGACTATGGCTGCCGCTGTGCGTCAGTCCTCGTCACCGTATACTGTATGGATGGATGGCCCCTGTGCGATAGTGTCAGCGTAATCTCCAAAACACTCCTCCCGGTTATAACACACAGTCGTCTGTCTCTAATCTATCTGCGCAATTGGAGAGAGAGAAGAGCCAGAGTGACGCGGAGGAGCCGACATACATCACACACCCGATACATCTCCTGTTGCATGCATAATCCTCTCATCGTTTCCACGTCTGCGTTGGCGCATAGCTGGTCTGCTGAGAATCACGCATGTCGGATTTGTGTGCGTATGCAAGTGTTGCCAACTGCCAAAATCCAAAATGCACTATAGTGGCACTTCCAAAAATGCACTAGAATGCGCTAAATGCTCGCCTGGAACATACAGATCAAAATGACCATTAATCTTCTACATTCTCTAGTTGTGTAGACTAAGTTGGGCTAATTCACATGATGAAAATTTTAACTCTTGAGGGTGTAAAAATGAAACCAAATTTGGTTTCATTTTTACGCTCTCAAAGAGTTACATCTGGTTAACCAGCTGTCCATCATTTAGCCTGGGGACCACTGGTTGAAAACCACTATCATAGGAGGAAAAATGGTGAATGAAAAATGAGGGTTTTATCTCTGGCGCCTGTCAAGCAATTTCGCCCCAACTCACCAGTAAAAAAGCACTAGATTTTCCGCCAGGAGCTTTTCATTAATTTTGGCGCTTTTTAGCTGAAAAAAAGCTAAACATAGTAGTGACAAATGCGCCAAGTTGGCAACACTGTGGGTATGTGTGCGCGTGGGGGGTTGGGGGGTTCATATCTATTGTGCGGCATCACAACTGTTCTAATCCATACGAGAACAAACGTATGTTTGATGATCTCCCCCCAACACACACACATACAGTTCATGTACTGTATAGCTTTTATTCTATACCATGCAATGGGATAATAGCGTCTTGATTCTACCAAGACGGCGCTGGAGATAAGACACGCTTTGAAAAGAAAATGTACTTTCTTTTTTCTACAAAAGAGACATGTTTGAAGCTTCTGAAGGAAGATCAAAGTAAAGCGGGATTCGGCACGCATGGCAAATGTTAATTTTCGGCAGTAGACAATGACGGGGGGAATGTTTTTAGGGGGTCTGTGATGTAAGTACAGCTTGGTTTACACTGTCTAGCTCTGTGTTCTCTGAAATCGCAGCCGATTTTTTGGAACAGAAGAAGGGGAAAAAAGGAAGCGAGAGAGAGATAATTCTGTTAGCGAGATGGAGATGGTCTATTAAATTTCATTAGATTACATTTATTTTTTTAATGAAGGCATAATGATGCATTCATTATTAAGCATGGCTAGGCATGCGAGGCATCCGACTGCTCTGTCGGTTGACAAATGACCACAGATTAACAAATATTTACCCAGTTTCATGTTGATCAAATGAGGCAGTGGGTTTTCAACCAGCTGTCCGGGGACCACCAGTGGTCCTTGAGAGGGTTCCAGGTGGTCCCCTGAATGATGGAAAGCTGGTTAACCAGATGTACCTCTTTGAGAGCGTAAATGAAACCAAATGGGCCCAAATGGACCCGCAAGGGTCCATTTGGTTTCATGTTTACACTCTCAAGAGTTAAAATATTCATCATCATCTAAAGAATGTAGAAGAGGATTAATGGTCATTTGGATTTGTACTTTATGTTTGCCAGTTTTGTTTGTGAAATCAAAGCCTGGGATTGTGGACAAAAACAAAAGAAATCTTTAGTTTTGGGGGTCTGTATGGGGTGAAAATGTCCTCAAATGGTGGTCCGTGGCTCAAACGCTGAACAAATAGTGGTCCCTGGTATCAAAAAGGTTGAAAAGCACTGAAATGACCTCCACTCAACACAATTTTGCACAAGCCACAGGGAGTGTGCTGTAATAACAGGCTACGAACGATGCGCTAAACTATTTACAGCATGTACAAGGTGAATGGATTTAATTCCATTGAATTTGCGAACGGAGCCGACTGCGTTCGCAGTTCGCCCTCGATCCATATGCCTCCTAAGACGCTTCAGACGGCAATGAATCAATAGGTAGGTATGGGGCAGCCATTCATCAGCCCATTTCTAAACCACCTTTCAATAGAAGTGAGGCAGCTGTGAGCCAAATAACAATGATGGCAGAAGTCGCACACAGGAAGAGGTGCACTGCTTTCCTCCAGCGCACGGTTATATACAGTGTTGTTTTGGCAGGCCTTTTTTTTTAGATTTAGTCTGTCTTAGTCCTTTGGACGAAATGCCTATTCATTTTGGTCACACCTTAGTCATTTGGACGAAATGTTGACATTTCTATCCTTGATAGTTTTAGTCTAGTTTTAGTTTGACGGGAACTCAAAGAGGTTTTAGTCCCATGTTAGTAAAATAAATCAAATTAAATACATGTTTTCATTTGATTTATTTTACTAAGTCAGTCTTAGTTTTTTGGATGAAAGGCTTGTTTATTTTACACATTTACACATTTCAGTCATTTCTAAGCATGATAGTTTTAGTCTAGTTTTAGTCAACATCCTGAAAAGGCTATTTTACCTTGTCAGTTTTAGTCTTGGTCCTGGAAAAGAGGTGCTGACAAAGTCATTTTAGTTGGTTAACAACAGTGGTTATATAGGAGCCAAACTTGAGACGTTTCACTAATGTGTCATAGTAAAAGACACTGGAGCACAGAACCCAGCTGTCGTTATTAAACCAGCGGTCCATGTCCACATTCTCATTCACACCTCGTCTCGCCCTTGGTTTCGCCTTTAATTTGACTCGGACTCGAGGGAGACACAGGACTCTCCCCCCCCATACGGGCAGGGATGTCTCCCGGTGGGCCACGACCCGTAGGGGGCCGCTGGTATCACGGTATGAATAAAAGCAGTGGTTTTCAACCTTTTTGATCCCAGGGCCCACTATTCAGTCAGAACTTTCAGCCACGGAGGACCACCATTTGATAACATTTTAACCCCAACAGACCCCAAAACTAAAGATTTATTTTGCTTTTTGGTACATAATTCCAGGCTGGATTTGGGAAACAAACCAGTCAAACATACAGATCACAAATGAGCATTAATCTTCTACATTTTCTAATGAGACTTGGGTTAATTTAGATGAATATTTTAACTCTTGAGAGTTAAAATCTACCTGGTACCAGAGAGTTACATCTGGTACCAGGTAGAATAGGTCCATCACACACTAGTTGTGGTGGGGCCGTTCTAGGCCAAATCGCGCTAAAAATGTCTGGTTTTGTCCGATTTTTTTTTCTGCTTACGAGGACACTCATCACAGATTGATTCAAATGAGACACTCAAGCACGTGAATCCAGCCGTCATTAGAAAACATTACCTCCACTCAATCCACTGTCTGGTGTGGAATCTGTGGATGAAATGTACACCGACGCTCACCGATCCAAAGCGAGGTCTACAACCCCCCGACAAAAAAACATAATTGGGAACCAGATGGGCCCTCACCTGTGCCATGTAACTCGGAGAGAGTGTACAAATTGAACCACTTAGTGGGTCCACTCCATTTGGTTCCAGTTGTATACACTCTCGGAATTAGATTAACATTGATTTTACAATATGCCGGTACCTAGGCTAAACTACTGTTGCATGTTGTTCTGTATAAGCCTAACAATGAATCCTTGAAATGTAAAATGGCTGAATATCACGGCGAAACACCTTCTCTTACAGGGCCGGATCTAGAGGGGGGCAGGGGTGGGCAGCCCAATGAAAGGTAATATCAGTGGTCTTCATCAGTGGTCCGGGGACCACCAGTGGTTGAGAGAGTTACAGGTGGTCCCCAGGCTAAATGATGGAAATTTGGTTAACAAGATGTAACTCTTTGAGAGCGTACAAATGAAACCAAATGGACCCTTGCGGGTCCATGTGGTTTCATGTTTACACTCTCAAGAGTTAAAATATTCATCATCTGAATTAGCCCAAATCTACACAACTAGAGAATGTAGAAGATTAATGGTCATTTTGATCTCTATGTTTGACTGTTTTGTTTTCCAAATCCACTGTGGAATTGTGGACAAAAGCAAAAGAAATCTTTTAATTTTGGGGCTGTCAGGCTAAAATGTCCTCAAATGGTGTCCGTGGCTCAAATGCTGAATAAATAGTGGGCCCTGGTGTCAAAAAAGATGAAAACCTCTGCTTCATATGAAAAACTTTGGAGTTTCCCTCCCTGCCATTCTTCCAGCCCAAACACTAGTAGGTCTGGCTAAATCCGGCCCTGTTCTCTTATGGGGGTGGTACCTGGCATATATTTTCAATTGGGGGGGGTCCTTGACATGAAAACGCTTGGGAACCACTGCGGTAAATAACCAGACCTTCAGAAACAGCCTGTCTGTCAGAATGCGCTGCCTCAATGTCAGAGTTTATACAAGGTAACAAGCTGAGCTTTTCCCCGACCCGCTTAATGGCAAGAGATTAGATTCCGCTCAGAGTCTATAAGCAGTTAGCCCCGTTCTGATGAGGGAGCAGCGGCAGCCCTGTACGTACGTATGGAGAAAAGAAGCACGGCAAACACTCGCGGCAACAGCGCCGCGGCATAATATCGTTTTCACAGAGTTCATTATCGCCTACTGAACGACCACGACACAAGTGAGCCGCTCTCTGTTAAGAAGTAAATCCCTCCTGGGTTGTTTTTTAAAGTGTGTGCAAAGTACCCACAGCGTTTAAATGCCTTGATCTAAAAGTCTAATCCGGGGAATACCATGTAGACCCCTCGAGGAAAAGATGAAAAGACAGAATAAGACCCAAATGCGTCCCAATGATTTATTACATAATTCTTTGAATCACAAGGTAAGTCAAACACGATGATAATAGCGAGAATAAACGACAGCAGACAAACGGACAAAGGAGGAAGCAGCTAGGGACATTTAGTTCAGTCTGACTGTTTTATTATACAATCACTGTGTTGTAATTGACTTGTTTCCTACTGCTTCTTTTTCTGTTCCAATCTGCCCCCGATTTTGTTAATTGCTTCCGTTAATTAATAATGTTTCACGCTGTTAACGCGTTCTCAGATCTTAGCACTTTTGGCGATTTTTGTGAACTTTTCCTGAACTCTGAAAATGGGCTACGTAAGTTGTAGCTTTTTTGTGAATGAACAGGACTAGAGCCAAACAAATGTAAGACAAGACTTTTTTACTACTATACACAGCTTCAGCTAGAAAAGGGGTCGGGAACCCTTTTGGCTGAGAGAGCCATGAACACCACCTATTTTTAAATGAAATTTTGTGAGAGCCATACCATTTTTTAAAACCTAAAATACAAGTGAATTTGTGGATTTTATGTAATTTCAACACTCAAAACCTACTCTCTCCATAAAAGCAAATTCCTCTGTCCATTCCTGCTGAAAAGTAATCCTTGTCCTTTTTTTCTTTTAGCAATCTTCTCAAAAGGGTTTTGTTTCGTTAACGCGATTATTTTTTTGTACCGATCTTCTTGCTCATGCTCACATCGACTGCTTCTGTGTCTGAGTCTGCCTCATCCGCATTGCCATGCGATTGATAGATACCGTACGTAAATACCGTAGATTGGATCATAGGCGTAGAATACACGGGGGTTACGGGGGGTTACAACCCCCCAAAAATTGAACCTGGGGTAACAACCCCCCAAACTTCAAACCCTGACATTATAACCCCCTCATATAAACATATGATTTCGGTAAATATGTTGCATGAACAACTTTAGGCTATCCATTTTATGTAAAATAGCGAAAAATAGCAGTGTTTCCCCCAGCGCTTTCTTATCAAGGCGCCCGCCTTGACCAAATCCCTCCCCCGCCTTGCCTACGTTTGATGAACCTGTAGATCAGTTATATTTCGCATGCGACGCTGCCTCGGCTCGCTAACACTGTTCCGCGCTGCCAGTCTACTCTACACTCTACAGGTACGTGCACACACACACACAGATTAAAAAGGGGCCTGCAGCCCCAGCTCTTTCGCATGTCTAAAACACAGAAGTGCCCTCATACGGGAGGTTGCCCCTGCCCCCTTATGTAACACGCTGTCTACACACAAGCGACCGGCTGCCACATTCGCCGGCCCATCTCTCTCTCTCTCTCAACCGATAGTAACTTTTCCAGCCACCGCGGCACGCTCGATCTTCCCCTAAGTGTTGCGACGTTCTTCGCACCAACATGGAATATAACGATATGCTGCGGACAGGCTAACTAGCAGAGACTACCGACAAACCGCGCTTGAGTGTGTGTGTGTGTGTGTGTGTGTGTGTGTGTGTGTGTGTGTGTGTGTGTGGTGTGTGTGTGTGTCAAACATTTAGCATAGTATGGTACATATTAAGGGCAGCCTAATATGACATGTCTACTTTGATAACATGTCCTAATAGCCTATGTGATACACTATACAGAGGGCTGTTTTTCCCAGCTGATTTTGCTGACAAAATCACAGCAAAGGTGTGAAATATACTTTAAATTCAAAACTCCAGTTTTTACAAAAGTGAATGATTCAATAAAGAAATATATAGTTTAACCATGTCCCCATAGGTTTTTGCTATCTGGGAAATACAATGTATGGCAAAACGGCACCGAAAAACTGATTTGGTGGTCTGCAGACGTTTAGCCATTTAATTAATTTAGATAGAAATCTTGACCCCCAATTGTCAACATAAAGCTACGCCCTTGGATTGGATACACAACAAGTGTATGTTTGCCACTTTCCCACTGAAATTACTGCAAACTGGCTTTCTAGTCGCCAGTGACTGGTGCCGTTTTGCGCATGTGCAAACGAGTCTAATGACACTTTTTTTTAAAATATATAATTAAAGATTTGTCTACGAGCCAGATGCAGCCATATCGCTCCGAGCCATAGGTTCCCTACCCCTGATCTAGACGCTACACTCCAGTGTGTTTTATATTCACATACAGTATAAACACTAGCTTTGGCTAGAGTCGTAGCAGGACGTTGCCTGGAGTGCCGATGCCTCAGGGCATTGGTGATTTTAGGAGATGCCAGGGGGGGCGGCAGATAAGTATTTACTGTATCTAGCATAATTAGTTGCTTATAGCCTATTCAGTGGTTTTCAACCGTTTTTTTTTCCGATTTTGCCCACGGACCATTATTTAAGGTTGAGTCTAGTCTCTCACACCCAAAACTAAGTTTTTGTCCACAATTTCAGAGAGATAAACTGGCAAAACGTTGGTCAAAATAACAAGTCTTCTACAGTACATTTTCTAATTGTGTAGACTCTTTAAAATTACTTAATTCCGATGTTAACATGGACCCTTATGGGTCCATTTGGTTTCATTTCAAGCTCTCAAGAGTTACAGATCTATGCCCTCAGTTTATGGGACGCTTTGGGTCAAAGATATGAACTTCACGCCAACATAACTGCATTCACATGCTTTCAAGTCTTATTGTGACCTCAGTCATATCACCTTAATTCGACCCTCAATTCAGAGAAAAAAAAACATAACTCAAGATCGCACGCAGGTGCAATGCACACAATTTGAGTATTCCAATGACACCGCCGAAGCAAGCTTTACCTATAGCAACGGACAAGCGACGTGTGTGTGTGTGCCAATTCTGCACGGAAATCAATACAATAAGAATTCTCGTCTTCATTGCGGGTTTAAGCTCTATAGCCGATAAAGAGAATTCTCAAAACCTGACATACAGTAGATTGCGTTAATTGGATTTGGAACTGAAATCACTTTTGTTAGGATTTTTTTTTACCCCCTCTCTTTTTCCACAGCCCACCCACTGTGTAAACATGTGGCGTAGTTATTGTTTAGGCTGAATTCCAATTTCATTTAGCAGCTTCAAAAGTGCTTCCAGTTTTGTTTGTTTTGTTTTTTTTCCACTCAAGTTCGTAGAAGAGAAAGATGCAGGGGTGGATCTAGGCATGGGCATGGGGGGCAGTGACTGCCCCACCAAGCATGATGTCATGCAAACGACCCAAATTTAAAATATATTTCAAATTAAAGTGCTTCTAATTAAAATGATTTGAAACACTACTACTGCTACTAACGAACTACAGCTGTGTCACCACTAAACCAACAGCATTTCATCATTGAAAACAGAAAACTCTGAGTCAGACCTTTAGCTTTATGCATGCTGCGTGTCTGTTGCAACTTCAACAACAACTGATGTTATTATTGATGTTTACTTGCGCATTAAAAGTCCTGTAACTGAAAAAGGTATGGGTGCGGCTTCAACGATGAAGCCGCCCCCATACTACCCCCCCCCCCCCCCAATTGGGAAATGTTACATTCGCCCTGGAGAGACGGAGTGGTTTGGTGAAATTCCACACAAGGTGTTCAGTCTCACTGCGACAGCCACGGATGCCACCAAAAAAAACAAACAGAAACAGCAGTAGCAGGAGCCAGCAGCTACTGCAGCACTGCCGGCCACACGCACTAGCGCCGCCGTCGGTGCCAAACGGGCCGCGATGCCATGAGGACCAGACCTCACCGCCGGCTGTTTGTGTCTCGCAGTGTTGCCAACTGCCAAAATCCAAAATGCACTAGTGGCACTTCCAAAATGCAGTAGACTGCGCTAGAGCAGTGGGTTTTCAACCATCACCAACCACGGAGGACCACCATTTGATCTCGGACTAATTAAACAGAAATAACTGGTAAAACGTTGGTCAAAATAGCAATTATTTTTCTATTTTTCTAAATGTGTAGATTCTTGAAAATTAGGTAATTCAGATGTTTAATTATAATTTAACTCTTGAGAGCGTAAAATGAAACCAAATGGAACCAAAAGGGTCCATTTGGTTTCATTTTACGATCTCAAGAGTTACAGATCTATAAGGGTCCATTAGGTTACCAACGGTCCTTTCTAGGAAGGAAGGAGGACTCATATCATAGGAGGGAAAATTGTGAAAAACGAGGGTTGTATCTCTGACGCCTGTCAACCGATTTCGCCTCAACTCACGCGCAAAAAAGCAATAGATTTTCCGCCAGGAGTTTTTCACAGCTAAATATAGGGACAAATGCGCCAAGTTGGCAACACTGGTTATAACGGTTATCGCTCCCCGCTCCAGGGAGGCACCTGAAGGGCTGATTTCCTCTAAAAAAAGGCAGCGTGAATTTGGCCAGACCAGCCCAAAACAAAATCTAAATAATGATACAAACCAACAGACCTACACAAGCCTTTGCTGCTCTCACTAGAATGATGCTGGCAAAAGGATCCAAGATAGAACAGCGTTTATTTGTCACTCACTAATACAAGTACAATACACGCCTGTATTATTATTTTTTTAGCACCCCCTAGTGGCCCGCTATGGTTGCGGCCCATCGGGAGAGCTCCTGTTACTTCCTATGGCCAGTCCGACCCCGCCGTGTGTACATGGCGCACACCTGGCGGACAGGGTTTATAAGACATGGCGTGAGAAACGTTTTGCTGCGTCTGCTGCTTCTCACGTTCCTCAACAGTCCCGTGTTCTCTTTCGATGAAACACCAAAGTCTCCTGCTACTCCTCCTCCTCCTCCTCCTCTGCACTTTGTGAATTCACTCTCTCTTCTTTTATCACCGTGAGTGTAGGGTAATTCATGCGTGAAATCACCCCTCCAATGCCCACCCCTTGCTCTCCGAGGCTCAGGCATACGATAACCCGCCACCCCCATGAAGAATTTATAAACGGCGAGGAGGGAGGAGTAGAGGGGAGAAAGCTTTTACTTGCTAATTAACTCCGGAAGCTAAGTGGAAAACACAGAATGCCAATAAGTAATTGGACAAATGGACTGCGCGGATTCATAATTCATGAGGCCCATCATACGCAACGTTTATGCAAGTTTAAGTCATGTTAATCTAGCATTCATTGAGTCATATTTCATATGCACGTGTTCGCTGACCAGTTAATTCTGATGGCGGTGTTACATCTATAGACGTGACGCAATATTCCAAAAGTCCAAAAGACGCAAGTAAAACAAAAGTCAGTATTATGGCTGAAATGTTTACATCTTTTATAACATGCTACACACGCCACAACTAAAGATTAACTCAAGACTTTTTTGCTTGTAGTACCTCTTGGTTGCCACTAAGATGCCACTGCCACCCATTCACTTCCATTCAATGATGCGTCAACTTTACCGTCCAGGTTCATGAAATATCATGACAACAGCAGACGGTGTTAAACACAGGCTACTACTCTACTACAAACAGATCAGGCTGATAAGCCGCCTCCTGAGAATTATCGCTTGATAACGGTAGAAGCGGGTGAACAGATGAGGGCCGCGGTGCAAGAGAGTTACAAATAAACCGCCAAAAATAGACTGTGCACCATGGGCAGGGCACTCAACAATGGATGCTTTGGAGACACAGTGCAGCAAATATTGCTTTTAATGGAAGTAAACAGAGTTGGATTTACAAATCAAAGCGTTACAAAATGAGGATTACACACACACACGCACGCGCACGCGCACACGCACACACACACACGATGGACAGATTATAAAGAATACTCAGCTGACATCAGGTCATATCTTGGAACAAACAATACGTTTACAACCTTGTTCAAAACAAGGTGAATGGCTCAGTAGTAGTAGTACTGTATGACCGTGACGTGTCACAGACACATTAAGCAGAGTACTGTAGCACTGTCCTCCCCACCCATGCATTATTAACATCATATATTCATGTCATATATTATGTCTTGCTAATTTGCATTGACCCTATTTCTCATCGGAATTAATTAGCAATCAAGTGTCATGACGCGCCGGGGCACCTTCACAAGCGCGCGCACGTGCACACACATGCACGCACTCCGAGTGCTATGCCTCGTTCAGAGACCTGCATTTTCCTGGGCTGTGAATTTTTTTGGTTTGTTTAAAGATAAATGCATAATTCAGTGGTTAGGATATAATTGCTGTAACTTGCGGTAAGCTGAGCTACATTCATATTTATGTACTTAGTCAAATAGCTCGGCTAGCACACACACACACACACTGACGCACACACACACACTGGTGTCCCTTGTTGCATCTGAGCAGCTTTTCGCCCGTTGGCAGTAATGTTTTCAATGCCAAACTGAGAACCTTGAGAGACAGTTTGTGTCGTGTGAAAAACAATCAATTCTGCTTTGGGATTTAAACAAATAGGCTGTATGAACCCCGTTTTTCCCCCACAGTGAAGTTAAGATTGATGATCAAACGTCATAGGAGTTTAGCTGTGGTAGCTATCACACTGCAAGAGCGGCTGCAGTTTCTATCTTTTACAGTTAAACTTTTGTCTACTGAACGCATTTTGGTGTTCAATGCATTATGTTACACTTAAGCTATTGAAAAATATCAGACCTACAAGCTCACAGCGCGCCACCGAGTGGCGTGCTGTGAGCTTGTAGCTCTGATATATTTGAAAAATTGTGAAAATGTGATGCAAATCTTTGAATATATATTCTTTCGGAAGCAAATATTTTCAACTGAAATCCTTGCTTCTGGGGATCCCTAGAACAACATGTTTTCAGATGAGGGGGGGGGGTCCGCAGCCAAATATAGATAATTCTGGGGGTCCTTGGCATGAAATGTGTTGAGCATCACTGACACAGATTCTTCGGAGAAACTAGAATCTGTCAGACTCTAGCATCAGAAACTAGAAACTAGTCAGAAACTAGAATCTAGTGTCAGAAACTACAACCAGGTGTCAAATCAGGTTACATTTGTGCATCATTTTCACATTTTTTTTTAAAATATCAGATCTATGAGGTCATATCGCGCCACTCGGTGGCGCGATATGACCTCATAGATCTGATTTTTCAATAGCTAAAGTGTAACATAATGTGTTGAACACCAAATCGCGTTCAGTACATAAAGCGTTAAGATATCCACATTTCTCCAGGGGCAGAAATGTAGCTTGATCAAAACCGGTGCCATGCATGGTGAGCTCTGCTCGTAGCTCGACGGGGCTACAGTGCGCTTTCAAAGTAGCTGAGCAAACACTGTGACGCAATCGCAACGCACAACGCATTACCCTTTGCAACCACAGCGGTAATTATGCTTTCTAATGTGGGAGCAATTAACACAAGCCATCAAAGCTGCTCAACTCTGGGCAGTTAAGATTTTAATGGCATGGTAAGGAAGACAGCGGAGATGCAGGGGAAAAAGATGGGAGGAGGAAACACGCGTCTTCCGATGGCGTCGGCGGACATTTCTCACAGCGCCTCCTTCATCTTCCTTTGACAGGTCCTGGCCCGCCAGGGGCGGATGTAACATGTCCCATTTGGGGGGGGGGGGGGGGGGGGGGGGGGGGGCGATGGGCGCCACGGGCGATGAAGCCGCAACCCATACCATTTTCGGTAGACTTTTATTAGGCAAGTAAAGCATCAATAGTAACATCAGTTGTTGTTGAAGTTGCAACAGACACGCAGCATGCATAAAGCTAAAGGTCTGACTCAGAGAGTTTTCTGTTTTCAATGATGAAATGCTGTTGGTTTAGTGGTGCCAAAATTGTAGTTAGTAGCAGTAGTGTTTCAAATCATTTTAAATATAAGCACTTTAATTTGAAGTATCTTGGGTTGTTTTGCATGGCATCGTGTTTGGGGGGCAGACTGGGCATTTAGGAGGCATTGCCCCCCATGCCCATGCCTAGATCCGCCCCTGTGTCCCGCAAAACTAAGGGGACCGTGGAGGTGTCCAGTTGTGTCTAAAGTCGCAAATGGACATAACGGAGCTGAAACTGTTGATTATTGTAAAATGACAGTCACAGAGATTTGAGGAGGCAGTATCCATCATCCTAAACCTGTGTGTGCCCAATATTGCACCCGAATGCATCTTTCTGAATGAGGAATATGTGAACTACTTGCTTCCAGGGTTTGGAAGCGCTCGTTTTCAGTAAAGAAAAACGTCCTGCTGCCTCCTGCATTATGTACAAATTCTATACAGAGGTGGTATAAGCATGGTCTGTTGAGTGATATGTAACAAGCGCTTCCAAAGTGTCAAACCTTAGATCCCCTTCACAGGTTGCACAAAGTGTTTGCGCTCAATTGCAGACAGTACACCACACACACACGCACGCACACGCACACGCACACGCACGCACACACACACACACACACACACACACACACACACACACAACACACACACACACACACACACACACACACACACACCACACACACACACACACACACACACACACACACACACACACACACACACACTCCCTGAGGACTATACACACTCCAACTTCCCATCACATTATGTCTGACTCCTACTATAATGTCCATAAACTTTTTATTATGGACAAATATTTGGTAAGCCCAGGCCTGGTGGTACAGGCTTTTGCCCTACTCACTAGGCCCCTGATTGGCTGCCATTGTTTGATAACATCAGATAGGACTTTTCTGTTTGGACATAATGGTCTGGAATGGGAAGTTCCACCTTGTTAGCGTCTTGGCATTAACTTCCACTGTAAGTTGGCTGCCGTGTGAATACAGTCCATAGCTATAGATCCTGTGGTCAAATGAATATACAATGATTAGAGTCTATCGACATACTGTATCCTTCTACGGTCTTTCATGGGACTTTTTGTACTGTATCTACCTGTTGTATACCTGTTGTAGCATCTCAAATTAGACCGGGAAACAGTGCAGAAACAATCACTTGCAAGCTAGTCTAATAAATCAGTGGTTTTCAACTGGTGGTCCGGGGACCACTAGTGGACTCCAGGTGGTCCCCAGCTAAATGATGGACAGTTGGCAACCAAATGGACCCTTATAGATCTGTAACTCTTGAGATCGTAAAATGACGCCAAACGGACCGTAAGGGTCCGTTTGGCGTCATTTTACGCTCGCAAGAGTTAAATTACATTTAAACATCTGAATCACTTAATTTTTCTAGAATGTACACAGAGAATTTTGTAGAAGAAAATGTAGAAGAATTGTTATTTTGACCAATGTTCTCCTAAACTGTGAACCAATATCCTTAGTTTTGGGTCAGAGAGACTGAACTCAACATCGGTCACACACACACACACACACACACACACACACACACACACACACACACACACACACAACACACACACACACACACACACACACACACACACACACACACACACACACACACACACACAGGTCGACAGGGACGGACAGGGACTGTACAGAGTATTATTGTGTTTCTTATCAGACGAAGCTGAGCCATGTGAGATAGATACTGTATGCCTGCGTGAGGATGGAGGACTTTGGGGTTACATGAACCCATTAGCGGAGCTGTGAGCTGTCACATAGCAGCCGGCTCATTATCGCCGTCAGAACGGTTACTTTCAGAACGGTGGGCAGGCCGTGAGCTCAAGGCAGCACTTAATCTAATAGGCCAACCACCAGCATTAGCACCGGCGTGTCTACAAGCCAGCAATTAGATATTACTGTCCGTTCGTTGAGAAGAAGATGATATATTTTCGGTTAAGCTGTTCCCCGCAAGAAGTTAGCGTCGTTTGGTTGCCGCCGGTCGGAAATGTCAGTTATCTGAACTTTTGAGACACTTTTCTGCATTTTTTGAAGTTCAGATAACTGCCAAACAAAAATCAAGGATATTATGTATCATGTCACAGGAATCAAGGTAGATTCATGCCAACGTGTTTTGGTGTTTAGTTCAGTTCCTTTAAGTACTGTCACATACTAAACATGAAAAAGAAATGCTGCATGTACACTGGTAGGAATTTACTTCGCAAGAAGACTTGTGAATGAATCCGTTACATACAGTAGTCTGCGGGGCATTTCAATATTACAGATTCATGCCATTTCACAAATACAGTAAAGTCACACCAAGGTCAGCCAGTCTCCCCCAGGGATCTATGCTGGGTCTAGTGCTGCATGATTAACCGAAGGAAGATGGTGATCTAGATTCAGACACCGTATACTGTATGGCAGCTCATGTTTAAACCGGAGCAAGGGATGGTGCAGCACTACTAGTTGGCTATCCAATTCATTTTAGTTACAGCGCTCTTATGTTTTTGCTAGAAGAGACGGAAGACAGATCGTTTAAGAGAGGTTTAAGTCAAGCGCTTTGATGTAGTCTGTTTAAAGCCCTAGTATAGTTGACTGCAGGTGGCACATTAAGAATTGCACAGCCCCTACACACTCACAGAATTCACATTTTAGCAAGAATTGTGCAGCCCTAACTTGGTCCCTACCTTTCCCCCACCTCTATACACCTCAGGATTCATTTCCATCACTGCTAAACCACTTATCCGTAATTGGACGATTGGACTATTAAGGTAAGTTTGCTGAAGATGGGCGTAGCTATGTTTGATTGGCATAGATCTTCGGCAATAGCGCTAATTGTGTTAAGAGTTTTATCAGGGATCATGACAGTTTGGTTGGTTAAAGTAAAAAAAAAAGACAACACGCTGTTCACAAGAGGGGGCATATCTGCTCCGGCTGGCAAGTTTTCCTCACCAACTCGTTGCATTTGCATAGAGTGATCAAGACTTCGGCTTATCATGGCTCTACACACACACACACACACGCACACACACACACACATACACACACACACACGCCGCTAATGAGAGAACAACGTTGGCATCTGTGCTGTAAGACATGTCGCCAGGAGCCTCGCCTCGCCTTCCCGCCGCCGACACCACCGTCTCACAAAGACAGAAAAAGGACGGGGAAAATCATCATCATCAAGGCCGAGATGTGAACCGAGGTTCTGTAATGAGCTGGATATCCTGGGAGACTCCGCAGGAGGTTGCGAGCGCTCCTCTCTCCGCACGTCTGCTGCGTGGTAATAGCTGGTCATACAGCAATGTCTGTCTATTTTAAACACACACACGTGCACATGGTTGTTTACATGCACATGAAAACAGATGCAGGCCATGGATTGGCAAACATGCACTGTAGTGTGAAATTTGAATAATACTATTTTTTTTGTCCATCCAGGCTAATGGCCAATTATTTACAACGCTGTGCCAACGGCGGGCCGCCGGTGCTGCATCAGGAATATTCGGATTTCGGGTTTTTGCTACATTAATAAGAATTCATCCCACAGGCTGTCGACTCTTGAGAGACGGTTCTCTTTAAGGAAGAACCCAGGGATCATCATGTGGTGCCACACTGTTAAAAAACATAACTTTAGGTCTTCTAAATGGATCGGGTCGTTCCTTCCTTCTTGTTTGTGTTCAATAGGTTTCCTCCAGCGTTGGTTGTCCCCGAGAGGATGAAAAAAAAAGTGTTTTTAAGAGCTATGTCTTTGGCACTGAAGCCCAGCATTTGAACAGATGCTGCATGGAGTGGCCAGCCTTATTTAAATAATCCTTAGCAAAAGTCCTGGTGGTTGCAATTGCCTTAAAGGAGAATTCCACCCCAGAAGGCTTTCTTAGCTCTATCAGTTGGTTTATTTCCAAAACAGTGGTACATTTTGTTATTTTGTGGGGGGAAAAATCCTTATGGGCTGCTTCCACCTACCCCAACCCCATAAGCTTAGAATGTTGTTCAAATTCACCTATTTCCATTGCTCCAAAATGCATTCTTTTGCTGCATACTGCTGAATACTGTATACTGTATATCTCTCCACCATGTCAATAGTGTGTTGCCACACGTTCACTTTTGGTTCAATTGTTTCAAGGGGGGAGTATGTGAAGTGAAAAATGTGAGAGTCAACACACTATTGACATGATGGAAGAGACAATATATAGCAAAAAAAATGCATTTGCATGCCATTCTAAGCTTATGGTGGTGCCTTTAACTTTAACATTTTGTTTTTCTGAAGCGACCTCCATGTGCGCTCTGCATCGCTGATGGGTTTCCGTGCATCCGTGCAGTGCCTGCAAGTCTTTGCCGCACATCTAATGTCAAACCACTCAGGAGCCATTTATCTTTCCGAGGGCCTGTCCGGGCACAGCTGTTTACTCAACGCGCTACCCTGCAAAACGCATTGCATCAGAAGTGCACACGCGTCACAAAGCAGCAGCCAGCAGCACACCGGAATTAAAAATGCACTCGACTAAAAGCTGACTAAAATGGATTTTTGACGGGGGCCTCGATGCCCTGTGGCACTAGAACCGAGCCTCGGCCACCTTCTTGCAGGTGTATGCGTGTAAATGCTTATGTCACTGTCTTATACACTCAGTGGCGTTTCTAAGCAATTTGTAGCCCCAACATACAGGTGTTTTAAATGTTCAATTCTAGTTATAGAGGACAGGCATAATGTATGTATCCATATCAGGCTTATTAGCCTGGGATTCTTTTAAAGCATGTCTGGTGGTCTGGTCCATGGTGCCCGAGGCAACTGCCTAGTCTGCCTAATGGCAAAAACACCCCTGTATACACTTTGGTGTATACATGTGGTGTCTTTATAGATAAGTAGTCTCAGAAAATGTTGAGAGAGAGAGAGAGAGAGAGAGAGAGAGAGAGAGAGAGAGAGAGAGAGAGAGAGAGAGAGAGAGAGAGAGAGAGAGAGAGTGTGTGTCTCGGACCCCAAACTAAGAATTTTCAAGTTTTCAAATGGACCCGCAAGGGTCCATTTGGTTTCATTTTACACTCTCAAGAGTTAGAGAGCTAAAAGTGCCCCCCTCTGCTGGGAGAGAATAAAATCGCTTATGGTTCTGAATAATCCACAGGGCATGGAGGTATTTTCCGCCACTGCTCTTCCTGGTGAACTCATGGCTTTCCTGTTCCCTCCGCACCAAAGGCGTAGCTACGGGTGGGCTGAGGTGGACCGCATCCCACCTAAATAGAGAGCTGGCCCACTCGATCATTGAAAACATGACTAAGAGCTTGAGAAAACAAAGGACAAAGACCAGAGAGCCTCTAGAGAGAGCTTGAGAGGTCTGGACTCACTATACACCGCGTTCCAAATTATTATGCAAATCATGTTTTTGTTTGATTTTCCAACATATTTGATGCAAATGATGATCAGCATAATTTTCAAGTTATTAGCTGTCAATTCTTATTTCAAATGTTATTGAACAAACCTCCTAATGAAAACAGAATTTAGAAAATAAATTAAAAACTTAAAAAGCTCTGTTCCAAATTATTATGCACATCATAGTTTCAAGACATTTTCTAGTTTGTAAAGAACTGAAAACAGTAATTTGTTGAATTCATAGCAATAATGAGGTCATATGTACTGGGAAAAAAAGCTATTTCAATCCAAAACATGTTAACAGGTCCAGTTACATGTTAACATGGGACCCCTTGTTTGATAGCAGTTTGCGTCCATCAAACTTGTGAGTTTATGGAGAGTTTCTGCTTGAATGTCTTTGCAGGATGTCAGAACAGCCTCCCAGAGTTGCTGCTTGGATGTGAACTGCCTTCCACCCTCATACTGTACATGAAGACCAATTTTCAAACAGTCTTGTTCACTGATGAGTGCCGTCCAATAAGGCTGCGACATCAGCAAGTAGGTGGCGGAGTCATGTTCTGGGCCGGAATCCTAGGGAAAGATCTGGTTGGCCCCTTTAGGGTCCCTGAAGGTGTGAAAATGACTTCTGCAGAGTATGTTGAGTTTCTGACTGACCACTTTCTTCCACTGTACAAAAGCGAAGAATCATGCTTTCTGAAACAAAATCATCTTCAAGCACGACAATGCACCATCTCATGCTGCAAGGAATACCTCAGCTTCATTGGCATGCTATGGGCATGAAAGGGGAAAAAAAATCATGGTGTGGCCCCCATCCCCCCCTCCCCCTAACCTCAATCCTATTGAGAATGTTGGAGCATCCTCGAGCGAAAGATCTAAAGGGGCCGACCAGGTCTTTCCCTAGGACTCCGGCCTAAAATATGACTCCGCCACCTCCTTGCTGACGTTGCAGCCTTGTTGGGACTTGGTGGCCAAACTGGCCATGCACCAACCATCCACTACTCCATCCATATGGACCATCCAGGGTTGCACGGCACTCATCACTGAACAAGACTGTACTGAAAAATGTACAGTATGAGAGTGGGAGGCAGTTCACATCCAAACAGCAACTCTGGGAGGCTGTTCTGACATCCTGCAAAGACATTCAAGCAGAAACTCTCCATAAACTCACAAGTTTGATGGACGCAAGCTGCTATCAAACAAGGGGTCCTATGTTAGCATGTAACTTGACCTGTTAAGATGTTATGGATTGAAATAGCTTTTTTTCCCAGTACATATGACCTCATTATTGCTATGAATTCAATAAATTACTATTTTCAGTTCTTTACAAACTAGAAAATGTCTTGAAACTATGATGTGCATAATAATCTGGAACAGTGCGAAACGCACTGTTCCAAGTTTTTAATTTATTATCTAAATTCTGTTTTCATTAGGAGGTTTGTTCAATAACATTTGAAATAAAAATTGACAGCTAATGACTTGAAAATTATGCTGATCATCATTTGCATCAAATATGTTGGAAAATCAAACAAAAACATGATTTGCATAATAATTTGGAACGCGGTGTAGTTATAATGGGTGATTTGCGTGTGCCCACCCTGAATTGCTCATGCCCACCCTGAATTGATTTTCTGGCTACGCCCCTGCTCTGCACCCGCGCTGCAGTGAAAGTCACGGAGGTCGAGGCGTAAAAAAGGGAAACAAACAGCAGCGGAGGAAATGTTTTTTTTTTCGGAGGCTGCCTGGCTCATTAGCGACGGAGGTGTGGAGCGACGGAGGGAAGGGAAGGATGTTTCCGCTCGCCTTTGAAACGCTCGTCCTTTGAACGGCGCGCTTCGACGTGATTCGGCGCATTACCGAACATCAAAGGGAATGTTTGAGGGGCCGCGGAGACGCGCGGTCGGTGCCACATCGGGGGTGACACAGCTGGCAATCCGGAGAAGAAGAACGCCGCATCAAAGTGCGTGCGTGTCTGTCGCCTGTCAGATCGCTGATATAAACGCGCGGCACACCTGTGTGTGTGTGTGTGTGTGTGTGTGTGTGTGTGTGTGTGTGTGTGTTTGTGAGTGCGTGCGTGCATGTGCGTGTGCCATAGCCCATTTTCGCCTATTTCCTCTCAAATTATTTGCTGCTGCCATGTAAAAAACGTGCTCCCAGCACGTCCTTCCAGATGGAAATTACGCATCATTACTACACTCTGCAATTATTTCCCATCAGCAGTCTCAATGTAATGTTTTACATACCGCAGGGAGTTGGAAATTCTTTTTTCATGAAATGAAAAAATAATATGATCACTGTTTGAGAATTTCACACACCTCAAGGACGGATCTAGGCATGGGCATGGCAATGCCCCCCTAAATGCCCAGTCTGTGCCCCACCAAACACGATGGCATGCAAAACAACCCAAGGTATTTCAAATTAAAGTGCCTATATTTAAAATGATTTGAAACACTACTACTGCTACTAACTAACTACAGCTGTGTCACCACTAAACCAACAACATTTCATCATTGAAAACAGAAAACTCTCTGAGTCAGACCTTTAGCTTTATGCATGCTGCGTGTCTGTCGCAACTTCAACAACAACTGATGTTATTATTGATGCTTAATTGCCTAATACAAGTCCTGTAACCAAAAATGAAGTCGCACCCATACCATTTTCTCCTGCCCTCCCAATTGGGAAACGTCACATCCGCCCCTGACACACCTGCCATTGGCAGTTCAGTAGAATGTCAGAGTATTGCCAGAAAGACCGACACCATAATTATTTTATTTCTTTCATTAATACAGAATCTTTCACTCCATAGCGACTGCTCCTGTTGCAAGTTGATGATGTCCCACATGTGGTCTATCCCTATATGGAATTCATACGCTGAAATATTCAATACTTCCTAAAATTCACATGAGCATCAAAGTAATATTGAATGCTTATTATATATGCATTCCATGATTCCACAGGGCTAGACCACATCATCAACTTGCGACAGGAGCAGTTGCTATGGAGTGAAAGATTCTATTTTTTTTATTTGTATGTTTTGGTTATAGAGGCAAGTGTAACGTTTTAAGCCATATTTGTTGTATTGTCCAGGGATCATTTTAATGCTATTCAGATTCCATGAATAGATTCTCTTACTGCCCACTTCTTTTCGGCAGTAAAAGCGGTAGAATATAGCATTATGAGCTAATCAGTGAACAAAGCCTCCAGGGAAAACAGTTACAGAAAATCTTCAGGACAGGGGAAAAGACCAAGCGTGAAGAATTGTACAATAGCTCTCCATGCAGCTCTCATAAGCAGTACAGGAGGCACTCAGGCAGGCGTTTTAGTGAGTAATGCTCTGCAGGCTCACTCAGAGTTCATAAAAATGCCCCCTTTACTCGCAACAGGAAGGATTATGTTTCCTTTAGGACTCCGGGAGACTATTATTCATCAACGTGCGGGGGCAAAGAGGAAGCATGCTCTGCCGTTGTGCACGCAACAAAGAGAAGAGATGAACCTGAGCACCATCCAAACCCACCTCACATCAGTGTAGCATCCATTCAGAAAAACTGGGCTGATGTGCGGCAAAAGCTGCAGAGCCAATTGACTGAGGAGCTTGCGATGCTGCGCAAAGTGTCGATAATATCGACACGATGTTTTGCCAAAGAGAGAGTAGACTGTGTAGACCAGGGGTGCACACACTTTGACTTGAAAGAGCTACTTTCAAAATGACCGGCTCAACAAGATCTACACATAAAAAAAAAATGTAATCCTCAGCCAAATATAGATGACTCATCCGAAACTAGAATCTAATGTTGAAAACTAGAATCTAGCATCAGAAAGTAGAATCTAGTGCCATAGACGAGAATTTAGCGTCAGAATCTAGAATCTAGCATCGGGAACTAGAATATAGTGTCAGAAAGTAGAATCTAGCGTTGAAAACTAGAATATAGTGTCAGAAACTAGAATCTAGTGTCAGGACAAATGCAGGTGATCGCCCCCCAAAAACAGTTGTGAGACCACAACAGAGAAATCTATAGGCCTATACGCAAGCTTTCAAAAGAACAAATTACGTCTTCGGCGTGGTGTTTTTGTTCTGTTATTTAATACAAAGAAGTCACAGGGGCCGGACGGGGAAGGGCAGAGAGGAGAGATAATGAACGCCATATTCTGTCACCTCCTTTGTGCTCCCCTGAGCCGAGAGCGAAAGGTCCCTGCTGTTACCGGTCCCCGCGCCGCTCACAGGAACCCCTATTAAAATAATAAAGGGGATGAAAGGAAACAGACAGACAAGACAGGATGGTTCAGACAAAGCCCTGCGCGGATGCAGCGGTATATCGTTGCCGCGTAACGCAGCGCCAGCGCGTGGGCGCACGCTTTTGTTCTGAGAGCAGTGATTTGCAAGAGCGAGCGCATGGCGTTCCCCGTGTGTGTGTGTGTGTGTGTGTGTGTGTGTGTGTGTGTGTGTGTGTGTGTGTGTGTGTGTGTGTGGCCATTTGTGAACTGTGAATATTACTTGCATCTTTTTCTTTTGAGCATTTTTTTTGCATGGCATGCACTTCTGCAACAGCCTGCGAGAATAACAAAGGTTGAGGTGTGTGCTCGTAGGTGTGTGCGTGCGTATGTGGGTGTTCGCGTGTCAGTGAGTGGGCACAGCTCCAGCCCTCACTTTTATGTTAGCGGCAGCCTCCTGTTTGAGGGTGTTCCTGATGAAAGCATCGACGAGCGTCGCATCTGCGCCTCGCGGCGATTCATGACGGTGCGAAAGCCCATTGTTAACGCTGAGCGAGTTATGGTTACGGTGGCCTTGGATCACAACGCATAGGCACACTGCGCTCCGACCAGGGAGAGCGCATCTAGGCATGAGCATGGTGGGGCAATGCCCCCCTAAATGCCCAGTCTGCCCCATGCACCAAACATGATGGCATGCAAAACAACCCAAGATATTTCACATGAAAGTGCTTATATTTAAAATGATTTGAAACACTCCTACTGCTACTAAGTAACTACAGTCATGGCATCACTAAACCAACAGCATTTCATCATTGAAAACAGAAAACTCTCTTTAGCTTTACGCATGCTGCGTGTCTGTTGCAACTTCAACAACAACTGATGTTATTATTGATGCTTTACTTGCCCAATAAAAGTCCTGTAAGTGAAAATGGTATGGGGGCGGCTTCATCGCCCGTGGCGCGAAGCGATTTTCTTCTGGCCCCTAATTGGGAAATGTGACATCTGCCCCTGTCTCTGCCCCTCTTTCCTGTCAATATTCACTGTAACTATCCATAAAAAGGCACAAATCCCCCAAAAAACAAAAACTGGAATGGCACAATGTGCTTTCCTGGGCAGTAGAATAAAGACTCCAGCTAGGATGATGTTTATGTTTATTGAAGGATCCCCATTAGAGACACATGCCTGAGTCTTTAGTCTTCCTGATGTGTGGGTGAAATAAAATGGCAATTGAAAGCGCAAAGAGAGAGAGAGAGAGAGAGAGAGAGAGAGAGAGAGAGAGAGAGAGAGACACAGAGAGAGAGAGAGAGAGAGAGAGAGAGAGAGAGAGAGAGAGAGAGAGACATTGGTGGAACGGAGAGCAATGCAATTATGTCCGCCATGCGTACTCTATGCTGTATAAGTACATTTTAAATGTACTATCTCACTCAAACACAGACACACACTAGGGGAACCATAGCCTGGCCTAAGCCAGCATGCTTTCTGGTCTAAAGGGGGGTAGGCGTGCTTTGAGAATATTGGTTCAAAAGCGATGCCCCCTCTGCGCTATAGTTCACTCCCACTCCTACTCTCTTATAAGGGAAATGTGTCACGTTCCCCGCGGGCTGTCATTTTATTTTATTTTATTTTTTTGCAGAATGGGAACACAAATAAAAGCCTGATGCATCGAGACTACAGTAGGGGAAACGCTGACTACTGACGAAACTGCATATGGCAGTTGTGCCATCCAAACCTCCTCAAGAATTCCTCTCCAGCTTCCATGTGTGTGCGTCCTTGAGAGCGAACATCAGGGCACACGGGCCGTGCAGGGTGTTAAACCAATGGTCCTTGAGTGGTCCCAGGCTAAATGATGGGAAGTTGGTTAGCCAGATGTAACTCTTGAGTGCGTAAAAATGAAACCAAATGGACCGTTGCTGGGGTGTGTGGAAAAAAGCTAAATATAGCGACACATGCGCCAAGTTGGCAACGCTGGCAGCACCACTGCTGCCTACTGTATACCACACCCATGTGTGCAGACAGAGAGCAAGCTGCCAAGATCCACCTCCATCCCTTGATTGACAGGCAAATTGACAGGCAGACTTGATTACTCCTCTTTTCACATCAGCACTGTATGTGGTTCTACATATACAGTAAGTGGTCCACGGATGGACCCCTATAGGGGTCCTTTTTGTGGAGTTAAATTAAAAACTGAGTTGAAAACACAGTTGAAAAGCAAACATGGCTGTTCACCACAACACATTTTAATTCGTGTTAACCAGGGTTTTATGTTGTTGCTCTCTCCCTCTCTCTCTCTCCCCCTCTCTGCTCATCATATTGGCTGTTTTTTGCTGAATTTGTTTTATCTCATGGTTGCCTTTACAAAATTGTAATTACCTCATAAACGGCTTGATGTCTGCATATTCCATATAGCTGCAAGCATTAGGGAACTTTCACTCTACTCTACTGCGCATTCAATTTGTTAATGTTGTGTAATGTTTGCCCCCCCCCCACAACCGCCTTTGGGGCACATTTTACACATCATCAAGTTAGCTGTGGCTATATTCACCAATTCACTTGTTTTTTATTTTTATTTTGCAAAGACGCAGCAATTATTTGCGATGATAACTCGTGGGTATACTGTAAGACGCTGTTATTGAGAAAACAGTGTCTGCTGGCCAGCAGCATACATGCAGGATTTCCGGAATGAAAAGGTTTCTCTTGCAGAGGTTGTGACAGCGAATGCGAGGCGATCTTTATCTTTCCTTGCTGTTCTATAGGTACAGTACATAATATATTATATAGTGTCAAAAGACCTTGAACAGCAGGAGCGAAATAAAAAAGGGAAATAAATGAGGAACCGAGCGAGACAGAGGCCAACGGGGCAATTATTATTGCTTCTTTTAAAGAAGCAGATCAGAGTCGCAGGGCGTATTGAATCATGGACCTGAAGACCACGGATGCCTACAAAGAAGGAACGACAGGAGGTCTCCTCTCTTTCTGCCTCGCAGCAACGCTGAGCCGGAGCGCTCTTTGAAAGCAAAACGTTTCAATCACATCAAGAGAGAGAGAGAGAGAGAGAGAGAGAGAGAGAGAGAGAGAGAGAGAGAGAGAGAGAGAGAGAGAGAGAGAGAGAGAGAGAGAGAGAGAGAGAGAGAGAGAGAGAGAGAGAGAGAGAGAGAGAGAGAGAGAGAGAGAGAGAGAGAGAGAGAGAGAGAGAGAGAGAGAGCTGTAGCACAGAACGGAGGCGAGCAGAGATAGCTATTCAAGATCTGGAAAAAAAGACAGAAAGGAACAGGGGCGGATGTAACATTTCCCAATTGGGGAGGGCAGGAGAAAATGGCATGGGGGCGGCCCCCATGCCATTTTCTCCTGCCCTCCCCAATTACAGCTACAGGACAATTACAGGCAATTAAGCATTAATAATATCAGTTGTTGTTGAAGTTGCAACAGACACGCAGCATGCATAAAGCTAAAGGTCTGACTCAGAGAGTTTTCTGTTTTCAATGAGTAAATGCTGTTGGTTTAGTGGTGACACTAAACCAACAGCTGTAGTTATTTAGTAGCAGTAGTAGCGTTTCAAATCACTCTAAATATAAGCACTTTAATTTGAAATATATTGGGTTGTTTTGCATGCCATCGTGTTTGTTTGGTGGGGCAGACTGGGCATTTATGGGGGCATTGCCCCCCCCCATGCCTATAGATCCGCCCCTGACAGAAAGGAAGAAGAAAAAAGTATATAGATAAAGCGTTTGGTTCGGAGGCAGTGGGGGGGTTTGCTTTGCTAGCCGAGGCTCTGAGAAAACAGACGTTTGAAAAGGCGTTGTTCACGCTGAGCGGGGCCTGGATACATCTCTACTGTGGTAAAGACTGTTTCCTCTACTGGAGCAAAAAAGAGGAAGAAATAGGAAACAACCACTCTGTGAACAAAACACTGAGCTAGTGACCATGCCCGAGGCGGGGGTGTTGGCGAAAAGGGCCTTATATATGTGTTTTGAGTTTGCATGTTCTCCATATCCCCTAGGGCAAAGTAGTTCTTCAACCGGTGGTCTGGGGACCACTAGTGGTCCTTGAGAGGGTTCCATGTGGTCACCAGGCACATTTAATTAAAAAAGGGAAGAGACCAGGAGAACTTCAAAGGAGTTTAACAATAACCATGATCAAGAAAAAGCATTTAAATCACGTATATTTGGTCGCCATCCTCATTGTTTTCCCAAGAGATTGTGCACGTGGGCGTGCATGTCGCAAGTCGGTTGGAAGCTCATGCAGGTGCACACGCACAACCTCCTCGGAAAACAACGGAATTCAGGGAGTGGGTCAAATATGTGACAAATATGCCAGCCACAATATACAGTAGATCATACATCAATATACATCAAATTTAACAATTTGATGGATATTATATATGTGTTTCATAGAAAATCTTATCCCAGTAGGCTATAGCTTCAAGTAAATATACTTTCCCCCACTGACTGAGGGTGACCCTTGCGTTTTACACCAACATAGATTACTATGGATTTCACAGCCGCTGCAACGGTGAGCAACCCTCACCCGCCCCCTCACGCACGCACACACACACACACGCACTACATGTACACCTTTCACATCATTTTTCCATTATCGTCCAAGAGTGCGCACGCCCACGCGCGCCAACATAATTAATGCAAGTCGGTGAACTCGCACATCTCTCTGCACGGCTTGCCGCAATTATCTTTAACAATTCAACATGTTTTCTCCTCCCTCTCAGCACGACCTGCTCCAACCTTATAAAGCTGTCACCCGCCGTACAGCTATATGCTTACAGTTATACAGCACAGCAGTGTAGTGGAATACGCGTCCAAACGCTATTGTTTTCCCCCTCTCTTGTTAATTATTATAATAAGTGAGAGCTGGCAGGTCCAGGTGCAGGTCCCTTTATGCTGTTCTCTTTATCTCTTTATTGATATCATCTGCTTTTGCATGGAGGGGAGAGGGTGGGGGACAGCGTTGTAATATGCATGATAGGCCACAAACCGCCCTTTGATAACGTCGCTCTCTTGCACACTGTGAAATCCTACAACGTAAGTTACTGTAACAATGCACATTCTCAGAATTACAAGCGAAGCGCGTAAGGGTTTCTTTGGGACAGCCATAATCCACTAGGTCAGTGGCTTTCAACCTTTTTGGCCCACTATTTATTCTGCATTTGAGCCACAGACCACCGTTTGAGGACATTATAGCCCCACATACGCCAAAACTAAAGATTTCTTTTGGTTTTGTACACAATTTCAGTCGAACATACAGATCAAAATGACCATTAATTCTCTACATGGGTACAATGGGTATTGAATAGTAGGCTAGAGAGTTACCGTAACTACAGTGAAAAGCAAACAGATGGTGGAACTATTCTCCTTTGGCCCATAATGACAATCGGTGAGTCATTTTGTTTCCATAGGGGGGAAATAATGTCAAAAAACAAACATTTTTCTGAAATGATGTTGATCAAACGTGCCGTCAGTATTCTAGAAATGGAAAGTGATGGTTTGGTTTATTCATAGCATCACGAAAAAGGCAAGAAGAAAACAACCACGAGATGAGATGAAAGAAACATAAAGTATAGTTTTGAAAAGCACACACAATAATTAGTTTTTTCCTAGGCATCCGAGGCTGCCTGACGACGATATCAAACAATATTTTGTTTTTGAATATCTGCTTTCTAACTGTGTGTCACTGACTCTTTTGAGAAATACTATAAATATAGCAGAGGTGCCTATAGTTGGAAATAACAAAATGTTACAAAAAGATACTATGCTTTACTAAGAAAACAAAGAAGCCTACTATGTGTACAGTCAAGTAAGGGCTATTTGGAGGGCTATTAACCACTTGAACTGCAGAATGCCTATTCTGGTGCAGGAATGTTCACCAAAAAAGAGCCAATCTAACAAGTTCAAAACCGGCCGCACTGCAATGTGTTTGGAGCTTGTAGATATTCTATTCTGTGGAAAAGAAATTGAGCGTAGGTGGAATTGAGCGGTCCATGCAGTCATTCAGTATCTGCATGTAAGGCTACATTTATACTGGCACACAAATCCAGCCTAGATCAGATCTGAAACACATCCCGATTGGAATTTAGTCATGTGACTTGATAGACTGATACTGTTTCAAATCAATCTGGATGTGGCACAGATATGATTCGGGCTAAATTTGTCTGCCAGTGTGAATGTGGCCTAAAATAAAGCTGGGGTTTAAGTAGTTAATTAAGGACTATTCATGGTACAGTTTTTCAGTGAAGAGGAGACAACCAAAACAGCTGTTTAGTAAAAAACGAAAGATGTGTTTGGGTGAGCGGTAAGTTACGTATCACCACGGCGTCACTTTGTAGTTTTCAGTCACCTAAATCACCCTCGAGTATGAATAGGCCTTCAGACAGTAAATGTAAATATTAAAATGTAAATATAAATATACTGAATCTGCCAGGTTTATAGCATCTCTGACTCATGCTTTAGATGCCAATTATTGTTTTGGTTTTTAACCCTTTATTGGTCCTTGGCGAGATTCTATGTGAGCTTTTTGCCAGTGATTTCTCTTTTTGGCATTTAGCTTTTTGGGTGAAAAAAGCTTGACTGAAACCTATACAGCCAAACCAGGGAACAGCGCCGTAAACAGCAATCAGCAACTGCGACTTTTATAGGTCAACAACGGCAGGATTTTTATCAATAGAGCCACCATAGGGTTAAAAGGTGCACATGGTGTTGAGGGGGGCGGTAAAAACGGGGCTGGATGGACCAAGATGTTGCCTGAAAAGAAATCGATGGAATATTGATTACGCTTTAAGGCCTGGGCTTGGCCTGCACGGCCCTTCCATCATCACACACCTTTAACCCTATTATATGAGCAGGAGATCAGCCAGGTGGTGGTGGTGGTGGGGGGGGGGGGGGGTAGGGGGTAGGGGGGCTTCTGGTCATCTGAAACAGTGCAATCTGAAGACTAAAACGTGATCAGATCGATCGTCACATGATGAGCCAGAAGAGGTGTACAGCTTGTTTTTTTTTTCTCCCCACACGAAAACATGATCATCAGGTATTATTGGATGAAGAGGAAGATTTTTTTCTGTCCCCTCAAAAACGAAAAAAAAAATAAAAAAAAACGAAAAAAAAGAGTACAGTAGTTGTTAAAATGTCCATTTTATGTGGACACCCCATCTGATGTATGCAAGTATGCATACAAAACATGTTGAAAAGGGGGGGGGGGGGGGGGGGGGTTTAGTCCCCCGTTAACGTTTCTCAGAGGTAGCATCGCGACGCCGTCGACCAGAACGCTTGTTCGCGAGAGCTAGGCGTGTCGGTATAGAGCACGCTTCACCTCTCTTGCCCCCTAAAAAAAAAGTCTATCCCGTGAGAACATCCCTCCTACCTCCACCACCCCCACACCCGGGACCTCCAGTCAGTCTCTCCCTCATTTCCACTTCAATTACAACCCCCTCCTCCCACCTCAACCCTCCATCGCTGGGGCGGATATAACATTTCCCGTGGGGGGGGGGGGGGGGGGGGGGGGGGGGGGGGAGAGCCGCACCCATACCATTTTCGGTTACAGGACTTATATTAGGCAATTAAGCATCAATAATAACATCAGTTGTTGTTGAAGTTGCAACAGACACGCAGCATGCATAAAGCTAAAGGTCTGACTCAGAGAGTTTTCTGTTTTCAATGACGAAATGCTGTTGGTTTAGTGGTGACACAGCTGTAGTTAGTTAGTAGCCTAGCAGTAGTAGTGTTTCACATCATTTTAAATAGAAGCACTTTAATTTGAAATATCTTGGGTTGTTTTGCATGCCATCGTGCTTGGTGCAGGGGCAGTCTGGGCATTTAGGGGGGTATTGCTCCCCCGATGCCCATGCCTAGATCCTCCCCTGTCCTGTCCTGTCGTACCGCACTGCGCCATTTTAGTCTTTTAGATCTCTGCTCCTCTACCACCGTCTCGCCCGCCCCGCCGCTTCACGCTCGCCCACTCACGTGGGCACGAGCGGGGACGCGGCGCACATAGGCGGCGTTACGGAGCGCGTCAACCGACCGCACACACAGAAAGACTTAGGAGAAAAATGCACAGCTACGCACAGAGGCTGATTCTCTCTGTCTCTCTCTCTCTCTCTCTCTCTTTCTCCTGACAGTCAGGAGTAATGGAAGGGTGTCAGTAATCTGCGTCGTAATGCCCTTCATCAGAGGGGCCTGCGGTCAGAAAACACATGGCGGAGCCCCATGTTGCTAGGTTTGTTTATTTATTTATGTTTTATTTTTGGGGACGTAACACGCGTCACACTGTCACTGTCAGCACTGACGGCTGACACAAGGCATGAGGAGAAGGACAACTGTACGCCAGTGTGCAGCGTACGCACACACGTGTGTGTGTGTGTGTGTGTGTGTGTGTGTGTGTGTGTGTGTGTGTGTGTGTGTGTGTGTGTGTGTGTGTGTGTGTGTGTGGTGTGTGTGTGTGTGTGCTCATACACGGTGAAGTGTACCTCGACAGCGCTCAGTGTCACAGTTGTCTTTCCGTGGTTCGACAACCCAGTCTCACAGAAATTCGGCGAGATTACACGTATTGGCACTCTGCGAATCCGTGAAAATGCGCCGATATTCTCCGAAAATCCGTGGATATTATGCATTTATCCTTCCCATTCACTTCAATACATTTTTGCGCCCGTGACGTCACGATGCAGGTGCGTGGATATTCGCCGATTCTGGCTGTAAACGAAAAAAGCTATTTGGACTGCAGGACTGCAGTTTTTGATAATAAATCTTCATATTTCATAATACAAACATAATTACTCGCCCCTCGATGTTGTCCAATTCTTTGTTTGGCGTTTCTTATAATAAGGACCAGTCTTCTCAACTCTATGTTCAGTAAAAAGCATGTTTTAATCCTTTTTTTTACGTTGAACTTTGCGTCCCTATCGGTTGGTACATGGTATTACATCATAACTCTCTAATAAAATGCTTACCAATCGGATTGAAACGCTTTTTATTGAACGATGCGGAAGATACGGGTGCTAATACCCACCCGTGCATAATTGTAACATCTGTCTCTCTAGAACGAGCACTCTATATGTAGACGTTAAGGTTGTAAGTGTTAAAAGTGCACCGATTATTGTTCCACTATGACAGACCAGCGCAATGTTAACCATGCCTAAATCAATATGTATCCTTAAAGGGGATTCCACCCATTTTCAACATTTTACTATGTCATGAATATACATTAGAAATGTGGACATGAAAAAAGTTCCCCCCATTCTGTGTTTCCTAGAAATGGAGGTCTGAAAAAAGTCATTAGCATAGTTAAACGCAACTTGATGACATCTTCAAGTTGTTTCACCCAACCCTTTCACCATGTTAAAGATATTTCTTTTAGGACCTTTTTTCCTGAGAGGGTACAAATGGAACCAAATGGACCCTAGCTGGTCCATTTTGCTTCCACATTTGTAGACTGAGAAAATGTTGAAAAGTGGGTGGATTTTATATTTTTTGGGAGATTTTTTTGTGAATAAAACTGTGAATGACTTAATAAAATTAATAAAATAAAATAAAATAAATAAATAAAATAAATAATAAAATAAAATTATCTGATAATCCTCCCATTTACTATTCTTATAATTATGTACTGATAACAAGCACACCCCCCCCCCCCACACACACACACACACACACACTGTTCTAGGCCTACCCAGAACAGTGTTTATAATAATAATAATTGTTATTATTATTATTATTGTTATTATTACCCTAATAATTATAATTATAATAATTATAATTATAACCCTACCCTAACGTATTAATATTCTTGTGACAAAACACCAAGACGGAAGGGTAGGTGACTTCCGACCTTGCGCAACTGTTTTACTCTATGCTTCCGGCAGCAACACGTGTCTTATCACGCACGGATAAAGAGTTGCAAGGTAGGAATGATTTTACCTTACTTTACTGTTGTGCGAGATGACTGAGATAAGGTATGGTAGATTAGCTACTTGTCCCGTCCTACATGGGTTTAGTTTATTTATGTAATTGTATTATGCATTGCGTTTATTATTATTACTATTATTATTATTAATCAAGTTGCCCCAGTCATTGTTAGCTTAGCATGCTAGGAGTTTAGCATGCTAGGGGTTGCTGCTGGATTACTAGAGTTGGACATCCAGCAAATGTACAGTTTTCATGAAAGTACAGTTTAATATAAGGTCTGCTGAGAGGATTAAAACCCATAGTTAGGCCTCATGAAAGACGTTAAGTGAATGAAGGTGATGAACACGTTGTGATCGACTAGACCGAGGGGCGTTACAGGTAGACCCGATCCTATCCGATCTCCCGGTCCCCAGGGCCAGGCTTGCATCCGCGCTGCGAAATGACCTGAGCCAGAGCTATCTACTAGAAGTGCGACATTGAGGGGTCAGACACTGAGCGCTCGAGCTGCTGTTCATGCATCCTGAATAGGGACAAAAGCGAGTTGGAAATACCTTGTTGTCAACGAGGGGCGGCGCAAATAAGAGCCAATTTAGCCTTTAGACAAGTTTGCAGAGGGCAAGTCTAAAGTCTCTTGTTGTGCACTATTACGCACTAACAGCGGCTCTTCTACATAGACTACTATTGAGAAAGTAGACTACAAATGGGTACAAGTCCTTCACCTGAAAGAGGCTGAAATGCATTGGACCCAGGCAACAGCCTAACCAAAATGTTCTTAAATATTTTATCTTAGACCGTTTTGTAGTAACACCATAAAGTAAACATTGCAGATAATTTTACTTCTTACTGTACAATAGGCTACTTTAGCGTAGTTGACATAGTTTTGCAAAAAATCCTCTTATTTTGTTTAAACAAAGGTATTTCTAATAGTGATGCGCCCAATGTTTTTTCTGCAAATAATAGGCAGAAAATGACTACAAATGCATTTTCAGCCTATTCAGTTTGGTTCAAATTGGCACAAAATATAGCCCTGAATGCATTCAGGAGTGCTGAATAATTGTTCAAAGGACCATCATGTTTATTATTTACGTTTTTACTTTTGCCATAATCAGATTAATTGTTTTAATCTATAATATAGATAGATGTATATCAGGGCAAACAAATCAAGGCAGAAGAATGACAATGCAGAAGAACAGGAAGGGGCGGGGCAGCTAAAATGAACATCATATACTGAATTGAGACTGTCTGGGGTGTTCACATGAGACTGAGTAGATGAGGAAATGACCAAAAGTTTGTTTAAAAGTGAAATATCCCTTTTAATTAAGGTGCAGCCGTGACTGCAAAGGTAGGAAAATAATATACTGTATAATATTAATCATTCGGCTCTTCGATCTATTTGGTCCAAATGTTTTTTTTTTAATGTTTAGTAAGAATGTCCTTTTCAGTGCATTCCTAATTCTAGCCTGTCCCTATTCAGGCTGCATGAACAGCGCTTGTAGAAGAGCCACATTTAGACCGGCCCCATGAAGTGAACAGAATTTGCCTAGCTCTATGTATCTCTTACAGTATACACATAGTGGGGCAAATTCCGTTCTCTTCATGGAAGTCTAAGGCTCTGACCTGAGCTAGCTGTGGTCCATAGCTGTAATGCTTCAATGATTGTTCCCTGCAGGGCAGAAATAGTGATACATTGAAGTTGGATCTATATACCACAGCTAGACCTGAGCCAAATTCCAATGACCAAAATCTCACCCAGCCACTCACACTTGAATACTCCAGCATGGCGGTGTTATGCTAGCCTCGACACCCAGGCTTTCATTTTCGTCCACGAAAATGGAAAGCCTGGACTAATTAACCACGGTGGTCTAGAAGTGTGAGTCAACGTTCCGGGTGGGCGTCGCTCCAAATGACGTGACATAACACAGCAGTGTAGGGGTGGGGGAGGAGCCAGAGATGACAACAAGTGGGTGAGGTCAAATTAGATCACCTCAATCTGCAGCCCACCCCTCCTAGGCCAAAATCATTTCAGGTTTGACATGTCACTTGAACTGACTATTGATTGCACCTCAAATGGGAGTTGTATACAAAAAAACATGCCAAACCTATACTGAATTTTTGTACAAATAAATAAGATTGACTAAAGCTGACAATAGTAAGGCACAAAAATATATGGTTATTATAAACAGACTCACACTCTCACTCGCCGCTAAACCGGTAGAGTTTTTAGAAATACAATATAACATGGTGTATTTGTGTGTTAATTAACACCCCCCCCCCCTCTCTCTCTCTCATCCACAGGTGTCCTGATTTGCTTTTTGTTTGGTGGATTTTGATTGAGTAGGTTATTACATGAACATATCTCCACCATACAGATTGGAGACATTTACGTGTTATTTAGTAAAAAGGTTGCATAGTGCTGCTTTAAATAAATGTTTCCCTCCTCTCCCTTAATACAATTTGTAGAAATGCCAGCAAACAAGAAAACGTGCCCCCACTGCCAGGCTATTATGCCCTGCGGGATAAAAATTTGCAAAACGGTACGTATATATACAGTACAGTACAGTACAGTAGGCCTTTAGCATACTGATCAACAGGCTGGCTAGTCATTAAGTAAAAGTCAAAATTAACTTCAACATTAAATACAGTGATGAGAATTTTCTTTTTTATTTCATGCTGTCTGTATGTATTTAAAAAAAATCTGAACTTGGATGGATTGAGCTGTTGAAATGCATTTTCATAAACCATGTCCTTAATTTATAAGTGAATATTGAGTTTTTAAACTATGGTCAGTCAACCTGTTTTTTTAGGAATTCATTGCAATAATGACAACTTATGTCATATTGTCTGTAACATTTTCCTGGTGGTGTATTAACTCAACAGCATGTGTTTTTATTTGTTTTTTTTCCTATTTAAAAGGATAAAGGCTAAGCGAATCCATTTGTATCTTAATTAAACCTCTTAAGGGCGTTACAACTCAGTGCAATTCAGTGCTGATAGATGAGAATCGCGCAGTAAGAAAAAAAGCTCCCAGGATTGAGGTCTAAAATATGCGTGTGTGTGCGCGAAACGAACAGGCGCGCAACAAACAACACTGGATGCCGTACTATAACGCCCAGTGTCACACACTCTCTTTATCGCACATCGCTTTCTGAGCACAAAACACCGGTGAAAATGAACTAGAAGGCACGATTTGTTACTGACCGTCTTTAAAGCCCCTTATAGTGCTCTAATACTTGTGCTCTCTTCTCTTTTACAGTGTAAGAAGGCTTTACCAATCAAAGAAAGGCACACGAAAAGCCTAAAGGCCTTTAGGCAGAATGCTGCCCAGTGGGCAACAAAGACTAAAGAGGCGGGGAACGCATCAAAAATCGTTGACCGCACTGTTGTAATGGTAATACATATTTTTTTTTACTTTGTTGTATATCTGTACTTTTGAATTTATTTTGTAGTTGTATACTATGGACATTTTTAGTTACAGGCTTGTGTTTATGTACTATGATGTTTTCCACCATCAGAAGGCTTGTTACAGTCAAAATAATTTATGCCTACAGTGTGTCACAAAGTTAACCTCATAGCATACACCATATACCCAAGACAGGGTTAAAAAGAACAACCCGAGGTTGTTCACTGTTTTGCCTTGTTCTTTTGCTATTTTAATGTTTCATGCTTATGCTTTTCTTTTGTCTTTATTGCCTTGTAAAGCACTTTTGATCTGCATGTCATGAAAGGTGCTATACAAATAATGTTTTATTGTGATATTAGTCTGTCAATGCCAGTCTGTTGCCTACAAGAAGGCATGTTCATCACCCTTTTCTGTGATTGGCACCAGCTTAAAAAGTCTCTTAAGTTTAATTTTATACTTTTCATTGCTTCAGCTGGAGAAAATGAAGGCCCTCGGCCTTGTGCCTCTCCTCCTCTGGGGGAAGCCAAGAAGGGGAAAAAATGGCGGCTGGAATGCCGACATTGTTTTCCCTTTCAAGCTTCCCCCAGAGGGGGATCTTCTTCTCCAGAAGATTCTCCGGCTCTTTGAGGGCCTGCTGCAAGGTGGGTTAGAGCACAATATATATATCCACGACATTGGTCCTGTATTATGTCCAAATGGCGCCAATCAAAATGCCTTAACTGTACCTTTTTTGTTTTTCTGTTTTGTTTTTTTCTTTTCAAAGCCTGTGATTTCACAGAACAGGAGGGCGGACAGGAGGAAGAGCAACAGATGGAGGCAGGAGGCGGAGAGAAGGAACAGGGAGAGAGGCGGGAGGCGGGAGGCGGACAGGAGGAAGAGGAAGAGGAAGAGATGGAGGCAGGAGGCGGAGAGAAGGAACAGGGAGAGAGGCAGGAGGCGGGAGGCGGACAGGAGGAACATGGAGAGAGGCAGGAGGCGGGAGGCGGACAGGAGGAAGAGGAAGAGGAAGAGATGGAGGCAGGAGGCGGAGAGAAGGAACAGGGAGAGAGGCAGGAGGCGGGAGGCGGACAGGAGGAACATGGAGAGAGGCAGGAGGCGGGAGGCGGACAGGAGGAAGAGGAAGAGGAAGAGATGGAGGCAGGAGGCGGAGAGGAGGAGCAGGGCAAGAAGGGCAAGAAGAAAAGAAAGAGGAGGGAGGCAACTAAAAGGTAAGTGATGACAAGGACTACCGTAGATGCTGAGCATTTAAGTGTACTGTATGCAGACCGCAGGCATCTTGCCATTAAGTTAATGGCAGCGTACTAATGAGCGCAATTTCCCATTGACAACAATACATACAAACAGAAACATCCTGATTGTATGAATCAATGTCAATTGTATCAATCAATGCCAACCTTGAATGTCAAGCTCACCAGGCATTGCAGCTGTACAACAAGTTGAATTATCCTTTTAGCTGTACAGTATGTGTTGTAGACATGAGCTACTTCCTGCCAAGAAATTCATTGAAGGTGATTACTTAATTGTTGGTCTTTGGAATCATTCATCACTCAACGCCCCTGCCCTGCATCCAGATGTCAACCATAAGTGTGTCAAAAGGTGTGGTTGGAAGGTTTAAAATGTGGTTTTCTCGGACATCTATCTACCAGTAGCACTGTAGACTGGCATATTTAATTATAGTTTTAATCTGGATGATTATGCAGATCGTGAAAAAACATCTAAAATGATATTTTACAGCACTGAGGCTTTGTACATTGACAAGCTTTATATTGATGCTGATCTTCTTTTTCCAGCAGCATTTGGCACCATCTGCCCACAGAGCCAATATTATATTTTACACACTATTCGAATTACTAGAGATGGACCTGGATAGGTGTGTTGGAAAAATCACAGCACCCAGGGGTTGAAACGAGGCACGTGCAAGTCAGGTTCTACCTGCCCCCAAAATATATCATAAAGTTTGCCTTTAAGTTTACTTTCTACTTGGGTGCTTTAAACATTTCCTTTTGCAGTCAAAGACTGTTTTGTGTAAGTCACAATCACAGTAAATATTCAACTTGTAGATCAGTGCAAATCAGTGGTTCCCATAGCGGATCCCAGGGGTCTGTGACCCCAGCAAAAGGATCTTTTGGAACCAAATGGACCTGGGAGAGGGATAGGAGAGATAGCTAGAAAGCAGGGAAAGACGCAGAGTGCGATGACCACCTTCAAGACAAATATATTGTATCTCGTGTTGTTCTAGAGTGCACTAAGTCGCACACTTGCCTGATCGGGCAACAGGTAGCAGTCTTCACTTGCCCGACCAAGCCCTGCATACTCAATTTCAAAATTTAAAAGACCTGATAGTTTTGAGAGCTGTGTTTGAGGGAAAAAAGGCCCTTATTCCCATTTCCATTCTTTTCTTTTCGTCCATGCAGGCCTGCTGCTGTGGTACAGATCACAGCGCGGAGGACAGAAGATGGTGGGGATGATGGTGGAGATGATGGTATGAATGACTGGTTGACTGGTTCCTGTCAGTCAATTATTTTTGTTAAGTCCCTTTTCCAGAATCTTGGACTCATCACAATGTCAAATGAGTAGTGGATGAAACCCTGATGTACCCAAGTTTTGTGTCAACTGTATGAGTCTCAGAATTCTAGTATGCTGCTGTCTAACCCAGTATCAGAGTTATCAAAGGTTTACTTTTTGGAAACACTGCACATGTAAAGGCTGCTGTTTTAGGGTTTCCTCTGTGTAGTGTCTGTTTTAGTGGACACCTGAGTCTACATGCATAAAGCTGACTGATAGAAAAAGAAAGAAAAGCAGCTAATATTTGTCGCATGACTTAGGGCTGTGTATCGAAAGAGTAGAAGGCAGATGCGGGGTTGGGGGGTCAACAGTAGGTGGGTGAGTAGGGTGAAATACTTTTTCTAAAAAAAATAACATTGGCGATTCCTACTAAGGAAAGGAACTAAGATTCTTACTAAGGTCTCTTGCTTCTTGTGTGCATTGTGTTTACAGATTGTGATTTTCACAATTCCGAGGAGCCCTACCAAATTTTGTCTGTTGACAAAAGGAGCAGAATCAGAAAGGTTAGTATGTGGTTGGCACTTTTAATTTTGTTATACTTGTTACAATGACAATAAAGATCTATCTATCGATCTGTCGATCGATCAATCGATCGATCGAACCGTTACAATGTTGCATAATTACACATCTTCCAATTATTTGGAACATGTACAATTATGTTTGTTTATGTTTATTAGAATTACAGTACATTTTTGTGGTATGCTGACCTGATTTTAGAACCTGGGAGTAAAATCTTTTATTTTCCTGTTTTCCTTCTTTTTAAGAGAGAAAAACAATCACTTGTGCACTGGGCACCATGTCCCAAATGGTAAGTTTACAGTTGTTCCCCTGATGTATTATCCCCCCCCCCCCACACACACACACACACACACACACACTGCAAATCTATTACAAATTTGTACTGTGTTTTACAATTCTTACTTGTATGGGATATTCAATGTTCAACAAGCAAAGGAAAGACAATAATCCATACTATAAATAAGGAGATGTCTGTCCGAATGTCACAACACATAACTCTGTAACTCCACGATGGCACCACCAATCGCTGTAACCTTTCACACAGCCATTCACCATAATATTATGAAGAGAGTAACGAAGCCCTTTTTCCAAATGAACACATCCTTGATTAATAATGAATTTATTTGTGCATGACAATTTCCCCATTAGCTTTATATGCGGGAAGTGACTCGCCCCCTATCATTACATACGTCACAGCTAGGCCACCGGCCCAACATGGAATATCATTGCTGGGAATATAAGCGCATGGACACGAGTGAGACACGAGCGCGATGACTACAACGAATCGCCGACCCCCCCCTCAATGCCTCGCATTGCCTGCTCAATCAAGAAAAAAAACATAGCCTCAATTAACTGCGTGCGTAATGGCTTAAAACAGTGGTTTTCAACCAGTGGTCCTAGGACGACCTAGAGAGGTCCGCATGGTCCTTGAGAGGATTCCAGGTGGTCCCCAGGCTAAATGATGGAAAGTTGCTTAACCACATGTAAATCATTGGCAGTGTATAACATCTGAATACATTGTATTGTGTAACTCAACGCTGCACGCTCGGTCCAGTACAGCAGCAACTTAAGCTGTGTGTGTGTGTGTGTGCGTGTGCGTGTGTGATCGCAACGCGTACTGCATTACTAGACTTGCTAATTAAGATAGACCTCCCCCCCCCACACACACACACATACAGTTATTACACCCCCCTTTGCTTCATGATGACTGTCCACAGAAACAGCTACTTTAATGCAACAAAAGTACAATCAGATTCATCAACACGTTCCTGGGCGCCTTACTTTGTCACAATTGTTTTCCCATTCCCCAATGATCAAATATTCTCACAGTCACAATTACATTAAAGCAAGCACAAATGTACATGATCATTGGTATAATCTATTAATTCACTACCCACACAGTGGCAGTTAAGTTAGTGGCACACTGTTTTATGGGTGTGTGGCCCATAATCTTCCATGTTCTAGCAGCCTTTCCTGGCCTGGTAAAACATTTGTCACGTGAATTCAGATAGCGTCTGTCAATCACTGGGACCTGAGTGAAATCACAGGAGCTGGTTGGTTTATGACCCGAACGGCCTGGGCGATTTCATGTAGATCATAAATGTGTTTATTTCTTACAGACGAGCAGTATTTTATATCAATTCTTAAAGAATAAAGATTTGGTGTGATATACTCCACTTTCTTGGTATTTAATAGGACTATCATCTGTTGTCATTTCAGCAAAAAAACCTTCAAACCATCATGGATCCCCACGAAGGATGTCGTATTGACGGCCATGCCCTGACGTGCTCCCGATGTTTGTGTTTGTGCCCCCCATGTTTGTGTTTTTGGTTGGGCTAAAATGTTCTCAAATGGTGGTCCGTGGCTCAAATGCTGAATAAATAGTGGGCCCTGTTGTTTCTTTTATATATTATATTTTATTGTTTTATTATTGTTTTAATAAAATATTTGTTTATAAATAACTTGTTTCTTCATTTGCTTCCATTTACCATATGAACTGTACAAATAGTGCAGGAGTCAGAGTATGCCACTTAACATCTTTGTAGTTCTACTGCTCAGTCTGTTACATGTTTGTGTTGAATTGTCATTGTTAGGTATTTTGACGTTATTTATTAATGAACTTGCTATTTATTGCCACCCAGTGTTGGGCCGTAACTAATTAAATATAACTGTAATAATACCTTTTCCAGCTAAAGTATGCCAAAATGTGTAATAAGTAATATGTTACTTTGACAAAACATGCCTTTTATTGTGCAGTAGTTTGTAGATCCTAATCCACTGCAGCAATTTACAAACAGGCCCTACACTAGTAAACTTAAGTTATCACAGTTGTTGACTAAACAGATTGTGTTGTAGATCTCTTCTTTTGCGGGTGTAGTTTAGGGACATGTGCACTTGATATATTACCAAAATGCAGTAACTTGTAATATAAATATATTACTTAACAAAAAAAATGATGTACTTATCTTTCTGCATTACTGCATTACTTTCAATATTACTTTCAGTCAATCTGTCTCGATGCAAGTGTTCTGGTGAAATTATCTTGACAACTGCATAAGTTAAATAATTACTTATTTTCTATAATTTGTCATATTATTTACTGGCTTCCATGGATTCAAGGTCTACATTTAACTCCTGTGTTAACGGTCCATAGCTGAGTAGGATGAGGTAGGTCTACGCCAGGACTGTTTTCAGGAGTGATATTTTTTCAAGTTGATTTCATATGGATTTGGCCAGGTAGCCAAGTGGGCTTGCTTTATTGGTATGCCATTGGCCTACAGTGTATGCAATATTTGATTAATAGCGATACTAAACACTTAATTATATATTTTGTATTTTTTTTAAGTAATATGTAATATTGATATTAATATATTACACTTGCTCAGGCAGTAATATTGTAATATAATATATTGCTTTAAAATGAAGGTAATAATTAATAAATAATATATTAACAAGGTAAAGTAATATTCACAACACAGGTGGGTGGGAGGGGGGAATTAGGAAAGTTCTTTGACTCTAGTAATAAGTAATGTAATATTACATTAAATATTATTACATTAAAGATATAACTCTCAAAAGAAATATTGCCCAACACTGTTGCCATCATGAATCTGTAGGCTACTTAGTATGAACATTGTTAACCATGTTGTTCTCAAGAAGATCCAGAAAAATAAAAAAACACATGCTAAAACAGAGCAAACAACACAGAATAGAAAGTATAAACAGGATAAATCGGACAACATCAAAAGGTGCTCCCACTTTTCATGTCTGATTTGTCCTGATGTACAATACACAAAGCGAATGCATGAATATAGATCTGTTATACAATACCCCTACTGATAGATATTGAAAGCATTAACAGAGACTCCAGATGTCCAGATATAACGAGGAAGACGGTTCCAGTCAGGGGATGTAAACCTAAAGGATCAAAGCTTATGACAAAGTTATAATAGGTGGGAAATGTGCAGTATTATAACCCATTGCAAAGGTTACATAAATCAAGGGGAGATGTTTATAAACCTAACTGTGCAGTGGACTTTAAAGGCCAAATGTGTTCAGTATATTGATCGGGTATACACGTTCATAGTATTCAATTTAAACAATAATATTTTAACCATAACCTATTACCATATTACAACATAGTACAACACATAATATTGCTGTTCTGGAGCATGGAAGCAATACATGTGCAATGCATTTTTGTTGCATACAAAAGTGTCATAACTGCAGTTAATCCTGCCCATATGGTATATATGATGCCAGCATAGAAAGGGCCTCCTGTACAGATTACATATACATATCTACCAAGAATATGGCCTATAAAGGTGTGTACAATGACATGTGTGACATCCTGGTGGATCTAAGGACCCCCCCTGGATAACTGATAAATAGATGGCTTTAAATAGGCTAACAATATAATAAGAATGCTTAATTGTATAGTACCTTTCAGGTCTCAAAAAGTGCTATACTGAAGAATAATGATCATAAGGTTATGATCATGCCATCTGGCAATTTAGTCTAGTGTTTTGGAGAAAGCTGTGTAGCTTACACAAACGTGCTGCTGAACATAATTCTTAAGACTGTTATGTTACATGTACTATTGTAACTTGCATCTGCACCTCTGTTCATTAGTTACTTATAGTCACCCATGCCTCGACATAATAATAAGTCCTTGCGACTTGTCCTTGTCACGTGCATATCAGCATATCAGATGCATGTGAGATGATGACACACGGCAAGACATCTGCCTCCATTTGCCAGCCAGCCAGCATCTTTACATTTTACCCAAAACCTTTCTTTCTTCATATATGGAGCTGACCTGCTCTTACATCCACTGTGCTGATCCTTCCCCATCAGACCTTCCTGTTCTGATATTCAATTTGAACTCATCAGCTTTTAGCTGTAAAGTCAATGTGTACAGGGGTTGGGGGTTGATGAGTTTTCAGTTACCTGTATACCACAGCTAGGAATAGTGGAATAGGACACACAGGTTCTGTGGGTTTTATTATCTGAACTGGGGCCATGATTAAGAGGGACGGCCAGGGACATGCATATTGGACATGCATATTGCACTGCTAGAGGTGTAATTCATGGACCAGTGCTAGACAGCACTTCACAATATGAGCAGCATGCCCTTCACAACACTTGATGTGTGTAATTGGTGTTATTAACAGATTATGCCTCGTTCATAATCAATATGGAATTATGAACAAGATTGACGGCACTGTGGCAGTGTTAAAAAGTTCAATACAATGTCTGATGTGACATTTCTAAAGGAAGTGGTCGGCTATTGAAGTGTAATTACAGTGGTATAAACAGGTATAGCCCTTGTTCATAATCCAGTCTAGGGTGACTGCAGAGTAGAGATGTTCATTAGTGTCTGGCATGGCATTTTGAAAAGGAACTGTCTGTCTACCCTATAGGCATTATGCAGGATACATGTAATTTGAAGTTTTATCAATCATATGGTATTATTAAATGATTACTCTTTAATTTGATTGATTAAAAAGTGCTCATGTAGTTACCATCTTACCACTTGGGTAGGGCAGTCGTTCCTAAAGGGCCTTAACTCATGGATCAGTAAGCCTACAGCATATACACACTCTACTGTATTCTGATTGAGAAAACAAGGTTGATCTTTTTTTGTTAAGAAGGTTTATTATAAAAAATAACATCACACCTCACATAACATCTTACATCAACAATTCCAAGAGTGTTTGACACAACAAACATTGAACCTGTATACAGGCATGGCCCTCAAAAACAAGGATGCATAATAAGACACATGGTTATAAATTTGGTCACATCACCATCAGCCAATAAAGGACCACCAGTCTGTGTGACATAAGTACAAGTGTTCAGCATTGATCATTACTACGGATTTAAAACAGCAGTTTCATTAGAAATTGTAATAGCACTCAGACAGAATGCAGGTCATGGCTCTGCAATTGTTTTATGACATTATTCTGCAACATGGTCATTATTTTGGAATACACTGACACGAGAGCAGCAAAAGCAGTGTAACAACATTAATGACAAAATGCGTCACTCAGCCAAAACACACCCCATTACAATTGAGCTTACTGTTGCATGTTAATAGAACAGACTTAGAAGATAAACAGATGTGCAGTAGAGTAGTGTGTAGATCAGGGGTTGGCAATTACTTTTCCTCCCAATGGGCCAAATGAGATAGAAAATGTTGTGGAGGTCAGAGCCAACAGGCTATTCTGCGTAGTATAATTTCTATATAAAGGATTATTCTATTCGGCTCAGGATATAAGACGAACCCACATCTTTCAAGACTCATTTCTGAAAAATGATGATTGTCAAATTGTATACACACACCACACTATAAAAGATTTTTTAAAGATATTTCCATTTAGAAAAAGAAAAATATGGTAAATGGCATTGATGTGACACTCTATTAAGAGTACTATTATGCAAAGAAAAAGTGTGGTTGTTTCCAAAATCTCCAAAACAATGTTAAACGGGTTCACGGCAGAAACGTTTAGATATTGTATTGCAAGTTGTAGTGTAGGTCAAATGCAGTCCATTGACTGGCCCGCAAAAGGGGGAAATTAGAAGGTACAAGTTGTGTCTACACATTGTGTTGTACATCTATTCTTTGCGGGTGAAAGTACTAAGTAATGTAATACTTAGTCTAAGGCAGGGGTGGGCAATTACTTTTTCCCCCAAGGGGCCAAATGAGATACATGAAATATTGAGGAGGGCCAAGACTAAAGGCTGAACTAAAGTCTGCCTAATATAAAATTAATTTCAAGATAAAAGTAAGACCAACCATTTGACACCAGGGCCATCAATTTATTCAGCATCTCAGCCACGGACCACATTTTGGTGGCATTTCCATTTGGTTTCATTTATGCGCTCTCAAAGAGTTCCATATGGTTAACGAACTTTGCATATTTAACTGGAACTCTCAAAACCCACTGGCAGCCCTCCGACCATTGTTTGAAAACCACAGTACCCTTTCACAGGCCGGTCAGAGTAAACCAAAAGGCCGCATTTGGCCCCTGGGGTGCATAATGCCCAGGTATGGTCTAGGCAGGATGACTAATTATTTTTCCAAGGGGCCAAAAGTCTGCGTAATATTAATTTAAAGATAAGAGTAAGAGTAAGAGTAAGACCAACCATTTTGACACCAGGGCCCTCTACTTATTCAGTATTTGAGCCACAGAGGACCACCATTTAATGACATTTTAGCCCCACAGATCCCAATACTAAAGATTTCTTTTGTCCACAATACCAGGCTGATTTCACAAACAAAACGGGCAAACATGGATCAAAAATGACCATTCTTTTATATTCTGATTGTTAAGAGTTAATTCCAATGATGAATATTTTAACGTGTAAAAATGATACGCTTTCAAAGAGTTACAACTGGTTAACCAACTTTCCACATTTAGCTGGAACGCACTCAAGGACCACTGGTGGTCTCCGGACCACTGGTTGAAACCCACAGTATCCTTTCAATGGCCGGTCAGAGTCAAGTCAAAGGGCCGTATTTGGCCCCCAGGCCACATAATGCCCAGGTATAGTCTAAGGAGACATAAGTTAAGATGTTGCAGCAACATCTGCAAAGATCCTCTCTTGCTCCATGAAAGCTCCTGAGAGCCGCACAGCGGGACAGGTTGATAATCTTTGAAAAAAGAAAAAAAGAAAAAATATATATCCAACAGTTCCGGTTGTTTCCAAAACAATGTTAAACGGGTTCACAGCTGCAATGTTCCTCTCTTGCTCCATGAAAGCTCCTGAGAGACGGACAGGTTGATCATCTTTGTAAAAAGAAAAAAAAAAAAATATAAAAAATATATATATATATCCAACAGTTCCCAGCAGGGGTGAAAGCCAATGGCGGCAACGCAACAGAAATAGTCTCAAAGCTCGTCGTCGCCATCGTCCTCATCGTCATCGTCGTCAGAGCTTTCTGGTTGCCACTGCCACTCCACCTCAGCCTCCTCTTCCAAAAGTTGTGGACTTGGCCCAAGAATGGCCTTGTAGACCCTCCCTACAGTCTGCTGGTGGTTGTTGAGGTCCTCCAGCCTTCTTTTGAGGAGACAGATCCGGCCCATCGCAGCCTCCTCTGTAAATGCAACTGGAGCAGCTAGAATACGTACAAAACGGAAATGAATTAAGTTCAAATGAAACATTTTTCAGACAGCAGTTATTCAATCTTCAATGTAAAAATGTGAGCCATCTGTCATCCCTAAAAATCGGCTGATAGTTGAACAAACACAGTAGCGAAAATGATTACAGTATCACAAATAAGTCATGTGGCTTGAGTATTGTTTTGGCCCATTTCAGTTAAGAAAAGCTCCTTTTAGACTGACACCGTATGTAGCTATAATTTGTTAATCCAATGTATGCAGCTATAATTAGCCATAAGAGTTTAACCGTTTAATTGGCCGATGAATCAATTCAAATCATTAATTACAACCCTAGTGGTCAGACAAGATATATCAATGTAGTATACTGTATGCTCAGGGCACCAGCTCTTCCCACCTCTCAAAGCACCAACCCCACAAACCCACGGCATGAACCCAGTGAGAACGGTCAGGACAGCACGAATTTGTGATATCTTGACTGTGACCAGATCAATCCAAGCCTCGTCAAATGTAGCCTAGAGTATCAACTGATTTCAACCAACACACTAGAGATGGACGTCCCTGGATGAAAGAAAGTCACATTGAGGCCAGACTAACTTAATCCTAACTAGACACGTAAAGATCATCTCCATATGGGCTGTGATCTGGTCTAGTGTTGAACGTCACAGGAGGACTCCAGGGACGTTTAAGACAAATCACAGCCCATATGGGGAAGACCTTTATGCCATTTCCAGGATGTCTTCACCAATTGGTATAGCTCCTGACCATGCTGATTGGGAAGCTGTATAAAAGTGGTGGTAGAATGTTAATAGACGCATGTTGCCCATAATGTGGGTTAGGGTACTGGGAGTTGTACTTACATCCCATCTCTGACAGAACGGTGTCCATCCGTGTTTGGGCCTTTGCCACGGCATTCTTTAAGAAGGCACAGTGCTGTGTCATCTCCTTAAGGAGGATGTTCTTCTCCTCTGCCAGCCTTGATGCAAGCATGACCTGGTCAAAGAGACGCTTCTTTGACAGGATGTCGACACCACCTGTGAAGATATGACAATATAAATAATGTCATTGATTGCAAGCACAGTGAGCGAGATTACAAAGTCAGTCAGGCTGGGTGATCCAAATATGGAAAACCCCTATATGATAGTGAACAGCCCCCACTTCCATGTGCAAGTAAGATGTACATACAAAGACAAAGGTTATATTTAGTGACGTCCCGATGCCACTTTTTCATTTCCGATCCCACAATTTGTGTGTTAGCCGATACCAGAGAAGAATATACAGTATATAACATACAAAAGAAAAAAAAACCTTTATATGAAGTCAACAACAGGGAATAACATAGTCCTCTCTCAAATGTGTACTTGGGAAACTCCAAAGCAAACTCCCCAACACCAAACATTTTACTTAACTGCCATGGTGTCAACCCCTTACCCCTGTGTCTGATCACTGGTTAGACAGGCATATTTGCCAATATGTGACCCGATAACAAAGGGATACTGATACTTTTACGATACAGCTGATAAAAAGACAAAAAGAACCAATCTGATACTTTTGTATCGGTATATCCCCAGTTATATTCAATACCTGCGTTTTGTTCCTGCCATGGCCATATCATCGCCTCTGTAGCTTTGTTGGACAGATGATGCACAACCGCACTTAGATCCACAGGGCTAACATCTGGTTGCTGGTTGTACCTGTAGTGGAAAATACATGTTGAGATTTTTTCTGAAGATTCAGGCAGAATAGCATACAGATCAACAATGTCCCGGTTCATTAAAGGATACATTATAGAGGATGACACAAGCGGGTCCATGTTCCCTCAATCCCTGAGGGGTTAGGTTGAGGCCAACGGTCACAGCGAGGAAAGATAATCGGATCAACACTAGTAGTTAAATACAATTTCGTTGACACAACTTCTGGTCAAGAATCTGGTCAGCTGACACCTGTCAGCAAGCTCTTTCACCAATGTTATCTCAGACAACACCTATGTGATTGAATGGAATGCTGAAAAATACACAGGCATCACATACCTCTCGACTTCCTCCAACAACCGCTTCTTCTCCTGCCCAATCTTCTGGCTGATTTTCTGCCGCCTTTTATTGCGATCTGTAAAGAGTAGATTACAAAAATGGGTTCAAGGTTTTTATTTCTCACACCAGTGCATATCAAGACGTACAGGGATGAAATAACTATTCCACAGTGCACTAAGACAATATACAAGGACAAACAATTGTACAGACAAGTATGCATGGATGAAATATATTATGAAAGATAATAACTTTACAGTAGTATAGATCATTTCATTTGAGTACATACCATTCTGTCTATAGAGGTAATGTTTTTTCTGACAGATGCTCACAAAAAGAGATTCTATGGAGTTCTGCAAGCCATGCACATCTGAATCCATAGAACCGCCTGCTGCACTTCCTAAGAAGAAAAATAAATGTTTACACACATGTTGAAAATATCATCCATGTCAGCCACCAGATTGACTCTTCAACAAATAGTCTGTGGGGACATTTCTTACCTGTACTGGCCCACTGCTTCACATCAACAACCCATTGTTGAAGCAAGTCGTCGCTGCACTTGTACTGTTCCTGCAGCTCCTTGAGTTGTTGAGCGACCTCCTCAGTCTTGTCTTTGGTCTGAAAAATGTAAATTACAGAAGGTTTCGTTTAAAAATGAGTTTCTGAAATATTAAAACTTGAATTACTCACATGTAATGGTAGCCCTTTTCAATACATGGACATACCTTTTTGTACCTGGAAGCCAAAGCGATGTGTAGGCCATTAGACTTACGGTTGTTCCACCCCATGGCATGTACAGTAAGCATGTCAGTTCTTACTGTAAAGGACACAAATGAAAATACAAATGTTGAAAATGCCTACATACCGTTGCAGGCTAAGAATATGAGGTTTAATAAATTAACTTACAAACCTGACTTCATCATGTACTTGGTGGTCAGGGCACATCTAGAGAGGAAGCTGTTCACTTGCTCGACCTCTTCACCAAGAGTGGTGCCAACTCCCTCCTGATTTCTGGCACTCCACTGGATCTATAGTAGGAAGTATGGAATAATTCTTAAAGTGTGAACGAAACAGAGTGATCAATATTGATGCATATCCTGAGGTCACTTAAGTTACAGTTTGGGATGTTAGACCATTGTCCAACAAACAAAATGTTAACATCAAGCAGTGCAATGCTGCAACACGTCACCTCGCATTTAGTAGTATGTGCCTTGGCATGCATCACTGATAAACAAGGTTGCATGTTCCGAAGGGGGCGAAGATGGGGCAGGTTCTCCGACACCTTGTCCAGGTATGGCACGTACTTGCAGGTAACATCCATTGCCAAGGACGTGGCATGTTGGAATTCTCTTTGGAGGAACATCGGGTAAGCAAATATTTCGCCTCGATACATGTTCAGACCTGGTGGGGGGGGGGGGGTGATTAGGAACATATTACACAGAATGTGCCTTTAGATAATCATCTATGATATCCTTCTTATGTTCAATTCATCAAGACTACATTAGTACTTCTACTAACCTCGAAGAAGAAATCCGTGCCTACAACAGGCAACTTCGATGCCTTCCTCATCCAAAGTGCTGGCCTGCTTGGATGTCTCCCTTGCCGCTCTCCAGTGAGTATTTCCGCAGGTTGCCTTTCCAGCAGCCTATCAAAGTACATAGTTGCAACATAAAATATTAGTAGTTTATTCAAGACAAAGATAGCAGGGTTGAGACATCTTTCACTTGGCTAACTTACACTCTGTACAACTCCTCGGACCTCCTCAACAAAGGCAGACACCTCCTGGTCTTTCGCGAGGAATACCCCATCAAAGAATCCCGGCTCCTCACTCCTACAAGAAACCGTAAAAAAGTCAAAATTAAATTCAACTTAAGTGCCAGCTTAAATAGAAAATAAAAACATTAAAGTTAATTATAGGAATGAGAATCAAAAAACTAACTGGTTTGTCTGCCGGAACCTATAGAGTTTCCTGTTGCCATCAACGGAAACAGCCAGCATGTCAGGCGTACAGGCAGGACAGATGAACTCTTCCTCTTCGTGAAGCTTCAGGGTCTGTACAGATTTGCAGTACATGTACTGCAAAAAGCTTGCCTGAAAAGAGGCTGCATTCACTTGGCCGGTCTGAAAAATATTTTAAAAATAAAGTTGTAATACTGGCATCTAAACATTTAATCAAATAAACTGGCTTAAAAATGATCAGAGTAACTACTCACTCTTCCAAAATGCTTAGTTCGCTGGTCCAGCATCGCTGTGAAGGCTTGTCTGGACATCCCTGGAGCCACAGTCTTCATTTCTTGAAATGAATGGAAGACGTCCTGATGGAACACCGTCTGGGCCTGCATTGTTCCAGGCCAGTAGCCACTCTTAATAAGGTCTCCGACCTCTGGAGACCACTGTTTGCTGCAGTGTTTGCAGGTCAGCACTGGTACATTAAGATCATACCGACCTGAGGGTAAATATGACACATAAATAAAAACAAGGAACTTAATGTCCCCCATACAATGTGCATCTACATAGATTAAAACTTTATTCCTACCGTTTATGGTAACCAGTATTATTGATCTACCAGCCGAGACTGCAACATCAAGCATGTCGCATGTGCATATCTTCAGTGGATACGTCGTTGGCAGCAAACAATCTGAGGACAAATGTTTGGGTGGTTTGAAGGTGCGGGGATATTAGATTTTAATGATATAATGCAGGCAGTTAAAAAGAGACAAAACAAACCTTGATGACGTATGGTGTATTTCCCATCACTGAGATTCACTGTATCCGTTGGGGGAATGTATTTATGATACCCACACATGGTGGTTTGTCGATTGTGAAGTGTGTGACGCTGATGTACTGAGCGATCACACTCTAGACAAAACGACTCAAAAGGCATACATTCCCCGCAACGGATGACAGCTTCTCTATTGTGACAGTGCTGGCACATCCTGTCTCTAGCATTCTCTGCTGACAACAGGTGGTCGACATTCTGGTCCCTTGCTTCTTGCCAGGAAAGGTGAAAGTCCTTCTGCCTTTGGCTCCAAGTCTGAGTTTCTGTTGCAGGCTGCTTTGCAGAGTCATATGCTGGGTCCTGAAGAAACTCCTCAAGGACCTGGATGTTAAATTCTTTAAGATAAAGAAAAATGAAATCAATATTTCCATAGTCTTCTTTGAAGAGTGGATTTTAAGTACCGTAGATGTATCCTTACCAGGTTCTTGGAGGCTGTGACTTTGTGCTGAGGATGTAGAGGCTGAACTGGATGGACCACCTGAAAATCAACCAGATAATCAATTGTATGCGAGGTTGAAAATATTTATAACCAGCTGCCTTTGTTTTGGCAACAAAATATAGTCCTAATATTAGCCCTTAATATTAATTTGTTTAAACGAGGAGCAGTTTGGCACCAACTGGCCTAGGGGCATGCCACATCTAGGCTTTGGCCTGACAGCACGTTGTGCGTTTTCTCCGTCTCCCCATTTCCTGTCTGTCTTGAATCTAGCAATAAAGCAGCAAAGCAAAGTGGGAAAAAAGCTGTACGTGTTGTGTATGTTGCCTTGGCTACAAGCAAGCCTGGCTTTGGCATACATTGTGTTACATGCTAGAAGCAAAAGGTGTGTGATTGCCTAGAGATGAGGCAGCATTGAGAAGAAATACCTTACCACTACCAAGCCGAGTGATTGTAGCCCAGCATGCTTCGCAGCTGGTAATAATACACACAATTACCCTATACATATTCCAACCACTTAAATCCATCTACATTAATTTTATGAGATTGAGACTAACCATAAGATGACTTTCTTTTACGCTTGGTGGTGCTCACACGGAGCCCATCAGCATCTCTCCTCGACCAGCTAACGTCAGGCTTCTTTGCCGCCACAGTCGCTTGGCTGGTAGCAGCTTGGCTGGTAGCGGCTTGGCGTCTAGCACTCTATATGGATATGAAATGCAAAGAAAAAGACATCAACTAACTGGGGTTACATTATAGTCACATTTCTGCACAAAGACATTGTACTTACCTCTGTCTCGATAAAAGCATCGCCAAGCTCAAGAAGAGCTTCTAGTTTCTCCTTCTGGGTCAACTCTCTCTTTCCGTGTCCTGACATTTTACTGAAACAGAAGATTTGTTAGCCTACATTCAGCATCCGAGCAAATACAAAAACTAGAACTGCACTCTATCGAGTGCCAAGCTGCACATTGCATGAACGAACAGAAAGACAGTACTCCCAACTCCTATAAGTCCCACTATAAGTACATTTTAGGGTTTTAATGTTTTTATGTATAAAAGGATTTTGGAACCCAGATTGGTTACATCAACAGTCAATAAAAAGACCACTATTGTGATCCCTGCTTACTCCCCCCCCCCCCCCCCCCCCCCCCCCATCTGATCTTGTGACAAGTGACAAGCTTCTATGCGTAGTGACAGCCAGAAGTGGAACGAATAGTGACAACCGAAGTTACTAAACACAATGGAGTGTAAGGGCTTGCGTGAGTACATGAACTCTGTCCATTTCTAGGCCCTGGTAACCAAAAAGGACCTACTTCTGGATGCTGGTAGGTCTGGAATGCACTAGACCAAGATGACTGGAGACTCTGAAGACAGGCTCGCCTGGATGAGAGAGAGTCAACTAAATTAGTCATCAATTAATTGGATCATCAACTAAATACAGGATTTTTTAACTTGTCCATAGTGTTTCATAGGAGTGGTATAATTAAACAAAAGAGCAGTAATCCATTTATCTTCCCTTGAAATCTGATGAGTTACACATGCACAGTAGCAATTGCAAAGCAAAATATGACAATTATAGTTAAGTACCAAGAACCAAACATAAGGCTTAAATATTTTAACTAATGTTGTGTCTGAAGAGTCCATATAATCCATATTCCCATATTTCTGTATATTTCTCATATAGTGTAATGTCAGGAGGACAGGACAGATTAATTTGGTTACAGCTGTTCAATCAAAAAAGTCAAGAGACGACTCCAGTGGGAGCTCTAGGCATTTACCATTCAGACTTCCTATTGTTTTCAGTGCTTTGAAGCCAGGAGCAAGGTGAGAAACTCCAGTGGGAGCTCTAGGCATTTACATTACCATTCAGACATCCTATTGTTTTCAGTGCTTTGAAGCCAGGAGCAAGGTGAGAAACAGTTGAGTCACTATTGTTCCGTAGAAGCCACAGAGACAAAAGAATCATGAAAACACGGGACATGTTGCAACTGTCCATTGTGCCAAGGGGGAGGGGGATTGGAGAAGAGTCACTTGGATGAGATGTCCTTGGCTTAGTGTTCATCTCATGCGAGTGACTCTTCCCCAATCCCCCTCCCCCATGGCACAATCTGTGTCTTTTTGGTGACTGACTAGCAGCTCAGGACCCACGGCACGGAAAACTCTTTGTTTCAATGAACTACCACGAGAATACCACCCACCATCTCTGATTTTTTTCATACATCGTCTACTTTTTCACCGTTGTCTGGTTAAACTTGGGAACGTTTCTTAGTTCTTTCATTTTGGGTTTGTGCATTTTGGGTTTATAGTGGTCATTAATATTATTTTGTTGGAAAATTCACCACACTAACTATTTGAGCTCAGTAGAGTACCCGACGATACAACCCCGTCGGAACCGGCCCTCCCCTCCAAAACGGGCTGGGCTTGGGCTGAGCGCAAAGGGCCTGGGCCTCTAATTTAGGCCCATGCAGGACTCACCCGACATATTATATTCTTTAAATGTATGCAGTCAGAATTAGCCCTGTTGCGTATTTAATTCAAGAAGACGGCCAGTAACATGTTTTGAGGCCTCCCGGAAGTTGTAGCCTGTAGTGGAAGCATTAGCTACAATCTCCCAGACAGACCCCCGTTCAAACACGTGACTCTCTCCTCGTAACTGTATACATCATTATAAACTAGTTAAACTAACATTGACTTTACAATATCAATTGCGGTCTGTGTAGACTAAGGTGCGTAAAACTGGGGGTCATTGAAATAGATTGAGAAAACACTGCTAGAGCCACGCAAGCACCAGGCATCGCCGATTACACTATGCTAACAAAAATAGCATGCTAGTACAAACTAACATTCTACTAACACTGAAATATTAACGACAGTGAACAACAAAACAATCTCACCTCAGCTCGAATAATCAATTCAGAACGAAAAAGGAGTGGTGGTGGTGGTGGTGGTAGTAGTAGGTGAAAAGATCCAAGATAAAGCATGAAACAAGACACTATGGAGGCTGCTCGTGTAAACAAGTCGTTTAGTACTCGAGGTAGCCGGATGTAGTGAAATCTCAACTTCCGTTCGGTGACGTCACTGCTCAGGCATATAAAACAAATCAACGCGAATAAACATTAATATACACTGTGACGAAAATTATGGGCCTCATCAATATCATCAAATAATTATTAAACATGATGCATTTAAATGACAAAACCACCATAATTGCTAATACTATAATATTGAAATTAGTACCCATGTTACCATAGCAACGTCACTCCTATGCCTGAAAATACAAATTAATCTTTTATGTTTACATTGAGCCTACTGAAGCAGACGAACTAGACATCAATATTATTAAAATGTTATAATAATGAATACACACATGAGAACATTGTAATTTGCTATATAAATATTTTTGTTTTATTGCGCATTCTCAAAAATCCCCTTTTTTCACTCTTTTCAATCCAGTCAGAATCAGCCAATATGCGTCACGGGCGCATAACTTATAGAAGTGAATGGGAAGGATAAAAAACGGTCCTTGTTATAAGACACTAAACCCAAACAAAGAATTGGACAACATCCAGGGGCGAGTAATTATGTTTGTATTATGAAATATGAAGATTTATTATCACAAACTGCAGTCCTGCAGTCCAAATAGCTTTTTTTATTTCCAGTCAGAATCGGCGAATATCCACGCACCTGCATCGTGACGTCACGGGCGCAAAAGGTATAGAAGTGAATGGGAAGGATAAATGCATAATATCCACGGATTTCCGGAGAATATCGGCGCATTTTCACGGATTCGCAGGGTGCCAATACGTGTAATCTCGCCGAATTTCTGTGAGACTGGGTGGAGGTTATGTTGACTGCTGGACCTTGTGATGATGATGTGGGGGAACTGCAGGACTGGGAGCGTGTGTGTGTGTGAGAGACAGCCTGGGTTAGTGTGTGCACTTCTGTCAAAGTGCGTGGGTGCACGTGTGAATCCTTTCCCCATGTGCATTCCAGTGCAAGGTCGCAGGCCCTGTTTGTGCATGGATGTGTGTGTGTGTGTCTGTGTGCGCGTGGGAGCACATACATGCGTGTGCGTGCGTTAGTCTTCATCGTTCACTTGCAGGCATGTGACTGTAGCAACACTCTAGGTGTGTATGTGTGTGCATGCAAACCCAAGGTCAGTCAGAGCTCTGTGACGTATAGTGCGCACGCACACACAAGTCCATGGGGAGCAAGGGGAGATCAGAGCCCTTGTTTGGATCCCTGAACTCTCCTCACTCCCATCTATCTCTTTCTCTCACATGCGCACGCACACGCGCACACGCGCACACACACACACACACACACACACACACACACACACACACACACACACACACACACACACACACACACACACACACACACACACACACACACACACACACACACACACACACACACACACACACACACACACACACACACACACACACACACACAAAAGAGTAGTCATCCTTCCTGAAGGGCACTTGTGCAAAGGACACAGTATCGTGTGTGTGTGTGTGTGTGTGTGTGTGTGTGTGTGTGTGTGTGTGTGTGTGTGTGCGTGCGTGCGTGCGTGCGTGCGTGCGTGCGCATGCATGCATGGACATAGACCACAATGTTTCAGTATACTGTATGTATACTTGCAGGGTGATATAAACGCACCAGCACTGCAACACATATGAAGGTTTACTAGATTTACTTTGATTGACATTGATTAATCCACTTTAAGCATTTTCGGCCAACGTTGGGATCATTTTTTTACCCAGGTCAAGGTGCACTATATTATACACATAGGTCACAGGTTTGGTCTTTGAGTAAATTAGTATTACTTGAATGATGGAAATTAAGTAGAATCTCTTAATGAGATCTTAATGTATGAGCTAGGGTGAAATGTGTTGTGCAAGGCACGCATAGAGACATTTCTGCCTGACTTACATAGTGACCATGCTCACTGTGCACAATTAAACAGCCCTAAAGTGATAATAGAGATTTTTTTTAACCAATGGCAGTGGGGTAGAGTCTGTTCTCATATATGGCAAGTTGGGACTTGAAGTCTCTAGATCGGCGCTACACCAGAAAGTTGCGTACAACACCGTTTAAAAATCAGCAAGAGTACTGTACACGTGTTACCAACAAGAACCTGTACGACGGAATGCCAATGTTGTTAAAGAGTGAGCCAGAAAATAGCAGCCATACAGGAGGAGAACGAGACTGGCAGCAGGACACTGCCAAACACACCAGGAGCTGCCAGCCAGCAAACTAGTGATGTGGGAACCAACACACGGGCACATTAACATAATATAAGGTGGATATACTTGTGGACGACAGATGTATGGAGAACAGGGGCGGATGTAACATTTGCCAATATGGGGCGAGCAGTGGGAAAATGGTGTGGGTGCGGCTTCAACATGAAGCCGCACCCACACCATTTTCAGCTACAGGACTTTTATTAGGCAAGTAAAGCAATAATAACATCAGTTGTTGTTGAAGTTGCAACAGACAACGCAGCATACATAAAGCTAAAGGTCTGACTCAGAGAGTTTTCTGTTTTCAATGATGAAATGCTGTTGGTTTAGTGGTGACACAGCTGTAGTTAGTCAGTAGCAGTATAGTCGTGTTTCAAATCATTTTAAATATAAGCACTCATATGAACGACCACAACCTTCTAGCTGTGGGGCGACAGCACTAACCACTGTGCCACTGTGCTCCCGCCAGTGGGAATTTAAGTTGAATTGTGTAAGACGAAAATAAGGAATAGCGTAGCTGATTCAAAGACAAACCAAAATGTTTTGGGCATACAGTCGAGTATGCCAAAAGTTGAGTTTCACTTCATATTCAATTCAACTCAACTCTCACCAAAGTTGAGTTTCATACATCACATTTTCCAACTCCTACCCAACTCTCTAACTTTTAGTTTTCGCATTTCGATTAAGTCTGGTGGTACCACATGACCGACGAGGCTGGAGCTGCTGCTGCTGCTGCTGAAAATGTGAAATCAATTAAAAATGAGCTACAATTCGAGGGAAATGGCCTAATACGGTATAGGCGTCCATGCCTGCCAATACTTTTTCCACCACTTATTTCATGACAGCGCTCTGCGGGCAGGTCAATAATTACGTTTCCTTTTTTATTTTTGCTGCATTTAATGAGGCAGATAGATGGGGAAGTTGAGAAGAAGGCGGAAGGTCAGAATGTCTCAGGAGACACAGAGGATTCAGTTTACTGGGCAATCATAAAATAAACTACTGGACGGCAAATCTATTATCATTTTATATATAGAAGCTCATCTGTGCTCTCCACAACATGGACAGGGCAGTACTCCAATTATCTGGGGAATTAGGTTCACACAACGCACACACACACGCACACGCACGCACGCATGCACGCACACACAGCTTTTTTTTTAACCATAATCCTCTAGTGTACAGCCTTAATAACAAAACTAAGTAATTCCCCATAAAACCTGCACCAAAATGCTTAATCCTAGTCAAGAACACATAACATCCAAGATGACTTTATAGCCATGAAAACAATCCTTTCCGTCAAACCCTGAGACATTCATCCAAAAGGTCAATTTTGACGTGTCAAATGGTGCTCCACGGACCACCATTTGAGGACATTTTAGCCCCACGGACCCCCAAAACTAAGATCTCTTTTGCTTTTGTCCACAATACCAGGCTAGATTTGGGAAACAAAACAGGCAAAACATACAGATTTGAAATGACCAGTATATTTTAACTCGTCAAGAGTACTCTGAAGAGTTACATCTGGTTAACCAACTTAGCTGGGGACCACCTGGAACCCTCTCAAGGACCACTGGTGGTCCCCGGACCACTGGTTGAAAACCACTGCTGTTAGGGGAACAATACGCATGCAGTACAGTAAGTGCTGGGTAGAGATCAAGAGATCTCTTCGGTCTTTTAGTCATTTTAGAAATTGTTTTTCTGCAGATGTTCACTGCGATGTCCTATAAAAACCTAAACCTAATGAAAGTACTCATTATAGAGACAATTGAGTCAAGTGGTTTTTGCTCATTTAATGGAGTACTGACTGGACTTGAGCAAATATTATTTATTTGTTTTTTTGCAAGCATATGACTTTCAGATGTTAACATTTCAAACGGAAATAGTGTTGTGACTCCACTTCTCCATTTCTATAAAAGGGACTCTTTGGGACCCAAAACCTCCCAAAATGTATGATGAATTATTCACTTTGTCCCAGTGAAATGAAAAATGCATTTTTCCCCCACACTTTTGGAACACATCCATGATCATTACATCTAACAAGGGATGCCAAAAAGGGGAACATTTTCACTTGTGTAATTTCATATGAAAGTCACTCAAAAATATTTCTATTACTTCCTGAAAACTAAAATGTTCTGTGTGCCACTCAGTGGCGCGCTATGAGCTTGTAGATCTGCTATTTTTGAAAAATCACGAAAATGTGGCACAAATCTTTGAATACATTATTTCAGAACATTTTTAACTCACATCTTTGCTTCTGGGGTGATCCCCTAGAACATTTTTTTAGATGGGATCCGCAGTCAAACAGATAATTCTGCTGGTCCTTGGTATGAAATATGTTGAGCATCACTGACACAGGAACGTAGATATTTTTATCAGGAAAACTAGAATATAATGTCAGAAATGATTACAATGTAGCATCAGAAACTAGAATTTAGTCTCATTAACTAGAATCTTGTGTGAGAATCTAGCATCTACTGTCAGAAACTAGAATCTTGAGCCATAAACTAGAATCTAATGTCAGAAAGTATGTTGTAGAATCTCATGTCAAAAACTAGAATGTAGCATCAGAAATTAGAATCTCATGTCAGAAACTAGAATCCAGTCAGGACAAAATGGGTTAAACTCATTCATAATATATCTGGAAACATTATATAGTTGAAATAAGCCTATATGTCTACAGTAAATAAACTGTATCCTGCGATGGTCCTGTACCGGTTCTATCACATGAAGGGAAGCATGCTCTGATTGGTTCAGAAACTAGAGCTACCAAGATAGATTTATTGAATTTCTTTTACGTTTTCATGCTAAATGACAGCAGTGTTAGTGTATTATATGAAAATAAAATGTACTCCAATTTGTACTATTAAACACTACCACCAGACAACATGTTCTCGTGTTAGGAGTGTGGGTTCTTATGCATGTTGACATTTGAAAATACCAGGATACATGTTCTACAAGAAGTTGCTCATGACCTCTGAAGTTTATTGCAGATTTCTCAACTCGAAAACAAAAAAAAAAGGTTAGCCTCCGTGTGATAAATTATGCACTGTAACAGCCTGTAGCGATTAGCTTAGTGAGCCAAGCCTCGGGTTCACTTTCATAGTAGCATTGTTGATCATTAGTGTGGGCGTGATGTGATGAGAGTTGATGGAAATGTATTATTATAATAACCACAATTACGCTTTATTCGAAAAGATGCATTGGCGAAATAACCTAGCAGACCAAATTGTATGAGATTGGAAATCAGGCCTGGTACACAGGCTTTGTCTTTGTCTAAAAAGTACTACTGTTATTGTTGCAACAGACACGCAGCATGCATGAAGCTAAAGGTCTGACTCAGAGAGTTTTCCGTTTTGAGTGATGAAATGCTGTTGGTTTAGTGGTACCACAACTGTAGTTAGTTAGTAGAGTAGTAGTAGTGTTTCAAATACTTTTTAAATATAAGCACTTTCATTTGAAATATCTTCGGTTGTTTAAATTGGCATGGCATCGTGTTTGGTGGGGCAGACTAGGTATTTAGCCCCCCCCCCCATGCCCATGCCTAGATCCGCCCTGAGACCTGGGGGCATTGCATCGTTCCAGGAATACAGGTATATTAGCTTGGATTCTCCATTGACGGACGTGTTTCTGAACTGCCCAGTATAACCTTGCCTGATCAATATTAACCAACATGAGCAAAATGAAGTTGGTTTATTGGTTCTACTGTAAATGTCAGTTTCAATATTGTTTTCAGGCCAATTGCACAGCCATGTACAGTCACAGATCATTTCGCCCCCCCCCCTCTCGGGTCACCTGAAACAATCTCCATGATGAATTACCAAGGGCACGAGGCGGAGCCGTGACGAATGACCATCCGTTGCTTTGCCTTTTTTAAGGTGACTGTTCCGCCCCAGCGTGAAAATCCCCTCACGACACTGCCGACCCAAACACCAGGGGTGGATCTAGGCATGGGCAATGCCCCCCTAAATGCCCAGTCTGCCCCACCAAACACGATGGCATGCAAAACAACACAAGATATTTCAAATCAAAGTGCTTACATTTAAAATGATTTGAAACACTACTACTGCTACTAACTAACTAACAGCTGTGGCACCACTAAACCAACAGCATTTCATCATTGAAAACAGAAAACTCTCTGAGTCAGACCTTTAGCTTTCTGCATGCTGCGTGTCTGTTGCAACTTCAACAACAACTGATGTTATTATTGATGCTTTACTGGCCTAATAAAAGTCCTGTAAATGAAAATGGTATGAGTGCGACTTCCCCCCCATACAATCCCCCCCCCCCCCCAATTGGGAAATGTTACATCCGCCCCTGCCCAACACTTGAAATTAAAGCACTATCAGACACCACAGAAGTCACTCTCGATCTGAAGACGTGGAAGGGCTGGTGGTATTCATCTGCTACCCGGTGTTTAGACTTTATCAAAGTCGTGCATGGTTTAAGAGTACAGGATTCCTCGCTCATTACACAAAGGACTAAAAAAAAAGATTTGGAGAAGCGAGAATAACGGCTGAAAGCCTGGCAGTAGCTGACTCCGTTGGCACATCAAACACAACACTGTTCAAAGTAAAGCTAGAGAGAGAGAGGGGTAAACGAAAAGTAAAGCACATGAAGGAATAGTCGGCCCAAGAAAAAAGGCAAGATACATTTCAAGACAAGGCTCTGGAAGGGAAGAGAATCCCCCACCCCCGTCGAGTATTACCTAGCACAGGGGCAGTGATGGGCAGTAGCTTGTTAAAAGTAGCTAAACTACATAGCTTAACTACATTTTCCCGTAGCTTGTAGTGTAGCTTACTACATTTGTTCTGGGAATAGCTTGTAGTGAAGCTACACTACTTGTAACAAAGATTGTAGCTTACATTTTCCCGCACACATTTTCAAATTCTACACATTTTTAATAGGTTGAAAACCTCTAATATACATCCCAAAACTTAGACATGCCACCATCCCAGGTTCAAACCCATGCCTAAATTATTATTATGAATTTTATTTATATTATAAAGGTTCCAATTGGTTTCATGTTTACGCTCTCAAGGAGTTGCATCTGGTTAACCATATTTCCATATTCAACTGTAACTCTCTCAAGGACCACTGGTGGTCCCCAGACCACTGGTTGAAAACCACAGTACCCTTTCACGGGCCGGTCAGAGTCAGCCAAAGGGCCGCATTTGGCCCCACGGGTCACATAATGCTCAGGTATGCCCTAGCATAATGTCACAGTTATTTGAAGCTGTTTCCATAATGACAGTGGAATGCTGGTCGCGTGGGCACAGTGGAGATGTCGGCACACACATTTCTAGAAAAGTGGGCAAAAAGGCAACTGGGCATACAGGCAGTTCGGCACACAGGCTATCCAGGCCCAGATGTATTTTTTTGCCCAGTTGGCCCTATACCCAAATGTATTGTTTGCCCAATTGTCTGGTGTGGCCACTTGGTTTTTGTGCCCACTTGACCTGTTTCCATGTCAAAGATACTGCTGACTCATTCTCAATCAGTGGTTTTCAGCTATTCCCTATACCAGGGCCCACTATTTATTCTGCATTTTAGCCACAGAGGAGCACTATGATGTTCAGTTTAGTCTCTCAGACTCAAAACTAAGGATTTCCAAGTTTGTGTCCACACTTTAGGGAGAGATAACTGGCAAAATATTGGTCAAAAATTGGTCAAAAATATAACAATTCTTCTCGATTTTCTAAATGTGTATATTCTTGAAAATTAGGTATTTCAAATATAATTTAAAAGGGAATTCCACCCATTTTCAAAGTTTCAAAGGGGTCATTAACATGGTGAAATATCTTGATGATGTCATCAGATGTATTTCACCATGTTGATGATTTTTTCAGACCTCCATTTTTAGGAAATACAGAATTGGGGGAACTTTTTTTTTTTATCAAGTCCACACAACATCTCTAAGGTATATTAATGACATTTTAAAAGGTCATTAATATACCTTAGAGCTCTAGAGAGTGTAAAATGATATTTCATTTCACAATCTCAAGAGTTACAGATCTATATAAGGGTCCATTTCATTACCAAATGTCCATCATCTAGCTGCGGACCACATGGACCTCACTGGTGGTCTCCGGACCACTGGTTGAAAAACCACTGTTATAAATGATTGACAACAGCAATGTTGTGTGTTTTGGGGCCACTTTATGACGGGAGCGGTAGATTGCTTTTGGTCCTCAGGTTGACAAATAAAAAAACATTGGCCGTCACTTTTAAAGGCATAGTACAAAAACTGATTGCACAGTTCGCTTCCAGATAAAATGTTTAAGGCAATCCGTGTCGACGCGTTTATAGACAGACAGGAGGAGAAGGAGTGTGCCAACGCCTGTAAAAACCAAGACCTCGCCTTCAGGTATGAGGTGATTCATTGCTACAGATTCCAACCAGGGGCGGATCTAGGCATGGGCATAGGGGGGCAATGCCCCCCTAAACGCCCAGACTGCCCCACCAAACACGATGGCATGCAAATCAACCCAAGATATTTCAAATTAAAGTGTTTATATTTAAAATGATTTGAAACACCAGTATTGCTACTAACTAACTACAACTGTCGCAACACTAAACCAACAGCATTTCATCATTGAAAACAGAAAACTCTCTGAGTCAGACCTTTAGCTTTATGCATGCTGCGTGTCTGTTGCAACTTCAACAACAACTGATGTTATTATTGATGCTTTACTTGACTGATAAAAGTCCTGTAACCGAAAACGATAAGGGTGCGGCTTCATTGCCCGTGGCGCGGGGGATGAAGCCGCCCCCTTTCCGTTTTCTCCTGCCCCCCATGTTACATCCGCCCCTGGATTTCAAAGCCCTCGTTCTCCTGAAGACGCATCGACCGCCAAGAAAAACAAGCAGTGTTCTGCCAAGTGCTGGCCCATAAAAAACAAACAAACCCAAAAACAATATGCTAAGCACTGCGGTTTACAACGTAAACCCTTGCTGAGGGGTCAAGAGTCGTTTCTAACTCCAAGCTTGGCGTTGGAGCTCATTGTTTTCCATTGATAGGCCTTAACCTTTCCAAATGGGTGTGTGTGACCCCACCTCACCCTCGTAAAACGTTTTTTTTTTTTTTTCGCATCCCAGGCGGCGTTTTTTCTGGTCACAACAACAGTCCATAGAGCAGGGTCGATCTAGGCATGGGCATGGGGGCGGGGGGGTGGGGGCTATGCCCCCCTAAATGCCCAGTCTGACCCACCAAACATGCAAAACAATCCAAGATATTTCAAATTAAAGTGCCACGGAAAGCGCCACGGGCGATGAAGTCGCCCCCATACCATTTTCTCTTGCCCCCCCAAGTGGGAAAGGTTACATCGGCCCCTGCCTTAGAGGCCAAGGAAAAACGCTTGCCCTGCAAACCCTCCACACCTGCCTGTTATAGCGCCGTGACGATGGCGAAAAAAGCACTGCTTATGTTAGTCGCACAGATTTCATCCAAATCCCAAATCACATGCAATGCAATCACGCGAACAGGACAAGTCTGCTGGATTTCTCAAATTCTACACTGATACTGGCTATGATTGCCTTACAAAGTTTTCAGCAGTGGCCACTTTCACACAAAAGGCTGCAAAACGTGAACTCACTGACCGAGTGCAGTGAAACTGCACAGGCATATTCCCACTAGGCTGAGGAAGCGATGTCACTTGACATTTTTCCAAATGAGGCTCATGGTGATGCTATTACAGGCCTAGCCACACCTTTACATCTGCATAAAGGGTTGTCTGCCAAAGATCACACACTCTACTATCCTCTTGGCGGAGACCTGTGCCCAGAAGGGCACTTTGTCTATCTGCATAAAACATTGTTTGCCCAAGATCACACACTGCCCCCGTCGCACTGGTAGAGACCTGTGCCCCGGGCACCTTTTCCATTTTCTTATATATCAGTGGTGGGCAATTATTTTTCCCAAGGGACCAAATGAGAAATAAAATATTGTGGAGGGAAAAGACTAAAGGCTGAACTAAAGTCTGCGTAATATTAATTTAATTTCAAGGTAAAAGTAAGAGTAAGACGAACCATTTTGACCCCAGGGCCCTCTATTTATTCAGTATTTGAGCCACAGAGGACCACTATTTGATGACATTTTAGCCCCACAGACTCCAAATCTAAAGATTTCTTTTGTCCACAATTCCAGGCTGGATTTGGGAAACAAAACAGTCAAACATACAGATCAAAATGACCATTAATCTTCTACATTCTCTAGTCTAGACTGTGTAGACTAATTCAGACGATGAATATTTTAACTCTTGAGAGTGTAAAAATGAAACGGTAAAAATGGTTTCATTTTTACGCTCTCAAAGAGTTAACTCTCTCAAGGACCACTGGTGGTCCCCGGACCACTGGTTGAAAACCACGGTACCCTTTCCCGGGCCGGTCAGAGTCAGCCAAAGGGCCACATAATGCCCAGGTATGTTATATATGCTTTGCAGCTGCAACAAGAAACAAATGAAGACGCGATGACACAGTTATTATCCCCAGCTGCCTGCTTTGCATTGCTTTTACCTGAGTTAGTTTACATACTAATCCCTCGGGTGCTTCATTAGCATGAGGGATTGTCAAATAATGCAACCCGCTGGCCACATTGTGTTAGCCACTCGTATCGCTGCTGATGGTGTTTTCCATGCCTGCAGCGCAGTGGTGGACTGGGTGAAAAAAATCGTCCCGGACATTTTAGCGTGATTTGGCCTCTCTCAAGAGTTTAAAATATTCATCTACATTGGCCCGAGTCTAATTACAAAATATAGAAGATTAATGGTCATTTATGATCTGTAGGGCTGGGGCGGTATGGGATTTTTAATACCGCGGTAATTGCGGACCCCCATACCGCCGGTAATGCGGTAATGCGGTACACGCCCCCCCCCCCCCCGGCGACGCAAAAAAAAACCTCCCGTTTATAGTGTTATTCAACACAGACTGCAAAATTCGCGACATGTACAGTACAGCGGGTGAGTGCACCCCCCGCCGCTTCCCTTCCTCTAAGTAGCCTACCTCTATACCACAGTAGCAGGCAGCGTCCTTTTAAAAACAGCCGGGCAACTTTTGTCCATCAGTTTACCAAGGTGACATCCAGTGTAACATGCGTCGCTACAGTGAATCAGTGAATAAGCTGTGCAACATGACGAAACACCAGCTGTAAATAATCGTCCCTTGATTGTGTTTTAAACGGATTATACGAATCATTTTGGGACAAATAAGGGTAGGAGCCGGCGATCAGCTAGGAGGTTTAATATCTTTGGCGTGTTTATATGAGGGACAAACATTGGGCTACACGCACTATGGATTATGGCAAGTAACTGGTTTCAAATGCTGCCGAGTGAGGAAAAAAGCCCTGCGATGCGAGCGAGGCTGTCTGGCTCGCACCCGAATAAAACTCGGACCAGCCAAAATGAAGGGATTCATAAACACTAAAGTTTTGCTGTTGCCTGGTGTCTGATGTGTATGCTATATTATTACAAACCGATCTGAAATAAAGATAAAGAAGTCTATGTAGAACAGCCGCAATGAAGAGAACAGACGGCTTAAACTCAGGGCTGAATTGGGTCGAGCCCTCCTGTTACGCCTCGCTCAACGTCGCATGGACGAGGGAGAGAGGGAGAGAGAGAGCGAGAGAGAGAGAGAGAGAGAAAGAGAGAGACAGACAGAGGGAGAGAGACAGAGAGAGAGATGGTCCGTGGAGAGTATCGCACATTACAGGCAGGAGGACCACCTCTCTCTCTCTCGCGATCCTTTCCACTGGAAAGGATCGCACGAGAGAGAGAGAGAGAGAGAGAGAGAGGGAGAGAGGGAGAGAGGTGGTCCGTGGAGAGTATCGCACATTACAGGCAGGAGGACAGCCGCCCCATCGGCCACAACTATGATCTTTTGACTGACAAAACATTTAGAGTTCGGTTAGATCACATATGTCAAACTCAAGGCCGCGGGCCAAATCAGGCCCGTGAATGAATTATCTTTGGCCCGCGGGATAAATTTGAATTAGTATCAGACATGAGCGTAGGGAGTAGAGGATGGGCCCCGGTGCAAGAATATTTTGTGGGCCCCTATGGCCCCTACCATTGCCATAAACGAGCAACTCGTACGGACGCACGCATGTGCGCGCACAAACACACACTACAGCTATACTGTATAGACTAACAAACGTGCCTGGCTACACAATTACATTCATTTTCAATGATCTTTATTGGCAAATGGCCATGACACACACACACACACACACACACACACACACACACACACACACACACACACACACACACACACACACACACACACACACACACACACACACACACACACACACACACACACACACACACACACACACACACACAGCATTTTCAGAACCAAAACAACATGGACAGATGCCAAGCTCTATCTCTATCCTCCATCATTACTAATATCTAACAGCCTGCCCTGACATGGGCTCAAACATGATGTCCCCAAACTATTACATTCACACATTCACATTATATCCAACACCAACAAAGCTGCATACCAGTATGCACTTCCACAGTATAAGCAACAAGCATCAAGAACACACACATTAGCCTACATGCTTTACAAAGACAGCAAACTGACCGCATTAATGAATGTGACTGAGTACTCACTCATTAGAAGGGCATTTTATGGGTAGTGGAGATGTATTTTTCAGAGAAAGACCTTTTTTGTTGTCTCTGAGAAATGGTCCAGCAGGCCTACGGACTTGTTGCTATTATAAAGCTTTTTGTCTCTTCGGTATGCGGTGTCATGTCGTATAATCCTCGATCTGTGCTGGGGATTCGGGGTTCATTAATAGGCTCTGCAACGCGGCCGCCGCGGCGACATTCATTTTCACCGACAATGTGTCCGTGCGTGGCCGCGTGGAGAACTGTCACAGGGTGGTTGTGTCGCTGAACTTGTTGGCGACTCTAGTCCAGCGTGTTGCCGCTCTGTGAGGCAGGATCTGGGGTAGCTGCTAGTGCCCGGTGCCGGTGGGGCTGCAGGTGCAGCAGGAGAGCTGATACAAACTTGTCCAATTTGGTCATTTTAGCTTAATTTACGCTTCCCGCTGCCGGCTGCTCTCTTTCCATTCGCCTTTGGAACCACTTTCATGACTTTTCTTGAACATGACACTATGCTACGCCGATGCTTCAATTCAATCCACTCGCGCTTTTTTTTGTAGTTGACACTTTTTTTGTTTTGTTTTGTTTTAAGAGGAACTGACATCAGAACAACACATTCACACGTGAGTGACAGTTCACAGGTACCAATTTGATTGGACAATATCATTACCCCTCCCACTGCTAGGCCCGGCCACTCTCAGCGTTTAACCCCCTAACGACCGGCCACAGGTCCATAATAGTCGCAGGGGCCCGCTATCAGCAGCCTTTCTTTTCTTTTTCCCCCTTCCCTCTCAGTAGGCCCCCAAGGGGCCTGGGCCCTGGTGCACCGCACTGGCGGCACCGGCGTAAAATACGCGCCTGGTATTAGAACTGGCCCTCTGGTATATTGCACACACCATGATAAGAAATGAATGCAACTAATTGTTTTACTTCTTCAACTTAGTCTCATTTACTTTCTCAATTAACTATGAAAGCAGCACTTGGTGAGGATCATAGAAGAAAAAAAATCCCTGAAAAATAGCAGGTGTTCACGTCTCATAGCGCGCCACTCTGTGGCGCGCTATGAGACGTGAACACCTGCTATTTTTCATTATACGTTGTAACTTAAAACAGTTTTTAATGCAGGCAGTTTCATCTTTACAATTATTTTGCCATTAAGAGGCATTGATTTTTGAAGGGAAATTACTATTTTGCTGTTTGACAGGGACGTCATTGTAAACCGGTGTTGAAACACAGACCGGTATCTCCGGCCCTCGACTTGTACCAATTTTTCTATTTTGGCCCACTCTGTATTTGGGTTTGACACCCTGGGTTAAATCTATCGAGCTGGATTGAAGCAGTCAATTGGAATTGCAACGGCTGCCAGTGCATGCATTCTAGCTCGGATCAAACGACCATTTAACGACCTTCCTTTATTGGCCCTGCATAATCATGCATAATAATCATTTTAATACTATTGTTATTATCTTAACATATTAAACAAATTCCAAGTTCGCCAGGCAAACATGATAAATTATGAGAAAAGACTATGGTGCTGCCCTCTCCTCGGCAGATCCACAGAGTATAGACAGAGTTGTGTTGGAGTCTATTGGCTCGCGCTCGCATTTTTTGACCCCTCAATGTCGCAAAAAAGTAACAAACAAAAAAGTCGAAAATATTTTTTTTATTATTTTTTTATTTTACCGCGGTAATGAAGCCCATACCGCGGTATGCGTTACATACCGGCGGTATGGCGATATTGCGGTTATTGCCCCCAGCCCTAATGGTCATTTATGATCTGTATGTTTGGCTGTTTTGTTTCTCAAATCAAGCCTGGAATTGTGGACCAAAAAGAAAAATAAATCTTTAGTTTTGGGGGTCTGTTGCGGCTAAAATGTCCTCAAATGTTGGTCCGTGGATCAAAATTCTGAATGAGTAGTGGGCCCTGGGATCAAAAAGGTTGAAAACCAGATACCACTGGCCCCCTACGGATCGTGGCCCACCGGGAGACCTCCCTGTATGCCCAACGGTCAATCCGACCCTGCTGCTGCAGCGTGAGTGAGCCGCTGTGATCGGGGGCTTTGCCACTTGCTGCCTGCCAATTGGAAACTCGAGACAGTATAATTTAATCTGGAGATTGCCCTTTCACGCTGCGGCGTCAAGGGGATGCTTACACAGATCCACTCCATTGATCTGAGCACACTCCAAGTCTAAGTTGTGTTATTGTTGTTGTTCTGTGGGTTAGAATCACAAATACAGTACATGCCTCTCCGTGTGGAACCACGTCTGACTATGGCTTCACACTGGCTCCACAGTACTGTAAAGGCTTACAGTTCCCAGCAGGCGCCATTTCTGGTCCAAACCAGGGGCGGATCTAGGCATGGGCATGGGGGTGGGCGGTTGCTGTAATGGCGCCAGCCTCATACTTCTCATCACTGACAATAAGGCGTAATCCGACAGCACCATTCAGTCAAAACATGCAGTTCCAATCGTGCCGTCATAGATCTTCAAAATAAGGGTCGAACGGCGGATGTCCTGGCACTTAATAATCCTCCTTTAATAAATCCTGTTGGCCAAACGGTTAACAGCTTGACTGCAGAATTAATTCATCGCAATGCCCCGTTTACTGCCTAAGTGTCATTATCCTTTGAAGAACCACCAACATCATTGTTCCTTTTCATTACAAAAAACACTTTAAATTGGTGTGATCCTTTGTCGTAGTGTCGAAAAATAATCCAAAGTGGCAATCAAGAACAACGCCGGCCGCACTGTGCCATCAGGAATGCTTTGGGACTCCATTTCCCAGAACCCAATTAGCATGCCAGTGCGACCCAGGGTTATTATAGTTATGGCTTTTTCATTTTAGTTTATTTTTAATTAGTTTTTACTCTGTCTTTTTTAATTTAGTTAGTTTTAATTAGTTTTTAGGGCGCATTTGCTAGTTTTTATTTTTGTAAAAAAGTTATAGTTTTAGATTAAAAGTTTTAGTTTTAATTTAGTTTTAGTTTCAGTTTTTTCATACCATACTTTTTTGTATTTTGTATGTCTGAAAGTCATATACATATTGATTAAAAAAACGAAAACAAAGGGTATTTTGAGTAGGATTTCAGTTTTAGTTAGTTTTGTGAACCCACAATGCAGTTATAGTTTTGATTTATTTTCAGTTAACAGATATTTTTTTGAAAATTGTAGTTATCGTTTTTTCGTTAGTTTTAGTTAACTATAAAGACCCTGGTGCGACCTAAACGTTTGCAGTGATCTGTGTCACATGCCACTCCGTCCAATGGTTGGAAAAAAGAAGTGAACAATAAAAACATAACGTGTGTATTATTGAAAGGCTAAGCTGTTCTATACAATCAATTAACTCTTGTAACTCGTGAATGGGAGGGAAAGACGATTAATGACGAATCCGCTTGACAGACTCTACTCTAATGATAATTTACTACTGGCTATATTGACCCACGCCAGGCAGTCAGTCATATGAACGACATATAGGCTACAGGGGACTGCGTCTCGTCTCCCCTCTCCACCTATGAGCAGTTCAACACCCAGTGTTGCCAACTTGGCACATTTGTCACTATATTTAGCTTTTTTTTCCAGACCCCCCCTGGCGCCAAAACTAGTGAAAAACTCCTGGCGGAAAATCTAGTGTTTTTTTACTGGTGAGTTCGGGCGAAATTGATTGACAGGCGCCAGAGATAAAAGCCTCATTTTTCACCATTTTTCCTCCTATGACAGTGGTTTTCGACCAGTGCCCCCCAGGCTAAATGATGGACAGCTGGTTAATGATGTAACTCTTAGAGAGCGTAAAAATGAAACCAAATGGACCCTTGCGGGTCCATTTGGTTTCATTTTTACACCCTCAAGAGTTAAAATATTCATCCTGTGAATTAGCCCAACTTAGTCTACACAACTAGAGAATGTAGAAGATTAATGGTCATTTTGATCTGTATGTTCCAGGCGAGCATCTAGCGCATTCTAGTGCATTTTGGGAAGTGCCACTAGTGCATTTTGGATTTTGGCAGTTGGCAACACTGTCAACATCAACTGTCTACCAAAAGGACAGAATGTTCTGGGCTCCACGTCTCCCCACCCCCACCACCATAATGTAAACCTGATGGATCAGACCAAATGGACTAATGATCCGTGATGTGCCACAGGGGACTTGTTGGGAGATTGGAGCAGTTAATTTCAGAGGGGGGCAGAAAAATGGCTCCATTAAACATCACACTGCCCATCACGTCAGACCGGGGCTATCAAATAGCATGTGTGGTGCAGTGTTGGAAAGTATATGTACTTGAATCCAACTTGACAACGTGAGCATTTCCAATTTCGAATACTTCCGGTTCTGACGCATCCGAGAGACGGAATAGTGTAGATTTACTCCACTGCAATTCTTTGAAAACCAAACTGCAGTTACTATAGGTTCCTAGATTTACCATATTATTATGTTATTTCTCGAGGTAAAGTGCATTTACTTGTAACATGGTATATTTCTGCATTGCAGTATTGATGCTTTTACTTCAGTAAAAAGGAAAGAAGAGTACTTTCTTTCCACCGGTGGAGATTGGAGCAGTAATTCCAGAGAAAATGACTCCATTAAACATCCCAGTGCCCGGCCCAGTGCTATAGTAGTCACACGGTGCCATCAAATAGCACGTGCGTGACATCTCTCTGTGCACACTGACTCCTTATAGGGCGTATTCTCTATCCACAAGGACTGTGCACGTGGCTTTGAGGACAGACAGTCAGCAGGGAAGATGTATGAGTCTGAGGCGTAATGTATTCACAGGCGGGAAGATCAACAAATTGGTCCCGTAGACATGATGAAGCAGCTCTGCAGCCTGCTGAGCTGAGGTCGCCGTCTCCCATGAATTATGATGAAGCTCTATGTAAATGAATTATGATGAAGCTCTATGTAAATGAGTTACGATGAAGCTATACGTACAAAAATGCCCGCATGGCCAGAGCCCAGAAACGCACGCCGTGCTCCACGGAGAGCGATTCAATTAGCCAGTCCGTCGCTGCCTGCGTTGGCACAGGCTAAAGACGAACGTCTTTTTAATGGGTTCATTGGAAAACTAGTATTGTTGGTGAGTTGGAATTACAGTTACAAGGTGGAATGAAAGGGGAAGGATGGGCATTTTATTATGAATCCCGTATAGACATTATAATGACCATGGATATGGTCTAAAACTGTACTTGTGACTTGTACAAGTCACTGGGACTTTAAAGTACAATGGCCTTACCGGAGAGAGTGACACACACACACACACACACACACACACACACTCCCACAAAACATGTTGGAATGTTCAAGTGCTTGCCAGCACACGCCCACACACCATTCACACGTTGGTTGTAAATTAAGTGTGTGCTTTAACAATGTGATTTGTTCAGCAGAGCAAGCTTAAAATAACAGTGAGCTGTGAGAAACGCGTTGTTAGGAGCCATACGGACAGTCTAATTAGGTGAAGGAACGCTGTAGACTTACATCTGAATCTGGGCTGGAAGGGATTTTTGGGGTATTTTTTTGCTACAACTGACAAGGGTAATAATCTGCATAATTCACCATGCAGCCTTTGTTCAAGCTCATTTTGACTAGAAATCCAAGAATAAAAGAAAAAATAATAATAGGAAACATAGCCTTTGGCTTTTTTTTTTCGCCAGACAAATGAACTGGCTTTAAGTGTCCATTATATAATATAAATGAGGGTACATGGTAGCAGGTGGGAGAATATATTTTTTAATACAGTATTTGTGTATGAATGGAAAATGGTGCATTTATAAATGATATAGCACCTTTTTAAATAAACTTAACTGAAACCAGAACTGCACTCAGCAGAGTGCCAACAGGTAATTATTCATGGTTTACAATGGCCAGGCCTTTATATTGATTCACAAACACATTCATATACTTTCATACAGATTCATACAGACTTTTCCATTACATTCACACATTCAGGCACTGACCTGTGCTGCACATTGAGCAATTTGAGGACTCAAGGACACTTATCTCTGAGGTAGGAGACCAGGATCGAACTGGGAAGCTTTTCGGACTAGTGTTCCTTTACACTAGTCTATAAAAATATATATTTTAAAACATATAAATGCTTTGTGAATGTACCGTGAATGACAAAGAGATTTCAGGAGGTGTAGTTCCAGACTACAGTAGCCTTCGAGAGATTGTGGAATAGTTGTCAGGCTACGTTGAGACCATCTTCTCCCTGCAGCTACAGTAAGTCCACCTCAGTGAGAAGAATATCTCCACCCTGTAGCTACAGTAAGTCCACCTCACTGAGAAGAATATCTCCACCCTGTAGCTACAGTAAGTCCACCTCAGTGAGAAGAATATCTCCTCGCTGTAGCTACAGTAAGTCCACCTTAGTGAGAAGAATATCACCTCCCTGTAGCTACAGTGAGTCCACCTCAGTGAGAAGAATATCTCCACCCTGTAGCTACAGTAAGTCCACCTCAGTGAGAAGAATATCATCTCCCTGTAGCTACAGTAAGTCCACCTCAGTGAGAAGAATATCATCTCCCTGTAGCTACAGTAAGTCCACCTCAGTGAGACCATCTCCACCCTGTAGCTACAGTAAGTCCACCTCAGTGAGAAGAATATCATCTCCCTGTAGCTACAGTAAGTCCACCTCAGTGAGACCATCTCCACCCTGTAGCTACAGTAAGTCCACCTCAGTGAGACCATCTCCACCCTGTAGCTACAGTAAGTCCACCTCAGTGAGAAGAATATCATCTCCCTGGAGCTACAGTAAGGCCACCTCAGCCAATCTCTAGCAATTAGTCTAGATGATGAGCCAGGCGATGAGGCGACGGCCTCGGGCGCGGCTGATGAAGTCTGCCCTTGGTTGAATAAGCTCAAGCAGCCACGGGTGCCAGCTGGTGATCATTTAGTTTATCACATAATTACGCCCGTAGCCTTACTTATTCACAAAGACAGTGAGAAAGTGGTATTTGATTAAGACCTTAAGTTAATAGATTTAACGTTATTGCCAATGAGGAACCGCCCTGGGACCGGAATGAATATAAAGTGACTAATGACTATACAATTACAGCGCGGTCCTGCTAGCATTCTGCAACACAGTGGTTAAGAGACAGAGAGAGACAGAGAGAGAGAGAGAGGCCGACCTGGACATGTGATATCAACACAGCCTTGGCTACTGCAGGGCCGGATCTAGAGGGCGGCACGGGTGGGCAGAGCCCACCCAAATGTTCATCCTCCCCACCCAATGAAAGGTATTGTCAGTGGTTTCATCAGTGGTCCAGGGACCACCAGTGGTTCAGAGAGGTCCAGGTGGCACCCAGCTAGTGGAAAGTTGGTGAACCAGATGTAACTCATTGAGACCAAATGGACCCGCGCGGGTCCATTTAGTTTCATTTTTACGCTGTCAAGAGTTAAAATATTCATCATCTGAATTAGCCCAAGTCTACACCACTAGAGAATGTAGAAGATTTTGATCTGTATGTTTGACTGTTTTGTTTCCCAAATCCAGCCTGGAATTGTGGACAAAAGCGAAAGAAATTTTCTGTTTTGGGGGTCTGTGGGGCTAAAATGTCATCAAATGGTGGTCCGTGGCTCAAATGCCGAATAAATAGTGGGCCCTGGTTGTCAAAAAGATTGAAAACCACCCTGCCCACCCTGTCATTCTTCCAGCACACCCCTGTAGGGCTGGCTAAAACCACTGACATTACCTTTCATTGGGTGGGGAGGATGAACATTTGGGTGGGCTCTGCCCACCCCTGCCACCCTCTAGGTCCGGCCATGCTAAATCCGGCTCCCTGGGCTACAGTAACTCCAGCTGAGTGCAGGTGTGTCGCGTGGATAAAATGATAGACTGGGCAGATTAGCATCGCGGCGAGGGTGCACATCTCAGGCCGACAATCGGTGAGAATGGTTTCGCCGACGTGTTAGCGGGGGACCATTTCAAACACTTGCCTGCTGTGGTTTGCTATACAAACAGAAATGCGCATGCCCAAGGCCTACCAGAGTATAAAAGATAGCCAGCTAAGATAATAGATATCTTAGCTGGTGGCTAAGTTGCCTTGTGGTTAGAGCATACCTGGGCATTATGCGGCCAGATGGGGGCCAGATGCGGCCCTTTGGCTGACTGACCGGCCGATGAAAGGGTACTGTGGTTTTCAACCAGTGGTCCGGGGACCACCAGTGGTCCTTGAGAGAGTTCCAGTTAAATATGGAAAGTTGGTTTAACCAGATGTAACTCTTTAACTCTCTTTCATTTTTACGCTCTCAAGAGTTAAAATATTCCTGGTATTGTGGACAAAAACAAAATAAATCTTTAGTTTTGGGGTCTGTGGGGCTAAAATGTAGAAATAGAGGGTCCTGGTGCCAGGACCCTCTGGTGCTTGAAATTAAATTAATATTACGCAGACTTTAGTTCAGCCTTTAGTCTTTTGGCCCTCCACAATATTTTATGTATCTCATTTGGCCCCTTGGGAAAAATAATTGCCCACCCCTGGGTTAGAGTGTCCGCCCTGGGACTGGGAGGTCGGGGGTTCGATTCCTGGCTAGGTCATACTAAAGTACTACATAGTAAAATTGTGACTCAGTCTTTGGGATGGGGCAAGTCCCTGAGACATACTGGCGCCATGTCCAGGGGTTGTGCAGGCTCTTGACCTATATGTGGGCCATATGGCTTCACTTTTGTCAGATATCACCCCAAAAACGTTTTCTTCTGTTTAAAATGCTCTATTATAAGGTGTGCAGACCATATATGGAGTTTCCCCCTCCCCCACGTAGCAGAGGAGCTAATAAAAGTTCCCCAGGTGGAGGGTGAATTCTCCTCCAATCAGGATCGAGCAGCAGGTTCACATAGTGTAGCTACTCTTGGGGGCCCCTAGTGCACCAGGCTGGTATTACACAATTAATTTCAAATCACTTCCCCTACCTTTAACATTATCAACAACAAAATATTATCCCATGGGAAGATACGGCAGTCATGTTACAGCATGTGGTAGAACCTGAGTGGAAAACAATTCAGATTATTTCATTTGCCGTTGTGTACAACACATTTGCATTTGCTTTGGCATCTATTGTGTGTCTGTTCATTTTTTCATTACTATTTTCACATTAAAAGGAAAACTCCACAAGTAAAACAAATATAAGTCTAAGAAAGTGCAGTTATGAATCATAGTGGGAGAGGAGAAAAAAAACATCCTCTTCAAATATAATTATTTGAAGAGACTTATTTGTTATTTGAGTATTTGAGAGCAGGCTCTAGCTGCGTTCCTCCTCAACATCAAGTCTTTTCAGCGCAGCAGCACTGCACCCACATAACAGTGGATGCTGCGTGCAGCGCAGTCATGCGCCGCCTTTGAAGATGTTACGGCTTTACAATCTCATATCACCCTCCCACGACCAGCGCAAATAAAAGCCTGTGTGTAGGCCTCTGTGCGATCCTAGATTATATTGCATTGTTTCTTTGGGTTGTGCACACGCACGCACACACACACACACGCACACACACACCGGTTCCCCAGTAGCAGCAGCAGCCACTGATCTCGGGTCTCATTTAAGTGTTAAAATCTTCCGTTCACTGTGGGGTTAGGTGGGTGCCAATCCGTCATTCCAGCGCATTCTTTATTATTCACGCTGTGCCGCGCCAGACTCCCGACGGCATTAAACTCGCCTTTAATTGTGTTTGGTGATTAGACACACTCTTCAAGGGCAATTTTTGGATTTAGTTTCTTTGTGCTGGTGTGTTGGCGGGCGGCCAGCATTGTGATCAGATTACTGTCATCCGCCATTTTTTTCCCCTTCTCAATGCAAGCGTTGATACTGCTGATTAATGCATATGTATATATATATATATATATATATATATATATACTGTATTTTTTTTTCCCGTGTGTCTAATGGGGATTGAAAACTTAAAGGAACATTTCACTGCTGGAAGAAATTGCAGTCACCCAATATTTGCAGTAACACAAAAAAAGTTACGCACAATGTGGACAAGAGCTACGCTGTAGAGGAGCGTCACCATGGAAACCAGAGACGCCACTAGACGGGGTGAACCCTGTCGGCATCGCCTGCTTTCTTAACTATCTTGGGCTTTTGTTGCAACTGCGACGGAGATCGTTTACGTCCTCGCCGCGTCAACTGCTTTCTTAAAGGGGAATTCTACCCATTTTCAACATTTTTTTCTGAGAGCGTACAAATGCACCCAAATGAACCCGTAACGGGTTCAGTTGGTTCCATTTGTACGCTCTCAGAAAAAAGAAGCGTCTAAAGAAATCCATCTCATTAATTGCCCATTTTTAATGGATTAATCAAGCTGCCCAGGCCCATATTTTGAATTCCAGTATAATATTTTGTGATATGACCACAATGTCACGAAATATCTCATTTTATGCATTAATGTCTCTGGTTTACACAGGAAAAAAAAATCATCTCTCTACCAAATGTCTGAATGAATGTCTGAAACCGGCATAAGTCTGTCCTGGCTGCACCAATCGCTCTGAGATTTTACACGGGTGTTGACCATAATGTTATGAAGAGAGTGACAAATTAACACATCATTGATTAATAATGAATTTATTTGTGCATGAAAATGGCAAAGTGCACTTGCCCCCTATCATTACACACGCCACAGGCCATCGGCTGCCACATACGCCCATCTCTCTCTCTCAAGCTGGATAGTAACATTTCTACCGCGGCACGCTCGATCTTCCTCTGAAAGTGTTTTGACTTTCGACGCCAACATGGAATATAACTATACGCACATCATGCCACAAAGAAGTTAAGAACACACAGCATACCTTCGGCTGGCACGCAGCACCAATCATAAAACACAACCAGGTAATCATAACACTAACAGGTTCTGACAACTTATGTTTGTGGAATATTCAGATGAACAGATGAACCCTTGGAACAATGTTTCATGATGTCCACAGAAACAACCATTTTTATACAGCATTTATCACCATTTTCCTGTACGCCTTGCTTTGCCACAACTGATTTACCATTTCCCATGTTACAATATACATTAAAGCAATTGTTCCTCAAACCACTTACATCATTGGTATGATTAGTACATCACATTATCCACGCTTTGCATGATTTGGACTTCACATATTCAACGGGTAAGGTCCTAGTACTGTGCAAAAACTAGGGTAGTGTTTGTTGTGCCCTTAAACCTCATTAAAATAACATCTCGTTGCAAAAGCGGTGCAGTGGCCCTTTAATGTCAAACTTTGCCCGTTTAAAAGGATTTAGCACCGAATCAAATTGAATTCAAATTACTTCCGCGCTTTTGAATATAATTGGCCAGAATTATAATGCATCTGGATCGGGGGCTTGATTACAAAATGGCATGCGTTTCAAAGCGCGGCTTCGGCAAGACTAATCACTTCTATGCAGATTAGCGAAACAATTCACTTTTTTCCCATTCAGCCGCACTGATTGGTGATTATGGGGAAGGTTTTGCATGGGGCACAGTTATATAGCTGATTATGGGGAAGGTTTTGCGGGGTGCACAGTTAAGTCGTGCTAATTAAACAGGCAGCCGCGAGCTGCAGTTAATGCGCGCGGCGTGAGTGCGCGACCTTTTCCACCGCAGGTGCAGTAAACACAATCTCGTTAAGGTCAGAGCGTCAAGATGGAGGGCGGGGACTCTGGCTCACGCTATAATGCGCTACGGCGGTATACAGCTTCCAATGATGAGGAGCCAATGAGAAGATGATGAGAATACAGAGTGGGCTGCCTGCTGCTGCTGCGAATTACATATAGCTGTGGTTTTCAACCTTTTTTTATGCCAGGGCCCACTATTTATTCAGCATTTGAGCCAAGGACCACCATTTGAGGACATTTTAGCCCCAACAGACCGCAAAACTAAAGATTTATTTTGCCTTTGTCCACAATTTGGACTTGGGGCTAATTTACATGATGAATATTTTCATTATGTGAATTACCAAATGGACCCTTCATGTTTACACTCTCAAAGAGTTGCGTCTGGTTAACTCAGTCTAAATGATGGTTAACTTTCCATCATTTAGCCTGGGGACAAGCTGGAATCCTCTCAGGGGCCTGCTATTGTGGGGGGAAAAAAAGTGTTTGACTATATTCTTAAAGTAACGTTTTAGCCAAAAATCGAATCATTTTCCCCCTCTACACTGCGTCTTCTTTGATGCTGCAGCTGTTTCCCTGCAGACAGACACTTGCAATGTCCTGCAGACAGTGCAGGATGTTGTTGTCGTCAACAAATCATGAAAACAAAAACATTCGTCAGGCTCAGGAAGGCGGTGTGTGGGGGCTTTAGCCAATACACATTCTTCAGCAGTGTTGGGAATATTACTTTACCTTGTTAATATATTACTTATTAATTATTACCTTCATTTTAAAGCAATATATTATATTACAATATTACTGTCTGGTCATGTGTAATATATTAATATTACTATTACTTATTACTTTAAAAAACGTTTTACAAAATATAATGAAATATTTAGTATGACTATTAATCAAATATTGCGTAGGCCAGTGGTACCTACAATAAAGCAAGCCCACTTGGCTATCTGGACAAATCCATATGAAATCATCTTGAAAAACGTCACTCCTGAAAACAGTCCTGGCGTAGACCTACTCAGCTATGGAGTTATATGTATTCCTTGAATTCATGGAAGCCATTGAATAATTTGATGACAAATTATAGAAAATAAGTAATTATTTAACTTCTGCAGTTGACAAGATAATTTCTCAAGAACACCTGCAATGAGACAGATCGACAGAAAGTAATATTGAAAGTAATGCAGTAATGCAGAAAGAAAAGTATAATATATTAGATTTTGTTTGTTAGGTAATGTATTTATATTACAAGTTACTGCATTTTGGTAATATATTATGTAATATATTAAGTTACGTAGTGCATATGTCCCAACACAGCAGTCTCCAGCAGGCTCATAATGAGCCATCATTAAACACATTTTCTGTGATCCTTGACATATGAAATAGTTTAGGTTTTTCAGAAAAACTGTCACGTTCCTTCTTTGACCAGATAGAGCAGCAGCACGCTATGAGCAATATCCGGGCAATGCTAACAGTCAGAGCACAGGATCAAACAGTCAAGTGGAAATGTGGGTCTATATATGGTATATACGTGTGTATATATATACGGTATCACGTTTGATCTGTTTGAGATGAATAATATATACTGTAGGATATCATGACTGTATCCTAGTTACTGCACACATACATTTAGAATAAATATATCCTGGTCACGTGCAACCCAGATTCAAACAAGGGATTCAATGATGTATGTATGTATCGCTCCTATGCAACTGAAATATGGAAATTATGATGAATTGAAAATGGAGGACCCCGATGAAAAAAGTATTAGTGCAGCTTTATTTGTGTGCTGCTGTTCATGGTTTTCATCCTCAAAAATCTATCAATCAGATACCACTGAAGGCCTATCTGGTATAGTTAGGTATAGTACATACCTGGGCATTATGCGGCCCGGGGACCAAATGCGGCCCTTTGGCTGACTCTGACCGGCCCGGGGACCACCAGTGGTCCTTGAGAGAGTTCCAAGTTAAATATGGAAAGTTGGTTAACCAGATGTAACTCTTTGAGAGCGGTTTCATTTTTACACTCTCAAGAGTTAAAATATTCATCATCTGAATTAGCCCAAAGTCTACACATTCAATCAGAGAATGTAAGAGAATGGTCATTTTTGTTATCCTGTCTTGTTTCCCAAATCCAGCCTGGAATTGTGGACAAAAACAAAAGAAATATTGAAGAAAGTTTTGGGATCTGTGGAGCTAAAAATGTCATCAAATGGTGGTCCATGGCTCAAAAACTGAATAAATTGAGGGCCCTGGTGTCAAAATGGTTGGTCTTACTCTTACTTTTATCTTGAAATTTAAATTAATATTACGCAGACTTTAGTTCAGCCTTTAGTCTTGGCCCTCCACAATATTTTATGTATCTCATTTGGCCCCTTGGGAAAAATAATTCCCCACCCCTGATATAGTATAAACAAAAACAAACTTTTATCATTTAAAGTACTTCCAAGAGGCTGGTATTTAGATCTGAAGGCATGCATCCCTAATTGTTCCGGGAGGAACATTTACAGGGAAAAAAAAAATCATTACTGCATTTGAATGGATCTTAAAAGCATGGATTGATATGAGAAGTCTGACTTGAACCATACTGTAGCCCTGAGAGAAAAGATCGATTTACATTAAAACGACATTAAAACATTTATGATTTATCCGTTACGGCCCCATTGCCATTTCAAGGACTTCGTGCTGAGGAAAAATTGCGAACTGTGAAATCTAACCTAAATAAATAAATAAATAAAACAAAAGGCCTTTGCTTTTCACGTGTGAATACATATGGGGCTGGAGGAGCTGAGAAGAACAGACAGTTGGTGCTCCAGGCGGGCATATCTTACATCTCTATTTTAGTCTCAAGCACAGAAGGAAGGACTTCATGTTCTGTTTTTTCTTTTTTTTTTAAATGCCATTCTTCTGCGCTACAGTTTGTTCCAGTTTATTTACGCAGTGACGAGCGAGAGGAGAGAGAGACAGAGAAAGACAGAGAGAGAGAGAGAGAGAGAGAGACAGAGAGACAAACAGAGAGAGAGAGACAGAGAGAGAGAGAGAGAGACAGAGACAGAGAGACAGAGAGAGAGAGAGATAGAGGTAGGGGTGAATTCTTGTAACAAAGGTCACAAGTTCAAACCCACGACACGGAACGGCTCTTAGTGCGATCGGGTCGACCTGTGTGTACACGCCTCGCGATAAGCGAAGCGCGGGGGGGGGGGGGCATCGTAACGTTAGTGCACGCCAGATGTACAGTGCGATAACACCCCCCCACCCCACCACGCCCTCCACTTCAGTGAGCACCCTCACATCAACTGTGACGACCCAGCAAGTCCACAATATACATCCTCGTCATTTCGCTGCTTGGTCTTCCAGCAAAAAACAGAGCCAAACTGGCGTCTTCTCCGCTCGATTACCACCGAGGGGTGCTTTTCAGGAGCAGGGAAATATATAGGCCACACCATCCCTGAGAGAGTTCTCACAGACACGCACACATTCACAAACACACAGCTGAGACCGGCGCTATATATGCTGTTACTATACCTCTTTGCGTTGCTGGCTGCCGTCCAATGTAGCGCGCGGCAGGCTGCTGCTGCTGCTGCCGCTTCTCATATCGGTCTGTGGAAGAAAACAAAGACATGCTCGGGTCAGGGAAAACTGATGAGGCTTCCAGAAGGATTATTATTGGCAAAAGAAAAATGGGAAATATGAGACGACAGGCGGGCAGGCAGGCCGAGTCGCGGCGTGGCGCGAGCGTGATGCGCGCAGCTTGAAGACCTCCCGGGGGCTAATTTGTCCTCATTTGACAAGATTGCCATTCGCCTCTTGGGGGGGCGAAGAACTGAGAATGTTTGCATGACCAAGTTCGAAATTGTGTGATTTGAGATGGCATGGAAAGTAGCCGCCCCACACACTTAGTGCCAATTCCTAATCAATCAACGCAATCTGTCAAATTATGGTTTTAGTCACCGTGAACGCATTTACTATGAAAACCAGCATTTCCGCGGGTTACTTCACACCTCTATTTGCCTGCACATGCCTATAGTGCAGGGGTGGGCAATTATTTTTCCCAAGGAGCCAAATGAGATACACAAAATATTGTGGAGGGCTAAGACTAAAGGCTGAACTAAAGTCTGCGTAATATTAATTTAATTTCAAGATAAAAGTAAGTGTAAGACCAACCCTTTTGACACCAGGGACCTCCATTTATTCAGAATTTGAGCCACGGACCACCATTTGATTTTCTTCAATATTTATTTTGTCTTTGTCCACAATTCCAGGCTGGATTTGGGAAACAAAATTACCATTTTCTTACATTCTATGATTGAATGTGTAGACTTTGGGCTAATTCAGATGGTGAATATTTTAACTCTTGAGGACGTAAAAATGAAACCAAATGGACCCTTGCAGGTCCATTTGGTTTCATTTTTATGCTCTCAAAGAGTTACATCTGGTTAACCAACTTTCCACCATTTAGCCTGGGGACCACCTGGAACTCTCTCAAGGACCACTGGTTGAAAACCACTGATATCACCTTTCATTGGATGGCATACAGGATGCACGTTTGGGTGGGCTCTGCCCCCCCTGCCCCTCTCTAGATCCGGCCCTGAGGAGGATACAACGGAGCAGTTGGGATGGATTCATCCGCCCGTCTCTGACTCACTCAAACCCATCTTGACATCCACCATGTTGGGCACCTTGGGCTCAATCACCCAATGGCTAATCGGTATTCCGCCCTCAGACAGCTGCCCCCCATCACGAATACCCCCAACACCCCCAGCCAACACGCCCCCCCCAACACACCCCTATCTGACCGACCGCCGGGGAAAAAGGTGGACGATCTATTGACGTACAACTCTGCTGTGACGACTTATCATTCAAACGTTCCCAGGAAAAGGTCAAATGAAATTCTCCCCCCGCATCAAACCGAGTTTCGTTTCCTGATTAATAAACGACCATGAGGCATCATGCCCGCCCCCGGAGGAGGACGGCAAATTAATTTCAATGCACGTCGCGGTTTGCCTTTGTGCAATTAAATGATGGAAAAATAGCCACAGCGGTGAGGTGAATTTGACGTGACGGCACATGACTTGTGTACACTGCGAGATGAAAAGTGATGAGTAGTGTGCAGTATCCTAGCAATGAGAAGAGGAGAGGCGAAATGGAGTTTGTTTGGACTGGAGGATGAAAAATATACACAATACGCTTATGTCGACAAGAGGAAGGATAGGAGAGATGGAATATGAGAGATGGAGATAGAGCTGGGGCAATGCTCCCCTAAATGCCCAATCTGCCCCACCAAACACGAAGGCATGCAAAAGTTTCAAATGAAAGTGCCTATATTTAAAATGATTTGAAACACTACTACTGCTACTAACTAACTACAGTTGTGGCACCACTAAACCAACAGCATTTCATCACTGAAAACAGAAAACTCTCTGAGTCAGACCTTTAGCTTTATGCATGCTGCGTGTCTGTTGCAACTTCAACAACAACTGATGTTATTATTGATGCTTAATTGCCTGTAACTTGTACCCATATACCATATCTCCTGTCCCCCAATTGGGAGATGTTACATCCACCTCTGAGATAGAGAGACGATAGCATCAATCTTCCCCCAAAAAAGCATTGTTTTTTTTTTACATTTTCTGCAGTTGAATATTTCGTGCAGCACTAGTTACTCTATTGCTTGTTGTTCATAATGACTTGGGAATGTTTGTTGTTCTGCCTGTTGAAGCTAGAGGGTATGGGATGTCCGCCCACCACTCTTAAGCTCACAGTAGTCTCCCGGGAATCAAGAAATCAACGTTTCGACCCCATCGGGTCTCCATCAGCAGTGAGTTACAGGCAGAGTAGGCGTGATTATATATAGATCAACAAGCTTGTCTTTTCAATGAGGGCAATAGAGTGATCTACTGACAGCATGGTGATACAGAAGGCACTGGGGCCAGTTCAGTTGTTCACTTGTTTGTCTCTGTGTGTGCACAATGTTGTGAATTGCCTTGTTGTATGTATGCTTTGGCAGCGCAGAGCATATTATTTTATTGGGCCAATAAAGCCTTTTGAAATTGAAATTGAGATAGAGACACACAGCGCGCTGCCAGAGTGACAGCCTCTATGTTAATCACTGGGTGCCATTGACAAGATGCCCACTGGAATTGCGAATTGCTATGACAGTCTGGTGCACACATGCACAACAGGGGCGAATCTAGGCATGGGCATGGTGGGGGGCAATGCCCCAATAAATGCACAGTCTGCCCCACCAAACATGATGGCATGCAAAACAACCCAAGATATTTCAAATTAAAGTGCTTATATTTAAAATGATTTGAAACACTATGCTACAAACTACAGTTGTTGCACCACTAAACCAACAGCATTTCCTCATTGAAAACGAAAAACTCTGAGTCAGACCTTTAGCTTTATGCATGATGCGTGTCTGTTGCAACTTCAACAACAACTGATTATGCCTAATAAAAGTCCTGTAACGGAAAATGGTATGGGTGTGGCTGCACCCAAGCTGCACCCATACCATTTTCCTGCCCCCCAATTGGGAAATGTTCCATCCGCCCCTGATGCACAAGTAGAAGAGATGGAGAGAGAGAAAGAGAGAATGGATGCATGTTGTTTTGCAAACCCATGAACTAAAGCTGAAAGCCATGTGGGTGGACTGAAGTAGGAAACTGTTCAAGGCAGTGTACACGAATACACACACATGCTCTCACAATTACAACACAACTATACTGTAATACAATCCACTATCGCAGAAGCATGCATGCACACACGAACAGCGCTCTCAAACCAGTCTCTCGGACTACTATAGAAATACTTTGTTACAACGTTGTGCTATGGTTGCCTTGACGACGTACTGTAGCGCGAAAGCCGCGGGGTAATTCGTGCCACTCACTCACTATACGCATGTTGCAGCCCAAGCAAGCTAATTCACTCATTTCTACATTCTCCCGCATGATGAAATACAATATCACCACTCAAAGTCAGAGGCATAATTGATCTGAAGCCTCAGAACAATTAAGTCATTGGGAATGCAATCCCCCCCCCCCCCCCCTCGAAATCCCTGCTGTTAACGACGCTAGTCGTCATCAAACAAAATTACAGAGATTGTCAGAGGAGGGAGGGTGGGGGGGTGATAACAATGGCTCTTAATTATTGAACACATGAGAATAATCAAAAAAGGCAGAGCTAAACGCACCTGCATTTCCTACTGAAAATGGGACTGTAGAAATGCACTGTGGTGTGGTTGTGTATTTAATTAAAGGACCACTTCACCACTTTCAGACAAATTCATATGATAGGTTCTCACTAATATACATGATTAAATACCACTACTCTGTCTCAAAGGAGGACCGTGGGCATTTCAACTTGCGGCTTGCGGCAACAAGCTTGCGGTTTCTATTAGCTTGAACCCCTCAATGATGATGTCAATGGAGGTTAATGGACTTCCCACAGCCCTCCTATGAGACACAGGGCTCCATTTTCGTCACACTCTAAGGGCTCCATTTTTGTTACCATCTAAACCCCTTATCCCAACCCCCTTATCATTTTTTTACTATTTTGAAAAACTCAACGTGTGCCAATCTATTGACACATTGTGTGGACTGGTCATTTAAACTATTGAAAAATGTTTTGTAAATAGTTTAGCAGTGACAAAAATCTAGGCCACAGTCTGAGCAAAGACATTGGTATTTTATCATGTATATTAGTTGGGACCGATTATATGTTGAAAAGTGGTATAGTGGTCCTTTAAATATACCCTGCAAGGACCATGGTTGTCAAATGAATTCATAGATGTTTCCTACATTAACATATATGATTGATGTTCATTGTCATCTTTCAATGCCATTGATCATTGATCATTTGCATATAAATAGCCCCGACAAAGGCTGAAAATCACACAGTTAATGTCTGGGCAACTGGCAATTTTTAATGATTTTTAACCTTTGAACCTTTAATCCTGATAAATGTATGTAAATGCCTGTAGTTATTGGAATCCATAGAACATGTAACATCATTATTTTGAGGATATTTTGAAAGATGTGTATACTATTTATTATTTTACAAAATAATACAATTTGCATTAAATTATCCCCCTAAAATACATAATTTCCTCTACAAATCCTAGTTGTACAAAGTAGCAGTAACGTTGAAATCACTTTTTTTTGCAAGCAGTAATCTGCCTGGTCCTTGACATCATCTTGATGTCAATACTTTGGTATACTCTGATCACAGAGTAGCAAGGCGATATGACTGCCCTCGTCCAGCCCATTAACACATGACACTGTTTTGCTGTAAGATCATCCTGTAATCCTCTCTCTTATCACTGCCCCCATACCGGCCTCTGTAAAGATCCACCCCCTCCCCTCCTCTTCGATCAATACGCTTTTATCCGATTTGATAGACTCGTCTTTGTAGTGTCTGTATTGTTGTTGTGCGAGAGCGAGTTTGGACTGTTGACATTACAGCAGCTCAATAATGCTCATGTTAAGTGTGTCACCCTGGCCTGTTATTGTTAATCCCAGTGGTTTGATTTCGCTGATCGAGTTTTGGCTCTGGCGACATTAGCGTCGCCGATATTGAACCTGCTCTCGCTTGACAGGAAAAGCGATATTCGCGCTGCATAGGCACAGAGGCGATAAATAAAATAATGTTTCTGCTTATTGTTCCGCCTGCTCTCTGTCGGTATTGTTCTATACTCACCATGAAGGAACACAAACTCAATAACTATTACAAGTCAGGCTTTCTTTTTATAGATTTTTGTAGCGTTTCTTTTCTTATTTCATAATGGTCAGCTTGATAATAACATGCGCCAAATGTAATCCATAGGTGAAGATCATCATCTGTTGCTGCTCTGCTGTTATTGTACAAAAGCAGTATTCGACGCATGCCTAACAGAATTTATTTTTTTAGTAGTTTAGTACAGGGCCGGATTTAGCCAGCCCTACTAGGGTGGGCTGGAAGAATGTCAGGGTGGCCAACTCCAGTGGCAGTGTTTTTCAACCTTTTTGACACCAGGGCCCACTATTTATTTGGTATTTGAGCCACAGACTATATTCAATGACATTTTAGCCCCACAGACCCCAAAACTAAAGATTTCTTTTGTTTTTGTCCACAATACCAGGCTAGGTTTGGGAAACAAAACGGTCAACTGCCCCACTCTAGATCCGGCTCTGGTTTAGTATTTTTAGTATTGCTTCTAAGATCAACTAATGTTCTACCACACTTTTGATTGCAACTGTTGGTGACAGTTCTTGTCAATAGATGACAGCTCTTGTCAATCAATAAACCTAATTCACAAGATTTTTCTCTTTCTGTGAAATGCTCTCTCTCTGACCCAAAAGTGTATAAGTGCATGAGGGTGGGAGGGCATTTCACACAAGCGTCGAGAAGGAAGTCGATAGTAACCACCATGAATTCGACATTTTTCAAGATTTTTGGCCTTTTGTATGTACCCCTGTCTATTCTTACACGCACACAAATTAGTTTCTCGAACAGTCAGACCTTCATTGAGAAATCTGTTATTTCCTGTGTGTGAATGGGCCATCTCATATTCTTCCATTGAGTGATGTAAGTCCAAACGAAACAAATTTTAATCCCTTTAATCTATTTGGTTGCATTTGTACGCTCTCAGAAAAAATGTTGAAAATGGGTGGAGTTCCCCTTTAAGGAAAAGTCCTTAACAATAAGGACCACAATAAGGAGCCCTTGTGAGCTTATAGATCTAAAAGAAATAGAGATTACGCTAAGTTGTTCTGTGTCTGGGGTTTTATAAATATTTAATCAACGCAAAGCAAGCTTGTGACAGATAATCATACATGTAAACGCTCCTGTCCTCCGTTTGCTGAAAGGCGTTTTCATTCATCCATTGTAACGTAATGCCATGTAATATCGCTGCAGACTCTATGATGTGGCATCACGCCTTTTGATACAGCCACAGGCAAATGATAACAGTCTAACCTTCAAAGCTAATTCCGCCGTGACATTTTCAGATCGGCCCCCTAAGCCGCCTTTAATTGCTCTGTCCATTTTGGCTGGGCGAACAACATATCACTCCTGGACTTTTTTTTTTAAGATTTTTTTTTTAAACTTAAAACATGTTTTATTTTACTTTCCTTCTTTCATTATATACACTAGAGCAGTAGTTCTCACCACTTTTCATATGAAGGTACATATATGGCAATTGGGCCACGGACACCATTTGATGATATTTAGCAGGGGTGGGCAATTATTTTTCTTAAGGGGCCAAATGAGATGAGAATATTGAGAATGAGAATATTGTGGATAAAAGATAAAAGTAAGAGAAGGGGTCCTCTATTTATTCAGTATTTGAGTCACCAAGGACCACCACTTGATGATGTTTTAGCCCCACAGACAGACCCCAAAACTAAAGATTTATTTTGCCGTTGTCCACAATAGCAGGCTGGATTTCACAAACATACAGATCCAAAAGATCATTAATCTTCTGCATTCTCTTGTTGTGTAGACTTGGGCTAATTCAAATGATGACTATTTTAACTCTTGAGTGTAAAAATGAAATTCTTACATTCTCAAAGAGTTACAAGTGGCTAACCAACTTTCCATATTTAACTGGGACTCTCTCAAGGACCACTGGTGGTCTCCCGGACAGCATAATGCCCAGGTATGATATATTTTGATTCTCGGCTCCACATTATCCACATTATCTCCCACCACAGGGGAGAGAACACCATCAAACCATCAAAACAATTCCTCCACATTCTCTAATTGTACAGAATTAACTTAAGTAACGCGGGTGTTTAACGATAATTTAAGTCTTGAGAGCGAGAAATGAAACCTAATGGACCAGCATTAAAGAGGGTCTATTTGATTACCTAACTGCCTCGAGAGATGATTAGCTTTTGACTTTTATTTGGCAAAGGTGAAGTAGGTAATATTCAGCACAGAATTCAAGCAGGTTTCCGGTGTTAAAGGACCAGCACATTGAAAACATAAAAAGTGTAGCATAGCTCAGCGTAGAGCCGTATTTCTTTATGCCATCCCATCGCCTGAAGGGATGCAGACAATAAAGGTTTGAGCCATAAAAAAAACCTAGCCGTTTCTAGGGTTCATTTCATGTTTAAGCACCCTAATCTTTCTAAATGCCAGTCATTTAGCTGGGGGTCACCTGCAATGTCGGGTTGGGGTATGTCACTGCCCTCGCATCTAGAGTCATAAGTCAGAACTTAGCAGCACGGGTTTTAACTTTCAACAGTTCTAAACCCAACTGCCACCTTCATCTGTCCTATTGTTAACTCACCATGTTTTGTTGATTTCACTCAGTGATGCACGGAGTTGAACGACTAATCCAAGTTGCACTTTGCAGGAGTGCAGGCGGACAGTGAGCTACAGATGCACTTTAAATAATTCCACCTGGCACCAATAAGAAAACATTGTGTAACAAACGTGACTGACCATGATGACTTGTGGACGTTTGTGGACTAAGTAGCCAGCCAAGCTGCTCAGTCTCACTCTGAGTGTGTGGGTTGCCAGATGCCCGACTGATATCCCCCACTTTAGGCCCGCCCACCAGAGATTATTCTTTACTTAATTTATTTGTATTTAATTTCAGGAAAAGGGTGGCCATCCCTGCCTTTTACCCTGGTTCAGGGTAAAAGGCCTTTAGAAGCACTTTGTTCAAACGAAAAGGTTAAACTTCGTATGAACCACAATCTGGAAGACCTGATGTGTCTGTCCATTAGGGCTGGGACGACATTAGTACCTCACGATACGATATAGGTGGCGATATTAGGCCTCCGATAATGAATATATCACGATATTTGATACAGTATGTTGGGATATTTGCGATATATATTGACATTTATCAACAATACATATCATGATACTGTAACTGCAGTTATTAATCTTAGCTTTTACTTGTCTAAACTGATTATCAGACGGGCTTTTTTGCTTTTATCTTGGGTTTGTTTTTTGGGAATGATGCAGCTATAGAAATCATTTAACATTTTAGTTCTGCGACCTGTTTTTCTATTATTATTCTAATTATCCCTCAGCAAGTATCACCTCAGCAAATATCACGATATTTCCTGAGGAATATACAATATATATTGCGGGAGGAAGTATACGATATTATCACGATAACAATATTCCAGCACACCCCTACTGTCCATCGTGTTTAAACAGAGCACCAAATCCAGCGTTGCTCAAACTTAACTCAACCCACGGCACATGTTTCATGTAGACACATCGGGGGGATTGCGGTTACAGCGCAGACCGCCCAGACAGAAAACAAACCCTGATGACGAACGACTCTTTCGGTCTTTAGGTCGACATGCATTATGCAGAGACACGGGACGTCCAATCCATGAGATGTCCTTAGTTAGCAGCAGCACCTCCGGATCCATGCTGATCAGCAAGAATTCCCTGTCTTTAATTAGGAACACTGGACACTACAGGGCACCTCACACTATTGACACTACTGTCCCTCCCGATCGCAATTACAGATCAGAGTCGAGACCTCACAGCGGTGTGTGTGTGTGTGTGTGTGTGTGTGTGTGTGTGTGTGTGTGTGTGTGTGTGTGTGTGTGTGTGTGTGTGTGTGTGTGTGTGTGTGTGTGTGGTGGTGTGGGGTCAGCCATTGTTAGTGTGGTTGAGGAAGCCTCTGGAGACAGGATGGGGGGGGGGGGGGGGGGTGCCAGGGCGCCATTGAGAGGAAATTGCAGCTCCTAGACGGATATCAACTCATTTCTGCTCCTGTCTCTCGAGGGTCCTAACCCCCCCCCCCCCCACACACACACACACTCACACACACACCCACCCACACAAACATCAGGGGCATTTTTGCTGTCGTTAGGCAGACTAGGCAGTGGCCTGGGGCGCCATTAGGGGAGGGGGTGGTGGTTGGACAGGGGCGACCACCAGACATGCTTTAAAAGGATCCCCGGCTAATAAGCCTCATATGGATAAATGCATTATACCCCTCCTAAGTAGAATTGATCTCCATAATAGCATATGTCCTTTAGTTTAAAAATAGTTCAGATTTTTCCCCCTTAGAAGGCACCATTTTACTGTGCCTGTCATAGCTATGACGTCACAGGAGAAATCTTGCCTGGGGGCTCCAAATTGCTTAGAAACGCCACTGACAAACACACATACTTGTGTGGTTCCGGGCTTCAGACGGAATGGTGTTTTTTTCAAACGTACTGTACGCAATGTATAGGTGGTTAACCCCTTTGTTGCTATTGACGAGTAGACTCGTTTGATATCGCAATACGAAAGCCTTGCTGCGTTTCCTTTCTGGAATCGCTCTGCACTGATTTCTGTTTCTCAGTATAGCCTTCAGCTTCTGTATTAGCCACGGCCTCTGCACACTCTTTTCTACAAACCAACATGTTTTGAACCAACTGCCCATGTTCAGAGGTCATTCGTGCATGATTATCCGGTGATCGCGATGGGTAAAAAACGCTCATTGAGAAGACTATACTACTGCTAGTAGGGTCTTTAGGTTAAGCATCGCCACATCAAAACATATCCTTCGTTCTGACCCTGAGAAGCAAACAAGAAAACGCTGTCCCTCAAGGTTATCCTGACTTGACAAATCGGTAAGCCTTTCAGCAAAAACATGCCAAACATTCCCATGGAAGACAGGGGCGGATGTAACATTTCCCAATGGGGGGGGGGGGGGGTGAGTAGGAGAAAATGGTATGGGTGTGGCTTCATCGCCCGTGACGCTTTGCGCCACGGGCCATGAAGCCGCACCCATACCATTTTCAGTTAGAGGACTTTTATTAGGCAAGTAAAGCATCAACAATAACATCAGTTGTTGTTGAAGTTGCAACAGACACACAGCATGCATAAAGCTAAAGGTCTGACTCAGAGAGTTTTCTGTTTTCAATGATGAAATGCTGTTGCTTAGTGCTTAGTGGTGCCACAGTTTTAGTTAGTTAGTAGCAGTAGTAGTGCTTCAAATACATAAAAATATATCTTGGGTTGTTCGTGCAGTCATCGTGTTTGGCGGGTCAGTATGGGCATTGCCCCAATGCCCCCCCATGCCCATGCCTAGATCCACCCCTGATGGAAGATCTGTGCAGTGAAGTGGAAAATGATGTTTTCTAGGAACACCCCCCCCCCCTCTCTCTCTCTCTCTCTCTCACGTCTAACCACTTACTCTGGGGTCCCCCAGGGCCCTACACCAGGTCTGCACGTATTTCCCTCTACACAAAACCTCTTAAGACAAAAATAGCCAATCTAACAAAAGCTCCAGCTTCAATCTTGTAAATGGGCTCCAGCAGTGCTCAGTCCAGAATTAAGACCCAGTTAGTCACCACTGCGCTGTGTCCATCAGGGAACCATCAGGGATACCGAATGATCCTGTTGAGTGGTACGAATTAAAACCCAAAAGGAGAATTGGTCAAATTGCTGGTTGTACAGAAACTCATACATACAGTAGCACATACACTTTCTGGCTTCGGTCACCAAGGTTACAGGTAACAGTGAGGTTAACGTCTTATATGAAGGCTTTTAACTGCAGTTCAAGCTGGAGATAAGACAATAAGCAGTAAAGAATGGGAAATAAATAGAGCATTAAACACCTGATAATTAGCAGTAAAATCAGTATATACTATATACTGCGCATATATATATATATATATATAGTCTAAATAAATCAAATAAATCTTGATAGCTCAATTATAAATCTTGATAGCTAATTAATCAAAGATTAAATGTGGTTAATCAAGATTTGATATTTTAATCGACTGCCAGCTCCAATGTATACCGCACACACACACACACACACAGTACGCAGCACGCAGTACATGTGATCTACTGTATCTGTATGTACTGTACTGTACTGTACCTCTCTGTGAACCCGGGAAGGTTCAGAGACATTCCCTCTTACCGCGTCAAAAGACCCACGGCCTCGAGGGAGAGCGAGGAAATCCCAAATGTTAATTTAACTGCGGGAGAGGCGTATAGAGGTCCCTGCAGAGAGGAGACTGCAGCTGCAGCACTGTGTCTGCCCTGCTTAGATTGCAGCCCCATGCTTTGTAACACTACGTCCTGTCCTGCCTGTCATTGACTTTGCTGTGCAGAGAGAGAGACCTCTCTCAAATCCCTCTCCTCCCTTCCCCGCAAACAGCACCCCGACGCCCTGCCTGTCGCTGACACAGAGACAGAGTCTCCCTTGATGGGAAACGTGTTTGATCTCCCCTCCTCTCCTTTCCTCCTCTCCCTGTGAGCCTCCTCCTCTCCTCCCAGGGGCGGATCTAGGCTTGGGCATGGGGGGGGGGGCCTAAATGCCCAGTCTGCCCCAGCAAACACGATGGCATGCAAAACAACCCAAGATATTTCAAATGAAAGTGCTTATCATCAAAATGATTCGAAACACTACTACTGCTACTGACTAACTAGAATTGTGGCACCACTAAACCAACAGCATTTCCTCATTGAAAACAGAAAACTCTCTGAGTCAGACCTTCAGCTTTACGCATGCTGCGTGCCTGTTGCAACTTCAACAACAACTGATGTTACTATTGATCCTTAATTGCCTAATAAAAGTAACTGAAAATGGTATGGGTGCGGCTTCATCGCCCGTGTCGCTTCGCGCCACGGGCGATGAAGCTGCACCCATACCACCCCCCCATTGAGAAATGTTACATCCGCCCCTGTCCTCTCCATAGCCTTGTCCTCCTTGTGGCTGAGTTCAGAAGGCATCAGCCTGTCTGCTACTCTCCTTCTCTGCGTCTGACTGACTAGAACTCTCTCCGTCTCTCTAGTGCGTGTGACATTTGATGACAGTTTTGCCAAAGCACAATTACAACGGACCTCGCCCTAAGTACAGCCTTCCTTCTCCACGGTGTGTTCAACCGGGGGATCATTTGTTCCAAAGTACACATTGAATAGCGGTTCATTATTTGGAACCAGACCTTCGCAATCTCGTCCAAATCCGTCAAGACACGGCAGTGGAAACATTTATGTTTTAAAACAATGTTTTATCATAGAGCAGTTTTCAAGTGGAGGGTTCCAGGGGGTCCCCAGCTAAATGATGGAAAGTAGTTAACCAGATGTAACTTTTTGAGAACATAAAAATGAATAGCAAATGGCCCCTTGCGGGTCCATTTATCCAATGATGGAACGTTGGTTAACCAGGTGAACTCTTTGAGACTGTAAACATGAAACCAAATGGACCCTTGCGGGTCCATTTGGTTTCATGTTTACACTCTCAAGAGTGAAAATATTCATCATCTGAATTAGCCCAAGTCTACACAACTAGAGAATGTAGAAGATTAATCGTCACTGTGTTTTGCTTGTTTTGTTTCCCAAATCCAGGCTCGAATTGTGGACAAAGCAAGCAAAAGAAATCTTTAGTTTTTGGGGTCTGTGGGGCTAAAATGTCATCAAATGGTGGTCCGTGGCTCAAATTCTGAATAAATAGTTGGCGCTGGTGTCAAAAAGGTTGAAACCAACTGCCCTAGCTCTATCACGCGCACGCACGCACGCACGCGCGCGCACGCGCGCGCACGCACACACACACACACACACACACACACACACACACACACACACACACACACACACACACACACACACACACACACACACACACACACACACACACACACACACACACACACACACACACACACACACACACACACACACACACACACACACACACACCTCTGATAGCATCAGCAGCAGGTTCTTTCATCCTCTGAGCCTTTATTGTGAAGTCTCAGGGGGAGGCAGTCACTATGGACCCTGAGGACTCCTCCTCCAAAACCGCAGACTTCTGCACCCCCCCCCCCCCCACCACCCACACATTATACTATCTATTAACCCCTGATGGTGCTAATGGGAGCTGGCGTTTCCCTTTCTAACAAAGTTAAGTGGAGCTATTAGTTGACAGCGACAGGCTCTCATCCCTCAGTGCCACAGGGCTAATTGTGGGCTATCTTAAATGCCCAAGAAGCCGCGTGTCACGCACAAAGACAGTAGCGAGAGCCTCACTGATGGGGCCGGTGTCTCCCACGGGATTGACAAAGGGATTAGTTGAGGCGTTCACCTATCCCACTCAATGAACCCGAGCAGGGGTGGATCTAGGCATGGGCATGGGGGGGGGCAATGCCCCCCCTAAATGCCCAAACTGCCCCACCAATCATGATGGCATGCAAAACAATCCAAGATATTTCAGTGCTTATATTTAAAAGTATTTGAAACACTACTACTGCTACTAACTACAATAGTCTCACCACTAAACCAACAGCATTTCATCATTGAAAACAGAAAACTCTGAGTCAGACCTTTAGCTTTATGCATGCTGCATGTCTGTTGCAACTTCAACAACAACTGATGGTATTATTGATGCTTTACTATAATAAAAGTCCTGTAACTGAAAATGGTATGGGTGCGACTTCATCGCCCGTGGCGCTTTGCACCCATACCGCACCCATACCATTTTCTCCTGCCCCCCAATTGGGAAATGTTACATCCGCCCCTGAACCAAGCCAGTTAAACACACAGATAAGTACCAGTTCTTCAGCTATCACAGTGGATGCGCCCAAGACTGCAGTTAACCAACACTAACACTCTGCAGCCAAGGTAGGACAGAATGTACGACAAAAAAAGTTGTGAAGAAGACCCCTTGAACCGGCTGTGGGAAAAGAAGTCGTGTCTAATTGCATTAAATAACAACAAACTCACAATCATTGCGGCTGCACACTTGAATTATGCTCTTTTACTGTATATCTGACTCAACAGCCCTGCATGCTGTTTTAAATTTGCACATAATACAGAATGCAATGCTGGTGGTGCTCATATCGCACCACCGAGTGGCGCGATATGAGCTTGTAGTTCTGCTATTGTGAAAATGTGGTGCAAATCTTTGAATACATTATTTCGGAAGCAAACATTTTTAACTCAAATCTTTGCTTCTGGGGGATCCCTAGAACAACATGTTTTTAGATGAGGTTCTGCAGCTAAATAATAGACATCTCTGGGGGTCCTTCCTATGAAATATGTTAAAGCATCACTGACACAGAAAGAGATTTTTCCAGAAAAAAATAGAACCTCACGCCAGGAACTAGAATTTAGTGTCACAAACTAGAATTTAGTGTCATGGACTCGAATCTAGTGTCGGGAACTAGAATCTAGTGTCAGAAACTAGAATCTAACTTCAGAAACTACAATCTACTGAGAGGAACTAGAATCTACCGTGGGGGACTAGACATCTAGCATGAGGAACTAGAATCTAGCGTCAGAAACTAGAATTTAGCGCTGTGAAATAGAATCTAGCATCAGAAACTAGAATCTGATCAGGACACAATGGGTTAAGGTAGATTGATGACCAATGTGTTTTGGGGTGGAATTCTCCTTTAAAGGCAGTGTACTGTGCACATTCCGCCTTGTGCCTGGAGGGACATGGCTGCATGCAGACTTCAAGTGGGTGACAACAGGCTGATCTATTTGTTTCAATTAAAAAGCCTTTGGCCCCAAAAAGGGGTCGATGGGCTGTCAACGGCAATAAAACCTTAGGCGCCGTGAAAAGGGTTGGTCGATGGCGTTAAATATCTACACAACACCGTGAGTTTGGAGATCGGTAATTTTCCCCGCAGTCAAATAGCGCTTTTCGATGCACATGCATACGCTCTGGTGTATTTGTGCTCAATAAATGTATGCATTCGGTGCGAGCGTCGTCTAGGCTGAAATGGGGCCTATATGAGATGAAAAGAATGATCACCCAGGCATTCTGGGTAGTTCACAGCTGAATAGCTACGGGTCACTGATGAAAGCCCTGGTGAAAATAGCTATTTATCCTGCGTATGTGTGTGTGCGCCTTGCTTCCAGGCCTCGCCTTTTTTGTTGCTGCAATTCACATTCATTTCGGACCAGGGGCGGATGTAACATGGGGGGGGGGGGGGGGGGCAGGAGAAAATGGTTACAGGACTTTTATTAGGCAAGTAAGCATCAATAGTAACATCAGTTGTTGTTGAAGTTGCAACAGACACGCAGCATGCATAAAGCTAAAGGTCTGACTCAGAGAGTTTTCTGTTTTTCAATGATGAAATGCTGTAGTTAGTTAGTAGCAGTAGTAGTGTTTCACATCATTTTAAATATAGGCACTTTAATTTGAAATATCTTGGGTTGTTTTGCATGCCATCATGTTTGGCGGGGCAGACTGGGCATTTAGGGGGGCATTTCCCCCCATAATGCCCATACCCAGATCCGCCCTGTTTCGTTCTCAAACCTCTCGCAGCGCATTCATTTCCCCTCTCCCTCCCATTTGTTAGACCGACAGCACATTGACGGCGGATCAATCCGCAGCCTGGAGAGCGGAGACTCGTATTCAGCCAACAATTCGCTCCTTTTCAATTAGTCTTGTTGGGGAAACGTACTTACACCGCCGAGGCCGAATGCCTTATTTATCAAACACTCGCTTATATTAGCGCAATATTTCAACCAGGAGATGCGTTCGCTCGACCCCGACAATATTATTGGCTGTAGAGTTCTGGGCCGACGCGTATTGAGTCAGCAACCCTCACAGCAGCGCAGTGTACACACATCCTCCTAATGAAGCCTGCCTAAAAACCCATACGTTTGATACGACATGCAGGATACTTATCCAATTTACTCCATTGTCAGCTCCACGGCACTCATGTTTTGCTTTGCCACGCGCTTTGAATGTTAGTAGACGGACAGGGGCGGATCTAGGCATGGGCATGGGGAGGGCAATGCCCCCTAAATGTCCAGACTGCCCCACCAAACATGATGGCATGCAAAACAACCACTAGATATTTCAAATTAAAGTGACTTGAAACACTACTACTGCTACTCACTAACGACAGTTGTATCACCACTAAACAGAATTTCATCATTGAAAACAGAAAACTCTGAGTCAGACCTTTAGCTTTATGCATGCTGCTTGTCTGTTGCAACTTCAACAACAACTGATGATGCTTACTAGCCTAATATAAGTCCTGTAAGTTCCCCCCAATTGGGGAATGTTACATCCGCCCCTGTAGCCCGATAATCACCAGTATGTTACTCATCACTCGAATGCAGTCAAGACAGCAGGATTCACTGCATGTGAACTGGCTGTGAATAGTAAACACAAGTGAATGTACTGGCGAAAACTTTGTGAAAAAACGACTTAGCTGGCCGCTTGATTTGGAAAACCCTCAGGTCCTCGCGGTAACAAGATGTGCACATACACACACAGGGAGGAACTCCTTATATGGTCAGCACACTCTATAGTAGGGATAATACTGAGTAATAAGTTCACTGAATATACTTTTAAAGAGCTCGTCAAACTGCCTGCAACGATGAGCAAACATAAAAAGAGACAAAAACAAAATCCTTGACATTTTTTTTTTCAATTACATAACCTCTTTTCCTGTGTGGAATTATTAACACTGAGAGCCGATCGAGCGCTGGGTAGCTAGCGGCGACCGATCGACCCCACGCACGCACGAGAAGGCAGCAGCGATGCCGCGGGCCGGCCGCCGTTTGAAAGTGAAAAAGAGAAGAAAAAAAAAAACATGCAGGCGGGTGGAATGTTGCTCCGGGAACAGAAATAATTGTGTGCTGCACACACATTCGCACAGCACACACACAGGCACATCCACAGATACAGCCACCAACCTCCACAAACTTGTTATATATACATTCCATATGACAGCTTGCATTAAGGCAGCACGGACCGGAGCTTTCATCATGTCGCCGCCGTGCGAGAAACCTTCGACCACACGACGCGCGCAGCCACGCGCCGCCGGGCAGCCTGGCTCCCTCGTGGTTATTAAGACACTCCAATTAAAATGCTACGCCGGTTCCCTCTGCTGACGACGACAGTCAATACGACCGCTACGGCGCTTCGGGGCGGCGGTAAAGGGGAGCGGAGCGTTCAAAGGGACAGTTTAGTCTTTACTCCCACCTGTGTGCCTCCGTCCCTTTACAACCCCCGTGAAGTTCCGCCGACACCGGGGAGATCGCACAGACGCGCATGCTTCTCTCTCCTCGGCCCAGTGTTGCCAACTTGGCGCATTTGTCACTATATTTAGCTTTTTTTCCAGACCGCCCCCCCACCCCCAGCGCCAAAATTAGTGAAAAAACTCCTGGCGGAAAATCTAGTGCTTTTGTTGCTGGTGAGTTGGGGCGGAATTGGTTGACAGGCGCCAGAGATAAAACCCTTGTTTTTCACCATTTTTCCTCCTATGATAGATTCCTCCTTCCATCCTAGAAAGGACCATTGGTAACCAAATGGACCCTTATAGATCTGTAACTCTTGAGAGCGTAAAATGAAACCAAATGGAGCCTTACGGGTCCATTTGGTTTCATTTTACGCTCTCAAGAGTTAAATTATATTCAAAGATTTGAATTGCCTAATTTCCAAGAATCTCTGTGGCTAAAATGCAGAATAACTAGTGGGCCCTGGTATGAAAATGGCTGAAAACCCACTGCTCTAGCGCATTCTAGTGCATTTTGGAAGTGCCACTAGTGCATTTTGGATTTTGGCAGTTGGCAACACTGAACAGAAACTACTACTACTACGTTTGTAGAACTGCAGAGGGCAGAGGGAGACGCTTTGAAGTGTTCCTGAGACCTTATTTAGTCATACAAAACTGACGCTTTAAAAAAAAAAGTATACTTGTGTTCAATAAATAGGGCCTTTGGTTAAAGACAGCTTTGGAATGCAGACTCGGCGTTTGTTTCTTTGAAAAGAAGAATCAGATCAGAAACATATAGTACACTAGTAGGCATAAAGGCGTCAAAATGATGCTATAAATATGCAGGAGGATATAAGAATGCCTGCACAGCATTTATTCTACACGACAAGTACTGCTTCATTCGCTCAACTCTGGCTGAAAAGGTGCACAATCAAAAACGACACGTTCTTTTCTCTCCATACAGCCACCCATCCGCTTGCTTTTTTTTTTAAAAAAGTGTGTTTTTCATTTCATTATAGTTTTTTAAAGCTCTTGCGATGCCTGGAGCTTGGCAATCTTGAAAAGAACTCACTTGGCACATTAAATTCCAACAATGTCGATTTAAGTGGCGGGTTGGCGTGGCGGCTGCGAAAGAGGACTGTCAATCACAATCCCATTCTACCTCTCAGAACTTTTAATGGCCGTCTGGCCGTGGACTCCCGCCTCGGCACCGCGGAGCCCGGCTGCCGCAGGACCCCTCTCTTTTCTCTGACAATTGGTGTGAAGGACCCCCTAGTCTCTGAGACGCGGCGTGAAGGACGTCATGTATAACTCGATTCGACTGAGAACTCATCAGCTCTCTCCTAGAATGAGATGAGTTTATTGCTGGAGCAGTAACACCTGAAAGAGGACGGCGGTAAAAAAAAAATATGAGTGAAGCGACATGGGAGGAGCAGGGGCGGATCTAGGCACAGGCATGGGCGGGGGGTCTGCCCCAACTAACACGATGGCATGCAAAACAACCCATGGTAACCCAAAATATTTGAAACACTACTACTGCTACTAAGTATCTACAATTGTGTCACCACTAAACCAACAGCATTTCATCATTGAAAACAGAAAACTCTGAGTCAGACCTTTAGCTTTATGCATGCTGCGTGTCTGTTGCAACTTCAACAACAACTGATGTTATTTTATTGATACTTACTTAGAGACTAGAGGAAGTATAGGAATAGTTATTCTGTGTGCATAGAGACTAGAGGAAGTATAGGAATAGTTATTCTGTGTGCATAGACTACAGGAAGTATAGGAATAGTTATTCTGTGTACATAGTCTACAGGAAGCTAGGAATAGTTTTTCTGTGCGCATAGTCTACAAAAAGTATAGGAATAGTTATTCTGCGTGCATAGAGACTAGAAAGGAATTATAGGAATAGTTATTATGTGTGTATAGAGTATATTAAAGGTGTATTCGACCAATCACAGAAATTCATCTCGAAATCTCTTTCAAATGTATTAACATTACGACCGTAGCCAGCTATTGCTTAGCGGATGATGAATTAATGATGAACTTGTAAATGAATGAACTCGTTGTGAACTTAAATTAAGTGTATGCTTAACACAAATTATGCGAAGGACGTGTATATGTCTGCGTACACGTCTTTTCTGTCCAAACCGTGGGGGGCCTTGGACGTGTACTGCATCTTTAGGTGCTTGTTAATGATGTAAAACAAGTTTGCTGTGATTAATATCATCGTCTTCGTTGGCATTTCCTTCCTTCAGAGATCCTAGACCTGCTTCAAACGTTCGCTTCCTTGTTTACGGCCAAACTAAAGTGTCTCTGATATCTAAATCCTAGGGTAAGCTGCACTCCACAGTTTTAATCAAAACGCCAATATTCTGTCTTCATTTCTGACGTAAATGCACTCCATCATGAATTTTACATTTTTCAAGATCTTTGGTGTTTTTTACCGTCCTCTGTGTGTGTGTTTTACACCAGAAAAAGTTGTTGGGATAATTCACATGATGAATATTTTAACTCTTGAGAGCGAACCAAATGGACCCGCAAAGATGGCGGCTGTGGCTCAGGAGGTAGAGCAGGCCGTCCAATGATCCGTGGGTCGGCGGTTCGAATCCCGGCTCCTCCTGTCTACATGTCGAAGTGTCCTTGGGCAAGACACTGAACCCCAAATTGCCTCCAATGAGTTGGTCGGTGTGAGCTCACCATTGGTGTGTGAATGTGTGAAGTGGGGACGCTGGCGTTGACTGTTCGCCGCTCTACTTCCCAATGTATGAATGAAGGGACCATTGTAAAGCGCTTTGAGCACTTGGAAAAGCGCTATAAAAATGCAATCCATTATTATTGTTATTATTAAGGGTCCATTTGCTTTCCTGTTTACGCTCTCAAAGAGTTACATCTGGTTAACCAACTATACGAGGCAGAATAGGTCCGGTCTGGAATCCCCTCCTCTGGTGTTCCACTACAGTATGCACTGAGACCCGGGAACAGAGGCACGGACGCACCATAGTATAACAATACAGACGAGGTTTAATTTCGGCCAAGTATCTCTTTAATTGCAACATTTACATGACACAGGTTTGATTTGATTTTAAATTCATGGTTTAGCTCCTTTAACCTAAGCTTTAATCTCATTTAGAATAAAAACACTTCTAGAAAGACTTCAGAGGTGTGAGGTAGTAATGGAAGATTATGCCTCAAACGAAGGTCACCGCTCCTGTGAGCACTCACCCTGGCCATAGAAATATAACTAATAACTAATGGTGAACTAATGAAATATCACACGTGCTTAAATCATAGTGACTGCGCCATTAGACAGCTGATGGCGAGGAGCAGGAATTTTGTATAATAAATTAACCTGTGAGTTCATCATTAACTCGAGCTTAATGAAGCCTTAAATTCCGTGCATGGCCTTGCTCCTTCAAGTTTAAGCGCTACCGATCCGTTTGTGTTCTGCAAGTAGGGACGTGTTTTCAAGACGGCAGCCGGCAATCGTGTTTATTTTTCAGAGCTACCCAGAGTATACTGCAGCTATTAGGAGGAATCATTTGCAAATTGAGAAGGGTAACACAGAACAAACACGAATCAGGCTGGAAGAGAAGAGAGAAGAGAAGAGAAAGTCAGATTGATCCATCGATCCGCCCGTCTCTCAAAAACACGCCTTGGTTTCTGTTCTGTCTCAAAGCACAACAAAGCAGTATTTTTTTTAGCACCTGTTAAGTTAATACGCTCTAAGCAACTCTGAATAACAGCAGAATGCTTCCAGGGTGCTTTCCTAACTTCTTTCACAGGGGTTACCAATTATGCTTATGACAGTTAGAATTTAAATTTCAATAGTTTCCCATTTAATTTTGCCTCCACCCTTTTTAGTCAGTGGTTTTCAACCAGTGGTCCGGGGACCACCGGTTGTCCTTGAGAGAGTTCCAGGTGGTCCCCGCAGGCTAAATGATGGACAGTTGGTTAACCAGATCTAACTCTTTGAGAGCATAAACAAGAAACCAAATGGACCCTTGCGGGTCCATTTAGTTTCATGTTTACGCTCTCAAGAGTTAAAATATTCATCTGAATAAGCCCAAGTCCACACAGCTAGAGAATGTAGAAGATTAATGGTCATGTTGAGCTATTGTTTGAAATCCAGCCTACTATTGTGGACAAAAGCAAAAATAAATCTTTAGTTTTGGGGTCTGTGGGGCTAAAATGTCATCAAATGGTGGTCCGCGGATCGAATGCTGAATAAATAGTGGGCCCTGGTATGAAAAAGGTAAGGTAAGAATACCACTGCTTTACATTATTGGTATGCATGGAATCTATATCCCCTGTCAAAGAAGGCCAATGAAACGGACTGAAACCAGGCAGATCATGCATATTCTAATGAGACGGTGAATAACAATGAGGTGGGCGGGGGGAAGCATCGTGGACAATTCAGGTACTACAGCCAAAATGGCTTGGAATAGCACCCTGAGAGAATATGAAAAGTGCCCATACCCGAGGCGGCGTTGGTGAAAGGGCCTTTCTGTGTGGAGTTTGCATGTCCCCTAGGGTAGATACCCTCACAAAAACATGCAGTAATCCTGGGCTCTAGACTGCCTCCCCCTGGCCAGCCAGGGCGCCTGATGGAGGGGACAGGAACTGGTTGGAATAACGTGTTCTTTTCATGCGCTACGTCCAACCAGGGAAACTCCCCCCTGTCGGGTGAAAAGAAGGCAGCTTGGACTCCTCAAGCATTGAAGGAAGCATGAGGCCAGTCCGCTGCCTCCCCAGGTTGGCGGAGAGCCCAGCATCACATTAGGAACTGGCACTGGGTGAAAAAATGTTTTTCAAAATCGTGGGATAAATATGAAAAATAATTATCTGAGTGGTTATTGTGGTAAGGTAATAAAAGGCAAGCTTATTATGATACATTTGATTTTTACATTCACGGCAGAGCCCCTTTTAAGAATACACAGTCCGTCTCCACAATGGGCCACAATGACAACTAAACTCTATAAAAAATAAACCATCTTTTCATGGGGATGATAAAAGGATCACGCAATAATATAGCCCTCCCCGCCAAAGATTGTTTTCTCAGACTTTGCAAGCAATTACAGTCGTGGAATCTCTCGTGGCTTTGGGAGCTCAGCTCGGATGCAGGGATCATCTTTAACCGCCCGACTAATAGTGCTGAATAAAGCCCAGACTGCTGCTACACACGCCGCACAGAATGAAGCAGAGGCACGCGCGCACACACAACACACACACACACACACACACAACACACACACAACACACACACACACACACACACACACACACACACACACACACACACACACACACACACACACACACACACACAGAGAACACGCGACCTAACATTCACGCTTATATTGTCCTCCTATGGGATTAACAAGAGAGGGCTCAATATCACGGATCAAGAGGATTATAAGCCCTTTGTGCTGACGGAATCTCAGATGTCGCTAGGAGGGAATCAAAGGGATACAATCAAAGTGAGCCTGGCTGGGGTGGTGGGTGGTGAATGGTGGTGGTGGTGGTGGGGGATGTGGGGTGGTGGGGTGCGCGCTAGGGCAGCAGCCAACATGGTGCAACCGTAGTTATAAATAAATAAGAAACGACAGCGGATTTCACCTCCCATCCACTTGCACTGGGTCGCCTCCCCCAATGCAGCGCATGAGGCGCGCTCACCCCTTCATCAGGGGTCACAACCAGTATCGCGACGTGTTGGTTACTAGTCGCGACCAGGTTGGTGAACATGTACTGCCCCGTGCTTGCAGTTATGTTTAGGCTTATGGTTAGAGCATTCCTTTTCAACCTCTTTAATATCAGGGCCCACTATTCATTCAGCATTTGAGCAACGGACCACCATCTGATAATGACATTTTCACCCCCAAAGACCCCAAAACTAAAGATTTATTTTGCTTTTTGTCCATGATACCAGGCTGGATTTGGGATTTGGGAACAGTCAAAGATACAGATCAAAATGACCATTAATCTTCTGCATTCTCTAGATGTGTAGACTTGTGCTAAGTCACATGGTGAATATTTTAACTCTTGAGAGCTCTCAAAGAATTTCATCTGGTTAATCAACTTTAGGGTTGAATGGGGAAACGGGTAAAAACATACAGTGATCAGTTGACAAATCGATTAATCGATTACTAAGATAGTAACTAATTTAGTAAGAGATTTGATTACGATTAATTGATTAACCGTTGCAGCCCTATTTCTAACTGACATTGACATGCACGACCCAAACGAAGCGACACAAGCGTCTGTGAAACACATCGCCGTGTCCAAGGCTGGACACACCTTTACATGAATGTAGCAATTCAAAATGTACTGGAGTGAAGAGTATTAGCATTACAGAGAGAGGCTGTTAAATAAAAGCCTCCACGTGTTTTCCCGAGGCTCCACCGCCAGTCAATGTCACAGTGACTCACGTCTAATTTAAGTCCATTAAGGCCCACAACACGGAGCAAAGCTTTTTGAGAAGTTTCAGGCGAGCGAATCGCATACATGGGCTCTGGGTGCAGTCAGTGCACGCAAGCATTTAAAGGGCCGCAGGTGAACAGCACTTAATCTTGCACGGTGCACCGACTCGGAATCACACGTGGAACGCCTAGAACGTGTGCGTGCGCGTGGTGTGGGCGTGCACACACACAAACACGCACGTGCAGTCCTGAGGAATCTCGTCTACATCCACAGCTCAACACTATCACCATTGATTTGCCAGCAGTGTGTCGTCGGTAGTATAGTTCAGTAATTACCTTCAGTTCCATTCATCCTTGTTAACCACCATGTAGTTCTTCCTGAATGCACACACATATATACATGCAGAGAACATTAATTGTGAGTGTGTGTGCGTATGGACGAGAGAGTGGCAGTGTGGGCTGTATTTAAGAGACGGTGAAGCGAGAGAGAGGGGCGAGCGCTAGTTAAACTCCGAGGACCCCCCCCCCCGACCGTGCTACGACGAGGAGGGGGGCCCTGGAAGCTGCCATGCTTGACAGGTTTGA